>JBBDGP010000165.1:2400000-3000000 GCA_037952835.1 Lithobates septentrionalis
GGCAGTAACGCACGCAAAATGATATGATATTGAATTGGCAGTAACGCACGCAAAACTATATGGCGTTAAACTGGCAGTAACGCACGCAATACGATATGGCGTTAAACTGGCAGTAACGCAATCAAATAGACGGTGTTCAACCGTAACTACACTGAAGCTATCTGAACTGTCCCTACTCTAGCAATATACTAATGTCAAGATTACTGACACGGTCTCACTACACTACACTGAAACTATCTGAGCTGCCCCTACTCTAGCTGCACACTATGAAAAGCTGAATGATGGTCCTCCTCTCTACACTCACACTATCCCTAGACTGACACTAAACTAATATTCTACACTGACAATTGAAGCAAAATAGCACAGTATAGCACACTAACTAATAGCACTGAACAGAGCCCTGTTCTATCTCTCTACACACCAAAATCACAATGAAAATGGTTGCCATTGAAAGAATACTTTTATACTGTGCGGCGGGAATGAGCCATGATTGGATAAAGTCATGATGACAGTGTCCAATTATGACTCTGACAGTGCTCTGTCCCCTGATTGGCTGAAGCTTTCACTGCTTCAGCCAATCAGGGCTTGCAATGCACTGTTCAACGCCACAATGCATTGTGGTCGGTTCGGGGTGACCCGTTTGTTCAGCTGTTCGCCGAACGTCCGAACAACGAAAGTTTGGCCCGAACTAATACTCAGGCCAAACCGCTCGCCCATCCCTAGTGCTAACATATACCTTGATCAGCTATAACATCACGCAGCCCCATATGTGTAGCACCCTCTAGTGTGCTACTAGTGTGAGCGCAGGAAAATGTATGTTTTAACTATTGCTTTATTTGTGACTCTTAACCACTTGCCGACCGCCTAACGCAGACATACTGCGGCAGAATGGCACAGGCACGCAAAATCGCGTACCTGGTATGCTATCTGCTTCCCGCGGGTGGTCGGCTTCATTAGGGGAGCAATCCAGGCTGAGGGGGAAGACCACTCATTCGTGGCCACCCCCTCGCGATCGCTCCCAACTAATGAAAATCTTCCTCTGCTGCTGTAATGTAAACAGCGGCAGAGGAAATGATGTCATCTCTCCTCGAGTTGGTATTTTCCGTTCCGGCGCCGAGGAGAGAACACATCTGAGTAAGTGCACAGCACTACACTTACAGTAAAACACACTAGGCACACATTTCACCCCCCATCACCCCCCGATCACCCCCCTGTACCCCCTGTCACAGTGACACCAATAGCAGTTTTTATCTGATCCGATCAGATCTATACTAGCGTCCCCAACAGTTTAGGGTTCCCAAAAACGCGGTGTTAGCGGGATCAGCCTAGATACCTGCTAGCACCTGTGTTTTGCCCCTCCGCCCGGCCCAGCCCAGCCCACCCAAGTGCAGTATCGATCGATCACTGTCACTTACAAAACACTAAACACATAACTGCAGCGTTCGCAGAGTCAGGCCTGATCCCTGCGATCGCTAACAGTTTTTTTGGTAGCGTTTTGGTGAACTGGCAAGCACCAGCCCCAGGCAGCGTCAAGTTAGTGCCAGTAGCACTAACACCCACGCACGCACCGTACACCTCCCTTAGTGGTATAGTATCTGAACGGATCAATATCTGATCCGATCAGATCTATACTAGCGTCCCCAGCAGTTTAGGGTTCCCAAAAACGCAGTGTTAGCGGGATCAGCCCAGATACCTACTAGCACCTGCGTTTTGCCCCTCCGCCCAGCCCAGCCCAGCCCACCCAAGTGCAGTATCGATCGATCACTGTCACTTACAAAACACTAAACACATAACTGCAGATCGCTAACAGTTTTTTTTGGTAGCGTTTTGGTGAACTGGCAAGCACCAGCGGCCTAGTACACCCCGGTCGTAGTCAAACCAGCATTGCAGTAACACTTGGTGACGTGGCGAGTCCCATAAGTGCAGTTCAAGCTGGTGAGGTGACAAGCACAAGTAGTGTCCCGCTGCCACCAAGAAGAAGACAAACACAGGCCATGTCAATGCCCTTCTTGCTGCATTCGCCAATCCTAATTGGGAAACCACCACTTCTCCAGCGCCCGTACTTCCCCCATTCACATCCCCAACCAAATGCAGTTGGCTGCATGAGAAGCATTTTCTTTATGTCCTCCCGAGTACCCCTACCCAACAAACCCCCCCAAAAAAGATGTTGTGTCTGCAGCAAGTGCGGATATAGGCGTGACACCCGCTATTATTGTCCCTCCTGTCCTGACAATCCTGGTCTTTGCATTGGTGAATGTTTTGAACGCTACCATACACTAGTTGAGTATTAGCGTAGGGTACAGCATTGCACAGACTAGGCACACTTTCACAGGGTCTCCCAAGATGCTATCGCATTTTGAGAGACCCGAACCTGGAACCGGTTACAGTTATAAAAGTTACAATTACAAAAAAAGTGTAAAAAAAAAAAAAACAAACACAAAAAAATATATTAAATAAAAAAAACAAAAATAGTTGTCGTTTTATTGTTCTCTCTCTCTCTATTCTCTCTATTGTTCTGCTCTTTTTTACTGTATTCTATTCTGCAATGTTTTATTGTTATTATGTTTTATCATGTTTGCTTTTCAGGTAAGAAATTTTTTATACTTAACTGTTTACTGTGTTTTATTGTTAGCCTTTTTTTGTTTTCAGGTACGCCATTAAGCTGCAGCGCGGATTTATTTATCTTGACAGCAATAGCGTTTGCTCCCATGATACATAAAGCCGTGACTCCAGCGCTGTCGGAGGTGATATATGCCGAATCATGGGGGCAGCAGGGGCGGAGGAGCGGTTTGCTCCTAACTTTTGGGGTGGATGCCCCCATGCTTCGGCATATATAAATGGTGCATGTATGCCCATCATTAGAAGTCGGTGGATGAAGGGAGGTATTCTAATGGTGGGCATACCCATCAATCAATCTCTTTTTTTCGTTCAGCCCACAGGCTGCATGAAAAAAAAATTACAATATATGCCCAAAAAAGACCAGCAACGTACTGGTATGTTGCTGGACTTTGAGTGGTTAAACCAGAATGATGCCTGCAGGTTTAGCTATCATCTTGGTATCATTATTTTCAGCCAGCGGTCGGCTTTCATGTAAAAACAATCCTAGCAGCTAATTAGCCTCTAGACTGCTTTTACAAGCAGTGGGAGGGAATGTCCCCCCCCTCCCACCATCTTCCATGTTTTTCTCTGGCTCTCCTGTCCCAACAGGGAACCTGAGAATGCAGCCGGTGATTCGGCCAGCTGACCATAGAGCTGATCAAAGACCAGAATGGCTCCAATCATCTCCATGGCCTAAGAAACCGGAAGCTACGAGCATTTCATGACTTAGATTTTGCCGGATGTAAACAGCGCCATTGGGAAATTGGGAAAGCATTTAATCACACTGATCTTGGTGTGGTCAGATGCTTTGAGGGCAGAGGAGAGATCTAGGGCCTAATAGACCCCATTTTTTTCAACAAAGAGTACCTGTCACTACCTATTGCTATCATAGGGGATATTTACATTCCCTGACATAGCAATAAAATGATAAAAAAAAATAAATGAAAGGAACAGTTTAAAAAAAAAAAAAAAAAAGCAAAAAAAAAAAAAAAGGCACTCCTGTCCCCCCCCCTGCTCTTGCGCAAAGACGAACGCAAGCGTTGGTCTGGCGTCAAATGTAAACAGCAATTGCACCATGCATGATGTGAGGTATCACCACGAGGGTCAAATCGAGGGCAGTAATTTTAGAAATTTTAAAGCATGTAATGCTTGGTATCCATGTACTCAGCCTAAGATCATCTGTTTTATTTCATCAAACATTTGGGCAATATAGTGTGTTTTAGTGCATTAAAATTAAAAAAAGTGGGTTTTTTCCCCAAAAAATGCGTTTGAAAAATCTCTGCACAAATACTGTGTGAAAAAAAAAAAAATGAAACACCCACCATTTTAATCTGTAGGGCCTTTGTTTTAAAAAAATATATAATGTTTGGGGGTTCAAAGTAATTTTCTTGCAAAAAAAATAATTTTTTCATGTAAACAAATAGTGTCAGAAAGGGCTTTGTCTTCAAGTGGTTAGAAGAGTGGGTGATGTGTGACATAAGCTTCTAAATGTTGTGCTTAAAATGCCAGGACAGTTTAAAACCCCCCAAATTACCCCATTTTGGAAAGTAGACACCCCAAGCTATTTGCTGAGAGGCATGTCGAGTCCATGGAATATTTTATATTGTGACACAAGTTGCTTCTCCTGAGTACGGGGATACCACACGTGTGAGACTTTTTGGGAGCCTAGCCGCATACGGGACCCCAAAAACCAAGCACCGCCTTCAGGGTTTCTAAGGGTGTAAATTTTTGATTTCACTCCTCACTGCCTATTACAGTTTCAGAGGCCATGGAATGCCCAGATTGCACACCCCCCCCAAATGACCCCATTTTGGAAAGTAGACACCCCAAGCTATTTGCTGAGAGGTATGGTGAGTATTTTGCAGACCTCGCTTTTTGTCACAAAGTTTTGAAAATTGAAAAAAGAAAAAAAAAATTTTCTTTTCTTTCTTCATTTTCAAAAACAAATGAGAGCTGCAAAATACTCACCATGCCTCTCAGCAAATAGCTTCGGTGTCTACTTTCCAAAATGGGGTCATTTGGAGGGGTTTGTGAAATCTTGGCATTTTATGGCCTTCGAAACTGTGATAGGTATTGAGGAGTGAAATCAAAAATTTACGCCCTTAGAAATAGTGAAGGCGGTGATTGGTTTTCGGGGGCCCCGTACGCAGCTAAGCTCCCAAAAAGTCCCACACATGTGGTATCCCCATACTCAGGAGAAGCAGCAGAATGTATTTTGGGGTGTAATTCCACATATGCCCATGGCATGTTTGAGCAATATATCATTTAGTGACAACTTTGTGCAAAAAAAAAAAGAAAAAAAAAGTTTGTCATTGTCCCGCAACTTGTGGCAAAATATAAAATATTCCATGGACTCAACATGCCTCTCAGCAAATAGCTTGGGGTGTCTACTTTCCAAAATGGGGTCATTTGGGGGGGGGGGGGGGGTTGAACTGTCCTGGCATTTTATGGCCTTCAAAACTGTGATAGGTAGTGAGGAGTGAAATCAAAAATTTACGCCTTTAGAAATCCTGAAGGCGGTGCTTGGTTTTCGGGGCCCCGTAAGCGGCTAGGCTCCCAAAAAGTCCCACACATGTGGTATCCCCATACTCATAAGAAGCAGCTAAATGTATTTTGGGGTGCAATTCCACATATGCCAATGGCCTGTGTGAGCAATATATCATTTAGTGACAACTTTTTGTAAATTGTTTTTTTTTGTCATTATTCAATCACTTGGGACAAAAAAAAATAATATTCAATGGGCTCAACATGCCTCTCGGCAATTTCCTTGGGGTGTCTACTTTCCAAAATGGGGTCATTTGGGGGGGGGGGGTTTGTACTGCCCTGCCATTTTAGCACCTCAAGAATTTACATAGGCAGTCATAAACTAAAAGCTGTGTAAATTCCAGAAAATGTACCCTAGTTTGTAGACGCTATAACTTTTGCGCAAACCAATAAATATACGCTTATTGACATTTTTTTTTACCAAACACATGTGGATGAATACATTTTGGACTAAATGTATGACTAAAATTGAGTTTATTGGATTTTTTTATAACAAAAAGTAGAAAATATCGTTTTGTTTCATAATTCTCGGTCTTTTTCCGTTTATAGCGCAAAAAAAAACAAAACGCAGGGGTGATCAAATGCCATCAAAAGAAAGCTCTATTTGTGGGAACAAAAGGACTCAAATTTCGTTTGGGTACAGCATTGCATGACCGCGAAATTAGCAGTTAAAGCGACGCAGTGCCAAATTGTAAAAAGTGCTCTGGTCAGGAAGGGGGTAAATCCTTCCGGGGCTGAAGTGGTTAATTAGGTTATGGGTTTACTGCTGGTCAGGGCTGGATGACTCATACAGGCACGTCTCTGGTGCCGCTCCCTGGTCCTTGGAGGGTGGAGGCCAGGAGGGTTGATCTGCATACTAAGGCATGCCATACACAATGTAAATTTGTTTCCTAGTGGAGATAGAGTATCACCGCTCCAGCTGGGTCAGATCAAGGTAAAAGGCATCTCCTTCAGCCTAGAAGTCCAGGTGCTGGCAATGCTATGGCAGTTAGACATCAAAGAAATTCTGAACAGCCGCACTCCAAAATATTTGCCTTTATTCAATAAGGTGTCATCCAACGCGTAAGCTTTATTCCACTTTGTTGTGACCTGTAATTTGGATGACACCTTATTGAATAAAGGCAAATATTTTGGAGTGCGGCTGTCCAGAATTTCTTTGATGTCTAAATTTGTTTCCTGCAACCACGAGTTGGCTGCCAGGGGGGTCTCTACCTTGTACTGGAGCTCAGGCTGGCAGATGCACAGAAAAAAACTCCTCCATGTTCTGTGTAATAGAACACTGCAAGTGAAGAGAAGACTGTGATAATGAACCAGATAGGCAACCAAAGATGATCCTACTACACACCCAATGTGAGTAATGCAAACTGCTTACCAGATGTAAATGACTGCTGAATTACAGGTGGTCAAACAGGGCACAGGGAAAAAGGATCTCCCTCAAACCATAAGTGGTTCACTCCTCTCACATAGCTCCAGCGATACTCAAGAACAAAAACAGAAAGGCGCATCCATAGTGCAGTATGAAAAAAACTATTTATTGGTATAGTTAAAGGGTGCACTTATGAGAATCAGGATAAAATCAGCATAAAAATCAATCCAGATACATGACAGAAGTTTGCGGTGTTCCTACGGGCTTCCCTCCAGGCTCACTTGTACAACGACCACATAGAGATGGATCACGTGATGATGTCACCGTCATAGACCCTGTCCTATGCATTTAGTCAAAAAGAACGTCATCTGGGGATAGACCGGAGTGACATATCATCACATGTGTCGACTATATATAGGACAGCGGCGCCATCTTAACTGTTGGCCACTGTCTTCCCATAATAAATAACACAGTATGAATTAATGCCATTAGTAGAGGAAAAAAGCCTGCATAAAAACAAAAGATTACTGCCATCTAGTGGGATAGAAAAAATACACATATAATAACATTATGTGTGGGGTTTGAACACTATAGGCATATACCCAGGGGTAACAACATTCTGCTTCAGGACGGATTTGCTCCCCTTTCTAACCATGGGGAAGATAGATATGAGAATGAATATGTCATCACTAGACACCCCAATCAGTCCGGGGGGGCATCTCTCATACCAGAGAAGAGGGGGTCAGGATTCCTCCTCATATTTTAGGAGGAATGGACAACCACGTTTTTTTCCCTATGGGCAATACCAAAGCCAAAAGGGGATATGAAGAAAGAGAGGTACCAGAGGGGGGAGGAAAGAAAAGAAAAGAAAGTATTAAATATGAGTGGAATTTTTAATTTGAGTTTGGTTCACCTGTCACAAGAGGAGCAGAAAGTTCTCAGTTAAGTTCACACCACCTTGTAAGCTTAACAGATTTGAGACCTTAATTGTTAGCAAAAATGACCATTAAAATATATTTTATTGCTAACTCCATCAGTAATCAAGCTTCAACACATATGTTTTCATTGTATATTGAAATTTAGCTACTGGTCATAATTATTTTTGGTTTGGGGGCAACTTTTATTTACAAAATCATTACAAAATGGTGTCACTATGGGTGCTAAATTGACGCCGAGCCTAGCGAATGTATTTATGGCTCGCTGGGAGAGGGAGGTTATCAGGGATACCCCGCCCGGAGAATTAAGTCTCTGGAGGAGGCACATTGATTATGTCCTTCTCCTCTGGGAAGGTGACTTATCTTCCCTTGAGGTGTTCTTTGGGAATGTGAATCAAAATGGTAGGGGAATCTCTTTAGAGTAGCAGGCTAGTAGTTTTCAGATACACTTCCTGGAGCTAAATATCCAGGTTAGAGAAGGTCAACTAATTACTACAACCTATTTCTAGGAAACAGATCGTAATGCTTATATCCCCCTGTCAAGTTGTCACCATGCATCCTGGTTAAATGTAGTTCCCAAAAGTCAATTTCGACGCATCAGACACAATTGCACAGACATCTTGGATTTTTACCAGCAGGCCACTGTTCTGAAATCTAGATTTTTTGAGAAGGGCTACTCTGAAGAAACTATTGATGATACCATCACTTTGGTTGCGAATATGGATAGGGGGGCCATGTTACGCTGGGAGACAGTGGCTACTGAGAGGTCTGTTGATAACAGATTTGGATGGTCCTTGATTACCTGTTATTCTAATCAGCATTTTTCTAACAGAAAAATAGTCAAGAAACATTGGGGTATGATAAGGTGCTTAGCCCCATACTTCCTAACCACCCTATTATAGTATATAAAGGTGCTCCAGCCTTGCGATATAAGATTGCTCTCAATATTATTGATTCCCCAAAAACAATCTCTTTCAGGCTATGAAAGGCTTTTTCCCTTGTAGAAAGGTGAATATTTGTCAAATCAACTCCTTTAGAGGGAGAAGGTGCTTATCTTTTTAGTCAACACAAACGCAAAAAAACTATGATATCAATGCATTTATTACATGTACTTCAAAACATGTTGTCTACATGATCCAATTTCCGTGTTCTAAGCAGTACATTGGACGCACTAAACGTGCATTTCATGTACATTTGGTTGAACAAGTTGGCAATATTAAACAAGGTTTTAAAGAACATAATTTATCTAGACATTATGCTAGACATCATGGCAGGAATCCATCGGGTACTTCTTTTTTTTTAACCTTAGACAAGGCTTTGCCCCATTGGAGGGGAATTAATATGATCAGAGCTATGTCTAGGCTGGATGCATATAAATATGCCGTGCTACTCCTAACCAACAATCAATACAACCTAAACTGTAAAGTAATCTGGATGATATGTGTAACATAAAACAGTGAATTACAAAATAATCCAATCTAATATAAAGTGCTCGTAAAATAATAATCCAATCTTAATGTAAAGTGCTCGTGCTCCGTGAATCACACTCAGTCCATAATGATATGAATATAATCAACACAGTCCATATAAAGTGATAAGGTGTCTTCCTGCAATGTGCACTCCTCCCCCTTCAGTTGTACCCTCACCTTAAGGGCTTAAAAGATAAGCCAAAAGATGTTTTCAGCAGATATCCTGGACCATCCTTCTATCTCCTATAAGTATACTGGCTGCTGTGTGCTGGTACTCCTCCCTGGTCACCTCCTACTCCTGATAATAGCCCAGCTTTAAGAGGATACCAGTTTTCTCCTGGTCACTTCCAATAAGACTCCTCCCATATGCCACATAGGAAGAATAATAGAGGCAAACAATAGTGTGATACCGTCTAAAAAATGTTTAATCTTAAAAAACGCTCAAAGTTCATACAACTCACATTTACATAGTAACAGAATGCTTCTAAAGTGCTGTAATGCTGTGGTGGTGAGGGGGAGATAGGGTCACCTGAATCCCAGATCTGCAGCCCCGGTTTCTCAGCGTTCAATCTATCCTCTGCCTCCTCTCCAGATCACTTCCTGCTTCCCACACGTCAGACAATCAGGCTCCTCCTACCGGTTTTGTCACAAATCTCATGAATTCCTCTGGGATTACTGATTGGCTGACGTTTTTGCTTAATATATATACTAGCCTGTGACTCCATTTTCTTGTAGCCCCTGCTGTATTAATGTATTGGAAACTCTGATTGCCGCCATTTTGTCATAGCCCCCTGTTATAATCTAATACTGACGGCGATCTGTTTATATTACACCCTAAGGTGTATGTATTCTATAGCAAATTGATTCATCTTATAGATGTAAATAGAGAGGAGAATACTATAACTATTAGAGACCCGCTGGATTTTTGATATGAAATCGAAATGTCGTCTGGAACATAAATTGTTTTATTAATAATGACTTTATTATTTTGTAATTTATTTTAGAGTTTTTTTTGTTTTTTGATTATTTTTAACTGATATAAAATGTGTTTTGTACTGCGGTATTTCTGTGGATTTAGCTTCCCTAGACCTAGAGGTCTCTGGTTTGTCTCTGTTTTTATTAAAAATATTATATGTGTATTTTTTTTCTATCCCACTACATGGCAGTAATATTTTGTTCTTATGCAAGCTTTTTGTCTCTAATAATGGCATTTATTCATACTGTGTCATTTACTGTGGGTAGACAGTGGCCAGCAATTAAGATGGCGCCGCTGTCCTACAGTATCTCACAAAAATGAGTACACACCTCATATTCTTGTAAATATTTTATTATATCTTTTCATGTAACAACACTGAAGAAATTACAGTTTGCTACAATGTAAAGTAGTGAGTGCGCAGTTTGTATAACAGTGTAAATTTGCTGTTTCCTCAAAATAACTCAACACACAGCCATTAATGTCTAAACTGCTGGCAACAAAAGTGAGTACACTTTGGGCCCAATTTTGACATTTTCACTTAGGGGTGTATTCACTTTTGCCAGTGGTTTAGACATTAATAGCTGTGTGAGTTAATTTGAGGGAACAGCAAATTTATACTGTTATACAAGCTGTACACTCACTACTTTAAGTTGTAGCAAAGTGTAATTTCTTCAGCGTTGTCATATGAAAAGATATAATAAAATATTTACAAAAATGTGAGGGGTGTACTCACTTTTGTGAGATACTGTATATATAGTTGACACGCGTGATGATACGTTAGTCCAGCCTATCCCCAGATGACGTTCTTTGTGACAAAACGTGTAGGGTGGGGCCTATGACGGTGAAGTCATCACGTGATCCATCTCTGAGTGGTCAATGTATAATGTACGAGTGAGTCCGGAGGGAAGCCCATAGGAACGCTGCAAACATCTGTCATGTATCTGGATTGTTTTCTATGCTGATTTTATCCCTGATTCTCATAAGTGCGACCTTTAATTATACCAATAAATTGTTTTTTTTCATACTGCACTATGGAAGCGCCTTTCTGTTTTTGTTTCTGAGTATCACTGGAGCTACTGTATGTGAGAGGAGTAAGCCACTTATAGTTTGAGGGAGACCTTATTTCCCTGTGCCCCGTTTGACCAACTGTAATTTAGCGGTCATTTACATCTGGTAAGCAGTTTACATTACTCACATTGGGTGTGGAGTAGGATTGTCTCTGGTTGCCTATCTGGTTAATTATCAGTGTTCTCTTCACTTGCGGTGTTCTATCACACGGAGCACGGAGGAGTTTTTTTCTGTGCATCTGCTCCTAAAGACAAATTTCTCTTAAGCTCATATGTCTTTTCAAACCTCATCAGTTTATAATTGCACAAACTTTTTCTATTTTTTATTTTGGTGATGTGTATGTATATACGGTATTCACATTTATTGTTTTTGATTACTAATGAGGTCATATGGCTGAGGTTTCTCCCTGACCTATTTTGATCTGATATAATTTCTTTAAGCACTGCACTGTTTTTTATTATTTGTTTGGAATGTGTATCATGACTTTGAGTGCTGGCAGCTTTTTCTTTACTTAAGCGCAGTGTTTTTTTCCTTATTTGTTGGCTAAGGAGGATCCTGATAGTATTGCAGTTTGAAAGGAATCTTTTCCAAAGCGGCAGCGGGAGCAAGGAGGACAGTGTGAGTACATTTTCATGGTCAGGGACTTACAAGAGGAGAGACTGCAACCTGTAGCAGGTCTCTCTGGAAGACAGCATTGTGCTTAAATCTTTCATTAACCTTGCCCTGAGAGAGCTCTGGAGCAGTCAGGGTAGAGGGAAGAGGGAGACGGGTGGGCTAGCATTTCCTGCAGTTAGTAGAGCTGGGACCAGTGTCTACAAGAGACTTTGAGATACTTCGGAATGCAGTCTACAACATGTTGTGCTACTTTCTAAAGTACTAAGAGTTCCTAGTCCTTGAGGGGCCTTGAGGGGCTTTTGCATTTTCGGAGACTGTCAGACAGTGTTAATTTCATTGACGAAAACATTTTCATCAAAATTTTCATCAGTGGCCTTTTTACATGGACAAAAACTAAATGAAAAGTACACCACATTTTTTGTCCACCGATCAATCAATCAATCAAATCAATTTGGTTTTCAGTATTGAAGAAAAATGAAGCGAAAATGTGACGTTTACCCTCATGAACCATCGATTTCCACAGAGCTCTGCCTGTGTAGAGACCGTGAGTGCTTCTGCTCCCAGAAAGCAAGTGACTCAAGTCCATAGCATGCTTTGCTTAGCAGCAGTTAGGAGCACTGTGCAGCCAGCATTTTAGGCCTCTAAGTCCTCAGACAACCATCCAGAGCAGCACTGTGCATTACAGGCCTCCCGACCTTGCCACAGGAAATGAAAGGGAATGTGAACCAGCATTTTGTTTCATTCTTAGATCCAACTGATGAAATGTTCTCGCCACTTGCAGCAGCTGCTTGTTTTGTCAACCCTACTGTTTGTGAAATGCTTGTTGTTGTGGCGGCTGAGAATATTCAGGAACTGCTTAAAAAGGCAGAGGAGTATGCCGTAAGAAAATAATCATTGCCCCACACACAAGATGAAGAATTGTCTGAAGATGATATGGAACAGGAGAATATAGCAATGCCCTGTGTTATAAACACGTGAATTACTGATAGTTACATAGTTAGCCAGGTTGAAAAAAGTCCATCAAGTTCAAACAAGAAAAAAATAAATAAATACAATCCCATATACACAAACCTATATCCACAGTTTATCCAGAGGAAGGTGAAAAACCCCTACAAAGCATGCTCCAGTTTGCTACAGCAGGGGAAAAAATTCCTTACTGATCCCTCGAGAGGCAATCGGATTTTCCCTAGATCATCTTTACCTATAAATGTTAGTAGCCAGTTATATTGTGTACATTTAAGAAAGAATCCAGGCCTTTTTTAACCACTTCAATACTGGGCACTTTCGCCCCCCTCCTTCCCAGACCAATTTTCAGCTTTCAGCGCTTTCACAATTTCAATGACAATTGCGCGGTCATACAATGTTGTACCCAAATGAAATTTTTATCATTTTGTTCACACAAATAGAGCTTTCTTTTGGTGGTATTTATTCATTACTCCGTTTTTTATTTTTTGCGATATAAGCGAAAAAAAGAGCGGAAATTTGGAAAAAAAACAATATTTTCTTCTTTCTATTTTAATAAAAATCCAATAAAATTGAATTTTGTCATAAATTTAAGCCAAAATGTATTCTGCTACATGTTTTTGTTAAAAAAAAATCCCGTTAAGTGTATAATAATTGGTTCGTGTGATCACGGACACATGTGCGCAAATGATAATGTACAGATGTGCACAGGTGATCACGGACATATGTGTGCAGATAATCATTGGGACATGTGATTTTACTGGGACATATGTGGGGGGACAGGTGTTTTTACTATGTGGGGACATGTGTTTTGGGGACGTGTGTTGGGGACATTGTGTGTTTACTTTGTGTTTTTTTTACATTGTCAGGACACTAGACTGGTGATCAGTGAGTAAACAGCTGTAAAAAACAGCTCATACTCACTGATCACCAGCCGGCTGCAACGATCCGCTCTCCTCTCCTCACTGACAACTTCCGTGTGAGGAGAGGAGAGCAGATTGCCTAGCAACCGGCTCTGTGTTTACATCACATGACGGCTGTGATTCGACGCGGCCTTCATGTGATCAGGAGGGCCAATCACAGAGCCCTCCTACCGATCGGAGATGCGCCGTGTCCGGGTGACACGAGCGCATCGGGATCACGCCGCTGCGCGGGCACGCGCGCGCGCGATCCCGCTCCTTCTGAGGGACGTTCCTGAACGTCCACTCAGAAGGAGAGATAGCCCACCCGGCCGTTTATGTGCAGTGGCCGGGTGGGAAGTGGTTAAAGCAATCTACTGAGCTTGCCAGAACCACCTCTGGAGGAAGTCTTTTAAATATTATCACAGCTCTTACTGTGAAGAAATATTTCCGTATTTGGAGATGAAATCTTTTTTCCTCTAGATGTAAAGAGTGCCCCCTTGTCCTCTGTGATGACCTTAAAGTGAATAAATCAACACCAAGTTCACGATATGGACCACTTATGTATTTGTACATGTTGATCATATCCCCCCCTTAATCTCCTCTTCTCAAGAGGGAATAGATTCAGTTCCTCTAATCTTTCCTCATAGCTGAGCTCCTCCATGCCTCTTATCAGTTTGGTTGCCCTTCTCTGCACTTTGTCCGGTTCCCCGATATCCTTTTTGAAAACTGGTGCCCAAAGCTGAACTGCATATTCCAGATGAGGTCTTACTAATGATTTTGTACAGGGACAAAATGATATCTCTCTCTCTGGAGTCCATACCTCTCTTAATACAAGAAAGGACTTTGCTCGCTCTGGAAACCGCAGCTTGGCAT
The DNA here is from genome assembly GCA_037952835.1 of Lithobates septentrionalis. Lineage (NCBI taxonomy): Eukaryota > Metazoa > Chordata > Amphibia > Anura > Ranidae > Lithobates > Lithobates septentrionalis. The sequence continues at coordinate 2,414,310 of JBBDGP010000165.1, forward strand.
TGCAAGCTATTATTGAGCTTATGATCTACCAAAACCCCCAGATCCTTCTCCACCATTGATTCCCCCAGTTGTACTCCCCCTAGCATGTATGATGCATGCATATTCTTAGCCCCCAAGTGCATTACTTTACATTTATTAACATTAAACATCAGTTGCCACTTAGTTGCCCAATTAGACAGTGCATTAAGATCAGTTTGTAAGTTGGAGACATCCTGTAAGAACGTTATTCCACTGCATAGCTTGGTGTCATCTGCAAAGACAGAAATGTTACTTTTAATCCCAGACCCAATATCATTTATAAAGGTATTAAAAAGTAGGGGCCCAAGCACCGAACCTTAGGGTACACCACTGATAACCTTAGACCATTCAGAGTCAGTAACTACTACTCTCTGAATTCTGTCCTTTAGCCAATTTTCTATCCATTTACAAATTGATCTTTCCAAGCCTGTAGACTTTACCTTACACATGAGCCGTGTGTGGGGAACTGTGTCAAAGGCTTTTGCAAAGTCCAGGTATACCACATCCACAGCCACCCCTCTGTCCAAGGTTTTATTTACCTCCTCATAAAAAGAAATAAGGTTTGTTTGACAACATTTGTCTTTCATGATTCCATGCTGTCTGTTGCTTAAAATATTTTTTTCCAACAGGAGCTCGTCTATGTGGTCCTTTATTAAACTGTCCAGTATCTTTCCGACTATAGGAGTTAACTAACAGGTCTATAGTTACTTGGTAAAAACTTTGATACCTTTTTAATCATGGGCAACACATTGGCCCTGCACCAATCCAGTGGTACTATTTCCTTGTCAAAAGATTTTATTAAGTGTACAAGGGAATACATAACGAATATAATGAGTGAACATATTGTAGTAAAGGGAAGAAGATAAAATTACAGGTTAATAATAATAATAATAATAATAATAATAATACAGTATGTAAATAGAGATAATTGGGTATAACCTGGAGGAGGTATTGAAGAGCTATGGAGGAGCTGTTAGAGAGTATGTTTATTCTTAAATTATAATTGTGTTCACAGCATAGGCTGTGTCAAAGATGTCTAAAGAGGAATATACTCTATTAGGAAAAAGAGCTTCAAATGCAGAAAAGGAGTTAGGAAGAAGAGAAAGGAGAGAGAGTGAAACATAGAAGAAAGGGGTCCACAGGGTTGGTTCGAGAACCATCATGAAAGTTTGTGTGTTCATTGTAGGTCAGCTTAAGTCTTCCCAATTTAGCTACCATGGCAGTAGAACAGTCTCATCAAAGTTAGATGGCAAATAATGTGTTAATCATGGGTGCCATAATTTTTCAAATTTGGGAAGCAGAGCATTATCAATAGGCACCATTTTGGCATGAATCATGGTATTAGTGATCCTATTCTTCGTCTCAGCCACTACCAAAGTCGGGGACCTCCATGCCCTTGCCAAAGTTTGCTTAGAAGTTGGACAAATAGTTTAAATTGAATCAAGGTTAAACATCCTGGTTTCAGATTAAGTAGGGCAGTAGCAGGATCAGGCTGTTCTTGCAAACCAAACATCTTGGAAGCCTATTTAAACGGGGAAATAAAGTGTTTGGTGATGGGGTTTCATAAACCTTTTCAGTCTTTAGGATGAAAGCAAAGCAGGTTAGAGATCGATAAGGGATCACATTCAGTAGCTTCAATTGACACCCATAAGGGGATTTCCTGTCTTGCGTGGTATTTAGATAAGCTAGCAATGTGTGCTGCCCTGTAGTATGTTGCTGTCACGTACCTGGTGGGTGAGCCTGACGTGTAGAGGAAGGCCTCTCGTACAGGTCCGGCTCGAGAGCCCATGATAGTGGGACAGCAGGCTCAGGAGCACGGTCGGGTAAGAGTGCCTATGATCAGTCCAGAAGTCTGTATCAGTGGAAGCCAGGAACTTGCAGCAAGAAGCCGGAACACAGCAGGTAGCAGGCAGGAGAGGTGGCAGATGGCTGGCAGACTTGGCAGGAGATGGGTAGAGATGCACCACTGGACGCAGGAGCTCGAAGCAGGCTGGACAGCCAGAAGCAGGGTCAGACAAATCGGGTAGGCAGCAGACAGGCAGATCAGGCAGAAGTGGCAGGCAGAAGCGTAGTCGGGTCACAGGCAGGTCTTGGCAACAGACGGGCAAATCAGGCATAGACAGCAGGAAGAGGCGTAGTCGGGTCACAAGCAGGTTCGGCAACAGGTGCTAGGTAACAGGAACTGGAGACAGAGAATAGTCCGTGGAAAGCCAAAGGGTCAGGGCAGGAAGCAGGCAGCGGTAGTAGGGGACAAGCCGGATCGGTAGCAGAAGTCAAACAGACAGGAATCAGGATTCAGGTAACGCTGTAGACCAAGCAGCAACCAGCCAGTGTTGAAGCTCCATTTAAATAGACCAACTGGCGCCAGTTCTGGTAACAGGTGCGCGCACGCACGCCAACGCGCGGTCTCGTTCACGCACGCGCATGCGCATCAGCAATAGCGCCCACAGTCATTCTGGACATTCTTGGTTGGCATCTGTGCACAGGTATGTGCCTGGAAACAACAGTAGTACTTTGCAGACGTCTTCCCTGACAGTTGCAAAGTTGGGGAAGCCTAAACCTCCATTTATTTTGGAAAGATAAAGTGTGTGCAAAAGGTATATGTGGTTTGAATGCCCCCTATATATATGATGTTGCTTTTTTCTGTATTAGTCGTATGTAATAGGCAGGAATTGAAATTGGTAAAACCCTGAACAAATACAGCAACTTAGGCAGGATCGTCATTTTTATAGCGTTAATTCTACCGAACCATGATATCGGGAGGAGGGACCAAGATTTCAACAGGTTTGTCACATTTTTTAGAATCGGTGGATAATTGGCTGAGAAAAGATCTGATATAGAAGCAGTAAGATGAATCCCTAGATATGGGATTGATTTTTCTGCCCAGGTAAACGGAAGTCCTACTTTTGCTGAATTTAGTTCCAGGTTAGATAGGGATATATTTAGTGATAAGCATTTTTTAGCTTTAATTGATAGGCCAGAAAAAGTAGCAAACCTATGGAGGATGGGAAGGAGGTTGGGGCCTGAGACCTGTGAAGATGATAGAAATAGGAGGATATCGTCTGCAAACAGACAAAGATTATGTTGACATCCTCCTAACTCTATTCCGGTTATTGTGGGATCTGATCTGATTGAAAGGGCAAGCGGTTCTATTAAGAGGGCAAATTGGAGGGGAGAGTGTAGACATCCTTGTCTTGTGCCTCTTTCTATATTGAAGGAGTCAGATTTATAACCTGCATACTTAAAGTGTGCTTTTGGTTTATTATACAATGCAGTAATCCAAGTTATAAAGTTAGGGCCAAAACCTAATTACTGAAGTGAGTATTGTAAATAGGGCCAGGAGATGGAATCAAAGGCTTTCTTGACATCAAGGGATATAAAGCAAGAAGGGATGCTGCGGGTTTTAGCAATGTTTGCCAAAAGTACCGCTCTATGTACATTATCGCCTGCTTGGCGTGTAGGCAGGAAGACTACCTGATCACGATGTATAAGATTTCCTATGATTCCATTGAGGAGGGTCGCTAGAATTTTTGCTTATAGTTTGATAACTAAGTATAACAAGGAAATGGGGCGGTAGTTTGTACAGGATGTGTCATCAGAATGAGGCTTAGGAATCATGCAAATGGTTGCCGTCAATGATTCCTGTCTGAAGGATTTACCTTCTAGCAAGACATTAAAGGCTTCGGCCAAAATAGGGGAGAGGATGTCTGAAAAAGTGCGATAGTATAAGGCAGAATAACTATCAGGGCCTGGTCTTTTGTTCATTTTTAATTCTTTAATTGCTTTTGTTACATCGTTCACAGTGATGGGCGCTTCGAGTAGAGTCCTTTGGGTATTAGACATCTCAGGTAGGGTGATATCTGAGAAGAAGGTGTCAGCCTCAATGGGATTAAATTTGTTTGTGCCGAATATAGAGAGGCTAGGTGGGAGCGGAATTTATGAACAATTTTAGTAGGGTTACTAGTGTATGTGTCATTCGACTTTCGACTCGATTTAAGTCTAATCGTCTTAAAAGATTTGTTTATTGACTTAAGTGCGCGTGCCAGAAAAGTACCAGACTTATTGGATTTCATATAAAAGGCATGTCGAGAACGGTTTAAGTAGTTGTCTGCGGATTCTATAAGGAATAAGTCGTATTCCAGACGGGCTTTTTCTAGGCGACTTTTTGTAAATGGCGTAGGATTATCTTGAAAAGCTATTAAGGAAAGGTTAACCACTTAAGCCCCGCTCACTGTATATATACGTCATTTTTTTGGAGATGGATATCTCGGTAACGGCAGCAGCTGCTGCCACAACCGAGATATCCATCTTTACAGTGAGCGATTCTGTACACGATAACGGTGGTCTCTGCGGCGGGTTCGCCGCGAGATCACCGTTATCGGCGGCGGGAGAGGTGCCACCCCCCCTCCCGCCGCTCTCCCGCGCCTTCCGCCGCTTACCGGAGCCGTCGGTAACGGCGGAGGCGATCGGGTCCTTTCCCTGCTGAGGTATGGAGACAAGTGAGGCCAAGATGGCCCCCACCCGTCTCCATACCATGTGACGGCCGGAGCGACGTCATTCGACGCCCTGTCCCGACGAGCTCGCACGCAGAAGCGAACGCATACATGAGTAGCGCCCGCATATGAAAACGGTGGTCAAACCACACATGTGAGGTATCGCCGCGACCGGTAGAGTGAGAGCAATAATTCTAGCCCTAGACCTCCTCTGTAACGCAAAACATGCAATCTGTAGAATTTTTTAAGCGTCGCCTATGGAGATTTTTAAGGGTAAAAGTTTGACGCTATTCCACGAGCGGGTGCAATTTTGAAGCGTGACATGTTGGGTATCAATTTACTTGGCGTAACATTATATTTCACAATATAAAAAAAAATTGGGCTAACTTTACTGTTGTCTTATTTTTTTTTTCAAAAAAGTGAATTTTTTCCAAAAAAAGTGCGCTTAGAAGACCGCTGCGCAAATACGGTGCAAAAAAAAGTATTGCAATGACCGCTATTGTATTCTCTAGGATGTTAGAAAAAAAACAATATATAATGTTTGGGGGTTCTAAGTAATTTTCTTGCAAAAAAACCTGTTTTAAACTTGTAAACACCTAAAATCCAAAACGAGGCTGGTCTTTAAGTGGTTAAACTCAGTTTCTAATTTTCTTGCAAGATTCCTATTTTCCTGTTTGAATAATGCAAATTGCCGTTGTAAGGTAACACGCAGCATAGGTTTATGTGCTTCCCACAGTGTTATTGGGGAACTGTCAGGACTTGTGTTGTGTGTTAAGTATTCTTTTATTGCCTGTTCGATTGTTAAACTATGCGATGGGTGTTTAAGTAATATATCTGGGAGGTACCAATTAGGGTCGTGTGTTTTGGGAATAGTGGAAGCAATAGTAGTAAAGACTGCATTATGATCAGACCATGGGATGGGGCCTATATTTGATGTAAGCAATTCTGGAATCATACCTATTGTTAGAAATATGTGGTCAATGCGAGTGAATGTTTGGTGTGGGTATGAGTAATAAGTGTATTTCCTGTTAGTCAGATTACATTCTCTCCAAGAGTCAACCAATTTGTGTTTGGAAAGAAGCTGGGGGAGAGACATCTTGGTTGGATTTCGAGGCGGAATGTATGGTGATTTGTCCAGAAATGGGAGGAGGACCCGATTAGAATCCCCACACACGACAAGTGTTCCCATCATATATGTAGACACTACTTGTAGAAGATGGGAGAGAAAAGGTATGGGGTGTTTGTTGGGTGCATAGTATGAGACGACAGTAACTGCTGTGTCCATTATGTGTCCCAGAAGAATTAAATATCGCCCTTCAGGGTCTTTGATTTCAGAATGAAGTGTAAATGGGGTGGTGCGGTGGAAGGCTATGAGTGTTCCACATTGTTTGGTAGTGGCTGAAGCTGTGAATATTTGCGGATAAAAGGAGCTTTCAAATTTAGGTGTAGAATTCGTGTGAAGTGTTTTTCTTGTAGACACATTATGTGTGCTTTTTTTGCATGAAACGAGCGGAAAGCTTTAGTGAATTTCTGTGGTATATTGAGACCCTGAACATTCAGAGATAAAATGTTTAAAGGTGCCATGATAGCTGAGCTAGGAAATGGTACTCACCAACTTTCGAGGTTCTTCGGCTGTATGGGACGACCTGTGTGGACATGAAGAAACGCAAGGAGAAAGGAGATCCAGGATAGACTGGAGTGAAAAAAAAATAAGAAACATATGAAATAATAAAATATACTTTTAAAATAGAATTGTAAAAAGATTCAAAAATTACCCGTGATAGGGGGTACAACTCCCCATCAGGGGATAGAGGGCCTACGCCGACCACCCACCTAATATGAGTTGGAAGCCGAGGGAGGCGAGGTGGGGCACAGGGATCTTCCGCGTGTGGGAGAACCGCTAAAAAAAAAAACCATCATAAAGATGTATAATTATAGCCTGCCGGGTACAATAATGTTGCTCCAAATGTTCCGTATCTTCTTAACCCTTTCATGCCTAAGCCAATTTCTGACATTTGGTGTTTACATCCGTATTTTTTGCTAGAAAATTACTTAGAACCCCCAAACCTTATCTATATATTTTTTAGCAGAGAATCTAGAGAATAAAATGGCGATTGTTGCAATATTTTATGTCACACGGTATTTGTGCAGCGGTGTTTTATAAACGCAACTTTTTGGGAAAAGGGACACTTTCATGAATTTTAAAAAAACAAAATAGTAAAGTTAGCCCAATTTTTTTGTATAATGTGAAAGATGATGTTACGCCAAGTAAATAGATACCAAACATGTCATGCTTTATAATTGCATGCACTCGTGGAATGGCGACAAACTACAGTACCTAAAAATCTCCATAGGCGACGCTTTAAATTTTTTTTACGTTTACTAGGTTAGAGTTACAGAGGAGGTCTAGTGCTAGAATTATTGCTCTCGCCCTGACGATCGTGGCGATATCTCACATGTGTGATTTGAACACCGTTTACATATGCGGGTGCGACTTCCGTATGCGTTTTTTTGCTGCACAAGCTTGCGGGGACAGGGGCGATTTAAAACATTTTTTTTCTAATTTTTTTTTTTTTATATTAATAAATTGTGTTAAAAAAAAAAAAGATCACTTTTATTGCTGTCACAAGGAATGTAAACATCCCTTGTGACAGTAATAGGTGGTTACAGGTACTCTTTATGGAGGGATCGGGGGTCTAAGAGACCTCCAATCCCTCCTTTGCACTTCAAGGTATTCAGATCGCCAAAAACGGCGATTCTAAATACTCTACTTTTTTAAAATCCAGCGCCATTGACAGCCCAGTAAACCGGAAGTGACATTGTAACGTCGCTTCCGTGTTTACATTCAGGAGACTGGAACGAAGCCATTTATGGACTTAAATATTATAACAGAAAAACCAGATATAATAAATTGTGTCCCAATGCATTGGCGGTAGAGAATAGTCCAACAAATTAATATTCAGATATTGGGAATAAGAAGGTAGCATAAACTGCATGTAAAGAAAAGGAAAAAGAGTCAAACAAAGCAGGGATCCCTCAAAAATTGCTTCTAGAGTGTGGCTATGGAGAGGAGGACTACAGGAGTGTCCTGTCAGTCCATGGAATCTTCTTGATCCAGAAGTGGAGAGGGGAAGCGACCTCTCTTGTGGGATTGATAATTTCCATTTTTCTCTTGGGACTGAGATGAGTTGCATAGAGAGGAGGAGTAAGCTGTTGTTCTACATGAGGTAGAAGCGGTGGGTAGGTTATCTACCAAATGTAGGTCTTGAAGGGCCTGCTGAAGTTCTTCTGGCGACCTGCAGGTGTGTCTGGAGCCCTGGTGGCTGAAGTGAATGGAGAAGGGAAACCCCATTGGTAGGTGATGTTATGTCGCTGCAGTTCCATAAGCTGGGGTTTCATTGCACTCCTTTTGGATATGGTTAATTGGGAAAGATCTGCAAAGTGCTGATAATTGTGACCCTGAAATGTTAAGGCATCTTTCTCTCTGGCTGCATCCAGAAGCTGCTCTTTTGTTCGATAATAATGAAACTTATCGATAATATCGCGTGAAGGGCCATCTGTTTTTTTTTGGCATAAGGGCTCTGTGGACTCTGTGCATTTCCAGGCGTTCAAGTGGTAAACCTGAATTTAGCTCTTGAAATAGCGCTGTTATAGTAGAATTCAGGTCTATAATTGTTTCAGGTATGCCCCTAATACGCAAATTAGATCTTCTGGCACCATTCTCGTAGTCCTCTAATCTAGTTTGCAATGTTACGTTTTCCTCTTTGAGGCATTCCATTTCAGACATAAAGTCCTGAGCAGAGTTTTCAATCTCATCTACCCTGTGCTCCAATGCTGCAGTGCGATTTCACAGCTCTCTTATTTGTTTAGTTAAGCTGTTAGTTATGTGCTCAGAGGTCTGTTTTAATTCTTTTTGTAACATTCTCTCAAATTACTTTATAAGACCTGGGGAGGCAGAGGATTCCTGTGAGGATTTCTGTGACAGAATTATTTCTGTATATGACTCCCCTGGGGACACAGCCTGTTAATACTTCAGCTTGTGAGAGCGCTCTGAGTTGCTGATGACTGAGGAGACTGGCGCCATTTTAACTGCAGCACGGGACTGTGTACCGCCGTTGAGGGAGGTTTTTACCTTTGTGCGGGTCCCCCCAGCACCATTTTGTGTCCCAAACGATCCTCCAGGTACTCAGAAGCTAGTGGGAGAAGCCGTGTAGTTTAAATGCCGGCGGGCTGACTGTGAGAACGGCGGCTTTTCTCCCCTAACAGAGCAGGGCTCTAACAGGGCATGACCGTCCTGCTAGATTCCGCGCATGCACCCCCAGTTGTACTATTTCAGTCATTAATGAGTCCCTAAAAATTAAAAACAATGCCTTTGAAATGATAGAGCTCAATTCTTTTAGGATCCGTGATCTGTGACTGATCCCTCAGTCTGTACAATTCTCACGAGGGAACAGGTCCCCACCCACCCTCCCTTTTTGTTGTGTACTTTGTTGCTGGACTTTGTTGTTATGTTTAAAACAAAAAAAAAAAGGAGAGAGAGAACTAAATAAATCTACTTGGGTTTTGTGTTGTGTCTGTTGTGTTAATTTTCGGTACTGTTTTAGTTAAATCTTGACTGCAATATTTACTATTGGTGTACGCCATTTCTGTTTGCTGCAAACCAATTTTACTGTCACAGCTGGCGGTTATCCCTTTTGAGGGCTGAGGTGGCAGGTGGCTGACTGAGTCGGTTGAATGGGGAGCAGTAAGCCCTTAGTAAGCCCCTGGACGTAACCTCTACGGCTGGGGGTTGAATTGGCTCCTAATAAGTAAGGAAAGCTTAGATATACCACTCAGCACTGCTAAAGGGATCTGGTGTTGGCTATATATGTTTACTGGTTTGATGGTTAATTTACAGTTGTCAAGCTGTGGCGGATACCTAAGTAATAAAACTATCAACCCAGTTGAAAAATAATTTTGTTGTCCGTGTGATTATTTTGATTAATCTTAAAGTGGAGTTCCAATGACATGTTCTATTTTTTTTTTTTTAAACACTTCTAAAGGTCAGAATATTAACATATAATGCTCACTTGTTTAGAAGATTTCGTCCCCCTGATGTCCGCTGTAATATAAAAAATTAAGTTATATAATTGTGTCCTGGCCGTTCCCATTTTGCTTGTGGGCATGTGAAGCCCACAAGCACTATCTTCCTGGTTACGGTGCTGCTGCTGGACCAGCCCCGTTCTCGCCCATGTGCAGTAATGCACCATAACAGAGCTGTAAAGTATACAGGTTGCCACAACAACAGGCGGCATTGTCGGAAGTGCCCGCCCCATTGTTTTGGAAACCTAGCCCTCGGCTCAGCCCACCGATTCCTGGGAAAATATGACACATATCTCCCAGGAGCAGTAGCGAGCGGAAGCGCAGAGGGAAGTGACGTCAGGAGCCCAGGCACCGAAGGAGGCAGATTTCGAGGGACCACGTAAAAAACCAAGTAAAAAAAAATTTTTCTTCAAATGTTTTTTTTTAATTTATTTCATGCACATTAACCACTTCAGCCCCGGAAGGATTTACCCCCTTCCTGACCAGAGCACTTTTTACAATTTGGCACTGCATCGCTTTAACTGCTAATTGCGCGGTCATGCAATGCTGTACCCGAACGAAATTTGCGTCCTTTTCTTCCTAGAAATAGAGATTTCTTTTGATGGTATTTGATCACCTCTGCCTTTTTTTATTTTTTGCGCTATAAACGTAAAAAGACCGAAAATTTTGAAAAAAAATGATATTTTCTACTTTTTGTTATAAAAAAATCCAATAAACTCAATTTTAGTCATACATTTAGGCCAAAATGTATACGGCCACATGTCTTTGGTAAAAAAAATGTCAATAAGCGTATATTTATTGGTTTGCGCAAAAGTTATAGCGTCTACAAACTAGGGTACATTTTCTGGAATTTATACAGCTTTTAGTTTATGACTGCCTATGTCATTTCTTGAGGTGCTAAAATGGCAGGGCAGTACAAAACCCCCCCAAATGACCCCATTTCGGAAAGTAGACACCCCAAGGAAATTGCTGAGAGGCATGTTGAGCCCATTGAATATTTATTTTTTTTGTCCCAAGTGATTGAATAATGACAAAAAAAAAAAAAATTACAAAAAGTTGTCACTAAATGATATATTGCTTACACAGGCCATGGGCATTGCACCCCAAAATACATTTAGCTGCTTCTCCTGAGTACGGGGATACCACATATGTGGGACTTTTTGGGAGCCTAGCCACGTACGGGGCCCCGAAAACCAAGCACCACCTTCAGGATTTCTAAGGGCATACATTTTTGATTTCACTCCTCACTACCTATCACAGTTTTGAAGGCCATAAAATGCCAAGATGGCACAAAACCCCCCCAATGACCCCATTTTGGAAAGTAGACACCCCAAGCTATTTGCTGAGAGGCATGTTGAGTCCATGGAATATTTTATATTTTGACACAAGTTGCGGGAAAGTGACACATTTTTTTTTTGTTGCACAAAGTTGTCACTAAATGATATATTGCTCAAACATGCCATGGGCATATGTGGAATTAAACCCCAAAATACATTCTGCTGCTTCTTCTGAGTATGGGGATACCATATGTTTAGGACTTTTTGGGAGCCTAGCCACGTACGGGGCCCCGAAAACCAATCACCGCCTTCAGGATTTCTAAGGGCGTAAATTTTTGATTTCACTCCTCACTACCTATCACATTTTTGAAGGCCATAAAATGCCCAGATGGCACAAAACCCCCCCAAATAACCCCATTTTGGAAAGTAGACACCCCAAGCTATTTGCTGAGAGGCATGTTGAGTCCATGGAATATTTTATTTTTTGACACAAGTTGCGGGAAAGTGACAAATTTTTTTTTTGCACAAAGTTGTCACTAAATGATATATTGCTCACACAGGCCATGGGCATATGTGGAATTGCACCCCAAAATACATTCTGCTGATTCTCCTGAGTACGGGGATACCGCATGTGTGGGACTTTTTGGGAGCCTAGCCGCGTACGGGGCCCCGAAAACGAAGCACCGCCTTCAGGATTTCTAAGGGCGTAAAGTTGTGATTTCACTCCTCACTACCTATCACATTTTTGAAGGCCATAAAATGCCCAGATGGCACAAACCCCCCCACAAATGACCCCATTTTGGAAAGTAGACACCCCAAGCTATTTGCTGAGAGGCATGTTGAGTCCATGGAATATTTTATATTTTGACACAAGTTGCGGGAAAGGGACAATTTTTTTTTTTTTTTGCACAAAGTTGTCACTAAATGATATATTGCTCACACAGGCCATGGGCATATGTGGAATTACACCCCAAAATACATTCTGCTGCTTCTCCTGAGTATGGGGATACCACATAAGTGGCACTTTTTGGGAGCCTAGCTTCATACGGGGCCCCGAAATCCAATCACCGCCTTCAGGATTTCTAAGGGCGTAAATTTTTGATTTCACTCCTCACTACCCATCACAGTTTCGAAGGCCATAAAATGCCAAGATAGCACAAAACCCCCCAAAATGACCACATTTTGGAAAGTAGACACCCCAAGCTATTTGCTGAGAGGCATGGTGAGTATTTTGCAGCTCTCATTTGTTTTTGAAAATGAAGAAAGACAAGAAAAACGTATTTTTTTTTCTTTTTTCAATTTTCAAAAGTTTGTGACAAAAAGTGAGGTCTGCAAAATACTCACTATACCTCTTAGCAAATAGCTTTGGGTGTCTATTTTCCAAAATGGGGTCATTTGGGGGGGGGGGGGGGGTTGTGCCATCTGGGCATTCTATGGCCTCCGAAACTGTGATAGGCAGTGAAGAGTGAAATCAAAAATTTACGCCCTTAGAAAGCTTGAAGGCGGTGCTTGGTTTTCGGGGTCCCGTACGTGGCTAGGCTCCCAAAAAGTTTCACACATGTGGTATCCCCGTACTCAGGAGAAGCAACAGAATGTATTTTGGGGTGTAATTTCACATATTCCCATGGCATGTTTGAGCAATACATCATTTAGTAACAACTTGCAGCTTGCACGTGCAAAAAAAAAAAAAAATTGTCTCATTCCCGCAACTTGTGTCACAATATAAAATATTCCATGGACTCGACATGCCTCTCAGCAAATAGCTTGGGGTGTCTACTTTCCAAAATGGGGTCATTTGGGGGGGTTTTGAACTGTCCTGGCATTTTATGCACAACATTTAGAAGCTTATGTCACACATCACCCACTCTTCTAACCACTTGAAGACAAAGCCCTTTCTGACACTTTTTGTTTACATGAAAAAAAAATTTTTTTTTGCAAGAAAATTACTTTGAACCCCCAAACATTATATATTTTTTTTAAAGCAAATGCCCTACAGAATAAAATGGTGGGTGTTTCATTTTTTTTTTCACACAGTATTTGCGCAGCGATTTTTCAAACGCATTTTTTGGGGAAAAAACGCACTTTTTAAAATTTTAATGCATTAAACACACTATATTGCCCAAATGTTTGATGAAATAAAAAAGATGATCTTAGGCCGAGTACATGGACACCAAACATGACATGCTTTAAAATTGTGCACAAACGTGCAGTGGTGACAAACTAAATACATTTTTTAAAAGCATTTAAAAGTCTTTACAGGTTGCCACTTTAGATTTACAGAGGAGGTCTGCTGCTAAAATTACTGCACTCGATCTGACCTTCGCGGTGATACCTCACATGCATGGTGCAATTGCTGTTTACATTTGACGCCAGACCGACGCTTGTGTTCGCCTTTGTGTGAGAGCAGGGGGGGACAGGGGTGCTTTTTTTTTTTTTTTTTCTTTATTATTTTTTTGCTTTTTTATCTTATTTTTAAACTGTTCCTTTCATTTTTATTTTTTTTAAATCATTTTTATTGTTATCTCAGGGAATGTAAATATCCCCTATGATAGCAATAGGTAGTGACAGGTACTCTTTTTTGAAAAAAATGGGGTCTATTAGACCCTAGATCTCTCCTCTGCCCTCAAAGCATCTGACCACACCAAGATCGGTGTGATAAAATGCTTTCCCAATTTTCCAATGGCACTGTTTACATCTGGCGAAATCTAAGTCATGAAATGCTCGTAGCTTCCGGTTTCTTAGGCCATAGAGATGTTTGGAGCCATTCTGGTCTCTGATCAGCTCTATGGTCAGCTGGCTGAATCACCGGCTGCATTCTCAGGTTCCCTGTTGGGACAGGAGAGCCAGAGAAAAATATGGAAGACAGTGGGGGGGGGCATTCCCTCCCACTGCTTGTAAAAGCAGTCTAGAGGCTAATTAGACACTAGGATTGCTTTTACATGAAAGCTGACCGCTGGCTGAAAAGAATGATACCAAGATGATAGCTAAACCTGCAGGCATCATTCTGGTATAACCACTCAAAGTCCAGCAACATACCAGTACGTTGCTGGTCCTTGTTGGGCATATATTGTAAACTGTTTTTTCATGCAGCCTGTGGGCTGAACGAAAAAAAGATATTGATCGGTGGGTATGCCCACCATTAGAATACCTCCCTTCATCCACCCACTTCTAATGATGGGCATACATGCACTGTATATATATGCCGAAGCATGGGGGCATCCTCCCGCAAAAGTTAGGAGCAAATCGCTCCTCCGCCCTCTGCTGCCCCCACGCTTCGGCATATATGCTGAAGTATGTAACTGTGGTGGTGAAATCACCTCCGACAGCGCTGGAGTCACGGCTTTATGTATCGTGGGAGCAAACGCTGTTGCTGTCAAGATAGATAAATCCGCGCTGCAACTGAATGGCATACCTGCTAAGCAAATGATGGTTAACAAAAAAAACAAAGTAACATTACAGTATAATAGCAATACTTACCATACCTGCAAAGCAAATACAAAAAAAAACAGTAAAAAATAAAACATTTAACGCCACCTGTGCCTACCTAAAATATATATATGCCGAAGCATGGGGGCATCCTCTCGCAAAAGGCAGGAGCAAATCGCTCCTCCACCCACTGCTGCCCCCACGCTTCGGCATATATGCTGAAGTATGTAACTGTGGTGGTGAAATCACCTCCGACAGCGCTGGAGTCACGGCTTTATGTATCGTGGGAGCAAACGCTGTTGCTGTCAAACTAAATAAATCCGCTCTGCAGCTGAATGGCGTACCTGAAAACAAAAAAGTGGTTAACAATAAAAAAACAAAGTATAAAAAAATTGCATACCTATAAAGCAAACATGATAAAAACATAACAATAAAACATTGCAGTATAGAATACAATAAAAAAGAGCAGAACAATAGAGAGAGAATAGAGAGAGAACAATAAAACAACAACTATTTTTGGTTTTTTTATTTTATATATTTTTTTGTGTTTTTTTCTTTTTTTTTACTTTTTTTTGTTATTTTTAAATTTTTTTTTTTTTTTTTTGTAACGTTAACATTTTTAACTGGTACCAGGTTTGGGTCTCTCAAAATGCGACAGCATCTTGGGAGACCCTGTGAAAGTGTGTCCTAGTCTGTGCAGTGCTGTACCCTACGCTAATACTCCACTAGTGTATGGTAGCGTTCAAAACATTCACCAATGCAAAGACAAGGATTGCCAGGACAGATGGGACAATAATACCGGGTGTCACGCCTAAATCCGCGCTTGCTGCAGACACAACATCTTTTTTGGGGGGTTCGTTGGGTAGGGGTACTCGGGAGGGCATAAAGAAAATGCCTCTCATGCAACCGGCTTACTGCATTTGGTTGGGGATGGTGAGGTGGAGCACCGTCTGGATACAGAAGGGCTCTGACGATCTCTTCCTGGAATTTAAGGAAGGATCCAGTCTGTCCTGAAGCTCTGTATAGCACATGAGCGTTCAGCAAAGCCAATTGAAATAAATAAACAGACACTTTTTTGTACCAGCGTCTGGCCTTACGGGCAATTAGGTACGGCGCCAACAACTGGTCGTTGAGGTCCACCCCTCCCATATTTTGGTTATATTCGTGGACACAGAGGGGTTTCTCCACAACACCAGTCGCCGTAGTAATTTGGACCGTCGTGTCTGCATGAAGGGAGGTTAGAACGAAAACATTCTTATTGTCCCTCCACTTCATAGCGAGCAAGTTATTACACTTCAAGCAGGCTCTCTCCCCCAGCCTAAGACGGGAATCTACAAGCCGCTGGGGAAAGCCCCGGCGATTAGGTCGCACGGTGCCACATGCTCCAATCTGATGATCAAAAAGGTGGCTAAAAAGTGTCACGCTCGTGTAATAATTGTTCACGTACAAGTGGTACCCCTTTCCGAATAAGGGTGACACCAAGTCCCACACTATCTTGCCAGCGCTTCCTATGTAGTCAGGGCAGTTTGTTGGCTCTACGTGACTATCTTTGCCCTCGTAAACCATAAAACTACATGTATAGCCTGTGGCCCTGTCACAGAGCTTATACATCTTGACCCCGTATCTGGCACGCTTGCTGGGAAGGTACTGTTTGAATGACAAGCGGCCAGAAAATTTAATCAGGGACTCATCAACGCAGACAACTTGATGGGGAGAAAACAAGTCTGTAAAACGTTGGTTGAAGTGGTTTACGAGGGGCCGAATTTTGTAGAGCCGATCGTATCCAGGGTCTCCACCTAGACGACAGAGTTCATTGTCGTTGAAGTGCATGAACTGCAAAATCTGCTCGTATCGTGCCCTGGCCATGGAAGCAGAGAACAAGGGCGAATGGTAAATTGGGTCAGTGGACCAATATGACCGCAACTCACTCTTTCTATTCAAGCCCATGAGGAGGGAAAGGCCCAGAAAGATCTTAAATTCGGAAACCGTAATTGGTTTCCAATCTCTGGCAAGGGATGACTGGGGAATAGTGGCGATGTGTTGACCAGCGTACAAATTGCTTTGGTCCACAATAGATCTATAGAGATCTTCGGTGAAAAACAGCGAATAAAAATCCAGTGGCGTAAAGTCAACTGTTTCCACCTGAATTCCGGGTTGGCCAGTGAATGGGGAAAGTACGGGTGCTGCAGAAGTGGTGGGTACCCAATTCGGATTGGCGAATGCAGCAGGAAGGGCACTATGGGCACGACGGGCCTGTGTTCGTCTTCTTGGTGGCAGCGGGACACTACTAGTGCTTGCCACCTCACCAGCTTGAACTGCACTTATGGGACTCGCCACGTCACCACATGATACTGCAGTGCTGGATGTACGACCAGGGTGTACTAGGCCGCTGGTGCTTGCCAGTTCGCCAGAAGGAATAGCGATACTAGTACTTCTCTGCTCCATACGAGAGGCCTGCGGTTCTTGCACTTCAAGGACAGAAGAAGAAGATTGGGGTCTGGTACGCCTGACCTTAGCAGGGAACACAACTCCGTCGTCAGAGCTATCTGTCATGGAGCCGATGTCCTCTACAGGATCGTATTCTGAGCCTGAATCTGACAGATGAGTGACTTCCTCTTCATTATCGGTCATGCTCAGAAATGTGTAGGCCTCTTCACTGTGTACCTTCGATTTGCAATTTTGGGCTCTAAATTTAGGGGTACACTAGTGAGACTCACAGGCAAAAAAGCTCCTGACTGTTAGCGACTGATTCAAAACGCTACCAAAAAACTGTTAGCAATCGCAGGGATCAGGCCTGACTCTGCGAATGCTGCAGTTATGTGTGCTTAGTGTTTTGTAAGTGTCAGTGATCGATCAATACTGCACTTGGGTGGGCTGGGCTGGGCCGAGGGGCAAAACGCAGGTGCTAGCAGGTATCTGGGCTGATCCCGCTAACACTGTGTTTTTGGGGACCCTAAACTGCTGGGGATGCTAGTATAGATCTGATCGGATCAGATATCGATCCGTTCAGATACTATAGCACTAAGGGAGGTGTATGCTGCGTGCGTGGGTGTTAGCGGTACTGACGCTAACCTGACGCTGCCTGGGGCAACGCAGACCTTATCTGACCCTAAAAACTTAACTTATATCACCTCCGGGCAATTAGGGGGTTAAACCTTTATAAGGTAATAAACGGCGGGTGCCCTAAAACTATAATAAACTATAATAAACTATAAAAAAATAAACTAACTAACCAGCGTCACCCGTAACACTTATACGGTGATCGCTGGTGAAAGGGTTAACTAGGGGGCAATCAGGGGGTTAAAACCTTTTGCAGGTAGTATATGGGGGTCCCTGTCGCTATAAAACACTGACAGCGAACCTATATACTTACCTCCCTAACTAGCGTCACCTGTGTCACTAATACAGCGATCAGAAAAACGATCGCTTAGCGACACTGGTGACGGGGGGTGATCAAGGGGTTAACCTTTATTAGGGGGGGTTAGGGGGGTACCCTAGACCTAAAGGGGGGTACCCCAGACCTAAAGGGGGCTAACCTAACTGCCCTAACACTTATAACTGTCACAAACTGACACCAATGCAAAAAAAAAAAAAACTGCTATTGGTGTCAGTGTGACATGGGGTACAGGGGGGTGATAGGGGGGTGATCGGGGGGTGAAGGGGGGTGACAAGTGTGCCTGGCGTGTTCTACTGGAAGTGTAGTGTTGGTGCACTTACTTGGATGTCTTCTCTCCTCGGCGCCGGATCGAAAAGACCGGCTCGAGGAGGGATGACATCACTTCCTCTCCCTCTGTTTGCATTACAGAGGGAGAGGAAGCATTTCATTCGCTGGGAGCGATCGGGAGGGGGTGGCCATCAATGGATGGCCTCCCCCTCACCTCTCATCGCCCGCGAACAAGAGCCGACCGCCTATGGCACCGGGGGGGGGGGGTCCTATCGGACCCCCCGCCCGCGGGAAGGCATCACGTACCAGGTACGTGATTTTGCCTGCCCGTGCCATTCTGTTGACGTATATAGTCGTTAGGCGGTCGGCAAGTGGTTAATGACATTTTTTTTTTTTCTTTGGGTGGAACTCCACTTTAAGAGAAGAGAACAGTGGACCAGTCGTGAAAAATCACAGGAAGTGGAATAAGCACCATCCACGGTTCGGTTTCTTTCTAAATGCTGCAGAAGACCCAGGCAGAGGATCAAAAAATATAAGGAAGAGCTTTTGCACCAAGTTGCCACCATAACTGAGGACACCGGAACACATTTTTGGCTGTCAAAGAGGGACACTTTTTATTACCAGCTAAAACCTTTTGAATTAGACCTTCTGGCTATGCCAGCTTCTCAAGCCTTTGCAGAGAGGTTATTCAGTGAGATAAGTGACCTCTCTAGAGGCCAGCGGAATAGAGCAAGGGTCACGTTGGCACAAAATGCTTTCCTTAAAATTAATCGAAATAAAAAGTGTTTTGCTCTCCAGATATTTCTGTTTCTAACATAAGAAGCCTAATACTTGTGTGTTTTGCTTATTGCGATAGGAAGGATGAATAATTCAATAACAGTTCTAATGATCAATTAGATAAATTCATAGGAAAAATATGCAGACTACAAATGCCATTAGTATGTGGAACTATAAGGGCTCGTTCACACCATACATGCATGAAAACTAATAGGAAAACCAACATCAGTGTTACATCAGTTTCCATCAGTTTTCTTGTGTGTCAGTTACAGTATGTGCCCTATTCACACCAATGTTGATGTCATGTCAGTTTTTTTTCCCCATGCAGAAAAAATCTGCACGTGATACCAGTTTTGTGTTGTGAACAGGGCACATAGAGAACAATTTTTTTTTTCTTGACCTTGCAGAACGTGTGCATAAAAACTGACATCTCTGCACCATGGTGTGGACAAAGCCTAAAAACCACAACTTTTAACAACTCCGCTCTCTCTTAGCATTGACAAATTTTGACAATAGAGGTATATATCATACTAATGAAAAAGAAAAATATATCAGTAACTGTCATATAGGGCAGCCTTACGTTGGGGTCCTGCCCTAGGGTAATATTTTTAGTGTGATATAAACCTCTATTGTCATTGCGAATGCTGAGAGAGAAGGAAGTTGATAAAAAGTGGTGATTGTTATAATCCACACACTAATGGCATTTGAAGGTATCTGAGAATGCTGAAATGTTTCGTTCAGTTTCTTGAACTATTAAAGTTACGTGTAAACGCGCACTGCATGGTGGCATAAAAAAAAATAAAAATGTAAATAAAAAAAAAAATAATATAAATATATATATATATATATATATATATATATATATATATATATATATATATATATATATATATATATATATATATATATATATTATACAGTGGGGGCGGAAAGTATTCAGACCCCCTTACATTTTTCGCTCTTTGTTATATTGCAGCCATTTGCTAAAATCATTTAAGTTCATTTTTTTCCTCATTAATGTACACACAGCACCCCATTATGACAGAAAAACACAGAATTGTTGACATTTTTGCAGATTTATTAAAAAAAGAAAAACTGAAATATCACGTGGTCCTAAGTATTCATAGTCTTTGCTCAGTATTTAGTAGAACCCTTTTGATCTAATACAGCCATGAGTCTTTTTGGCAAAGATGCAACAAGTTTTTCACACCTGGATTTGGGGATCCTCTGCCATTCCTCCTTGCAGATCCTCTCCAGTTCTGTCAGGTTGGATGGTAAACGTTGGTGGACAGCCATTTTTAGGTCTCTCCAGAGATGCTCAATTGGGTTTAAGTCAGGGCTTTTCATCCAGGATATCCCTGCACTTGGCCGCATTCATCTTTCCCTCGATTGCAACCAGTCGTCCTGTCCCTGCAGCTGAAAAACACCCCCACAGCATGATGCTGCCACCACCATGCAGCACTGTTGGGACTGTATTGGACAGGTGATGAGTAGTGCCTGGGGTTCTCCACACATACCGCTTAGAATTAAGACCAAAAAGTTCTATTTTGGTCTCATCAGACCAGAGAATCTTATTTCTCACCATCTTGGAGTCCTTCAGGTGTTTTTTTTAGCAAACTCCATGTGGGCTTTCATGTGTCTTGCACTGAGGAGAGGCTTCCGTCGGGACACTCTGCCATAAAGCCCCAACTGGTGGAGGGCTGCAGTGATGGTTGACTTTCTACAAACTTTCTCCCATCTCCCGACTGCATCTCTGGAGCTCAGCCACAGTGATCTTTGGGTTCTTCTTTACCTCTCTCACCAAGGCTCTTCTCCCCCGATAGCTCAGTTTGGCCGGACGGCCAGCTCTAGGAAGGGTTCTGGTCATCCCAAACGTCTTCCATTTAAGGATTATGGAGGGCACTGTGCTCTTAGGAACCTTAAGTGCAGCAGAAATTTTTTTGTAACCTTGGCCAGATCTATGTCTTGCCACAATTCTGTCTCTGAGCTCTTCAGGCAGTTCCTTTGACCTCATAATTCTCATTTGCTCTGGTATGCACTGTGAGCTGTAAGGTCTTATATAAACAGGTGTGTGGCTTTCCTAATAAAGTCCAATCAGTATAATCAAACACAGCTGGACTCAAATGAAGGTGTAGAACCACCTCAAGGATGATCAGAAGAAATTGACAGCACCTGAGTTAAATATATGAGTGTCACAGCAAAGAGTCTGAATACTTAGAACCATGTGATATTTCAGTTTTTCTTTTTTAATAAATCTGCAAAAATGTCAACAATTCTGTGTTTTTCTGTCAATATGGGGTGCTGTGTGTACATTAATGAAGGAAAAAAAAATGAACTTAAATGATTTTAGCAAATGGCTGCAATATAACAAAGAGTGAAAAATGTAAGGGGGTCTGAATACTTTCCATCCCCACTGCATAATGTTTGTTGATTCCAAATAATTTTCTAGCACAAAAATGCTGATTTTAAGATGTATATCAAAAATGTCTTTGCACTAAATACCTGGTGCCTAACCTGGAACACCAGGGCCACATATGGCCCATTGGCACCTTTTGTGCAGCCCTCAGGACACGTGCAGAAACAAATCTGTGTTTCCCTATTGCCCTTTTATAGTGTTGTCTTGCACACTCATGTAATATGTCTGACTGTATCCTGAAGCATAGCCCCAGTTCCTAACAACTTCTATAGCAGTGATGGCGAACCCGTGGCACGCGTGCCGCTTCCGACACGCCAAGCCCTCTCTGTGAGTACGCCATGAAATGAGAAAAGCACACAGTGAAAAATCTAATCGTCCACACCGCGCCGCAAACGATATCTCTCACAGTTCTGTAGGCTAGCGGTGACGTGTCCAAGTGGGCGTGACAAAGAATAAGCGCCCGGGGGTGACGTGCGCACGCTAATCCAATCATAGAAGCCGTCTCATCCACACCGCACCCACCATCAAACAAATCAGCAGTGACGTGCTGGGCATGACTGGGCGAACACACAGGCGGGAATGAGCTGCCGGAGAGACTGGAGACAAGTAAGATCAATGTGGAGTGGACATGTACAGTACAGTTACAGATTTGACTCAATTTTGCACAATAAAGGTGTTAATTCGGTGAGTGCATGTGTCAGGCAGGTGAGTGCATGTGTCGGGTAGGTGAGTGCATGTGTCAGGTTGGTGAGTGTAATGGTCGGGTAGGTGAATGCATTTGTCAGGTAGGTGAATGCATATGTCAGGTAGGTGAATGCATGTGTCAGGTAGGCGAATGTAATGGTCAGGTAGGTGAATGCATGTGTCAGGTAGGTGAGTATAATGGTCAGGTAGGTGAGTGCATGTGTCAGATAGGTGAGTGTAAAGGTCAGGTAGGTAGGTGAGTGCATGTGTAAGATAGGTGAGTGTAATGGTCAGGTAGGTGAGTGTAATGGTCAGGTAGATGAGTGCATTGGTCAGGTAGGTGAATGCATGTGTCAGATAGGCGAGTGTAATGGTCAGGTAGGTGAATGGATGTGTCAGGTAGGTGAGTGTAATGGTCAGGTAGGTGAGTGCAATGGTCAGGTAGGTGAGTGCATGTGTCAAGTAGGTGAGTGCATGTGTCAGGTAGGTGAGTGTAATGGTCAGGTAGGTCAGTGCATGTGTCAGGTAGGTGAGTGTAATGGTCAGATAGGTCAGTGCATGTTGCACAGTGCATTCTGAGCGAATCTGGCAGAATCGTACGTTTTTGGTCCCTTAGGGCTCATTCAGAGACGCTGGCAGGTTTAATTCTTTGTTGGCACTTTGAAAGAAATAAGTTGGTTTTGCGTCATGATTTGGGCACTCGGGCTCAAAAAGGTTCGCCATCACTGTTCTATAACAAGTCTCTGACAGTATCCTGTAGCATGTTCACAGTGTCTCCTGTAGCATATTCACAGTCTCTGACCACCTCTTGTATCATTTCTGCAAAATCTCTGACTATCTGTTGTAATATGTCCAAACTCCCTGACCATCTTGTGTATTATGTTCACAGTCTCTGACCATCTCTTGTTTCATACCCATAGTCTTTGACTATATTCTGTTGTGTGTCTCTGGTCTCTGATAATGAATATTCACTAAATTTTATATGTGGCCCTTGACATCGGGGACGCACATACAGTATATAAGAAACTTGACCACCACTGCACTAAATAGTTGTTGGTGAATCTAATGAAGTTTGTACAAAAATTGGATTCAGATTGGTATGTATGGATCAGATTGGTATGTGTGTGGCCAGCTAAGATCATGATCAATGCAGCACAGTCAAAAAGCATAGCATTTGAGATTAGTATGCCTAATAACTATTTATTTATCCTCAACCATGCATATATAAATGTGTCCCTGCTGAGCAATTTTCTTCACAGGCTGACAAAGAACATATATTACAGCTGTTGATATATCATATCATATTCTATATTACAAAGAACAATCACATCAAAACCTCACTTAGGCCCGGTTCACACTGATGCAAGTTCATGACGAATGCGATGCGTCAAAAACACTTTAAATTCGCATGTCATCCCTAAAGTCATTGTTTTCTATGACGGTCGTTCACATGCATGCGTTGCGATTCCTCTACTAATGCGATGCGATTAAAAAAAGGGTCTTGTGTGAGTTTACTGCGTTGCGTTGCGAATTTAGTCTCCAAAGACATCAATGTAAATCGTTCTTGAATCGCATTGATGGTTCACATATGTGCGAATTCCACCACACTACTCTCCACAAAAACCAGGAAGTACACAGGAAGTTAACACCTTTTTTTTTTTTTACATTATGATTCCATTGGCTAGAATATCAATCGCAGCTATGTCCAACTCCTGAAATTCACGTTAAAATCGCGGTAAATTCGCACCTCAAAAAAGGACAAAAAACGGAACAAAATCACAACGCATCAGTGTGAACTGGGCCTTAAAGGGGTTGTATGGGTTCGTTTTTTTTTTTTTTTTTTTAAATAACAAACATGTTATACTTACCTCCACTGTGCAGTTCGTTTTGCACAGAGTGGCCCCGATCCTCCTGTTCTGGGATCCCTCGGTGGCTGTCTCGGCTCCTCCCCGCAATAGCTAACCCCCCTCTGGGAAGTTCTATCCCGAGGGGGTTAGCTTGCGGGCGCGCTCTCTGTCATACAAGCTGCGTTCATAGACACCGAGTGTATGACTCGGTCCCGCCCCCCGGCTGCCGCGTCATTGGATGTGATTGACAGCAGTGCGAGCCAATGGCTGCGCTGCTATCAATCTATCCTATATATCCAATCAACGGCCAGACTCCGTGGAAAAGAGGACGCTGGAGGACGCGCACAGCAGGTGAACAGGCTCAGGTAAGTGAATGGGGGGGCTGGGGGGGCCGTCATTGCAAGGTGAAAAAACACAAACCTTTACAACCCCTTTAACTTGCATATTCTATCTTATAGGTATCTAAAATAAAGGCAACGCATGATAAAAGGATATAAACAGCATAGATTGTGAAAGTCAAGATTTCCAGTACAGCTGCGCCAATGGACAATAGGCCACCAGGGATGTCTGTTTACAAACAGAACACATCTGTTTTAACTATTCGAAACAATGGGACACTTACCATGCCAAGGGTGATATTGATCAAGGGCTGATAACAGAGAAAATCCTTCCGAAACAAATGTTCCTTTTAAAGCAGCTGCTGATAACCTATTTGTTTCAGAAAGGCAGAGTGCAAAATAATAACAGCCTGTTATGGAGAGATTAATAAAACACTTTGAGTCAGTTTGAGCACTTTCACAGAAAGGAAGAAAACAGTATAGCAGTGTGTAGGTCAGCGTGTTCCGTGCATCCAGATGCTCTGTCTGAGGGAAACTTTCAACTTGCAGAGAAATTTTAATCTGAAAGAAAAACAAGAGTTAAAGCTAAACTCCAGGATAAGGAAGTATTGTCTAAATACAAGTGTAGTGGTACCCCGTAGGGGCTGCTGGTAATTGTGGTCCATCTCCCACCCTGCACAGCCAGGCACATGGATTTCCAGACACACTTCAGTCAAGAAACAGTCCTTGTACTTTGTTTTGTTTTTGTTTTATTGAGGGGATATAACTTGGATGGGGATAGGGTACATTTGGGAAGATAAGGAATTAGGGACTGAAATAATATGCCCCACCGGTATATACAACCTCTTCTCTTCACCTTCAGCACATACACTTGCTTGCAGACTATCACTCCCAGGACCAGGTGGTACTGAGTTTAAGGCCTGACACTGGCTCAGCCAGGCCCATGCAAATGCCCTTGCAGGTAGGGACCTCGGGCCCCTATGGTGTAGCAATAATGGTAGTAGTTCTTAGTGTTAGCAGTCCTACATGTGGATACTGATCCCAGTACCACCTCTTCAGGCAGTGCCAGCCCTCCTGGCTGCAGCTGCCTCTTTCCACTGCCCGTGCCACCACTGTCCTCCTGACGGGCTCTGCACCCATCCCAAACTGCTCCATCCCAGTCCTCTCAGGCATGCCTCCCAGTCATCCTGACTGTGGCTGTTTCTTGTTCCTCCTGGAGACTTGCCTGGCAGTGTTCTCTCGCTGTCCCCTTTGCTCCCAGTGCCTCCTGGCCAGGACACCTCTGTGATTCTAGGAAGGCCCTGCCCACACATGAGCCCAGGCCCAAGGTCACCCCCCCCCCCCAGACTGGAGAGCTCCCTCAAAGGCCACAACAGCCTAACACTCCATCTCCAGCTTCCACCCGAACAACTCCTCTCCAGCTGGGCTGACCCTGAGTATTTGAGGGGACCCACCCCCTGCCAATCTAAGTTGGGGATTGGTCAGGGTCCTCAGAATACTCCAGGCAGCTCCACCTTAATTCCCCTCTCATCTTTCTAGAAGATTCCAGTACATTCTAGAAATAGAGGAGAAGGTCTCAGTGATGCTGCCTGTGAGTCATCCGGCTCTCCCTGGATCTCTGCCCAACCCAGGACAAAAACACAGATAAGCTTGGCTGTCAGCCAAGCCTGCATAAATTTACCTGCACTAGAAAAAACCTATTTACACTTTTAGCACTAGAGGGTGCTACACAGGAATAATGTATATTCTTCCTGGAATCTTGGTGTGCTTTGTGTATTTCCTCCAGATCTGTGCAGTAATCCAATGTAATACTTTACTTCCTGTATTAAAGACTGGTCACTGCTGCTCTACCCCCTTGTGCAAGATAAGTGATCTTGTATACGCCCCCTCCTGTAGTTACTGCAGGTAGCCTATAGTGGGTGGAGCCTGCTGGGCCCCTCACAGCTCAGTTCTCTGCACAGGCTATAGGCAGTACAGTGTGAATGTAGGGTGACCTCATTTCCAAACTGCCATTCAGGGACACCCCCCCCCCCCCAAAAAAAAGGATGATTTTTTACATCTTTTTTTGCCGATTTTTGGGGCAGGGGCGTATCATGAAATCAGCGGGCCCATGTGCAAGATCAAAAGTGGGCCCTAGGCATCAAGAAGAACAACAATATGTCGCGCAAAGCGCATTGTGGCAAACAGTGGACATGTCTTAACCGCTTCTGGACCAGCCGCTGCAGTTTTAGATAGAAGGCGCACGTGCGCCGTTGCACAGCAGGGGGTGCAGATGCTCGTGCTTGATGGTCATGATGACCGCCGGCCACGAGCGATCATGACCAGGAGACACAGAACAGGGACGAGTGTGTGTAAACACACACTTCCCTGTTCTGTTCTGACAGGAGTGACAGATCATGTGTT
This sequence comes from Lithobates septentrionalis, assembly GCA_037952835.1. Lineage (NCBI taxonomy): Eukaryota > Metazoa > Chordata > Amphibia > Anura > Ranidae > Lithobates > Lithobates septentrionalis. The sequence continues at coordinate 2,440,735 of JBBDGP010000165.1, forward strand.
CCTATTAACTAGGAACCACAATCTGTCACTTCCTGTAGTCAGTCCGCTCCCCCTTCAGTTAGAATCACCTCCCAGGGAACACAGTTAACCCCTTCACCGCTCCCTCGTGTTAACCCCTTCACTGCCAGTGACATTTTTACAGTAATCAATGTTTAATCGCACTGATCGCTGTATTAATGCCAATGGTTCCAAAAATGTGTCAAAATTGTCCGATGTTTCCGCCATAATGTCACAGTCACGATAAAAATCGCAGATCGCCGCCATTACTAGTAAAAAAAAATAATATAAATGCCATAAATCTATCCCCTATTTTGTAGACGCTATAACTTTTGCGCAAACCAATCAATATACGCTTATTGCAATTTTTTTTTTTTACCAAAAATATGTAGAAGAATACATATTAAATTGCGCTAAATATTGGCTTAAAGGGGGTGTTGTTAAAGAGAGTCTGAGATGACTTATATAGTGTAGAATGTGGTAATGTTAAATAGGGAATGCAGAGTGCATGGTGGTGAGTAGTATGTACAGGAGAGGAGTGCGGAGTGTAAGTCGGTGGGTAATATGTACAGAAGAGGATTATGGAGTGTATTGAGGTGGGTAATATGTACAGAAGAGGAGTGCGGAATGTATGGCGGTGGGTAGTATGTACTGTACAGGAGAGGAGCGTGGAGTGTATGGAGGTGGGTAATATGTACAGAAGAGGAGTATAGAGTGTAAGGAGGTGGGTAATATGTACAGGAGAGGAGTGCGGAATGTATGGCGGTGGGTAGTATTTACAGGAGAGGAGTGCAGAGTGTATGGAGGTGGGTAATATGTACAGGAGAGGAGTGCCATACCACTGTCAGCCACTGCTATACCACCTTGGTCGTGGGGCACTCCGAAGGATGTAAGGGGGTACTCTGGAGGAAGTAAAGGGGCATTCTGGAGACACTAAGGGGGCACCCTGGAGGTATTAAGGGTGGATGTAAGGGGGCACTCTGGTGGTACTAACTTAGTCAGAGCCCCCTTACATCCTCCGGGGTGCCCCCTTAGTGCCTCCTTACATCCTCTGGAGTGTGCCTTACATCCTCCTCCAGAGTGCCCCCTTACATCCTCCTCCAGAGTGCCCCCTTACATCCTCCTCCAGAGTGCCCCCTTACATCCCCCTCCAGAGTGGCCCCTTACATCCCCCTCCAGAGTGCCCCCTTACATCCATACATACATACATTACATACTACTGTACTAAGGGGCACTCTGGAGAAAGTAAAGGGGCACTCTGGAGAAAGTAAGGGGGCACTCTGGAGGCACACAGATAGTACCTCCAGAGCGCCCCCTGCAGAGATTCCTGAGGAGTGATGGCAATTAATCCATGCCAGGTCAATGTTAGGAAAAGCAGAGCACACCACCCACCTCATGGCTGCCCTATTCCAGCCCTGATTCCAGCCCTGCTTGCTCTCTCCCTGCCACACCCCTGACATAAGCCCGGTCCAGCCTGTGGTGTATGTCCCCATGTTATCTGTACCTGAATTACTGCAGTTCCTTGTAGTAGGTGTCACTCACTTCCTGCAGCACATGCCCTCAGTCTTTGTGGTAAAGTGCAGGAAGGAGGGGGGAGGAGAAGATCTGGGACTGGAGTCTGGACACTGCATGCGATGCTCCTCTTCGGTCAGCCTGACAGACTCTGCCACTTCTGCTTTCTCATGCCATCGCTGGGCCCTCCACCTGTAACTTGAGCAGTAGCAGCAGTCGGCCACATCTATTCCTAGCTGACAGTGGACGGGCTGACAACACAGCGGGGTGCGTGGGCTGACACTGGAGAGTGAAGATCACACCAGACCAGTCCCTGCTAAATGGGCGCCGGAGGAGGAGGGGTGGGGCCAGGGGGGTGCCGAGGTGGGTGCAGAGAGTTGTGCAGCACTAAGCGCGGGCTTTGCTCCTGGCCTGTCTGACTCTGATAGTCTGTCACATCACTGGTTGCTAGATGCCAGGCAGGGTGGCCCTAGCAACCAGTCCAGGAAATGTAGGGTGGCTGCACTTGCCGACAGGCTGTGTCCTCTATTTCATTCCGGAACACTGTATTGTCCCGGAATGAAGGTGGCCAGGACCTGGGACATACATGGCAATTGTGGGATAGCCCTGGGCAATCCGGAACACGTGGGCACCCTATGTGAATGTCATTACTATTTTTACAAGGTAATATCTGGGTTTGTTACTGTTCACCTTCACCATAACAGGAGTGAGCTCTCAAATACAGAGCTACTGCATCAGGGGATAGAAAGAGCATGTGAGGGGGTTTGAATCAGAGAAAGAGCTTGCTACTGTGGCACAGTGCATTAATTACAATGCATTTCACACAAGGGTGCTGAATTCAACTGGAATTTACCATTTTCCCAAATCCAGATTTATTAATTCATTAATTGTTTGCCAAGCAGAGTGAATTGGCAATCAGCAGTGAAAATCTGCATGCTGTGGATTGGCCTGCAATCAGCCTTTTTTAAAAAAAACTGTCAACATACTGAAAAATGAAGATAAAAATGGCATCAATAATTCAATATATAGTATATGTGCAAAAGAACTAATCGTGCAGCTGTCCCTTTAATTGTAAAGAACACTTATGGAAAACAAAAACATAAGAAAGGATTCGGCGCTATTCTTCATCAAGTAAAAACAAATGTTTGGATTATTAAAAATCAAAAACTCCTATATACACCATTGTATATCAAATAAGCAATGAGTCCATCAATAGCCCTCCAATCACTGTGTTTTATAATAGAAATGTGACTTCCATTTGGGTGCTCCACTAAAGAAGATTATATAAAATATAGTGTAGTATTTTATTCAAATCAGGGATTGCATTTACATAATAAGGTGCTTATGTGAGCACCAACACAGACAGCCTCAAGGTGGTGACAGCACTAACGCTCGTATGGAGCCGATGAGTGAGTCCTGCAGCAGGGGAACGAAGAGATCAGCGGAGGGACAGCATGACATGTGCGGACTGCACAGTCACGCTGTTAGGTCTCTTTAAGAAAAGGGGAGTGGTCCGGACAGGGGAGGCGCTCAGTGGGAATTAGCCAGGAGTACAGGGGAAGTGACGTCAGTGTCGAGCGGCGGGGAAGAAGATTACACACGCTCCCACCGCTCAGCTTGTTACCGATCATGGAAATCTCAGCGATGGAGGAGCTGATGTTGCGACTGAGGGAGGCGGCTGCAGAGCGAGGGGGCGAATGGCTGCAGGCTCAGGTAGCGGCGGTGATCCAGGAGAACGGAGCGGCGGCGAACGGGGGGGGCCCTGAGACTCCACGTGCACGGCGGTCACGGCCGCCGGAGCGCTTCAGCCCTGACACTGCACCTGGTGGTCAGAGGCATATGGCTGATGGAAGAAGAGCGGCCCATCCACCCCCCAGTGAGAGACAGACACAAGGCAGCAGGGCTTGTAATGAAAAGAAGACACAGCGCAGAGGCAGGAGTGGAGGAAAGGGGGAGCCCAGCGGAGCACACGGTTCTGCCCCCCCCGGCTCGTCGCAGATGCCAAGAGCAGGCTGCAGGAGATGCGATGGAAGGTGCAAGCCACCAGACGGCCCAGCGTGAGAGGAGCGAGACTCGGGGGGCTGACCATGTATCCGAAGCGGCCAGCAGCCCAGCAATTCCCAGAGGGAGGATGAGGAGCACAGTGACGCGGGTGAGCGGAGGTGGAGAAAGCGCGACAACAGCCCAGACCAGTCAGAGGCGGAGAAGTCCATCAAGGCGGGCATCGCACGGGTCTGGCGGTACACCTGAGAGGTCGGGAAGAGAGAGACAACGCAGACCCACGACACCCAGAGCAGGTCCTTCTGGGGTGCAGACAGCGGCTGTTCAGCGAGCGGAGGTCAGCAACAGATCGGAGGGTGAGCTGTCCGGGTCGGAGAGGGACGAAGAACAGGGGACGACCCCAGCGGTGGATTCGGGAATGGCGGCTGATAGGCCCAGTCCTGGGCAGCCCGGTGAGTACGTTTCCTCTTTATCTGTTTCTGATTTATTAGGAAAGTTGTTAGAACAGGAAAAACGCAGGGGGTCCCCAGGGGGGAGTGGTTCAGCGGGGGCGAGAGGGGTTAGGCCCCCTACAGAGCAGCCCAGGGAAGCAGGACTACAGGATTTGCTGGGGGGTTTGCGGGCGTTGGTACAACGCTTTGAACCAGCGGCGGGGGTTAGCCCGTCCCCGGTTCAGGCGTGGGCTACGACACAGGGGACCTCAGGTACGGCTGTGGCCACTCTAACGGCGACCGGGTTGGCCGGGACCACGGTTACTTCTGTGGTGGGCACGGGGCCGGCAGCGGTCGACTCCCCTACTGCATCGGCGGGCGGGCCAACCCCGGACGGTCAAGAAAAATCGGTGGAGAAAAAGGCGGATTCAGTTAGGTTGGCGGATTCCGCGAGAAGCGAGGTTTACGTCTGTTTTGAGGGCCCGCTGGGAGCGCATCTCAAGACAGAGGTAAAGGACAAAATTTGGAAAGGCGAATATGTGGAGATATTCACATTGTTGCCATTAGAAAAGTTCAATCTGGATAGACTGAAGCCGGAGTTGGCTAAGAAAGAGGATGAAGAAAAACGCAGATATAGGTTGATCCCGCGTACTTTTTCCAACTGGCTGCAGGCATTTGCCATTTTGGCTAGTGTGGTTGGGGAAAAGCACCCGGAACACTGCTCGGCTTTGTTCGTATACCTGGAGGCCATTAGCGAGGCACACCGGACGTATGGCGGGATAGCGTGGCTACGGTATGATGAACAGTTTAGACAACGGATGGCGGTTCGACCGTCGCTATGCTGGGATCATAAGGATATCAGCCTATGGATGAAGCTTATGACGGCGACGAGGGCTCCCTCACAGTTTTTTCAGGCAGGGGTCGGAGGTAACACAGCTCCAGGACAACCGACCGACAAAAAATGGGGCTTCTGTTGGCAGTTCAACGAGGGCTCATGTAAGTATGGGGCAAACTGCCGATTTAAGCACACGTGCTCCGGCTGCGGGGGTTCGCATGCATTGTCCAAGTGCTTTAGAAGAGGGAAGGGGCGTGGCGGAGAGCCTGCGAGTAAAAGGGAGGACGCCGGTGCGGGTGGAAAGGATGCGTCCTTTCCGCAGTAGATACCCCGACCGCAAAGCGGCCCAATTGTTAGAGGCAGGATTCGCGTTTGGTTTTAAAATTCCGTGCTCATTAACGGCTGCCCCTCCCATGGCGACAAATTTACGTTCAGCCCTGTTGCATCCAACGGTGGTTTCGGAAAAAATTGAGAAAGAGGTAAGTTTAGGCCGCATGTCCGGTCCTTTTACTTCCGTTCCCCTTCAGGGTTTAGTGGTATCACCATTGGGGGTAGTTCCCAAGAAAGAGCCGAACAAGTTCAGGTTGATTCACCACCTTTCCTTCCCGAAGGGTGGTTCGGTCAATGATTCAATTGCGCCAGAGGAGTGTGCGGTGACGTACACTTCCTTTGACGCCGCGATATCTTGGGTGCGTCGTTACGGACAGGGGTCGCTGATGGCGAAAGCGGACATTGAGTCCGCATTCCGGCTTTTGCCGGTTCACCCGGACAGCTTTCGACTGCTGGGCTGTGCATGGAATGGGGCGTACTACGTGGATCGGTGCCTTCCGATGGGATGTTCCATTTCTTGTGCATTGTTTGAAGCATTCAGCTCATTCTTGGAATGGGTGGTCCGCGACGTATCGGGTATCAACTCGATGGTGCACTATCTTGACGACTTCTTGTGCGTTGGCCCACCGGGTTCCAACATTTGTGCGGTCTTATTGGGAACTTTGCAGCATATAGCGGAGCGTTTCGGGGTTCCACTAGCGCCGGAAAAAACTGAAGGTCCTAAGTCCAGCATTGTATTCTTGGGAATTGAGGTAGATTCTTTGGGAATGGAATGCCGCTTGCCAGTAGACAAATTGGAAAGTCTCAAGGCGGAAGTACGGGAGATTGCCGGTAGGCGCAAGGTGCAGTTGTGGCAGCTACAATCATTATTGGGGAAGCTAAATTTTGCTTGCAGAATAATTCCCATGGGAAGGGTGTTTTGCCGACGGTTGTCGGCTGCCACAGCCGGGGTTCACGCCCCCACTCACTTCGTTAGTTTGAAGAAGGAGCACAGGGACGATTTGTGTATTTGGCATGACTTTCTACAATCATTTAATGGTCGTTCCCTGTGGATGTCGGGTCCCATTAGTAATTGGGACCTCGAATTATTCACGGACGCGGCAGGTTCGACAGGGTACGGTGCGGTATTTCAAAGACACTGGAGTGCCGCGCGATGGCCCCAGGCCTGGGGGGAAGCTGGGTTTTTAAAAAACCTTGTCCTCCTGGAACTGTTTCCAATTGTGGTAGCAATGGAAATATGGGGGGAAGCATTTCGTAACATGAAGGTACGGCTCCACTGCGACAACCTGGGGGTGGTCCAGGTTATCAACCGGCTATCGGCCAAGTCAGAGCCGGTGGTCAGGTTGTTGAGAGATTTAGTGTTGCGCTGTTTGAAATTGAATGCTTTCATCTACGCTGTGCACTTACCGGGGGTTGAGAACACCTTGGCTGATTCTCTGTCTCGTTTCCAGTGGGACAGGTTTCGGGAATTGGCACCAGACGCGGAGCAGCAGGGGGTTACCTGCCCGGACTGGATGTGGAACGTTGCCTTGGGAACGTGGCAGGGTGGATTCAGCGCTCTGTGAGTAAGGCCACGTGGGACGCCTACTCTAAGGTATGGCAGGAGTGGTTAACATGTTTGCACAAGTTGGACATCGATCCTGAAGGCCCGGAGGTCACACAGGCGGTTCTTTATTTCATTAATCTGGGTTTTGAGGGTGAGGTTTCGGCATCGGCCATTGATAAGAAGTTGGCAGGTCTTGCCTTTCTTTTCAAATTGCAAGGGCAACGGGATTATACGAAAGAATTTTGGGTGAGGCAAGCGGTGAAAGGGTACAGGAAAGAGCACAGGAAGAGGGATGGTAGGCGCCCGGTGTCTTTTACTATGCTACAGGGCTTGTTCTCTCACATTTCGTCCATTTGTGTGGCGGAGTACGAAAGTGCCTTATTCCGAGCGGCTTTCGCGCTAGCGTTCTACGGAGCGTTAAGGGTTAGCGAGCTAGTTAGCCCGTCCAAGCGGGCTCAAGGGGGGCTGCAGTGGGCGGACTTGGAGTGTTTGAAGGATTCGGTTAGGATCTGGATAACGCGGTCAAAAACGGATCAGTTGGGAAAAGGGGTTCAGTTGGAAGTTTCTCGCATTTTGGAATCCACCGTTTGCCCGGTTAGAGCGATACAATCATTCCGGGACTTACGGCCCAGGATATCGGGCCCGTTTTTGATGCATGCAGATGGGTTGGCCTTGTCCAAGTTCCAATTTATAGCGGTGTTCAAGAAGTGTTTAGTGGCGGCTGGGTACGACCCCAATAGTTATTCCTCACATTCTTTCCGCATTGGCGCTGCTACAGAGACAGCAAAAGCCGGGCTTAATGCGGAGGCGGTGAAGCGTATAGGTAGATGGGATTCGGACAGGTTCAGGCTTTATATTCGCCCTCATTTACTATAAAAAAAAAAAAAAAAAAAAGTTAATTTCGGTGGTTGGGAGATTGATTTGGGGGTTTTAGTGTTGGTTGCAGGTAGGGCGCTTACTGTTTTGTTTGTCAACTTTGTTTCACAGGAGAGGTGGGCTTGGTGTGGATCCTGGGACACTCCTTCGTCTTCTGGGGGGCCAAACGAGCCGATGTGCGGCCTAACGGGAGGCAATTGGGCATTCCAAGGCAGGAAGCGCAGGTCAGATGGATCGGGGTACCGGGCATGCTTTGGAGTAGGGTAAGGTCTGAAGTCCACAGGTTCGCCCGTTGGGACAGGGCACCAAATGTCTTGGTGCTACATGTTGGTGGGAACGACATGGGGTCCAGGTCCATGAGGGAGTTGATACGGGACATAAAATGCGATGTTCTACGGCTACAGGCAACATTCCCAGGTATGGTGATTGTGTGGTCAGACATGGTTGGCAGGACATCGTGGCGATGGGCTTGGTCAGCTAAAAAGGTGGACAGGGCCAGGGTAAAAGTAAACAAAGAAGTCAGCAGGTTCATCATACGTAATGGGGGGGTGACAATAAGGCATAGAGAGCTAGAGGTGGACACATGGAGGTACCTTAGGAGTGATGGGGTGCACCTTAACGAAGTTGGCACAGACCTTTGGGCTCTGGGCCTGCAGGAGGGGATAGAGCGGGCTTTGAAGGTGTGGAGGTGCTCGCAAGGGTAAGGTTTTACCCCTTGCGGGCGGTGGCAGTGGTTTGGGTCTGTGTGGAGGAGGAGTTGTGTGCTATATTTGAGATATAGCATGGTTTGTACCCATATGTAATATGGGAGTTATCTGGTACCTTCCGGTTACCCGTGGGTAAACAGGAAGGGGTAAAGTTAGGTCACTGCGAAGGTTGGGTACTGTCTCGCTGTCCGGGAGTTGCGACTCGAGGCCTATAAAAGTTTATTGAAGTTTATCGCAGTGACCAGTGGTTGTGTTCCCCTTTAAGACCCCAAGTGAATACGAACGGTTATTTAAAGTTATTTAAAATTATTAAAATGTTATTTATTTAGTTATGGTTATTATAATAAAAGGCCGTTAAGGCCATTTTACTCCAATACCTTGTTGAGTCGTTTGTGGGAAGGTATGGAGGGTGGAGAACAGGGGTAAAGGGGTATGCTAGGACTGGTAAGTCCTTCACATGTCAAGTGAGTCCTGCAGCAGGGGAACGAAGAGATCAGCGGAGGGACAGCATGACATGTGCGGACTGCACAGTCACGTTGTTAGGTCTCTTTAAGAAAAGGGGAGTGGTCCGGACAGGGGAGGCGCTCAGTGGGAATTAGCCAGGAGTACAGGGGAAGTGACGTCAGTGTCGAGCGGCGGGGAAGAAGATTCCCACCCACCCGCCCTGGTTGGTATAGGAGAATGGGGGGCCAAAATAGGGGGACCTAGGCAGTGGTTTGGGTCTGTGTGGAGGAGGAGTTGTGTGCTATATTTGAGATATAGCATGGTTTGTACCCATATGTAATATGGGAGTTATCTGGTACCTTCCGGTTACCCGTGGGTAAACAGGAAGGGGTAAAGTTAGGTCACTGCGAAGGTTGGGTACTGTCTCGCTGTCCGGGAGTTGCGACTCGAGGCCTATAAAAGTTTATTGAAGTTTATCGCAGTGACCAGTGGTTGTGTTCCCCTTTAAGACCCCAAGTGAATACGAACGGTTATTTAAAGTTATTTAAAATTATTAAAATGTTATTTATTTAGTTATGGTTATTATAATAAAAGGCCGTTAAGGCCATTTTACTCCAATACCTTGTTGAGTCGTTTGTGGGAAGGTATGGAGGGTGGAGAACAGGGGTAAAGGGGTATGCTAGGACTGGTAAGTAAGTCCTTCACATGTCATGCATTCCAAACAACCCAAAGTTACGTGGAGTATCCAACCGGAAGTGATGTCAATAGTGGTGACAGTGCAGCCTCAATGCATTTTGCAATATGTGTGTCATCAGGATGCCCATATACAGCTAAGGGCAGGGCCAACATGCCTCAAGAGACTCCAATGCATTACACAGAAAGGTCCTAAATTTCACTGAGATTTCAGTGAACCAAAACCTTCTAGTCTCCCTCATCTATATTTACTAGTTCATGCGTGAATTGTTTGCCCGGCAGAGTAAATTGGCAGTCAGTGGTGAAAGTCTGACTACAGTGGATCATCCTGAGAATAGCCCTTAAAAAATAGCAAGAGATATGACCTATTATCGCCACAGTGACATGCCTCCATCCCTAAATGACTTTATATGTAAAAGGAAACAGTGGTCATGGCACTTTGAAATAGGCATGTCATTACCCAGAGTCAAAATAACATGAAGTAAATGGTGTAGAAAGTTTATTACAATACAAGAATAAATCTACATAATCGCAGAAAAACACAGTACATGGTAATGAATCGCAAAAAAGTCATACAAACCAGCTGACATATAAAAAGCACATAAGAACACATAAATAGATATTGTAGTGATGCATGATGGTATATGCACAAAAATGACACAACCAAAAATGGGTATAAATTGCAAGAACCCGACTGTCTTGGCATCCTGGAAAAATCGCAATGGAACTCGGCGCGTTTCGTGGAACATCTCCACTCATGAGGAGTACAGTATAAGGAATGTCTATAATAGTGAAAAAGTAAAAAATATATAATATAGTAGTATACGGTCAAAATTATTGAACACTTTCCTGTAACAGGAATAAAAGACATGATCTAGGAGAGACATGCAGTCTGGTACTTACTAGTCAGCTGGAAATTAGCCCGGTTCCCAAAGGGAGGGAGAGAAAGGGGGTGACAGCAATGTCTGATCCGGGGGTGAGGCAGGAATGACCCATCCATACCAAAGGAACAGCCAGGTCAGAAAACAGCAGAAAAGACCATGAACTAGTGGGATGCAGGAACAGCTCGCGTACACACTAATCTAAAAATAAATATATAGATACATATATATATGTTAGAAGGCCAGTGTGCTGGCCTGAATTTATGGGAGGAGCCCGGAGGGTATTTAAGCTGACCACTTCTCCTTCCTCTTTGTCAGTTTCAGTGCACGATACTACATGTCACTGTGCTGACTCGTCCCAGCTTACCTTGTGTTCATAAGTCTGTGCGTTCGATTACAAGTGGGTTGCGGCGTCTTCGTTGGCGGTTCTCGCTTGCTGTTGCAGGTAGGGTTCAAACCTTTTTGTTCATATGCAATGTTACCATTGGATATGTTTCCTATACCTGCAAACTTAGATTTGCAGGCTCGCTCTTCCTTGCTTGTCATCCTATCCACAAACATACGATTCGTTTGTAGATCCAAGCCTCTGAGCCATTGTCAGTTGTTCTCTGATATCACTCGATACAGGCTTCATTTTCTCATAGGATTCACTGTCTATGGGGTTGCTGTCTCATCCATTTGGAGATCAGCATGTATTATTTGCATGGGTTCTGTGTCTGATTGAGGTGGTAATTAGACCCACATGGGGCCTTGTCTGCACTTTGATTAGAAGTAAGGTGTGGTATACAAGCTGCAACTGATTTGTATTGGATTCACTTCATACATCTTACAACCGATTTGTATCAGTGCCATCTCTTTACAACCGATTCATATTGCATAGCTGCTACAATCCGATTCGAACCTAGTCGCATCGGCAGCACAACGGTTCGCATCGGATGCATCCCGCTCACTGATTCTTATTAGTCCCTGTTGTACCCCACAAATGGTTCGTTGTTTATGTAATTTTCTACTGACTGTTTTGTATTGCTTTCATGTCATACGAATCACAGTTGGATTCAAGCCTAGTCGCTTCGGCGGCACAACGGTTTGCATCGGTCTTATCCTGCACACCAATTTGTAGTGGTTCTTACCATACCCTACGATTCATTATTTATTTTTTGTCCGATTCACATCACCTCAGCAGCTACATGCATCACAGTCCACTCCGAACCTAGTCGCACAAGCGGCACAACGGTTCGCGTCACGAGTATCCCACACACCAATACGTAACAGTCCCTATAACAAATCTACGATTCGTTACGTATGCCACTTCGCAGTTCCTTCCTACATATACAATTTCTGCTATCCTTTTCTTTTTTGCCTATCAGTAGGTGACCTTTCTTGCAATCGCTGCAAGCTATGCATCCCATCATAACTCCTTACAATCGCTGCAAAACACGCATATCAGCATATACCCATTTGCAATCGCTGCAACATGCATCTCAGTATAAACTCCTTGCAATCGCTGCAAGAACACGCATCGCAACATCTACCCATTTGCAATCGCTGCAAAAACATGCATCACAGTATAATCTCCTTGCAATCATTGCAAGATCACGCATCTCAACATTTACCCATTTGCAATCGCTGCAAAAAACATGCATCTCAGTATAATCTCCTTGCAATCATTGCAAGATCACGCATCTCAACATTTACCCATTTTTGCAATTGCTGCAACATGCATCTCAGTATAAACTCCTTGCAATCGCTGCAAAAAACACGCATCTCAGCATATACCCATTTTGCAATCTCTGCAAAACATGCATCTCAGTACAAACTCCTTGCAATCGCTGCAAATACACGCATCTCAGCATATACCCATTTTGCAATCACTGCAAGAACACGCATCTCATCATAACTCCTTGCAATCGCTGCAAGACACGCATCTCATCATAACTCCTTGCAAACGCTGCAAAACACGCATCTCATCATAACTCCTTGCATTTGCTGCAAAAAACACGCATCTCGGCATATACCCATTTTGCAATCTCTGTAAAATATGCATCTCAGTACAAACTCCTTGCAATTGCTACAAATACACGCATCTTACCATTTACCCGTATACAATCACTGCAAAACATGCATCTTAGTATAAACTCCTTGCAATTGCTGCAAATACACGCATCTTAGTGTTTACCCACTTGCAATCGCTACAAAACACGCATCTCAGCATTTACCCATTTTTGCAATCACTGCAAAACACGTATCTCAGTATATACTCCTTGCAATCGCTGCAAAAACACGCATCTCAGCATATACTCATTTGCAAACATGCATCTCAACATATACTCCTTGCAATCGCTGCAAGCACACTCAGTGGTGCTCATACAGCCCACTTCATTATTATTATTTATTTTTTATTTTTTTAATGGCACTTAATCGGTCACTCGTCTCCAGTGGCATTCATACGAGCCACTCATCGTTTTCGTCTATCTTTTCTCCCTCAGGTCAGTCGAGTTCAGGCTCCATCCTGTACCAGGTTGGACGTTATTTCCCAGGTAAAAAAAAAAAACAAAAAAAAAAAACGCTATGTTTGCATCTTCACCAGGGCCAGTCGCATACAGGGGGGACACATAAAAGAAAAAAAAAAGAAGAAAAAAAAAAAAAAAAAAGTAAAGAAATCTTGTTGCACTCATGTCACCCCTACTGCAGGTGTTTCCGGTCGACCGAGTTTCGATCATAACCAGGACCTCGCTACTAGAGCGTCAGTCAGGGCCTAGTTCATGGGCTTTTCTATCACATCATTCTGCAGCACCCTTTCACTATACCGTTACTTCACATACATCATTGGACGTGATCTCCAGGCGTTAGTTCTGTCACATATGTCTATACATGACACTCTGTTTTCGAAGGGCGACCCTTCACCTCGCAGACAAGGTCGCTTAACAGTAGACTTGCTGGCAGAGCAAGTGTTAGCAGGCCGAGCACACGTCACCCCCTACAGACCGCAACATTCCTACGTAGGCCGTACCAGACTTCTACTTCTCGCCCCAGTACGCCCTGGGGTTCTGGTCTTCAGGTTTGTGCTTGCCACAGACAGGCACCCGAGCTATCGGTTATCTGGCCAGTCACCTCCTGGCCCACCTCGGTCGCCACGCACTCTTCTGAGTTTTCTAAATTTCCACTCATCATAAGTTCTGCACAACAGAACTCTGTCAGCTCCTGTCTATGCCTATCATTCCTTTTTCTGTACTTCTTCCTTTTTCCTCCTCTCTGAGTTTTCTCTTTACCACTCCGCTCTCTATCCTATGGCTATGACTCCTCTTAAATATGAGCACCCAGCCCCCTTTTTGTCTTCTGGCAGCGAGGATTCACACCCGCCCCTCTGTTACCCCCCCAAGCGGCTCAGAGTGCGGCTGCCTGCAGTCCCTCGGGACGGAACATCCCCAAACTCATAGCTGAGTCGCAGGGATATTCCCTTTCCTGCTAACGGCCAGGAAGGCAAAGCTTTTCAGGCTCCTCTTCCCGCCTCCAGCTGCAGCTGGGCCCAACAGGCATCCCTACAATCCATCCACGGGGCCCAGCTGCACTCTTTGGTCTCCCCCTTAGCCGCAACATTTCAGACGCCCAGACCAGAGTCACACCTTTAAAAGATGGCCCTCCCGGACCTGGTCATGGTCCTGATGACAGCTTCTCCTTCTGCAGGTACACCAGGCTCTGCACCTATCGTCCTCCCCGTTCATCTTGTCCCAACCAGCATCAGGGAGGATATATTGGAGGGCAAAGTCGTCAATTGGCATCCCTGCTCATCTCAGTGCATGACTTAGCTGACAACAAATCATACGCCTGGGGGGGTTATCTCAGTGGTTGTCAAGTCGAGAGACCCCAGCCTCAGTCGTAAGCTGTCAGCCACTGAGTTCGCCCTGGCCTTCGGGATGTTCAGAGATGTACTTTGTTCAGCCACGCTCAGCAGGAGGGAGGAGCGGGACTTATACCTTCATGCAGTGACAGATCTTGCTTACAAATATGGAGGTTTTGCCTTCTATGACCATCGGTCATTTTCAGCCAAAGCAGCAGCGAGACTTGCCCAGTTCCAGATAAGCTCTGACCTGGAGCCTCACAGACACGGAACTCTTTTGTCGCCACTTCGCCCACAAAGCTGATGGTTTCACCCAATCCCTCACTTGAACCTGTCACACCAGGCCCAGTGTCACAGGGTTATCCATTATCCGGACGATTTTCTGCTTATCGAACACCTAGACATACCCCCCCCGGTAGATCTAGACAAGTTAAGAGAGGTCTTCAACAATCTCAATGAACACATAGTGGAAAGCCCAACACATTTCATAAGTTTCTCAGGCATCGTCCTGGATACGCACGCCATGCAGCCTAGCCTGCCTTCTGACAAATTAGCTTGTGTTAGGTTGGTCATTCAGGAGTTTACCCGGTCACAGGAATGTACTAAAAGACAGCTGCAGTCCTTGATAGGCATGCTCAATTTCGCTATGAGAACAATTCCTCAGGGGCGGTCGTTCATCTCAAGGCTCTTAGTCTTTCTTGCCCGAGTGCAGGACCCGACCAAGTCCTCAGACTAGACCCAGCAGCAATAGCAGACTTGGCTATGTGGGATGAGTTCCTCTTCAACTGGAATGACATATCAATGTTTTTCCCTCAGTATCAGCTCAGTCGCCCCAGGTAGTCACAGATGCTGCAGCCTCCACTGGCTTTGCTGCAATTTTTGGCCATCACTGGTTTGCCAGACCTTGGCCCCCGGAAATCTGCCTGATTCCTGGTTTCCCTCGATCTTCGCATTGTTTGAGCTGTACCCCATCGTGGCAGCAGCCCAAGTCTGGGGCCACACGTGGACAGATCAGACAGAGCTCTTCACCACAGACAACCAGGTTACAGCTGACATCATTAATAAGAGTGTGGATTGAAGCCACACCTTGCCAATGCAACCCGGCTCATCAACCACTCACTGTCTAGCAACACACTAGAGGCTTATCCCACAGCCTGGAACACCTACCGTAGGTTCCTTGCCACTTGTCCCGGAACCACAGTAGATGACGTCACTCATGTCCTAGCCTTTATATCTTATTGCCACACACAGCTGGCTCTCCCTCTAAAACTAAAATGTTTTAGTCGTTTTAGTCGATGAAATTAACACTGTTTGGGACCCTAGGTGACCCCACCCATACACTCTTGTTTATGTATTTGCTTTTTTTTGCACTAGGCTATTTTTTTTAAGTGAATTTTTTTTCAGTACTTATCACATTCGGTATATTTTTTATCGTCCCAACAACCTGATTTCTTGACGCAATCTTCTTTCCGGGTTCTGGGTCTTCCTGTCCTGATTGGCTGGGAAGCCGGAAGCCGATTCGCTGGTATCGCAGGGTCACAAACAAAGTATTCAGGCACTGTACAGTAGATACTCAAGTGATAGAAAATGTGGAACAATACTAAATGAACCCCGCAGCTGAGAGGAAAACGTCAACACCAAAGATGGTGCTCAGACATTAATAACCAACCACAAAGTTCCTCAATTGATAGCGCTGAGGGATAATGTGAGTCTGTGCAGCCAAAACTTAGTACTCATAAGTCTGATGGCTGGTATTTGTAGTCCCACAAAGATGGATGACCAAAAAAAGTTGACCAATACATTTTATTTTATACAAGTAATGATCATAAAAAAAGGACTCTTTTTAAAAGCAGACTGGTCTATATTGATAACAATACCAAAATTGCTATTGCCCCAAAGTAGTATAACAAGGCTGGATCCACATTCCATGTAGAGAACAGGTCCTGGAGAGGGGAAGGGAGATAATCCACCTGGGTAGAGTCACTCAGTCCCCATGGTGGTAGACTAAATCATATTCTGCTGAGGTAGTGTTGTGGAGCGCACAATGTGCACCAATCCTGGAATGCAGGGATGCTGATGTCAGCAGCTTTGTGTGTTGGCATCATGAACCGATGTGATGTCAGCTATCAGAGAGCCACGAGCCTGCTTATTCTCCTAGGGCTGGTGGATGATGACACGTGCCAATATGCATAACTGAATGACAATATTAATCAAATATGCAAAATATAAATGCATAGAGTGCAAATGTGCAAATAAACATACTTAAAGCGGAGTTCCACACAAAAATGGAACTTCCGCTTTTCGGAACCCTCCCCCCCTCCAGTGTCACATTTGGCACCTTTCAGGGGGGAGGGGGGTGCAGATACCTGTCTAAGACAGGTATTTGCACCCACTTCCGGCATAGACTCCCATGGGAGTCTATGCCTCTTCCTGTCCCCACCGCGCTGTCTGCTGGGAACACACAGCTCCCAGGAGAGAGCAGTAGGGAACCGGGAAGTGAAGCCGCAACGCTTCACTTCCTGATTCCCTCACCTAGGATGGCGGCGGCAGCTGCCCAGAACCGAGCGGGTTCTCGGCGTCGCCTGCTGACATCGCTGGACCCTGGGACAGGTAAGTGGCCATGTATTAAAAGTCAGCAGCTGCAGTATTTGTAGCTGCTGGCTTTTAATGTATTTATTTTTTTGGTGGTGTGGGTGAACCCCCGCTTTAATACAATATAAATATATATATGAGCATGTAAAAAGTGCTAAGTGCCAAAAACAATACAAAAGGTAATTAAGTGTCACACAGTTCATGTGTAAAAAAAAAAAAAGTCTTCAATGGAACCAAAACATATAGTTCACTATGAAGTCCTGTAAAAGATATAAAGGTGCCTAAATGTGATGTCCACTGGTGATACAATCAAACTTTCTAGTAACTCTCAAAGTGGCACAGACCATGCAATGGTGCGATTCGGTGACCCCAAAGGTAATGCGCTCACCTCAGAGGGTGTGACCAAGTCACTAGACAAAGTCAAACCACGCTTGTGAACCACCCCGGGTTCCATGAAGATCACAGGATCCCAGGCTCCAATGCAGTAAAAGGTATATATAGATGGGAAGAAAAAACTACATAGTATAATACCGTTTTAAAATTTATTAAAAAATAGAGATACTCTCCCCAAAAGGTGTACTTACAATGTATAGGTGCATCAGTGCACCGCTCTAAGCATGGCAAATATGATAATTTTTTGTGAGGGTATGGTGTGAATAGTATTGTGGGAGCTGACCTTTAAATATCAGATTCTTTTTCAATACAGAGACCATTTGCTCACAGTTGTCAACTAGAAGATGAGAATAAAAAACTTGTATCTCAAACAAGTACTGTCTTTGAAAAAAAGACAGTACATGTTTGGAAGGACTGGGAATGGCCCTGCAACCCATTTTGGTATGGTCTTGGTATAGTCAATTTATTTACATAAACGTGTAAAACTTTCCACTCTTTCCAAAAGTGTATAAGGGTGCAAACACAAGTATAACATTGCAATGAATAGAACAGGGGTGTCCAAACTGCGGCCCAGGTGCCAGATGGGGCCCCTTGGTTGCTCATATCCGGCTCTTAGGGCACTATTCATCCCACAGATATGATAGACTATTCATCCCACAGATATGATAGACTATTCTGATACCAAAAATGGAGCATAATTCTTGCCACTGACATCAATAATGGGGCACTATTCCTTCCCCTAACACCAAAGATGGGGCACCGTTTACTCCCACTGAGGCCAGAAAAATGTTATATTCCCGCTGGCCACAAACCAGCCCCTCTAAATTCTGAAGAACAGTAAACTGGCCCTTTGTTTAGAAAGTTTGGAGACCCCTGAAATAGAAGAAGCAGCACTCACTTATACCCGGTAACAAGGTAATACATTAAATACAACAAATGTTTTACTGAAAAGAGTAATAGAAACATTACATCAATGGAACATGTGTTCCGTAGCATAACATAGTTAGAGCCCTTGCACACTGGGGCGGCGTCGGCGGTAAAACGCCGCTATTATTAGCGGCGTTTTACCGTCGGTATGCGGCCGCTAGCGGGGTGCTTTTACCCCCGCTAGCGGCCGAGAAAGGGTTAAATACCACCGCAAAGCGCCTCTGCAGAGGCGCTTTGCCGGCGGTATAGCCGCGCTGTCCCATTGATTTCAATGGGCAGGAGCGGTAAAGGAGCGGTATACACGCCGCTCCTTCACCGCTCTGAAGATGCTGCTGGCAGGACTTTTTTTACCGTCCTGCCAGCGCATCGCTCCAGTGTGCAAGCCCTCGGGGCTTGCACACTGGGATGAAAGCAGCGGCACTTTCGGGGCGGTTTGCAGGCGCTATTATTAGCACAATAGCGCCTGCAAACCGCCCCAGTGTGCAAGGGCTCTAAGTAAAGGAACGGATGCACATATCATGAAACTTTAACTTGGCCAAAGTGGTGTGTGAACAAACTTGTTCATCTTCATAAAATAAAAATATCCACCCTATATGTAATAATGGTAAATAACACTATGCTTTCATACTAATATACTAGTGAATAATAAATCCAATTTGTGAATATATAAACTCCTGTGAAATGAAAAGTTCAATGAACATAAATCCAAAGTGAAAATCTTGTGCAAAACTCCAGTGCATCATCTTCAAAGGATTAAACCTCTTACCAGAAGCACATGACCCCCTACCTACCGAGGTCATAAACACATGCATAGCTCCCCACTGTCCCTGATTTCGAGGGACTGTCCCTGAATTGGATCAAAGTCCCTCTGTCCCTCTTTCCTCCTCATTTGTCCCTCATTTTGGTCTGATCTATATAGTTGTATATAAAATGCACTATTTATATTTGAAAAAGTGTTTCACAGTGCTAAACCTTTCATCCAATTTCTAAATTGCTGCATATGTAAATTTCAAATAAAGGAATAGTAGTGGTAAAAAAAAACACTTGTGGGTTTAAATAATTTTTTTTTGTATAATTTTCCTTAAAGGGGGTGTGACAGGGGTATGTGTGCTATGCTTACATACTTTTGCTAATAAATGTCCCTCGTTCTGATCTCAGAAAGTTGAAATTCTAAGAAATTATGTTTGCAATAGATCACACCCATTACTAGAAGGAAAAAAAAGAACAAAATGATAGCAAGCTTACCCCATTCCTTAACTACCCACACATCCACTCAGTAATTCCCCCTTTATTTTCTATTATTTTTACTTTAGTTCTCATGCAATTAAATTAAGTTGTAAAACGGAGCTCACTTATGCAAACATAATATATGTGCCATCTTTGAATTGACACTACATTAATATGGATAAGATATGGATAAGTGAGTACACAAGTTCTGCGAGTGCACGTAGGCTGCGAGTGCACGTGGTCTCCGAGTGCACGTAGGCTGCGAGTGCACGTAGGTCTGCGAATGCACATTAGGTTGCGAGTGCATGTGGTCTGCGAGTGCACGTGGTCTTCGAGTGCACGTGGTCTTCGAGTGCACGTGGCCTTCGAGTGCACGTAGGCTGCGAGTGCACATTGGGCTGCGAGTGCACGTGGTCTGCGAGTGCACGTGGTCTGCGAGTGCACGTGGTCTGCGAGTGCACGTGGTCTGCGAGTGCACGTGGTCTGCGAGTGCACGTGGTCTGCGAGTGCACGTGGTCTGTGAGTGCACGTGGACTGCGAGTGCACATGGGCGGCGAATACCTGTGTATTGTCTTGTTGAGTACCTGTGTATTGTATTGATGAATATCAGTGTCAGGAAGCTAGTTGTTAGGTAATTTGGACAGGGTATAATCCTCAATCTCCAATAAATTAGTAGGTACAATGCCTGGCGGGTGTGGAGATGTGACTCGGTGTACATCTTGCAGCATGTATGCGTTCCTTGATCATCCGATCGAGGGCTAATACTGCTGTGCAAAATGTAAGCACATTGTTTCCCTGGAAGCCCAGGTTCTGAATCTAGGGAAGCAACTGTCAGCACTGAGAAGACCCTCCATACTAAAGGAGAGCCGGAAACGTACCCGGCAGGTGTGGGCAGGGGCCAGCACAGAGGCAGGTGGAGACAAAGAGGTGCAGCACTAGAAATGAGTAGATAGGCGACAGTCAGGAAGGATTGAGGAGGAAGTGCCAGGAAGGCCAATCCTGGGCTGGAGCCTCCCAATAAGTACGCCCCATTGAGTGACATTGGTGAAACCGGTCAGGGACCAGCACTGCTGGAGCTGAGGGACTCTCCTAGCTGCCAGGGGAAGAACTCCTCCAGTGAGAGTGGGAGGGCGGAAGCGAAGGGAAAGTATAGACAGATTCTGGGGGTAGGGGACTCAATTCTAAGAAGGACAGAGAGGGCAATCTTTGACAAAGACCTGAAGCGCCAAACTGTATGCTGTCTACCGGGCGCTCAGGCACATCATGGATCTGATGGACAGATTACTGGGAGGGGCTGGGGAAGACCTGGCTGTCATGGTGCACGTTGACAAGCTCTTCGAGGGGATGATAAGGGACTATATACAAGATTTTAGTAAAGGGAACGGTTTTATTAGCAGTAATCAGGGTGGATTTGTGAAGAATCTTTCTTGCCAAACCAATCTATTAACCTTCTATGAGGAGGTGAGTTGCCATCTAGATAAAGGAAGGCCCGTAGACGTGGTGTATCTGGATTTTGCAAAAGCATTTGACACAGTTCCCCATAAACGTTTTCTGTACAAAATAAGGTCCGTTGGAATGGACCATAGGGTGAGTACATGTATTGAAAACTGGCTACAAGGGAGAGTTCAGAGGGAGGTGATAAATGGGGAGTACCGAAATGGTCAGGGGTGGGTAGTGGGGTCCCCCAGGGTTCTGTGCTGGGACCAATCCTATTTAATTTGTTCATAAACGACCTGGAAGATGGGGTAAACAGTTCAATCTCTGTATTTGCAGAAGATACTAAGCTAAGCAGGGCAATAACTTCTCCGCAGGATGTGAAAACCTTGCAAAAAGATCTGAACAAATTAATGGGGTAGGCAACTACATGGAAAATGAGGTTTAATGAAGAAAAATGTAAAATGCATTTGGGTGCCAAAAATGTGAATGCAATCTACTCACTAGGGAGTGAATCTCTGGGGGAATCTAGGATGGAAAAGGACCTGGGGGTCCTACTAGATGATAGGCTCAGCAAGCTGCTGCTAACAAAGCAAACATAATATTGGCATGCATTAAAAAGGGGATTAACCCCCGGCATAAAGCGATAATTCTCCCGCTCTACAAGACTTTGGTCCGGCCTCACGTGGAGTGTGCTGTCCAGTTCTGGGCACCAGTCCTCAAGAAGGATGTAATGGAAATGGAGCGAGTACAAAGAAGGGCAACAAAGCTAATAAAGGGTCTAGAGGATATTAGTTATGAGGAAAGGTTGCGAGCACTGAACTTATTCTCTCTGGAGAAGAGACGCTTGAGAGGGGATATGATTTCAATTTACAAATACAATACTGGTGACCCCACAATAGGGATAAAACTTTTTTGCGGAAGGGAGTTTAATAAGACACGTGGCCACTCACTCAAATTAGAAGAATAGAGGTTTAACCTTAAACTGCGTAGAGGGTTCTTTACTGTAAGAGTGGCAAGGATGTGGAATTCCCTTCCACAGGCGATGGTCTCAGTGGGGGGGGGCATCGATAGTTTCAAAAAACAGATAGATGAGCACCTGAACGACTGCAACATACAGGGATATGCAATGTAATACTGACATATAATCACACACATAGGTTGGACTTGATGGTCTTTTTTCAACCTCACTTACTATGTAACTATAATAATATGTAAAACTCCTAAATGTAGTAACTATCTCTTAAACATACTAAGAATGCATTATACAGTTGAAGAATGTATTTAATTATTGAATCCAAGCTCATTCTAGTTTTCTTTTACAATGGAATGTTGTATGCTATTATTCTGTTCACTCAATAAAATTTATGAAACAAACAAAAAAGAAAGTCGAGAGATATGCACATGTTAAAAGCATCCTTAAGATGGAAATGACTAGCCTGAATTGGATCCCAGCACAGTCCACAATCACATCAGCAATGAATATGGGCAGCATAAATCATAGGGAGAAACAAACTGATCAGATAGTGTAATACTGTAAAACCACTACATTTATTTCAATAAACAAGGTACTCACAAGCCAAAGGAGTAAAACAAGCATAAAGTCTGCTCTAGTGCATTCAGCTGACCTGGTGACCCCCCCCCCCCCCCCCATGAACACCAGTGCTACTTACTTTACCCCAACTAAGCATCAGTGCCCCCTACTGACCAATGCCTTCCATGGACACTAAAGACAGAAATATTATTTTCACACTATTATTGGTGGGCACATTTTCCCCACTGACTTTTGAGTTTTTTTTCCTCCCATTGACTACGAACTCTGGGTAATTTTCTACTTCCACTGGCCATTGTTTCCTCCTACTACACCAGGTAATTTTTTTCCCCGACTACCATAACTGGGCATTCTTCCTCTCACTGTTTCCCAGGGACCACTGACCACTGGGCATTTTTACCCCCCACTGAACACAGTTGAGTGGTATGAGTTTGTGATCGGATGTGTTTCTTTCTTTAATTGCACTCTTCTCTGGTCATTCTTCTTCACTTTTATTTATAACCACTGTCCTCCTGTACATAAACATTCTCTTACACTTCAATTCATGCCCACTCTCTTTCCGTCTGTGATAGTAATAAAATGCTGACAGAGGCTCTAATCCTTATTCATTCAATTCGCACATATGTGAAACCGGCTTCAAAGTGCTGAATTTATAAAGTTTGTCTGAGTTGTTAGAAAAAAGGGGCAGAGAGCTGAAGTTACAGTGAGGAGAGCTCTGAGAGCTGATTGGAGGGAAGGGACACCCCCCCCCCCCATCACACAGCACAGGGGAACAGAGCTAAGACTGTCTATCGGCTGGAAGTCTCTCCCTTGCCTTTTTTCTCTTGGTGTCAGGAAAACTTGTCACAAGTGATTCACACTGATAGCAGAGGAACACAGCAGCAGACAAAAATGACCCTTAGTGCTCTTAAATGAGACAATTACACACAATAGAGGGATATGCTTTGTTCATATTTCATGTCTGAAGTTTACAACAACTTTAAAGAAATGTTTTGTCTAAAAATTCTATAACTAGAGTGACCCTTACATTAGTCTGTTATGAAAACTGTAGCTTAGTCCATAGTATACAGCTTAAAATCCTAGCTCCTTCAGTGATACAGTCAGTGCACACATGGTACTTTGATTTTTCTCTATGGAACAATGATTCCCATAGTCATGATTATAATACCATCTTTCTGTAGCGAAGAGACCCTAGGGAGCCACTGGAAATATTTGGGTTCACCTACCTGTCCCATGGCTACCTATCTTGTGTCTGGAATAAACAGCTCGCTGAAAAACCTCTGACGATAATCAGGATCCAGTCACTAGGGTCCGTCTACCATTTATTGCAATACTAAAACTAGAGAGATGGTTCAGGGGTGTAGGATACCAAAAAACGCACAAAATAGGGGGAGAAACATCAGCAGTAGGACCTATGAGAGTGACCTCTAAAACAGATGCTGATGGACATAGGACAGCCAGAAAAATCGGTGACCCAATTGAGAACAAGTCACCATGTTTCTTTGCTCTGATTCTTACTTCTGTCTTTTTGCAAGCAGAAAAAAAAAATCATGAGTCCCTGGGCAAAGATTCCTAAACCAAGGTTCAGATGGTAGCTTCTACCCTTCTTCTCTGTAACCCTCTTCAGGCAAGAGTATCTCTGTTCCCTTCTAAAAGTATCTCTGTTCAGTCTAGTCCAGCAAATGCTTCAAAAAAGGGCTTGGTATCCATCGCATGCAGCACATGGCTTATACTTAAGCCAGGCCCTGACAGCAGTTCTTCACACATGTCTCCTCCCAGTGGGGGTGAGAGTTCTGTAAAGGTGGTTCCACTCGTTTATCATCTTCTCAGACCATACCTCAGTCTAAACAACACCATTAGGGATTGCCGAAGTCAGATAAATATTCACGGCCTAGTAGTTAATCGCTCCCATGCTGATTACTGGGGCCTCCTTCAAGAAACAGGCTGAAGCAATCAACCCACCGGGCTTAGGGAAAACCTTCAGAGCTTAGAAAAGGTAAATATGAGCTCAGGCTGGTTACAGCCTACCAGTGACACGTTCTAAATTTACTAGACACACAACTACATAGTGAGGGCCGCTACATTTATAAAACCCTCTGCAATCTGCCAGCTATCTGAAAAATCTTTAAAAGTACTCTTAAGACATACCCTTTCTTGGCATTGATTCATCTTTTTTTTTTTTTCCACCACCCAACTTTAATTCCTGCCATCGATACTGTATTCCATAACACCGGACACAAAATATAAATTTCCTTAATTTGTTGGGATCTCATTGCTATAGTCCCTGTATATCTAATTTTGTATAGCTCTATGTAAAATGCTGTTGTTAAACATAAAGCAATAATGATAATAGTAACAGCAATTACAGCGGTTTCAAGACCTCCCAGACCCCACAGCATATAAGATGTTTTTGACCTGAATGGCTCAATACAGACAGGTATACGGTAAAACATTTTGTGACATGATAAGACAAAAGAAACATGGATTGCAATATAATTCTTCTTTAGCTGCTATACATACTTTTCCTTTAAGGTGATGGGAAATTGTAGACATAAATAGATGCAGTCTTTTTTTCCCTTGTAGTATTTCATAGTAAATGATGCAGAAGTAAAAAAATGTTTTCCAGTCATATGACCTTTCCTCAATTTATCTGTGAGTGATAAGGTACAGATGCCTTGTAAGTAAGTCCAGGGCCTAGCGGTGGCAACTTCCTGCCAGCAACCAACTCATTTCCTGTTGCCTCTCACTATCCCAAGTATTAACCAGTTAGGCATGGAGGGAATTTTATTGTTCCAGGAAATGGTGTTGCTTGAGATGAAAGATAACCAAGTCACGAGAAAACCTTGTCTACTGATGCTAAAAATGAACTGCAAAACAGCTTTTGTCTTGTAGTGAAACAAGTGGTCTGGTTGCATATGAAGGCCAAGTAGCTTGTTTATTGTGTAGGTTAACAATTATATTTAAACAGCAACTCCATCAAAAACAAATTTTCCTATTTTGATTGAAGTGGTACTCAGGTCTATCTCTTGGTTTACTTCTCCTGGTCTTACTACTATCCAAAACCAAGTGGCAAGATGCCCCTAACCATTAGTTACTACTCTGTATGTATATATAGTGGAATTGGCACTGATTGTCATGGTCCATGGGACCATGTGGTAAAAGGCACTGGGAGGGCCAGTTCTGACAGAGAAGGAGAGTCTGATGATAGACCTGTGTGGAACCAGTCTTGCTGGGCCTGTGTGTGGTTGTCCTGACCAGCTACAAAGGCAGTATTTCAGAGAGTTCTAGAATCTCTAGTATGAGCTGTTGTGTTATATATATCTAGTAGATAATATATATATTAGCAATTACTGGTACTTATTACAGGTATTTATATAGTATTCTGATTAAGCAGGCTTTACACATACTGTATATATTGTAAATTCACATAATTCCTTTATCCTCAATAGGGATAGGCCGAACGGACCCCTGTTCTGTTCGCACCAGAACTTTTGAACACTGCGAATAAAGAACCCCATTAAACTCAATGGGACCCGATCATCAAAAATGCCCATTTTGAAGGCTTATATGCAAGTAATTGGGCATACAATGGTTATAGGGGTCCGGGTCATGCCCTGGGGGACATGTATCAATACAAAAAAAGTTTGAAAAACGTCATTTTTAAATGAGCAGTGATTTTTTTGATTTTTAAAGCATAAAAATGAAAAACTCCTTCCAATATAGTGCCTGGGGGTCTCCTTACTCTACATATAAAGTATCCGGTCTGTTCCATGTCTAGAATCTGCTGTAGCAATAATTGCATTTATTAAGCCAAAAAAAACTAAATTTTCCCTGCAAGCTGCCTTTATTTTGCTCAGCAACAGCTGTCATACAGGTGCAGAAAAATTGGTCTTTGGGTGTCGGTGGCGCCTTCCCACCGTAACCCTATAGAGGTACTCTTGATGAAAGCAAGAATTTGTCTTGCTGTAAAAAATTGCAATGATATGCACATGTCAAACAGGTGCAGAAAAATTACTCTTTGGGTGTCGGGGGCGCCTTCCCACCGTAACTCTATAAAAGTGCTCTCGATGAAGACAAAAAAAATTGCAATGATATGCACCTGTCAAACAAGTTCTGAAAAATTGGTCTTTGGGTGTTAATTGTGCCCATGAAACCTATACCAAAAACATTCTTCCAGATGAAATGATTGAACACCCTCAAAGTTCTGTGCTGGATGCTGGAGTGAATGGTCACAAGTTCAATAGTTGTGGTGACTGTGCTCTCTACAACAAATAACATTCTTTGCACACTCAAGTGGTTCTTACTCACCATTGGCAGTTGTTCCTGCTCGGTTGCAGTCCAGCTCAGGTTTCAGAGACTCCAGGCTCCAATTACTGAGGACTCCCAAGGTTCCACCCCTATTGTCAGCTGACAATACAAGCTGGTTTGACTCATAGAACGTACGTTCTTTTGAGTTCAAACTTTCTGGTAAGCCTACACTTATCCTGGTGGTGGCATCATCACACTGGTGTTCTTATTTTCCATCTACCATATTGGTTTTATGCATGGTGATCAAGACCATCTCACTTCAATATGGACTGTTATCAATCACTGCACACTGTGGATCTTTGAAGACTCTTACAGACTTTATTTCTTAATTTAATTTAATTCATTTCATTTGCTTTTGATTTCTTTTCCACACAATTTTTCATCACATGTGTCATTTATATATATGTATATACATGTATTATGCTATTTATGTTTATAACATAACCACCGTCACTTAGTTTGGCACTTTAGTGCTACACTTGATGCACTTGCTCTGCCTCCAGTGCCCTGTCCATAATGCCACACAGAGTCTGCTCCAGCAGGAACACAACAGGGATTGTGTCACTGATGCATGCACTGTCACGACTCACCATCCTTGTGACCTCCTCAAATGGTGACCATACAGTGTATGCATCCTTAATGATCAGCCATTGACATGGGGAAAAAAAAGCCGAGGCGGGCTGAGCCTGTCGTCATGCCATATTCGTACAGTTACTCGTTGATGGCCCTCTGCTGCATGTATAGCTGCTGCAGCATTGAAAAAGTCGAGTTCCACCTGGTGGGCATGTCACAAATCAGGCAGTTTACGGGCAGGTGGATTTCCCACTAAATTTCAGCCAACCGAGCACTGGCTGTGTATGAGTGCCTGAAATGGCTACAGACTCTTCTGGCCAGCTTTAGCACATCTTGCAACCCTGGGTACATATTTAGGAAAAGCTGCACCACCAAATTGAGGACATGTGCCAGGCATGGCACATTTGTCAACTTTCCATGTCTAAGGGCAGACAGGAGGTTTGAGCCATTATCGCACACCACTATTCTTGGCTCCAGCTGGCATGGTGTGAACCACCTCTGGGCCTGTCCCTGCAGAGCTGCAAGAATCTCTGCTCCGGTGTGGTTCCTGTCCCCTAAACACATCAGCTGAAGCACTGCATGGCACCTTTTAGCCTGACTCTGGGAAAAGCCCTTTGAACGCTTAGGGGGTACCTGATGTTCATAGGACAATTCTGCAGAGGAGTGTATGGAGGTGGCAGAGGAGGAGGAGGAGGTAGAGCTCACAGGTCTGGCATCATCACCACCAGCTGTATGGAGATGTGGGGCACAACAAGCTGCAGCACTGAGCCCTGTCCTGCATCCTTTTCGAGTTGCAAGCAGCGTTACCCAGTGTGCTGTAAAACAAAATATATCATCCCTGCCCATGCTTGCTGGACACGTGTCAGCAGTAAGGTGGATTTTTACATCTGCCTGCCTTGCCCAGCAATGCCAGAACATTCCCTGCCACGTGATGGTAGAGAGATGGAACGGCCTTACGTGAAAAGTTGTGACTGGGAACCTGCCATTGTGGTACAGCACATTGTGCGAATTTGTGGAAGGGGGCAGATTCCACCAGGCTGAAAGGCAGAAGTTGGAGAGCCAACAGCTTTGACAAGCTTGCATTTAGACACTGGGCATGTAGGGTGCAGGAACAGTAATTTTTTTCCTCTGCAGCAGATGGGGCAGAGAAATTTGCCGGCTACAGTCTACAGCTGGTAGTGTGCTGCTGGCAGATGTTCTGCTAGGACCTGGGACATCCTGTGCTATATTATCATCCTTGTCAGTGGAGGCTGCTGAGAGGTAATGACTTGGTATAGCAGGGACATACTGAAGTGGATAAGGAGGAGGAGGAGGGACAGATTTGTGCCCCTTTTGTGTGGCTTTTAGGTGCTCTTGCCAACGGGCTAAGTGGTTGGACGTTAAATGCCTTGTTAAGCATATGGCACCCAAATGGCTGCTGTTTTGCCACGTTTGATGTGCCTGAGACACAATTTGCAGATAGCAACAGTGCGATCTGCTGCAGATGTGATGAAAAAGGCCCAGACAGCTGAGCTTTGGGGAGTGGGCCGGGAGATAACAGCTGTAGAATGTGATGGAATAGGGTGGCTGCTCTCTACTCTTTCTTGATGTCAGCCTCCTTGAGGTTGTGACCCTTCACCTTCAGTTTCCTCCCCTGCTCTATCTGGCAAGTCGCATCAGTGACCTAATCATCATCATCTCCATCTCCATCTCCTCCATCATCATCATTACCACTGGAGACAACTTGGCAATACGCTACGGCTGGGGGAACATGAATGCCAATTTGTCGACTAGTGTTCTCTCATCTCTCTAGGCTCATGTTCCTGTCATCCTCAACCTCAGAACCAACATTTGAATCCAGTAATGACCGGGCATCATCAAGGAGCAAGTGGCTGACGCTATGGTCAACTAACTGACTCCTCCATAGCTGATGTTGGGGCTATGGCAGGAATAGATGTGGACAAGGAAGCAGGTTTATCCACTCTGGCAACTGCAGGGGACTGCACACTTGTCTCTGCTTGCGTGACAGAGGATGAGGAGGATGAGGAAGGTTTAGTAAGCCAGTCCACCACCTCCTCTGCATGCTGTGGCTGGATAGCATGGGCAAACCCACTAAACAGAGGAAATTATGCCCTGCCTGAGGACTGACCACCACGTTCCCCTTTGCCTGTGGACACATTTGTTGCTGGCCCCCTTACAGTGCCAAGGGAACGTCTGCCTCTCCTTGTTGTCCTCCCAGATATTATTAGGAGGGAGGGGGCGGTGCTTATAAGCAAATGTAAAAAAGAAGTTGAAATCTGTACGTAGATGCACTTTAATCAATGTAAAGAGATGTTAGGTACACTTTAATTTTAGTACTCACACTACACAGACACGCTCCATGGATACACTATAATAAACTATAATATAATGCGCCAAATGTACAGTGATGCACAAAACTATATGGCGTTAAAGTGGCATTAACGCACACAAAACTATATGGGGTTAAACTGGCAGTAATGGACACAGAAGTAAATGGTGTTAAACATGCAGTAACGCACAAAACCATATGGCGTTAAAC
Source organism: Lithobates septentrionalis (assembly GCA_037952835.1). Classification (NCBI taxonomy): domain Eukaryota; kingdom Metazoa; phylum Chordata; class Amphibia; order Anura; family Ranidae; genus Lithobates; species Lithobates septentrionalis. The sequence continues at coordinate 2,470,371 of JBBDGP010000165.1, forward strand.
TGGCAGTAACACACACAGAACTATATGGTGTTAAACTGGGAGTAACACACACAGAAATATATGGCCTTAAACTGGCAGTAACGCACACAAAACTATATGGCGTTAAACTGGCAGTAACGCACACAGAACTATATGGCGTTAAACTGGCAGTAATGCACACAAAACTATATGGCGTTATACTGGCAGTAATGCACACATAACTATATGGCGTTAAACTGGCAGTAACGCACGCAGAAAGAAATGGCGTTCAACTTGCAGTAACGCACAAAACCATATGGCGTTAAGCTGGCAGTAACGCACATAGAACTGTATGGCGTTAAACTGGGAGTAACTCACACAAAACTATATGGCGTTAAACTAGCAGTAACGCACACAAAACTATATGGTGTTAAACTGGCAGTAACGCACACAAAGCGATATGGCGTTAAACTGGCAGGAATGCACACAGAAGTAAATGGCATTAAACTGGCAGTAACGCAATCAAATAGACGGTGTTCAACCATCACTACACTAAAACTATCTGAGCTGTCCCTACTCTACACTAATATATATATGAATGACATGGTCTCGCTACGCTACAGTGAAACTATCTGAGCTGCAAAAATTACAAATTGGGTGAAATGTGCAGTGCTTATGTGATCATATAAACCATAACAAATAATATGAGTACAAAAAACGTGAATAATAAATAATGTGCTCAAAAATACTCCAAGCAGTCCTCTATTATGACATATGATGTCCAAAAAAGAAAAAAGTCAGTGACAAGCTTCAACCATGTGTGATGATAATCCTCAACCACATGTGGATATATATATATATATATATATATATATATATATAGTGACAGTCTTTAACTTCAAATATGTATGATGTAATAACAGTTGATAGTAGATCCACCACCAAAGACACCAGAAGCTGCTTACCAGAGGGATTGAACTCAAATAGGTGTACACCTAGTGAGTCAATCAAGCTTTGTGGTATAATATACCGAGGGGATCAGATGCTCTATCCAGATATGACCTCCAGATGGACCTCCGAACAGGTGTAAGGTATGGATGGACTCAGTAGATATAGGCAGTCAGCCCCATCATTAAAAGAAAGAGGAAGGCATTAGCGTAACTTCGTATGGAAATTTTAATACATAAAAAGCAAAGGCAATACACTCACGTTTTTAGCAGTAAAATCAAGCGCTTGTATAAAAGAAGACAGTGGTCTCAGCATATCCTCCCGACACGTTTCGATTTAGAAGTCATCATCTGGGGTGCTGGACCACTGAACTGGCTGAGTATTTATAGATACTGGTTACCCCCATAACAAGTGGCAGCTCCGTCTGATTGAAAGTGCAAATTATGGAGATTACTTCCTGGTTTCTCCAAAATGGCGCCCGGGCTTGCATTCCAAGCCTCATTTTCATATGTAGAGGAGGATTACTTCCTGGTTCTGCCAAAATGGCACCCGGTCAAGAGTTCCAAGCCTCATTTTAACATGTGAAAGAGGATGTGACATCATGTGGAACAGTGACTGGTTTAAACAGCCAAAAACATGGCACCTCTATTCTGGGGGACATATAGGAGCAGATGTGGCTTAAAATGGCACAATGTCCGGTGTATATAACCTACAACATGGCGCCTGTTACGTACCTAAAGGGTGAGCCCAAAATTTAGAGGATGGCCTCTCCTACGCCTCCGAATCGAGGGCCCCTGGTAGTGGTGACAGGGGTGCAGGAGTGCGGATTGGTATGAGTGCCTGGCAGGATCAACAGCAGAAGGATCAGATGGCTGGCACAGCTGACAGGATGGATCAGTAGACAGGAACTGCAGACTGGACAACTCAGCAGACAGGACAGCAGGCAGGATAGATCAGCAGACAGGTGAGCAGCCTGGATGGCTCAGCAGACAGGCCCAGCAGACTGGATGGATCAGCAAACAGGTGAGCAGCCTGGATGGCTCAGCAGACAGGCCCAGCAGACTGGATGGATCAGCAAACAGGTGAGCAGCCTGGACGGCTCAGCAGACAGGCCCAGCAGACTGGATGGTTTAGCAAACAGGTGAGTAGCCTGGATGGCTCAGCGGACAGGCCCAGCAGACTGGATGGATCAGCAGACAAGCTCAGCAGACTGGATGGAAGTCCAGGAATGTCAGACAGGCCGGGTCAGAAAGCAGGCTGGCAGCAGAGGTACAAAAGGAGCAGGCAGAGGGATCGTCAAACAAGCCAAGGGTCAGGTACAGGCGAATAACAGGAACAGTCTCAAAGCAAGCCGGGTCAAAACAGGAGCAGATCTCTGGTTTTCAGGGAACACATACACAGAGCTGCAGAGCAAACAGCAATAATCTAATTGTCAGACAGGTTTAAATAACCCGCCAGACACTAACGAGTGCACGTGCGCGTGCGCATAGACACCCGCAATCGTGGGTCTAATCTGCCTGTTACTGGCAGGATCTTCATGACATTGCCCCCCCCCAAGGGGCAGCCTCCGGATGCCCATCCGAGCCAATTTTTCAGGATGGGACCTTTTGAAGGATTGAACCAGACTCTCAGCATGGATGTTTTCTTCAGGTTTCCATGAATTCTCCTCGGGCCCATAGCCCTTCCATTTGATCAGGAATTGAGTTTGATTGTTTCTCCTCCTGCAATCCACTATTGCTTCTACCTCAAACTCCTCTTCCCCATCTACTAATACAGGATCAGGAGGGTCAGAGCTTCAGCCAGGAAAGGGATTAGCAACAGAGGGTTTTAATAGTGTTACATGGAAAACAGGATGAATTTTAAGTGACTCAGGAAGTTCCAACTCGTAAGCCACTTCATGGATTTTCCTCTTCATAGGAAACGGGCCTATGAATTTAGGACCCAACTTTTTTGAAGGGCATGCCATCTTTAGGTTCAGTGTAGACAACCATGCTAGATTACCGGGTGCCAATAACAGTTCTCCACGTTTCTTTTTATCAAAAACTTCTTTATTGTGTTCCTGTGTCCTGGCCATAGTTTCTTGCAAGCGCCGATTGTTGAGAGAAAAAAAATGAATTGTTTCATGAACTGCTGGTACCGGACATTCTGGGATGGAGCTGGGCAGAAATGATGGATGGAAGCCATAATTGGCAAAAAATAGGGTTTGTTTTGTAGCAGAGTGTGTAGAATTGTAGGCGAATTCAGTCAGCGGAAGCAAAGAGATCCAGTCATCTTGAGTAAATGAAAAGCAGCGGAGGTATTGTTCGAGGGTTTGGTTGACCCTCTCTGTTTGCCCATTTGTCTGGGGGTGATAAGTGGAAGAGAATGATAGCTCGATCTTCAAGGCTTTGCATAAGGACCTCCAGAATCAGGAAGTAAATTGTACCCCCCGATCTGAGACAATGTTGGCCGGTACTCCATGGAGTCTGATGATTTCTCTGATGAATACCTGCGCAGTCTCAGAAGCAGAGGGAGTGCCTTTCATAGGGATAAAGTGTGCCATTTTTGACAACCGGTCTATCACCACAAAGATGGTGGTATGGTCCTCTGCTGGGGGTAACTCTACAATGAAGTCTATGGATAACATCTTCCAGGGTCTATCCGGAACAGGCAGTGGTCTCAATAATCCCCAGGCCTTTGCTCTACTGCTCTTGTTCCTAATGCAAGTGACACAGGATTCCACAAACTTCCTGCAGTCTCTGCCTACCTGAGGCCACCAGAAGGTACGTTGTACCAAATCGGTGGTTTTAGTTATGCCAAAATGTCAAGCTAGTGCGTGATCATGACAGAGTTCTAATATAGGGACTCGTACGCTTTCAGGTGCAAAAATCTTGTCCCTGTACCAGAACAACCCGTCTTTTGCTCATAGTTCCGATTTAGTGGGGGGCGTCCACCCCAGAGTAGCCTGCTTGATACGGGAGAGCAAATATTCCTGCAGCAGAAGAAAATTCCCTGGGGAAAGAATGGTATCGGGGGAAGTCATTTCTTTGGATTTGTGAAACATTCTGGATAGGGCGTCAGGTTTTGTATTTTTAGAGCCTGGCCGGTAAGTAACATGAAAATAGAACCTGGAGAAAAACAACGCCCATCTGGCTTGCAGTGGCTTCAACCTCTTTGCCGACCTCAAGTACTCTAAGTTCTTATGATCAGTGAAGATCAAGATTGGGTGAGTTGCTCCTTCAAGTAAGTACCGCCATTCTTCAAGTGCAGATTTGATTGCCAGCAGTTCCCAATCCCCCACAACGTAATTCCTTTCGGCAGCCAAAAGTTTGCGGGAGAAGAAGTCTACCGGGTGGATCAGTGCCGTGGAATTTTCGGTAGAAATTAGTGAATCCAACGAAACGTTGGATTCCTTTTTTTTTTTTTTTGTTTGGCCAGTCAAGTATTGCAGCGATCTTCTGCGGATCCATCTTGACACCTTCTATGGAGATGATTAATCCCAGGAATGGTATACTCTCTTGTTCGAATTCACATTTTTCTGACTTCGCATACAGGCCATGCTGTCGAAGTCGTGTCAAAACACACCTGACGTGTCTGCGATGAGCATCTAGGGAGGAAGAAAAGATTAGAATATCGTCTAAGTAGACGATGACAAGCAGATCTAAATAATCCCGGAAAACATTGTTAATAAAATACTGGAACGTGGCAGGAGCGTTACATAACCCGAAAGGCATTACTGGGTACTCAAAGTGCCCAAAACGGGTGTGAGACGCCGTTATCCACTCATCTCCTTCCCTGATGTGGACCAAGTTATAGGCTCCTCGAAGGTCAAGTTTAGTAAAGATAGTAGCTGTTCCCAGTCTCTGGAATAACTCGGGGACTAAGGGAAGGGGGTACCGGTTCTTGACGGTAATTTTATTTAGCTCATGGTAGTCTATGCAAGGCCGAAGTGTTTGATCCTTCTTCTCTACAAAAAAGATACCCGCACCTGCCGGGGAAGTGGATGGACGAATGAAACCCTTCTTTAAGTTTTCATCGATATAGTCCTTAAGGGCCACCTGTTCTAACTCGGTTAACGGGAAGATTCTTCCAAGGGGAATTTCGGCCCCCGGAAGGAGCTCGATAGGGCAATCATAAGCCCGATGGGGAGGTAGAGTTTCTGCTCCTTTCTTGCTGAACACGTCAATTAAATCTTTGTAGGCTTTCGGCACAGATTGGCATAGCTCAGCTTCAGTGTCCAGACATAGCAAAGGAAAGGGCCCATGGGAGTCCTTTGAGGCACAGAATTGCTGGCAATAAGGAGAGGAAAAGGTGACCTCCCCTGTGGCCCAGTTGATACCAGGATTGTGGGCTTCTAGCCAAGGCATTCCAAGAATTACAGGAAACAGAGGTGAGGAGATAATGTCCATACGAAGCAGTTCGTGGTGGGCACCGGCAATGGTGATTGGCAAAGGGGAAGTCTCTTGGGTAACCGGCACAGATTTAATAGTGGACCCATCAGCCAGGTGAATGGACAGTCTTTGGGTCCTAGGAAGCAGAGAAATCTGATGTCCTGTTGCAAAAGATGAGTCCATAAAGCAGCTGCAGGCTCCTGAATCAATAATGGCGGGCACTGACAGAGTCTTTCCTGGAAGCTGCAAAGAGATAGAGAGGGCAAGATGAGAAGAGGTCTGGATTCCAGTAAGCACATGTTCAGGAGATTTTCACAAACACTTACGAAGTTTAGTAGGGCAGTTCTTGACATAGTGTCCGGGTTCCCCGCAGTAGAGACACAGATTATTTGCCCGGCGGCGTTGACGCTCTTCCATAGTAAGAGAAGGGGCGAAGCACCCCCAACTGCATGGGTTCCGAAGTGTCCATTGTAGAAGTGGACTGAGAGGTAGGGGCCGGATGCAGGTGACTGGGCACTCTAGGTAACATCCAGGTTGGTCGGGAAAATCCAGTTGCTGTTTCCGACCTACCTTCCCTCAGCCGCCGGTCAATCTGTATGGCAAGATTGATTAATGCGTCTAGGGTCTGGGGTACATCAACTCTGGCTAGCTCGTCCTTCAAAGGGTCAGACAGTCCCATGCGAAACTGGTAACGGAGCGCAGCATCATTCCAGTCAGTGTCTGCACTCCACCGCCGAAATTCAGCCACATAATCTTCTGCGATCTTCCTGGCGCCCCTGCTGAAGGGCGTGCAGTGCGGCTTCGGCAGTTGCAGAAGGTTGAGGGTCTTCATACAGTTGAGCCATGGCATTGAAGAAGGTGGTAAGGTTGGTCAACACATCGGCTTTCTGTTCCAGGAGGCGATGGGCCCAGGTTTGGGGTTCACCCGAAAGTAAAGAGACGACAAAGCCCACCTTGGTGGCTTCCAAAGAGAAGGTATGTGGCTGGAGGGCGAAGTACAGTTCACAGGAATTGCGAAACGCCCTGAATTTGCTACGTTCCCCAGCAAATTTTTCGGGTGTGGGGACACGTGGTTCGGGCGGAAGCATCACTATCATAGGAGAGGATGCGGTGCCCATAGAAGAGGTAGAGGCTTGAGGGGTTCCTTGGATTACAGTGGGAGAAGACAGTACTTGGACCCGTTCCCCCAACCGGGTGTATCCTTCCTGAAGGCTTTTGACAGCCTGGGTCAGGCCTGCTAAGTGTAAACAAAGTTCCTGCATAGGAGAGGTTCCCTGCTTGGGCTCAGACATGGCTGTTTGCTACTGTTACGTACCTAAAGGGTGAGCCCGAATTTCAGAGGATGGCCTCTCCTACGCCTCCGACTCGAGGGCCCCTGGTAGTGGTGACAGGGGTGCAGGAGTGCGGATTGGTATGAGTGCCTGGCAGGATCAACAGCAGAAGGATCAGATGGCTGGCACAGCTGACAGGATGGATCAGTAGACAGGAACTGCAGACTGAACAACTCAGCAGACAGGACAGCGGGCAGGATAGATCAGCAGACAGGTGAGCAGCCTAGATGGCTCAGCAGACAGGCCCAGCAGACTGGATGGATCAGCAAACAGGTGAGCATCCTGGATGGCTCAGCAGACAGGCCCAGCAGACTGGATGGATCAGCAAACAGGTGAGTAGCCTGGATGGCTCAGCGGACAGGCCCAGCAGACTGGATGGATCAGCAGACAAGCTCAGCAGACTGGATGGAAGTCCAGGAACGTCAGACAGGCCGGGTCGGAAAGCAGGCTGGCAGCAGAGGTACAAAAGGAGCAGGCAGAGGGATCGTCAAACAAGCCAAGGGTCAGGTACAGGCGGATAACAGGAACAGTCTCAAAGCAAGCCGGGTCAAAACAGGAGCAGATATCAGGTTTTCAGGGAACACATACACAGAGCTGCAGAGCAAACAGCAATGATGCAAGTGTCAGACAGGTTTAAATAACCCGCCAGACACTAACGAGCGCATGTGCGTGTGCACATAGACGCCCGCAATCATGCACCGATGGGTCTAATCTGCCTGTTACTGGCAGGATCCACATGACAGCGCCATTTGTCATAAGGACATGTATATTAATACACTAAGTCACAAGGTATCGCCCTTCTGGCAGCAAAAATGAAAAACAATACAATACATCCAAACATTGCTCTAGCCTGAACATGGGCAATGGTGTAGTGGCCAGCACTCCCACCCAGTAGCAAAAGGGTCACCGGTTCGAATCCCGAGATTCTATGTGGGGGTAGAAAAAAAAATATAAAAATTATTTAATATATATAAAAAATATATGATACTAAGGTGTGACAAATGATGGCACCCCTCAAAAAGGACACGTTATTGGTTGGATCGAGCTGATATTTGTGATAGGGACCAAACCAGTATATATTCAAATAAGAGATCCAAAATACATTCTAAAATATATTTTATCAGAAAAATTAATAAGAAATTAATAAAAATACCCTCATGAAAACATTTAAAAATGTTTATAAAAAACTCTCATAAAAGATAATCTAATAGGCACCAACTGGACCCTAAAGTACCAGAAATAGAGAAAAGGCATTATGCTTGTTTGATAAAAGCATTGATGTCCCATTCTATGTTCAACCCAAAAGGGGAGTAGGTCTGCAATTGGTGGATCCATTATTCCAAAGAAGATCTATGCTACAGGATATTTAAAAACTGCTGCCCCCCTATAGACAGGAAACACTTAAGTGAAACCAAAAAATCAAAATAAAAATAAAAATTGGAAATAGGGAATGGCGCTGTTATGAAAAGTGTATCAGTACAATGATAAGTATAAAGTGGCAGGTGCTATATTTGTGTAAATAGGTAATCAGTACAATGATAAGTATAAAGTGGCAGGTGCTATATTTGTGTAAACAGGTAATAAAGGTAGATAGGGGGGAGAGGAGGGATTTTAACGGTGCATGTTAATTACATATGAAAAATGATTATGATATCTTATCTCTTTTTCTTAAAAAACCAATTTTATTGTTAACATTAAAAACAAGCACATATGCTCATCAAATATAACAGTACAGTTAAAACAAAGCAAAAGTGGTCAAAAAGGTAGGGAATAACAGGTAGGATGTACATTACATATTCATAAATAGTGGTCATTGCATACTAGCCCGACATGTTTCGCATTTGTCGCTTTATCAAGGGGTATGCAATTAAGTAGCGCGTCATCCAACACTTTTAGTAATTCTACAAGGAAAAAATGGGGGGGGGGGAGAAAAAGGGGTTTTTATATACATAAAAATACATTGTTACCATCATAATGCAGCAGAGAAAAAAAAGGAAAAAACATATAATGAGATGTGTGTTGTCACTCCAAAGCATCCAAAAAGCGCTTACCCCCAAGAAAGGTTGACCCTTGGAAAATCTCATCAGAACCAGCAAGAACAGACACAGCCAGGCAGGACAGCAGAAGGGCTTAAAATGCAACCACAGGGAGCAGTAAGGAGAAGCTGTTTGTATAAATTAATTTAGTGTCAAAAACAGAAAAATTTTTATGTACCAAGGGTTAATTGGATCTGTAGAGAGCATAGGAATCGGGTACATATCACTTACGCCTGTGGTTAATTAAAGCTGCTGCCTGGAAGGTGCGATTATGCAGCGGAGGTGGTAAAGTGAAGATAGCCAGAGAGTAAATGGATGGTGTATATGTTACAACTAAAACGAGAAATGAAAAAACAATAAATAATAAAGAGGAAGATGATGTTGCTTCCTCACAGAAAAAGTGGAAGGGAGTAAACAAAAGTAGGGGTATACTTTGTAATGGGACTTTTAAAGATATTGTTAATCAATCAGTGAAATGGTCTGAATATATTCAAAATGTAGGGTTTGGAAGTTAATACACAGAAGGTATATACATAAAAATGAAGACTCAACAAGAGTTCAATGTATATGCGAAGCAAAAAAAAAAAAAAACATATGATCATGAAGATAAAGTATAGAGCAAGGTATGGTGAGCAACACCAGTCACATTACCTGGCTGAGATCTTGGCTTTCATCCTCCGGCGCTGGCAGACATAGCTGTCAGGTCAGCCGGTTTAAATACTGCTCCCCATCGAGACGGCGTGTGACGTAGCCGGCTCGATGCGGACGTGAGGGCGCCACTGCGCAGGCCCAGGAAACCGAATCTCGCCGGGACTTCAACTCCCATGAGTGACCGCGCCGGTGGAGAGGGCCGACATGCGCACTGCTGAGTTCGGCCTCTCCTCCCATACAGCGACCACGTCAGGGGGCGAAGGAGGCGGGGAAGGTTACGATGGTAACCAGCAGAGACGCTGGTTTAGATGGGCTGCGCGGCGCGATATGGGCACATCAGAAGGATGTGCCCCGGGCGTCCGTGTGGATGCGACAGCCCCCTCAACGCTGCTATGACAAGACCGGACTGGAGCGGCCTGACCGAGATGGGTCAGGGGGGTAGCCGATCGAGTCGGGGGGGGACCAAAAACCCAACGATCCCGATCGGTGCTAAAGAGGGACAACACACCACATGATTACACAATTTACAGTTGCAGTAAACATATAATTCCATGGTAAAGCCACATTAAACAGCAATTGAAAATCAAAATTTACAAGGCAAAAAATATCATTTCACTAACATCAATCCAAACTGAAATGAAATGTAAACAAATCATTTGGTATAGTGGCTTGCAGAGAGGGAAGGTTAAAGGGGGGGTGGGGGGAGGGGGGGGGGGGAAGGAAAAGGAAAAAGTAAAATAAACAGGGACAAATAAAGGAGAAGGGAACAGGCAAGATGAGAGGGTGTAGGATGTGTAGGACATCCTACACCCTCTCATCTTGCCTGTTCCCTTCTCCTTTATTTGTCCCTGTTTATTTTACTTTTTCCTTTTCCTTTCCCCCCCCCACCCCCCCCCACCCCCCCTTTAACCTTCCCTCTCTGCAAGCCACTATACCAAATGATTTGTTTACATTTCATTTCAGTTTGGATTGATGTTAGTGAAATGATATTTTTTGCCTTGTAAATTTTGATTTTCAATTGCTGTTTAATGTGGCTTTACCATGGAATTATATGTTTACTGCAACTGTAAATTGTGTAATCATGTGGTGTGTTGTCCCTCTTTAGCACCGATCGGGATCGTTGGGTTTTTGGTCCCCCCCCGACTCGATCGGCTACCCCCCTGACCCATCTCGGTCAGGCCGCTCCAGTCCGGTCTTGTCATAGCAGCGTTGAGGGGGCTGTCGCATCCACACGGACGCCCGGGGCACATCCTTCTGATGTGCCCATATCGCGCCGCGCAGCCCATCTAAACCAGCGTCTCTGCTGGTTACCATCGTAACCTTCCCCGCCTCCTTCGCCCCCTGACGTGGTCGCTGTATGGGAGGAGAGGCCGAACTCAGCAGTGCGCATGTCGGCCCTCTCCACCGGCGCGGTCACTCATGGGAGTTGAAGTCCCGGCGAGATTCGGTTTCCTGGGCCTGCGCAGTGGCGCCCTCACGTCCGCATCGAGCCGGCTACGTCACACGCCGTCTCGATGGGGAGCAGTATTTAAACCGGCTGACCTGACAGCTATGTCTGCCAGCGCCGGAGGATGAAAGCCAAGATCTCAGCCAGGTAATGTGACTGGTGTTGCTCACCATACCTTGCTCTATACTTTATCTTCATGATCATATGTTTTTTTTTTTTTTTTGCTTCGCATATACATTGAACTCTTGTTGAGTCTTCATTTTTATGTATATACCTTCTGTGTATTAACTTCCAAACCCTACATTTTGAATATATTCAGACCATTTCACTGATTGATTAACAATATCTTTAAAAGTCCCATTACAAAGTATACCCCTACTTTTGTTTACTCCCTTCCACTTTTTCTGTGAGGAAGCAACATCATCTTCCTCTTTATTATTTATTGTTTTTTCATTTCTCGTTTTAGTTGTAACATATACACCATCCATTTACTCTCTGGCTATCTTCACTTTACCACCTCCGCTGCATAATCGCACCTCCCAGGCAGCAGCTTTAATTAACCACAGGCGTAAGTGATATGTACCCGATTCCTATGCTCTCTACAGATCCAATTAACCCTTGGTACATAAAGATTTTTCTGTTTTTGACACTAAATTAATTTATACAAACAGCTTCTCCTTACTGCTCCCTGTGGTTGCATTTTAAGCCCTTCTGCTGTCCTGCCTGGCTGTGTCTGTTCTTGCTGGTTCTGATGAGATTTTCCAAGGGTCAACCTTTCTTGGGGGTAAGCGCTTTTTGGATGCTTTGGAGTGACAACACACATCTCATTATATGTTTTTTCCTTTTTTTTCTCTGCTGCATTATGATGGTAACAATGTATTTTTATGTATATAAAAACCCCTTTTTCTCCCCCCCCCCCCATTTTTTCCTTGTAGAATTACTAAAAGTGTTGGATGACGCGCTACTTAATTGCATACCCCTTGATAAAGCGACAAATGCGAAACATGTCGGGCTAGTATGCAATGACCACTATTTATGAATATGTAATGTACATCCTACCTGTTATTCCCTACCTTTTTGACCACTTTTGCTTTGTTTTAACTGTACTGTTATATTTGATGAGCATATGTGCTTGTTTTTAATGTTAACAATAAAATTGGTTTTTTAAGAAAAAGAGATAAGATATCATAATCATTTTTCATATGTAATTAACATGCACCATTAAAATCCCTCCTCTCCCCCCTATCTACAATTAAATTTTTGTCTGGGATGTGGTGCCTATTTTGAGGGTGTTCCCCCACTTCCGGAACCTAAACCTATACAAAACGAGATTCAGTGTTTCAATACACATATACCCAGGGTTCCGTTATGGGTAACACAACAATTAACAAAATGTGAGATACTTTTGTATCACATTTATAATTTCTCTTTTTTCTTCTGTTGTCTATTATTAGCATTATTAACTTTACCTCTTGTTTTTTGAGGGACCGGTTTTGTTCTTCCCCCCTTTTTCCCCTCCTACTTTTCCCCTCCCACTGCTCCTCCCTCCTTCTCTTCCTTACCTATTTTTCCACCCATCCTCCCCCCACCCTCTCCCCTCCCCCATGGCAGCCTTCAGTGGCGAGGCCTGGCTAGGCCTCATGGATAAAATCCAACAAACTCACAGTTCGGGTGAATTGAGTGATAAGGACTTAGAACATATTTTCCTAAGACTTCAACGTCTTTTGGAACGTAAAGCAAGAATATATTGGCACAAGAAATACTTTTTTAAATACATTGACCACAAAATCGTACCCTGGGGATTGAGAATTCAAATCTTCCCCAATGTACGCAAGGCTGATGACCTTTTGAAGGCCCAGTGGGAAGACAACCTGCAGACTTGTTCCTTTGGGATGATGCATTTATTGTGTAAACAATATGAACAAGAACTTATCACTCTAGATGGATCCATTTCACAATGGTATAATGACCATAAACATTTATTAAACAATGCAAAATTTAAGAAAAAAGAAAATGATTTAAAGACCTACCTAGAAAGGTACACTCTAGATATCATCCGAACAAAGGAAAACAAGTTTGTACGTGATACCAATGCTCATTCAAATGGGTCAGCCTACAAATGGACACACAATGCTAATACGAGATCTTACAGATCCACTAGTCAACGTAATACCAGAAATGGCAATGACATGACTAACCTCTCACCCTCTTCTTCCTTATCATCCAGCCAATCGACAGTCTATCGAGACTTGTCTGGAGACAGACTGCCAAAGCGACGAAAAAGTAACTCAGATACGGCCTCGTTGGAATCCCTTAAAAACCAAACCGGCACTCCTGCACCTCGTCGGTCACAGCCCACCTACCCTAAAGCGGCACCACCTCGCACTTCTACTATTCCCCACTCTTCGTCACAAACGTCACGTGGTCCGCAGATGTCGACCACTCACACCATTGTGTCCACAGCACCTTCCACGGCGATCACCGCCCCCCCTCTTAACCTACACACGGCTACCAAGGTAAGCAATACCAACACTGTCATTTCTCCTTCAGGTACACCTGTAACAGCTGACATGAAGCTAGCACCCATTTTTTTAGGGAAAGACCAAGAAGCAGTATAAACTCAGAATCTAACCTAACTTCATGGACCTCTAATTCCACATCCAATCCTTCTGAACTATCCATTATTAATCTCTCCTCATATGTCCTAAATGAATATGAAGAACAAGTCCTTAAACTGGGTCTCACGTTTTGCCCCGACTCCCAGTTTGACAAATTCCACCTTATCAAGGACCTCCATCTGTTTGCCCGCAGACTCCTCTATAAAGTCATTTTTGACAAACCCCAACCAGACACATGCCCCAATGATGAAACATCCAATCTTCGGACGAGTATAGAAGAACAAAGAGCCTATGAGGATCTGATGGCACTTTGGGAGGAGGGACACACGGACGTCGACGCCTCCGGCTGTTTGCACCAGCCGGAGCTGTCGGTCGCCGGTGTGTCCTTCCCCCCTCCACAGTCCTACAAACCTAAGTCCAAAAATTTTCCCCTTTTAAATACGAACCCAAATATCTGGGCTTTTGTCACACAAACCTCACGAGCAATCGAAGAATCTAAATTTCGTTCCCCTGTACCATCTAATTTAAATGCCAATCAAAAAGCTGCCATTCGATCTCTTGAATCGAATCAAAATATACTAATTAAACCTGCCGATAAAGGCGGCAATCTAGTCATTATGGAAACATCCCAATACATTAAAATGTGTAATAGAATCTTATCCAATCAAGAGTGGTATCGTCCCATCTCTAAAACACTAATACAAAATTTCAATACCGAATATTATAATATTATTTTCAAGGCATACCATAGAGGTATCATAGACAAAAATACGTGGGACTACCTCAATGTGAGGGACCCACGAATCCCGACGTTCTACGCCTTGCCAAAGGTACATAAATCCTTGGTGGACCCCCCAGGACGCCCCATAATATCGGGCTGCCTGTGTCTTACAGAAAATGCCAGCTGTCTAGTTGATAACTACCTATATCCGCACGTCACTTCTCTTTTTTCCTACATCAAGGATACTATAGACCTTCTAAAAACTATTGAAGATATTTCTCTTCCACCAGGCACCTATCTAGTAGCATTGGACATCGAAAGTCTTTATAACACGATTCCCCATAACAAGGGCATTGAAATTATAAGTAACCATTTGCAAGAGAGAGGCCCCTCATTTGAAAAATATAATAATTTTGTCTTAGAACTTCTCAACTTTATACTGAGACACAATGTCTTTGTATTTAATTCTTCCCACTACCTCCAGGTGCAGGGGGTTGCGATGGGGACCAAATGTGCCCCATCGTATGCCAACCTGTACCTGGGGGGGTGGGAAAAAGACCTCTTCTCCAGGGACGACCTGACCCATCTTTTGGAGAAGGTCGTCTCCTGGCATCGCTACATAGACGATGTCTTATTATTTTGGTCCGGGTCAGAAAGAGAACTGCTTGAATTCCTTGGTTTAATTTCCGTTAACAACTTTAACCTACGTTTCACTATGGAACATAGCCTCACTGCAATTAATTTTTTGGACCTCACTATTTCAATCGATCCCACTGGTAAACTAAACTCGTCACTTTTCAGAAAACCCTCGGCAGGGAACACCATTCTCCACGCAGACAGTGCACACCCTGGCCCTTTATTGAGAAGCATTCCGTACAGCCAGTACTTGCGTTTAAGACGCAACTGCAGCATAGACAGAGATTTTCAACTAGCAGCCAAAGACCTTTATAAAAGACTATTGTCCCGTGGATACAGTCATGCATGCCTCAAAAGGGCATACAACAGGGTCAAAATACAGAATAGAGACTCTCTACTGTTTTCAAAAAAGCCCTTTAAAAAATCTGAAACGGTAAGATTGATTACTCGCTATTCGAATCAACACAAAGAAATCAGAAACATTATAGCAAAATTTTGGCCGCTTCTTTCTGCTGACTCAGCTGTCAGCAAACACATTAACTCTTTCCCTGAAATAACCTACAGACGTGTCCCCTCTTTGAAGGACCGTCTGGTTCATAGTCATTTCCAAGACACCTCAAAAAATAAAAATCTCCATCACATAGGCATTTCCCCGTGCGGTAAATGTGACGTTTGCCCCTATGTAGAAAATACATCAGAATTTTTACTTCCCAATGGACAGTGGTATTCAATAAAATTCAAGGCCACATGCCAAACTCCCGGCATAATTTATTTAGCTCAGTGTGTCTGTGGCGGCTTTTATGTGGGTAAAACAAAACGACCATTCCACAAACGAATTAGAGACCACATAAAGCCAATTATGAAAAAACAAATGGATACAGCCATTGCCAGACATGCGGGACTGTATCATAACTTCAACCCTAGAACTATAAAGTTTCTTGTTCTGGAACATGTACCATTGGATGAAAGAGGAGGTAGTGCCGATCGGACATTGCTCCAGCTTGAAGCCCGCTGGATTTATAGTCTCCAAGCTACCCACTTTCCAGGCTTTAATGAAAGCCTTAGCTACAGACCTTTCCTCTGAATACGGCTGCCTGCATCAGCCCGGTGTCAATTAACATCCTACACCCTCTCATCTTGCCTGTTCCCTTCTCCTTTATTTGTCCCTGTTTATTTTACTTTTTCCTTTTCCTTCCCCCCCCCCCCTCCCCCCACCCCCCCCTTTAACCTTCCCTCTCTGCAAGCCACTATACCAAATGATTTGTTTACATTTCATTTCAGTTTGGATTGATGTTAGTGAAATGATATTTTTTGCCTTGTAAATTTTGATTTTCAATTGCTGTTTAATGTGGCTTTACCATGGAATTATATGTTTACTGCAACTGTAAATTGTGTAATCATGTGGTGTGTTGTCCCTCTTTAGCACCGATCGGGATCGTTGGGTTTTTGGTCCCCCCCCGACTCGATCGGCTACCCCCCTGACCCATCTCGGTCAGGCCGCTCCAGTCCGGTCTTGTCATAGCAGCGTTGAGGGGGCTGTCGCATCCACACGGACACCCGGGGCACATCCTTCTGATGTGCCCATATCGCGCCGCGCAGCCCATCTAAACCAGCGTCTCTGCTGGTTACCATCGTAACCTTCCCCGCCTCCTTCGCCCCCTGACGTGGTCGCTGTATGGGAGGAGAGGCCGAACTCAGCAGTGCGCATGTCGGCCCTCTCCACCGGCGCGGTCACTCATGGGAGTTGAAGTCCCGGCGAGATTCGGTTTCCTGGGCCTGCGCAGTGGCGCCCTCACGTCCGCATCGAGCCGGCTACGTCACACGCCGTCTCGATGGGGAGCAGTATTTAAACCGGCTGACCTGACAGCTATGTCTGCCAGCGCCGGAGGATGAAAGCCAAGATCTCAGCCAGGTAATGTGACTGGTGTTGCTCACCATACCTTGCTCTATACTTTATCTTCATGATCATATGTTTTTTTTTTTTTTGCTTCGCATATACATTGAACTCTTGTTGAGTCTTCATTTTTATGTATATACCTTCTGTGTATTAACTTCCAAACCCTACATTTTGAATATATTCAGACCATTTCACTGATTGATTAACAATATCTTTAAAAGTCCCATTACAAAGTATACCCCTACTTTTGTTTACTCCCTTCCACTTTTTCTGTGAGGAAGCAACATCATCTTCCTCTTTATTATTTATTGTTTTTTCATTTCTCGTTTTAGTTGTAACATATACACCATCCATTTACTCTCTGGCTATCTTCACTTTACCACCTCCGCTGCATAATCGCACCTCCCAGGCAGCAGCTTTAATTAACCACAGGCGTAAGTGATATGTACCCGATTCCTATGCTCTCTACAGATCCAATTAACCCTTGGTACATAAAGATTTTTCTGTTTTTGACACTAAATTAATTTATACAAACAGCTTCTCCTTACTGCTCCCTGTGGTTGCATTTTAAGCCCTTCTGCTGTCCTGCCTGGCTGTGTCTGTTCTTGCTGGTTCTGATGAGATTTTCCAAGGGTCAACCTTTCTTGGGGGTAAGCGCTTTTTGGATGCTTTGGAGTGACAACACACATCTCATTATATGTTTTTTCCTTTTTTTTCTCTGCTGCATTATGATGGTAACAATGTATTTTTATGTATATAAAAACCCCTTTTTCTCCCCCCCCCCCATTTTTTCCTTGTAGAATTACTAAAAGTGTTGGATGACGCGCTACTTAATTGCATACCCCTTGATAAAGCGACAAATGCGAAACATGTCGGGCTAGTATGCAATGACCACTATTTATGAATATGTAATGTACATCCTACCTGTTATTCCCTACCTTTTTGACCACTTTTGCTTTGTTTTAACTGTACTGTTATATTTGATGAGCATATGTGCTTGTTTTTAATGTTAACAATAAAATTGGTTTTTTAAGAAAAAGAGATAAGATATCATAATCATTTTTCATATGTAATTAACATGCACCGTTAAAATCCCTCCTCTCCCCCCTATCTACAATTAAATTTTTGTCTGGGATGTGGTGCCTATTTTGAGGGTGTTCCCCCACTTCCGGAACCTAAACCTATACAAAAGGTAATAAAGGTGTATCAGTGCAATAATTACTTTTATCAAGGATATAAAGTGACCAGTGCTATTACTGTGCAAAAAAACTTATAAACAATGTACGTATGATGAGAACTCAATCACTATACCCACTCAATCACTATTTCTGTGCAAAAAAAACATAAACAATGTACGTATAATGAGAACTCAATCACTATACCCAAACACATAAATGACAGGTGCTCAACCTGTGTAAAAAAATGGTAAAGGTGTCTCAATACAATAAATACTCTTATCGTAAATATAAAGTGACAAGTGCTAATTATGTGCAAAAAGATATTATAAAACAATACACATATAATGGAGACTCAGTCACTGTACCCAAAGGTGTGAGTGGGAAAACCCACAAACCATACACGGAGAAAGTAAAGTGACGTATACTTATAATTCTCGTGTGGATTCATCTTTAAAAATGAGGGTCTAAAGTGACAAGTGCAAAAATGTAATGAATATGTGTAAAAAATCAATGTGCAATACAAAATTAATGTGCAATAGAAAACCAATGTGCACTTAAAAAGCTGGTGGTGCAGGCTTCTCAAAGAAAGCTTTAAACAAGCTTTGACGGATGCTTGGTTGACCTGGAGTCCAGGATCCAGAATCGCCCCTAACAAGAACTGGCCAAAGCATCCATTCACCAGGGACCAACAACCAGTGGACATCACCTAACCACTTCTGGACCATCACCCTACATCCATACTAAGGCTTTATCTTAAGCCCTTTAAGGTAAGGGCAATGGGAGACCTGACATAATGGGAAGGAGTTTATTTGACCATTGTGTATTTGTGGAAGCCTATCACACAGCTGATTGAATACTTCACTGTCTAACTGGAAGCTAGAAGCCATCACCTATTATATTATTTTATCACCATTGGACACTTTTCAATGTTTTTAATGGTTGTACACTATTCACGTGATATATCAGCTAACACTTAGTTAATCATTATTCATTTATGTGTTTGCGCGAAATCCTACCTACAATATATCAGAACATATGGTCCCAAGAAGTCTGAGATGGGACATCCATCCACAGCAAGGAGATCCAGACTTGGACTCTTGGTACAAATATTTCAATGATGCGGGTACTGAATTTTTGGGGTTTTTGAATTCCAAGAAGAAAAATAGACTCCAAGTCCTGAATAGAGAGATTAAACAACTGAAAGATAAGCTTTTACAGTTCACAAATTCCCAAGAGTATTATTCTCTTTCCTCTAATCTTCAGTCTTTTCTTGAGAAGGAAGATAGAGAGCAAAAGAATAAAAAAACACAAAAAATACTCTCGAGATGCGGGGGATTATAAATCAGGGTTGGTTTACGGTTGGCAAAAGACATTGTTAGCGAACACCAATCCTGAAGTCTCTTCTACGGCTGTCGTAAATTGTCCCCATGCTGTCAATAATATGGTGAACACCAGCCATTCCAGTCACACACAACCTAAACCCCCACCTACACCTAGAGGGTACTTACATGAACCTGTAGGTCATTTAGGTCCACAGAGAGGTAGGCATCCCAGTTATCATACCCCTCCACCACCACATCGTGGACGGACCAATAATCGGAATAAGAGGGGAGGTAGAGGCAACCAACACTATCATCAGACTCCTCATTATGTCAATTATAGAAATTATGTATACAACGGGTCCCCTGTGAGAACCTATGATAATCCACCCCCCTAAACCACCCCCCTGTGACTCTCATTATTATGACCATCTGTCAATCCCAGTTTACAACAGATTTTCTCCACTCCATCATAGAGAGGATCAGTCATATAACAGGAACGAATATAATCGTTCTTCATTAAGTTAAAATCAATATGATTTAAATCCTAACGGAAACCAGGATTTTCGTCAGGGCACACAGGGAAGAAAAAGGTCTTCGGACCCAAAAGAGGTTCTAGAAGGGGGCGGAGAATCCAGAGAAGAAAAAAGAAAAAGGACATGATAGGCAATGGAGTTTTTAATTTAAGCACTAAGGAATTGACCACTCAGGAAATGATGATACTAGACAAGGGTTTAAAATTTGCAACCCAAAAGAAATTAGACAAATTCCACACCTTTATAGACATCCATAAATTTATTAGGAAGATTAATATTCAACGTTATCTAGCTTATAATACGTCTTCTCAATTTCAAATAGCTGCTTCATCAGGCATGGTACATTCAGGGCTGTCTAATCCGTCTTTATTCAGCCCCCCTGTACCTGCAGCTCCTGCCATCAACATTTTTAGGGACCTAGTTTTGCAAGATTTAGCCAAGCTTCCTCCCAAAAAGACATATAACCAGTCCTTTCAAATGCTCGGGTTCAAATCACTGTGCGAGAGGAAAGACATTGTAGTCCGTCCTGCCGATAAGGGCGGAGGCATAGTCGTGCAGGACAGACTGGACTACATTCAAGAAATGTATAGGATATTAAGGCGACTAGGACACATATACGGAACTTACCAGAAACCCTACTTCCCAATATAAAAAAGAGCTGGACCAACTAGTATTAAAAGGTTTTATTGAGCAGATTCTAAATAAAAAAGAAAGGGCTTACCTACTGCACCTAGAATCCCAATCATGTACCATTTGCCCAAGATCCACAAGGATCCTGTTCACCCTCCGGGTCGACCAATCATAAGTGGTATCAACTCTGTAACATCACGTATCTGTAAATATATTGATTTCTACCTTCAACCATTGGTCAAAGGCACTCCATCGTATCTTAAGGATACGACTGATACCATTAGGCTACTTGAAAGTGTGGAGATTGGGGGGGACCTGCTGATGGCCACTGCAGACGTGGCATCATTGTACACCTGTATCCCCCATACCAGAGGTATAGAAGCGGTCACACATTTTCTGAACAGGGATCATTCCATTACCAATAAACAAAGTGAATATATTATTGAGCTATTACAATTCGCTACCAAACACAACTACTTCTGGGTTGACCAAAAGTTTTTCTTGCAACATAAGGGTGTGGCTATGGGGGCTAAATTTGCCCCCAGCCTTGCCAAACTTTTTATGGCAAAATGGAAGGAGGATGTCGTCTATTCTGAACACAGGCCCTCATTGGTACTGTGGGCCTGATATATAGATGACATCCTCCTCCTATAGGATGGCACCCCTGAATCCCTCAGGGATTTCTTTTTAAATGACAACGATCGGGGGATTTAGTTGACATATGAATTTAGCTCATCTAAAATTAAATTTTTGGATCTCGAAATTGAGATGATCTCACACCAATTTAAGTTTAAAACTTACTTCAAAAATACTGACCGCAATAGCTTTATACCAGTTGACAGCTGTCACCACCAATCCTGGTTACAGTCTGTGCCTCGTAGTCAGTTCCTGAGATTACGCAGGAATTGCACAGATGTAAACAACTATTTTACTCAAGCATCAACACTGAGGGACAGATTCATAGAAAAGGGGTACAACCCAATATTGTTAACCTCAGAAATAAATAGAGTGGCTGCAATTGATAGAAATTCTTTGCTGACACCAAAACCTCCTCGTGAACAAGATAGCTCTTTTAAATGCTCTATGCTCACCACTTTTTCAGTCCAACACAGAGAAATCAAAAACATAATTTACCGACATTGGGATATACTAAGGAATGACCGTGTTTTAAAGGAAATACTCCCAGAACAACCTAAGGTCATCTTTAGAGGTATGCCTTCTTTGCAGGGAAAAAATTGCACCTAATATCATAAGTCCCCCCCATACGACCTTCTTTTTTTCATAACTTAGTGGGTTATTTTCCCTGCAAAAAATGCACTGTATGTCAATACAATTCCTGTGGTAGACGTAAAAGCCTCGAGTTTGAATCGAACACTACAAACTGTACATATCCCATTAAAACATTCTGCACTTGTGCTACCACACATGTCATTTATCTGATTACCTGCCCCTGCGGGAAGCAGTATGTGGGCCGTACAATTCAAGCTTTCTCTGTTAGAGTCAGCGAGCATATCGCTAAAATAAAAAGTGGTGACATCAAACATAATATGCCTCGACATTATAGAGAGCATCACAGATGAGACCCTACTGGTTCTCAATTCCTTGTCATAGATAAATATACACCTCCTTGGAGGGGAGGAGCTAAGACAAGGGGAGTCTCTCGCTTGGAGACTTTTTGGATCCACCAATTGCAGACCTACTCCCCTTTTGGGTTGAACATAGAATGGGACATCAATGCTTTTATCAACCAAGCATGATGCCTTTTCTCTATTTCTAGTACTTTAGGGTCCAGTTGGTACCTATAAGAATATCTTTTATGAGAGGTTTTTTAAAAGTTTTTTAATAATTTCTTATTAATTTTTCTAATGACATATATTTTAGATTTCTTATTTGAATATATACTGATTTGGTCCCTATGACAAATATTAGTTCAATCCAACCAATAACATGTCATTTTTGAGGGGTGCCATCATTTGTCACACCTTAGTATCATATATGTTTTATATATATTACATAATTTTTATATATTTTTTTTCTACCCCCACATGGAATCTCGGGATTCGAACCGGCAACCCTTTTGCTGCTGGGTGGGAGTGCTGGCCACTACACCACTGCCCATCTTGTGACTTAGTGTATTAATATACATGTCCTTTTGACAAACAGTGCCATGTTGTAGGTTATATACACCAGACATTGTGCCGTTTTAAGCCACATTTGCTCCTATATGTCCCCCAGAATAGCGGCCGGGCCCAGAATAGCGGCCATGTTTTTGGCCGTTTAAACCAGTCTATGTTCCACATGATGTCACATCCTCTTTCACATGTTAAAATGAGGCTTGGAACTCTTGACCGGGCACCGTTTTGGCAGAAACAGGAAGTAATCCTCCTCTACATATGAAAACGAGGCTTGGAATGCAAGCCCGGGCGCCATTTTGGAGGAACCAGGAAGTAATCTCTATAATTTGCACTTTCAATCAGACGGATCTGCCACTTGTTATGGGGGTAACCAGTATCTATAAATACTCAGCCAGTACAGTGGTCCAGCACCCCTGATGATGACTTCTAAGTCGAAACGCGTCGGGAGGATATGCTGAGACCGCTGTCTTCTTTTATACAAGCGCTTGATTTTACTGCTAAACACGTGAGTGTATTTCCTTTGCTTTTTATGTTTTAAAATTTCCATAAGGAGTTACGCTATATGCCTTCCTCTTTTAATGATGGGGCTGACTGCCTATATCTACTGAGTCCATCCATACCTTACACCTGTTCGGAGGTCCATCTGGAGGTCATATCTGAATAGAGCATTTGATCCCCTTGGTATGTTATACCACAAAGCTTGATTGACTCACTAGGTGTATACCTATTTGAGTTCCATCCCTCTGGTAAGCAGCTTCTGGTGTCTTTGGTGGTGGGTCTACTATCAACTGTTATTACATCATACATATTTGAAGTTAACCACTTGCCTACTGGGCACTTAAACCCCCCTCCTGCCCAGACCAATTTTCAGCTTTCAGCGCTCTCACACTTTGAATGACAATTACTCAGTCATGTAATACTGTACCAAAAAGGAATTTTTTGTCCTTTTTTTCATACAAATAGAGCTTTCTTTTGGTGGTATTTGATCACCTCTGGGTTTTTTATTTTTTGCGCTATAAATGAAAAAAGACCGAAAATTTTGAAAAAAAACACATTTTTCTTAGTTTCTGTGATAAAATTTTGCAAATTATCAATTTTTCTTCATAAATTTTGGCCACAATTTATACTGCTACATATGTTTGGTAAAAATAACCCAAATTAGTGGATATTATTTGGTCTTTGTGAAAGTTAGAGAGTCTACAAGCTATGGTGCAAATCATAAAAAATTGATCACAATTGATATACTGGCGGCCTATCTCATTTCTTGCGACCCGAACAAGTCAGGAAAGTACAAATACCCCCCAAATTACACCTTTTTTGAAAGCAGACATTCCAAGGTATTTAGTAAGATGCATGGTGAGCTTTTTGATGTTGTCATTTTTTCTCACAATTCTTTGCAAAATGAAGATTTTTTTTCCCCCCACAAAATTGTCATTGTAATAGGTTATTTCTCTCACGTGGCATGTATATACCACAAATAACACCCCAAAATACATTCTGCTACTCCTCCTGAGTATTACGATACCACATATGTGGGACTTTTTCACAGCCTGGCCACATAGAGAGGCCCAACATGCAGGGAGCACCATCAGGTGTTCTTGGAGCATAAATTACACATCTAACTTGTTGACTACCTATTACACTTTTGAAGGCCCTGGAGCACCAGGATAATGACACGTGACACTGACGTGGCACTGATGACAGATGGCACTGATACGTGGCACTGATGACAGATGGCACTGATGACACTGATGTGGCACTGATGACAGATGGCACTAATAGGTGGCACTGATGACAGATGGCACTAATACGTGGCACTGATGACAGATGGCACTAATACATGGCACTGACAGATGGCACTAATACGTGGCACAGATGACACGTGACACTGATGACAAATGGCACTAATATGTGGCACTGATGACATGTGGCACTGATGACAGATGGCAATAATATGTGGCACTGATGACACGTGGCACCAATACGTGGCACTGATGACAGATGCACTAATATGTGGCGCTGATGACAGATGGCACTAATACGTGGCACTGATGACACGTGACACTGATGACAGATGGCACTGATATGTGGCACTGATGACACGTGAACCTGATGACAGATGCCACTGATACATGGCACTGATGACACATGACACTGATAACAGATGGCACGTGACCCTGACAGGTGACACTGATGACAGATGGCACTAATATGTGGCACTGATGACAGATGACACTGATGACAGATGGCACTAATATGTGGCACTGATGACAGATGCCACTGATACGTGGCACTGATGACACGTGACACTGATAACAGATGGCACGTGACACTGACAGGTGGCACTGATGACAGATGGCACTAATATGTGGCACTGATATGTGGCACTGATGACAGATGGCACTTATATGTGGCACTTATATGTGGTAGTGGGAACAGATGACAGATGCAGTGTGGACAGATGGCAGTGGGGACAGATGGCAGTGGGGACAGATGGCAGTGGGGACAGATGACAGTGGGAACAGATGGCACTGACGTGACTTTTTTTTCATTTTTTTTTCACTTACCGCTGTAGCGGTTCGCTCTCCCTCTTCACATGCTGTCTCTGTGAGGAGGGAGTGATCATCTCTCATTGGCACCGCAGATCGCGCTGAAAACGGCCGCTGTGATTGGCCATTTTCAACGATTTGTGACTGGCCGTGTCCAAGGGACACGGCCAGCACAGAACTTCCCCGATGCGTGCCCACGGGAGCGCACATCACGGAAGTAAACAGGAGGATTTCCAGGGACGGCCTCCCGGCAATTAGCGTCCACGCTGCAGCTGTCTTTTGGCTATAGCGCGGGCGCGAAGAGGTTAAAGACTGTCCCTATATTATATCCACATGTGGTTGAGGATTATCATCACATCACACATGATTGAAGCTTGTCACTGACTTTTTTCTTTTTTGGACATCACACGTCCAAGTTCCTCTGTTTTATAGACATCACATGTCATAATAGAGAACTGCTTGGAGTATTTTTGAGGACATCATTTATTATTCACGTTTTTTGTACTCATATTATTTGTTATGGTTTATATGATCACATAAGCGCTGCACATTTCACCCACTTTGTCATTTTTGCAACTTTATCCACTGCTGTGTTGGCTGCTTTAGTTTTTTTTTTTTTTTTTTATAGACATATAAAATATATATTTATTTATAATTTACAAAACTATCTGAGCTGTCCCTACTCTAGCTGCACACTGTGCAAAGCTGAATGATGGTCCTCCTCACTACACTCACACTATCCCTAGACTGACACTAAACAAATATTCTACACTGACAATTGAAGCAAAATATCACAGTATAGCACACTAACTAACTAATAGCACCGAACAGAGCCCTGTTCTATCTCTCTCCACTCCGAAATCACACTGAATATGGCTGCCATTGAAAGAATACTTTTCTACTGTGGGGCGGCAATGAGCCATGATTGGCTGAAGCTTTCACTGCTTGCAACGCACTGTTCAGCTCAGCACTGCAACACAAATCTTTAGTCTCCAGGAGGGTCGATAAAAATCAATGATTTTTTAAAAAAAAATTTTAAAAATCAGATTTATTTTTTTATTTAAATCAAATTTGTTTGAATTTTTATAAAATTTATTATAATAAAATGCCTTTGGAGTAAAAGTCTATTTTTTTTTAATTTAAAATACATTTTAATAAAATTTAGTTTATTCAGCATGAAATGGAGCTTAGTTGTTTAACATGAGGCTTTATATTCTGCAATAGTTACAGTTTTGGTAAACTCGTTCAATGAATCCAAGCTCTGCAAGCTGAGATAACATGCACTCCATTGATGCATTCACACAATTTCACAGTAACCATGAGATAAAATAAAGTTCAGGAATATTTCTTTATCTCATTGTTTTACAAATCTACGTACACTACAAACTATATGATGGAATCAGTTCTTATAATCGCTGTTTTACTAACCTGACAGCTTATTATTTTAAACAGGAAACCTTCATTTTGTTTGCAAATATTAAAGATTCTAACTACCAAGAGAACCTGTATTTTTAGATCCTTCATGGCAGCGCCTGTTAGCGGGCATCCACTCACCTGCTGCCGCCACGTCCTTCACCTTGTTGTGTCACTGCTGCATCACCAGCCATCCCATTAAAGTTATTAATGGGACTGTCGGTGAGTCAACAGCAGGTTAGAGGAGGAGCCGCTGCAGGACAGAGATGACAGTTGTTCTTTAAAAATTATGATTTAAATCGAGTTGATTTAAATCACGCCTTTTTACTAGTGATTTAAATAGACTTGATTTAAATCAAATCCACTCTGGTATCCTGGCTGTTCACTGGGCTGTTTGGTCAGCTCCCAACCTCAGCCTATTCCTAGCTCTCTACCCTCTAAGCTTCTGCACTTTGTTAAACAGTTAGATTGCAGGCAGCTAACATAAAAGTCTGAATGACACATTTATTCAATCCCGAACCATAATCTTGCCTTTGCCTCTTGACCATAATCTTGTCTGTTACATCACCCAATTTGAACCTGGGTCTACCTGAAAACATCTGCTGTCCAGAAACAGTGTGCTCTCAAGAGGGCACATATGCATATGCATCCTTATTTCAACCAGCTAGATGCATGGTCTGTTAACGGAAACAGCACACAGCAAATAGTAACATAAGCCTCCAAAGCCCAATTAATGGCAAGACACTTTCACTGGACTACAAAAAGCCTGCTTCAAAGTTTAAAAAGTTTCTCTAAACTTTAGACTCCCTTTGATCCTATGTAGTTCTTGCCTTTTGTCAGGTTGGTTTAGGATGTTGCTACAGTGGCAAAATTTGGGATGAATCCACTATCATACCCAACAATACCCAGAAATGTTCTGACTTGGTGAATTTGGGGTTTTATTAGGCCCCATCCAATGGTTATATTGATACAGTTATACAAGATACTGGTCTTCTTCTAACTCTAACATTTTTATAAATTGCAGTTAAGCGAGCCAGTGATGTCACTTCTGGGTACCGCGGAAACTGGACGTGAGGTGGGAAACACCATTTTGAGATTGGGAATACTGCTCTTTTTGTTTTTAATTTGTGTAAGTGCATAAGTCTAGCTAAAAAAGCATTTAAACAGACACATATGGGGTAGCACTATGAAATCTGTCCCCTTCTTTTGAACTATACCTGCAGTGGAGACAGCAAAGATTGGTCTCTTAAAAGGACCCCACAAGGCAAGTGGCCACCAATAGCCGGTGGTGGAGTTGCATTAACATTCTGATTAAGCGCCAGTGACCTAATATTTTAGGTCAAAGATTAAGGTGCGGAGACATTGCACACAGTGGTGGATTGACACTTTGGGCTTGCAGGCACTATACAAAAAGCAATTTGTGGAAGATTTAATGCTTTATGACATTGAATAAGCACATTTATTTATTTGCACTTCTATCGTGTTTTTTAGGACTTCCACTTTTTGATGCATATGTATTTTATGTCACCTAGGATGGTTAATGGTTATATTATGCATATGATTAATGCGCATTTGAAACACAATTTTTGAATAGTTTGATTTAAAGGAACAGTGCACCATTATTTTTGGTTTTCTGTTATATAGTAGTGTGTGAGTGGGAGCAGGGGTTCCAGAGTACATAGTCTTAGCAACACAGTTTCTTTATTATTTAGCAATATTTGTATTCATTGTTTTCACTAATTTATTTCTAAAGTGGGAGCACACACATAGCAGTGCACGAGCACACACACCAGGTTCTATTAGCTTATACCAGTGCTTTACCAGTGCTTCTCAACTCCAGGTCTTTCATTATTTTGCACAGGTGATTTGATCAGTTTCACTGCCTTAGAATCTACCACAGTTGTTTCATATAAGGGAAATCCTGAAAACATGACATGTTGGGGCGCCTTGAGGACTGGAGTTGAAAAACACTGGCTTATACTGCAACTTAGGTGACTTTTCCAGTCTGTGCTCAAAAATAACAATATCACCTAGATACATTGCTGTGAAGTGTTGATGAGGCCTAAGAATATTTTCCATCATTTGCTGAAATGTCCCAAGGGCTCCTAGTCCAAAGAGAATTCAGGAATATAAACACTGTGGGGTGAGGAATCCCATCTTTTCTTTTGCTTCCTCTGTCAGGGAAACCTGCCAATATCACCTAGTCAGGGGTGTTCACAAACCTGGCCAGACATAATGGAGTTGATTTACTAAAACTGGAGAGTGCAAAATCTGGAGCAGCTCTGCATAGAAACCAATCAGCTTCCAGGTTTTTTGTCAACGTTTAATTGAACAAGCTGAAGTTAGAAGCTGATTGGCTACCATACACAGCTGCACCCGATTTTGCACTCTCCAGTTTTGGTAAATCAACCCCACTCCCTCAATCAGTTAATCAACCCAGGACTTGGGGTAAGCATGAAACTTTAAAATCTTGTTCAGTTTATGGAAGTCATTGCAAAATCTCAATAAACCAGCCTCTCTATGACTTAAGGAATCAAGTTTACATTACATAGTTACATAGTAGGTGAGGTTGAAAAAAGATACAAGTCCATCAAGTCCAACCTATGTGTGTGATTATATGTCAGTATTACATTGTATATCCCTGTATGATGTGGTTGTTCAGGTGCTTATCTAATAGTTTTTTGAAACTATCGATGCTCCCCACTGAAACCGCCACCCGTGGAAGGGAATTCCACATCCTTGCCGCTCTTACAGTAAAGAACCTTCTACGCAGTTTAAGGTTAAACCTCATTTATTCTAATTTTAATGAGAGGCCACGTGTCTTATTAAACTCCCTTCTGCAAAAAAGTTTTATCCCTATTGTGGGGTCACCAGTGTGGTATTTGTAAATTGAAATCATGTCCCCTCTTAAGCGTCTCTTCTCCAGAGAGAATAAGTTCAGTGCTCGCAACCTTTCTTCATAACTAATATCCTCCAGGCCCTTTATTAGCTTTGTTGACTTTCTCTGTACTCGCTCCATTTCCAGTACATCCTTCCTGAGAACTTGTGCCCTGAACTCGACAGCATACTCCAAGTGAGGCCGGACCAGAGTCTTGTAGAATGGGAGAATTATCGCTTTATCTCTTGAGTTAATCCCATTTTTAATGCAAATTTCCTATTTGTGTGATTTATACTGAAGCTAATTGACCTGTGATCGCTGTTTCCTAAATTGCCCCCATGAAATTGTCCTGCAAGACATTTAGGAACTGGCGAGCCTTAGACGAATGTGTGGTTCCTTCCGCCCAGTCTATGTCTGGATAATTAAAATCCCCCATTATGATGACACTTCCCATCCTTGCTGCTAATCCAAATTGTGATAGGGGGTCCATCTCCCCCTCCTCCCTCAGGTTAGGGGGCCTATAGCGTACTCCCAGTATTATTTCCCCTTATGCCCCATACACACGGTCGGACATTGATCGGACATTCCGACAACTTGTTTTGCAGACACACGGTCGCACAAAGTTGTTGGAATTTCCGATCGCCAAGAACGCGGTGACGTCAAACACGTACGATGAGACTAGAAAAGGCCAGTTCAGAACCAAGCGCGGCACCCTTTGAGCTCCTTTTGCTAATCTCGTGTTAGTAAAAGTTTGGTGAGAGACGATTCGCGCTTTTTCAGACTCGTGGCTTTCAGATCGTTTTCTGCTGTTCAGTTTGTGCTTGTGGGTTTGTATCTGCTCTTCAGTGCATGCAAGCAAGCTACGCGTGACTTTAATTAGTCATTGTGTTCTTGTTCGTTCGTTGCTGTTTTTCAGGTCGCTCTTCACAGGCCTTGCTGTTCTTCAGTGCGTTCTGTTACTTCGTTCTGAGCAGCCGACCGTTTTCTAGCCATGTTGCGTATACGTACTCCTCGTAGAGTTCGTGCTGTGTGGGGGCTTAGTGTTGGGGTCCTTACCTTGACACAAGTCCAGTCCATGAACAGGATGGGGAGGAGTTCATGGACCAAGAATTGGTTGCTTCAGCGTGACCAGTTCTGTCATATGCCTTTGTTCCGTGAGATCCGTGAGAATAATCCTGATGATTTCAGGAACTTTCTCCGGATGACGGACCCCGTATTTCACCGTTTGTTGGCTTTGCTGACCCCTTATATTAGCAGGCAGGATACCTGCATGAGGCAAGCCATCACTGCGGAGCAGAGGTTAGTCGCCACCCTGCGGTACTTGGCAACGGGGAGAAGCCTGCAGGACTTGAAGTTCTCGACAGGCATCTCCCCCCCAGGCTCTGGATATCATTATCCCAGAGACCTGTTCTGCCATCATTCAGTTCCTGCAGAAGGAGTATATGAAGGTAAGATCTTTATCCTTTAACATCACATTTTATTGTATATAATGTTTGATAATGTATTGTATTTCTTTCCTCATTCCTTAATTACCATGATTGTAATATGCTGTGAATGTCCCCTTTGTCCTCATGCATGCTGGATTTTTATGTAATTATTTTTGTTGTCCTTCATACATATTTGCCTTCACTTACCTCCCCAGCATGCTCTCCTGCCCCTATATTCACCTAATGTACTCACTTAACAATGTATTTTATCAGCTCCATAGTAGTGCTTTACCCCAAACACCCCCTAGAATGTTTTTAAATGTGATTTGTGCTTTAAATTCAGGCAGAGTGCCAGAGGCTTTTTTGGGGGGTCCCCACATCATTTGGAACCCTCCCTCCCCCCAACTGCTAAGTCAGCTGATAACAATTCTCTATCTATCCTCAATCATCTATCTGCTGACTTTGCCAAACCCATACACATTATATACCCATCTCTTTAGTGGTCAGATGTATGGATGAATTCCCCAAAGCATGTAGTGCAAGGGCCTGCCTCAATACTTTCAAATGGTACTGTTTAAAGTTTTTTATCCAATTATTATCTTGATAGGTAATAGCAGAATGTCCAAATGTGCTCAAATGTGTACAATGTGTATTTATATTTTTGTATTATGACACTTCTTACCTGTCCAGTGGGCTGTCAATAGTGTAACTAAGGAGGGGCTGTTCAAAGTAATACACATTATTTAGGCATTCATCTCTCAATGAAGTGGAGAGGGTTACCTGTCCAAGAGTTCCCCCCCTATAATGTTAGAAATGGCCCATGAAGGGGGGGGGGGATCTGATAGGTGTACCTTATACTTTGGTCTTTAAAAATTCCCATTAATAAATGTTATCTTGATGTTGGCCAAGAATGTTTGTGTCTAATCTGCTTTCCATGTTTTAATGTGCAAAAAGACTAATTTTTTTTCCTCCACAGTTTCCTTTCACGCCACAGGAATGGCAGACTGTGGCCTCCCACTTTGCCCAGCGGTGGGACTTTCCTAACTACGGAGGGGCAATTGATGGGAAACACGTCCACATCGTCCCACCACCCAACTGGGGGTCATACTACTATAATTATAAGGGGTTCAATAGTATTGTGATGTTGGCGGTGGTGTCAGCTAATTACGAGTTCCTGTATGTGGACGTGGGGAAGAATGGCCGGATGTCCGATGGTGGAGTCATCGCCCAGACGGAGTTTTACAGGCGTCTCCAGAATGGCAGCTTGGACTTGCCACCTCCAGAAGACAATGTGGAAGGACTCCCATTCGTCTTCATTGCGGATGAAGCCTTTGCGCTGGGGGACCACCTTATGCAGCCATTCCCGATGAGGACCCTCACCCCGGACCAGAGGGTTTTTAATTACCGGCTGGCCAGAAGAGTGGTGGAGAACTCATTTGGAATCGAGGCCAGCCAGTTCCGCCTATTTCTTACACCCATACATATGGCGGAGTATAAACTGAATCATATAATCCTGGTGTGCTGTGTTCTACATAACTTTTTACGGCAACATTCTGCCAACTATGCTGGCTCAGTTGGGCCTGAGGCCGGAATTATAAATGAAACAACCCTGACAGCACTTGAAAGTGGCCGTCCTGGCTTGCCCTCCCTGAGTGCCCGTGATGTCCGGCTAAGATACCTTGAGTTCTTTGTGGGTAGGGGGGCCATCAATATGCCAGACAATTTGTGAAACCTTGATCAAATAAAAAAAAAATTAAGCAAATCTTTGGTGACATTTACTGCTTGTGTTTGTTTTAGCTGACCCTGACAGAAATGTGGTGAGTCCAGAAAATGGCGTGATTGTGTAACCTTACAAAGCACTGTTGGGTGTTATTTACTAAAGGCAAAGACACTTTGCACTACAAGTGCACTTGAAACTGCACTGAAACTGCACTTGTAGTGCAAAGTGGATTTGCCCTTAGGAAATAACCCCCATTGTCACAGAAAGCAGCAATTAGAGCCCCACAAAATTGTTGTAGCATTGAGACAATAATCCACACATTCTTGATTAACAATCTTTTTAATACCTGCACAATCACATGTGCATTTTGACAAGGTTTTTAAAACAAACCAACATGTTTGTTGTATAACAATTTGTGGGGTGGCATTCTAAAAAATAGAAATGTCCATTTAAGATAAAACAGGCATGTTTCAAAACAACATGAAAGACACAAATCTAGAACTTACAAAGTTCACCTTTGGTAGAACTTGAAGGCAATATCAGACATGAGTATTTAGGAACTGTGTTTGATATTGCGTTCAGATGGGGTGAAGTCACTCCTGGAAAAGCCAAATTTTGAAGATGCACACCAATTTACGAATGTCAACATGTGCGACCTGCCATCATGGGGGATCAAGGGACGTGTTTTGGGGGAGCAACCCCTTCCTCTCCGCTACTTTATTATTGAGGAAGGGGTTGCACCCCCAAAACGCTTCCATTGATCTCCCGTGATGGCAGATAGCACATGTTGACACACTGTGTGCATCTTCAAAATTTGGCTTTTCTAAAAATCGCTTAAAAATTTTTAACATTGTAGCACACCATAAAACAAAGGGCTTTGAAGGGGTTTTAAACTCTCCCCAAAACATCAATGATGTTCTTATTTTTTTTAATAATATCATTGATGTTTTTCGTGATGTTTTCCAATGCAACATTACACCCCATGATCTCCCCAATCAGGATCTGGGCACTTTCAGAGGTGAAAGGATCTGGATCCACAACATCACGATCACCTAAAAAGAGAGGAACCAAAAAAAAAACATGTATTATAAATATGCCGGCATCCATCTCTTACCTGAGCCTGTGGTCGCACACACTCACCTGTTGTGGGGACTAGTTCCACCACGTCTTCCTCCTCCTGCTCTGCTTGGCTTTGGGGTATTTCCCCTTCTTCCAGAGGTGGGGGGTCTCTGGTCTCCTTCGGATGAGGGGTGTCCTCCGAGTCTTTTCTCCTCTATGTAAAAAAAAAATGGTATACTTAGCACACAGATATTTGCTGGCAGAGTTCCAAGATGTAGCATTTTCAGTGTCCTTTGTCAAGCTTCAATACTTTACCTGTTTGGTACAAGCTTCACAGATGGAGACACCCCTATAGTATACACTGGAGCACCTGTGTGGGCCCCCTAATAAAAAGGGTGTTCTTGTGTCCCACAATAGTGCTCCAGTGTCCAGATGTGTAAACAGCTGCTGAGTGTCCTCTCCTTACACAAAATCTAGTTTGCATTTCATTTTAGTAACAAACCCATCTACACAACCAAATTAGTTTCAGACAAGTAGGCCCTCAAAAATGTGGCCAAATGCATATGGCCAAAACAATAATGTTTTATAGGCCGAAAGAAAAATGTTGGATACGAACGAATAATGTGCCAATGAACATGAAAGTTGCCATTTTAAACTGTACAACAGTTCCTAAAAGCACATGGAGCAGCACGAACGTAATAAACAGAAAAAAAATAGGAACACAGGACAACTACTTACTTTTTTGCAGCACTCTCTGGATCTTTCTGTACTGCTCATGTTCTCTTAATTTGAGGTCCGACCACCGCTTCCTGAGCTGATCTTTCGATCGTCGTACCCCGAAATTCCGGTGCAGACTCTTGACCACTTTCGCCATGATCTTGGCCTTTCTTACATTGGGGTTGGTGTAAGGTCCATACTTCCCATCATAGTCGGCCTTCTTCAGGATGTTCACCATCTCCAACATCTCCCCAAAGTACATATTTGAGACCTTAAATCTTCTCCTTCTGGATCTGGACGTTTCAGGCTCCAGGCTTTCCTCCCCCTCCTCCTCGTTGCTATAATTAGCACGCACCTGCTGTGTCTCCGCCATGTGCTCTTCCCCCACTGCGCCGAACGAAAAGGGGCGGGGAATAGACTAGAAAGAACGTCAGGGGTGGGCGGAGTTACACGCATGCGCAGTGTGTATAAAGCGTAACACGCGTGCGTAGTACATACGATCTGTGAGCGGAGGAAGGAGTATCGGAGGCGGCGATCGTGAGAACGAAGGTAAGATCTAAACTTGGGCCTATACTGCTTCTAGATTGAGGCCTATATTGTAACAAGATTAGGAGAGTTTTGCCTGACATTAAGGTTTGTCTTGTGTTGTGTCTTGCAGAGAAAATGGATGGCTTCAACGACCACAATTTCCTCCCCCTGTTCATAGACAAATACAGGGAGCTGCCCTGTCTGTGGCAGGTGAGAAATCCTCATTATAATAATAAACAAAAGAGGCAGGCAGCGCTGGAGAAACTGCTGGAGTTGGTGACGCCGGTGGTCCCCACAGCAACCATCCCCTATTTAAAAACCAAAATTGGTGGCCTGAGGAGCACTTATCTTAGGGAGCGCAAGAAGGTCACGGATTCCCAGAGATCCAGAGCTGCAGCAGATTACATTTATGTCCCCAGGCTGTGGTACTATGAGAGACTGTGATTTCTTTCAGACAACACTGAAGTCAGGGAATCCCTCTCCACTCTTCCTTCTACCCCAGCTGAGGCTTCCCATGTCCAACCTGGGCCTTCCAGCCAGGAAGAAGTGGAGGAGCCCAGCTGGAGTCAGGTATAGCATTCTTCTACAGATTTCTGGTCAATAAATAAATGATCTTTACTAGATGTTATTATTGATCAATAATTGCTGATTTAATAAAGTGTTTTACATTTCAATAGACAGTAGTGGGCACCCAAAATTGGGACAAGAATGAAAAATGCTGGGCTCAGAATGATAGTCTGTTATATTTGTTAACATTTAATTTGCAATAGTCAGGAGGTGAAAATTGTGTGTGATTGATGAATAAAAAACTAAAACTATGTCCCTTTTTCATACACAGGAAGACCTTAGCCAGGAGGAGGCTGTGGAATGTGGCAGCCAGGAGGAGGCGGGGGTTAGTGGCAGCCAGGAGGAGGCGGGGCTAAGTGTCAGCCAGGAGAAGCCTGAGACCAGTCGCAGCCTGACAGAATCGCAGGTTCCTCCCCTCCGCCTTCCATACAAAAGAGTGAGGAAGGCGACTCACATGCAGGATTCTGCGCTCGGGCTCATTCAGGAGGCTTCTGCGTCCCTCATAGCCTTACCCACTCCTGAAGAGGCCTTTTCCTGCATGGCTGCCACCAAATTGAAGGGCATGCAGGAAGGTCAACGCAAGCTATGTGAGGACCTTCTTTATAAAGTCCTAAGTAAGGGGGTGATTGGGGAACTAACACCCAATACCCACCTGAGTGAGTTGGCCCCTCCTCCTCCTCCTCCTGCTGCCACAACTCCACCACCAGAGGCACAGCGTGGACGGAAGCGTGGAAGGAAGACCAGAGAGCAATGGCCCTGGGTTCAGTCTGGTCTGACAAAAGATGCAGTCTCTTGTATAACCACAGCCTGGGGACACAGATGTCATCTGCTGCTTTCCGGATCTCTGGGACTTCTGGACCAGACTGCACTCCCTTATAT
The DNA here is from genome assembly GCA_037952835.1 of Lithobates septentrionalis. Classification (NCBI taxonomy): domain Eukaryota; kingdom Metazoa; phylum Chordata; class Amphibia; order Anura; family Ranidae; genus Lithobates; species Lithobates septentrionalis. The sequence goes on from JBBDGP010000165.1 coordinate 2,506,519, forward strand.
ATGGACTCCTCAGGCCACCAATTTTGCTTGAAAATAATTGATGTGTGCCCTGGGGGTCCAAGGCTTCACCCATTTCTGCTGTTTCTACAGCGTTGACTCAATCTTTGTTTAGTTGTGAGCCCTTAATAAAGGAATTTTTTGTTCAATTATACTCGCCTATGTGTGTTTTCATTCAAAAAGGACAGTTTGTTTGTGAGGAGGCAGGGACATTTCAAAAATACAATGTGAAATTAACAAGAGACAACAACACCAAACAATCTCCTACAGATTAAATAATACAAGATATCAATGGTGTTGTGGTAACTTGACACACAAAACACACACAAAAATATTCTGGAGTAAAACACAACAAAAACAACAATAAAAACACAGCCTTGAAAAAAAAAAATAAAAAACCCAAAAATACAAAACCAGCCTGGAAGAAAACCAAAAAAATTGAAAAGCAACCAAAAACAAATTTTGTCAGATGTGACAAATCTAAATATATTGAGGGAATCACAATAAATAAAAAAGAAAGAAGTTTGTGAGAAGTCTGTGTGAATATAAGCAGCAAAACTACTTCATTCTTCTCACATTATAAAGAAGAAGAGAGTGCGCTGTATTAAACTATTTTTGACATTGCAGCGTGACGAAAGTGCTGTATCCATTCCGAACGCTAATTTTACCAGACCGAGCTGTTCTGTCTCGGAATTTCTCCTGAGCATGCGTGGCACTTTGTGCGTCGGAACTGGCCACACACGGTCGGAATTGACGCGATCGGATTTTGTTGTCGGAAAATTTTATAGCCTGCTCTCAAACTTTGTGTCTCGGAAAATCCGATGGAAAATGTCCAATGGAGCCCACACACGGTCGGAATTTCCGACAATACGGTCTGATCTGACATTTTCCATCGGAAAATCCGACCGTGTGTACGGGGCATTAGTTTCATCCCTTTCGAGCTCTACCCATAAGGATTCCACCTCCTCCCTAGCTCCCTTAGTGATGTCATCTCTCATGTTCACTTGTACATTATTCTTGATATACATACCCCTCCCCCTTTTTGACCCTCTCTATCTCTGTGATAAAGGGAATACCCTTGAATGGTTGCCAGTCAATCATGAGAGCTGTTGAACCAAGTCTCTGAAATTCCCACAAAATCGAAATCCTCCTCGTACAACAGTATCTCTAGTTTTCACATCTTGTCCACCAGGCTCCTGGCATTGGTGAACATGCCATGTAGTTTAGACCGGTCGCATACTTTCCCTTTTATTAGGTGTTCCGAGATTGCAAATAGGACTTGTTACTATACTTACCTTGGGTTTATGTGCTTTAGTCAACCTACCACTAATGCCTCCAATACTACCCTCTGGAACATGTTTCGCACTAACTATCTAAACTTCTGGACCCTCCCCCCATCGCCTAGTTTTAAAGCCCCTCTAACTTTTCGGCCAACTTCTCTCCCAGCAGATCTGAACCTTTCCATTTAGGTGCAGTCCGTCCCTTCTATAGAACTGGTGACCGACTGAGAAGTTGGCCCAGTTCTCCAAGAACCCAAACCCCTCCTTACTACACCAGCTCCTCAGCCACTTGTTTACTTCCCTGATCTCCCTCTGCCTCTCTGATGTGGCTCGAGGTACCGTATTCACACAGATGACGGACAGGCTGCCACTTTGGTGTATCCTCCTGCACAAGATAAACTTTCTATCTGGCAGCCCTTGCTTCCCTTTAGACTCAATTGGTCCTGTACACCATCCTACGGCTCCCATTTGGGCCCACCCAGGCCAAACCCTTTCCTGTACAGCGCAATGTACGTTTTCCTGTTCCTGGTTGCATCTCTATAACAGATATGAACTTCTTGCACAATATATGTCCTAGCCTGTGAGCCAGGAGTGAGCATCGATTTACATCCAGCTGTGCAACAACATCCATCGGTCCCCTGGCACACAGACAACTGGCGCCATTGGCCCATGGATTTTTGAGCTTCGGTCTGCCTGTGGTACTACATTTCCCGTGATTCCATCTGGCTGCCATCTGCATACACCTGTCTGACGACATTAATCCAGGGTTCATCTAATTATACTCAAGCCTGTTTGACACGCAGAGCGTATGCTCTAGCATGTTCAAACGATCTGGTAAGCCTCCCCTATATCTGGTGGTGGTTCTCTTCACAAGTGTATATATATTCACTGTTTACAAGATTTCCTCGCACTCTGACTGGGAATAGATTCATATCTACTATTACTTATGGACTTGTTTTCATTTTAAACAGTATTGACTGTGCATATCATTTTATTTAGTATATTCATGCTGTTATTTCAGTGTCATTTTAATTTATGTATGGATTGCACTGGGCACATCATCTTTTAGCACTATACTTTGTTATATTTGTTTTTGTATACCATTTTTTCAATGTGGTGTGTTAGCTGCTAATCTTGTGAGCAGCGCAGAATTACCTGGTTTACTTTACTCTTTTTTAGTGCCTGCACCTCTTTGTCTCCACCTGCCTCTGTGTTGGCCCCTGCCGGCACCTGCTGGGTATGCTCCCGACTCTCCTTTAGTATGGAGGGTCTTCTCAGTGCTGGCAGTTGCTTCCCTATATTCAGAACCTGGGCTTCCAGGGAAACAATGTGCTTACATTTTGCACAGCAGTATTCGCCCTCGACCAGATGATCATTGAAAGCATACATGCCGCAAGATGTACACCGAGTTGCATCTCCACACGCTCCGGGCATCATACCTACAAATTTATTGAGGATTGGGGATTATACCCTTTCCAAATTAACTAACAAATAGATTCCTGACACTAATACTCAACACTCAACAATACAATACACAGGTACTCACAGCCCACGTGTACTCGCAGCCCACGTGCACTAGCAGCCCACGTGCACTCGCAGCCCACGTGCACTCGCAGCCCACGTGCACTCGCAGTCCACACATACTCACCATCCACGTGCACTCGCAGCCCACGTGCATTCGTAGCCCACGTGCACTCACAGTTCACGTGCACTCGCAGCAGGGGGCATTACTGGTAGGTTGACTAAAGCACATAAACTCAAGGTAAGTATAGTAACAAGTCCTATTTGCAATCTCAGAACACCCAATAAGAGGACAGTATGCGACCGGAAATTTTTTTATATTTTTCTTTTTTATGTTTGTCTGGTACACCTAGTAGTTCACTTCTCCTACACATTCAACTACCTCATAAGGCCTCTGCCTCTGTCAGAAACCATAAATCAGACTGAGACAAAAGTACAGTTAAATCACACTTGTTTAATAATAATAATAATAGAAAGGTAAACAGAGTAAACCTAGTCAAAACATAGCCAGAGTTCAGGAACGGGAACGGATAGTCAGACAAGACAAAAAGTCAGGGAGCCAGAGATGAGCGTAGTAGAACAGCAAGCAGGATCTACGGCCAGAATGAATGTCAGCCAAGCAAGTCTTTAACGGGAACACATGAGAGCGTCTCTAGAGATGAGACCAAGGCGAAGGCGGAGATCATCTGGGCTGGATGTCTTAAGTAGGCAGGACTGCCAAGCAGGATATCATCAACAGGTGAGTCACTGTGGAGAGATAGGAGCTGGCAATTAGCTGACAGCTGAGCGGCCAGCTTTGAGAAGGAAGGGCTGAGCCCAGCCCTGACAGTACCCCCTCCTCAATGACCCCTCCCACTCAGAGGACCACCAGGCTTGAGGGGAAAACATCTATGGAAATCACAGGGGAGGACAGGGGCATGTACGTCCGAGGATGAGACCCAAGAACGTTCCCCCAGACCGTACAATTTACAATGCACCAGGTACTGTATGTGCCCATGGAACCTACGGGAGTCAACAATGGACTGTACTTCATACTCCTCATGGTTCTCAACCTGTACAGGGTGAGGACGAGGCACCAAGGTGGTAAAGTGGTTGCAGACCAAAGGTTTTAATAAGGAGACATGAAATACATAGTTACATAGTTACATAGTAGGTGAGGTCGAAAAAAGACACATGTCCATCATGTCCAACCTATGTGTGTGATTATATGTCAGTATTACCTTGTATATCCCTGTATGTTGTGGTCGATCAGGTGCTTATCTAATAGTTTCTTGAAACTATCGATGCTCCCCGCTGAGACCGCCGCCTCTGGAAGGGAATTCCACATCCTTGCCACTCTTACAGTAAAGAACCCTCTACGTAGTTTAAGGTTAAACCTCTTTTCTTCTAATTTTAATGAGTGCCACGAGTCTTGTTAAACTCCCTTCTGCGAAAAAGTTTTATCCCTATTGTGGGGTCACCAGTACAGTATTTGTAAAATGAAATCATATCTTCTCTCAAGCATCTCTTCTCCAGAGAGAATAAGTTCAGTGCTCGCAACCTTTCCTAATAACTAATATCCTCCAGACCCTTTATTAGCTGTGTTGCCCTTCTTTGTACTTGCTCCATTTTCAGTACATCCTTCCTGAGGACTAGTGCCCAGAACTAGACAGCATACTCCAGGTGCGGGCAGACCAGAATCTTGTAGAGTGGGAGAATTATCGTTTTATCTCTGGAATTAACTCCCTTTTTAATGCATGCCAATATTCTGTTTGCTTTGTTAGCAGCAGCTTGGCATTGCATACCATTGCTGAGTCTATCATCTACTAGGACCCCCAGGTCCTTTTCCATCCTAGATTCCCCCAGAGGTTCTCCCCCCAGTGTATAGATTGCATTCATATTTTTGGCACACAAATGCATAGTTAATACATTTGAGATACTTATATTAGAAGGAAGGTCTAATGCGCAAGCCACTGGGTTAAAGCTGCGAAGAATACAGAAAGGCCCACTAAACTGAGGTGCGAACTTCATAGAGGGAACACAAAGTCGGAGGTTGCGAGATGACATCCAGACCCTGTCCCCAACCTGGTAGGAAGGCACAGGCAGGAGTCTGCGGTCATCATTGAGTCTGTACCTATCATTAGCATGTCACAAAGCCTCCAAGTGGAACGAAGGCCACGGAGATGCTCCTCTAATGCAGGAATACTCTGCAGAACAAACGAGTCAGGCAACATGGAAGGTTGGAAACTGTAGTTCGCCATAAACGGGGACAATCGGGAAGCAGAATTCATGGCACTACCGTGAGCAAACTACGCCCACGGTAAGAGGTCTGACCAGTTGTTATGATGGTCAGAAATATAGCAATGTAGGAATTGCTCCAAGGACTGATTGGCTCATTCTTCAAGCCCCATTATACTAAGGGTGATACGCAGAGGAGAAAGCAAACTGAATTCCCAACTGTGCACAAAAGGCTCACCCGAACCGGGACACAAACTGACTACCCCTGTCCGAGACAATCACCTTGGGTAGCCAATGTAAGAGAAAGATCTCCCTAGCAAATATGAAAGCCAGTTCCTTAGAAGTGGGCAACTTCTTAAGTGGAATACAATGGGACATTTTCGAGAACCGGTCAACCACCATACGGATAACTGTGTTGCCCTGGGAGTTGGGTAACTCCACAATGAAATCCATAGACAGGTGGGTCCAGGGCCTCTCTCCATTGGGTATGGGTTGTAGGAGGCCCACTGGAAGGTGTAGTGGAGTCTTACTCTGAGCACACACGTAACAGGTAGCTACGAAGGCGGTTACATCCGCACGTAGACTGGGCCACCAGAATTGATTCTTCCCAGGGTGGCCAGCAGCCTTGGGAGAATGGTAAGTCTGGAGCACTGCAGTACAGAGACTCTCTGGGACAAAGCAGCAGTCACAAGGTTTCTCAGGAGGAGCATGGACCTGAGCGGCAAGAATTTTGTCACCCAAAGGATAAGTGAAACTGGTGCGAACCGTAGCTAGAATATGATCAGGAAGAATCACAGGAACTGGAACCGACTCCATCTTGGAAGTGGAGGAAAATTGTTGTGACAAAGCGTCAGCCCTTACATTCTCAGTACCGGGTAAGAATGAGACAATGTAATTGAAACTAGACAAAAAAAGAGTCCATCGCACCCTTCTGGGAGAGAGGCATTTAGCCTCAGACAAGAATGTGAGATTCTTATGGTCAGTAAGAATGAGAACCGGCACAGTGGTACCTTCAAGGAGATGTCTCCATTCTTTCAGGGCTAAAATGATCGCTAACAGCTCTTTGTCACCAATCTCATAATTGCACTCCGCAGGTGAAAATTTCTTGAAAAAGTAGCCACAATTATGCATAGGCCTCTCAGAGGTAGGACGTTGAGACAGAAGGGTGCCGACTCCAGTCTCAGAAGCATCAACCTCAAGGATAAAAAGTAACGTAGGATCAGGATTTGCCAATACAGGAGCAGAAACAAAGGCAGCCTTGAAACTCTCAAAGACCTTAATGGACTCTGGAGACCAACTCTGTGGGTTACCATCCTTTCTGGTCAAATCAGTCAGGGGCTTGACCAGAGACAAATAAACTTGCGATAATAGTTGGCAAAGCCAAGAAAACGCTGCAGAGGACGTAAACCCACAGGTCGTGGCCACTGTAGGACTGCTGAAAGTTTCTCTAGGTCCATTGAAAAACCAGCAGTGGAAATGACATAACCTAGGAATTTAACCTCTTCACGATGGAATTCGCTCTTCTCCAATTTGCAATAGAGATTGTTCTCTCTTAGTTTCTGAAGCACACAACAAACATCTGTGTGATGGCTCTCCAGGGACTTGGAAAATATTAGGATATCGTCGAGATAAACCACCACACATAACTGCAACAAATCTCGGAGGACATCGTTAATAAATTCCTGGAAAACTGCCGGGGCATTACAAAGGCCAAAAGGCATTACGAGGTACTCATAATGGCCTGTTCTGGTATTAAAAGCATCTTTCCACTCATCGCCCCCCTTAATCCCCTCTCAAATCAAGCTTTGGGAAAACTGTTGCTCCCTTGATGCGGTCAAATAACTCTGTAATCAACGGAATCGTATAGGCATTCTTAATCGGGAAACGATTCAGACCCCTATAATCAATACAAGGTCTCAGTTCACCACTCTTCTTCTTCACAAAGATGAAACCAGTACCAGATGAGGATTTGCTGATAAATCCTCGAGAAAGTGTGTCTGCAACATACTCCTCAATGGCCCTATCCCCCAAGACTGACAAAGGGTAAACCTGGTCACAAGGGGGTATGGCACCAGATTGAAGGTCAATTGCGCAATCATACGACCGGTGTGGAGGCAAAAAAATACCGGCTTGACCTTTGTCAAAGACATCGTTAAAATCGCAGTACTCCTCCGGCAGGCAGGAGAGTGAAGAGGTGCACAAGACCTTGGCTACCTTCTGGAAGCATGACTTACTGCATTGTGGCGACCAGGAGAGAACCTCAGCACGGAGCCAATCAAAAGAGGGGTTGTGCCTCTGTAACCAAGGATAACCAATAACCAGTGGAAACTTAGGTGAGGAAATAACTTGGAATTGGATTATCTCATAGTGAAGATCCCCTACGGCCATGGACAACTGAACAATCTCATGAGTCACATGGGCAGGCTGTAGATGTTTCCCGTCAAGAGCCTCAATGACAAGTGGAGTGCAGCGGAATCGAGTGCTTCGATACAAAGGCAGCATCAATGAACAGGCCTGCAGACCCAGAGTCAATTAGAGCCTGTATCTCGACCGATGACTCAGCCCAAAAAAGGGTAACCAAAACCAGGGGCTTATCCTTCAGGATAACTGGGTACGAAACAATGCCACCTAAGGTCTGTCCGTGACAGGACCTCAAGATTCGGGCGTTCCCTGTATGGGTAGGACAAGAATTCAAAAAGTGACCTGCCTGGCCACAATAAAGGCACAATCTCTCCCTCCTCCTAAGGGTTCTCTCATCCGCAGAGAGACGCATAAAGCCCAAGTGCATGGGTTCATCTTCACAGACCAACTCTGTACCAGGAGGCATGGGAGGTAAGGGAGGCAAGGGTGGGACTGCAAAGTGCGGAGACAAATGTACAGGAGGCTTCCGTAAGTGCTCCTTACATGGAAGTCTTTCTCTGAGTCTGGAGTCAATGGGGATGGAAAACTTGATCAACTTCTCCAGCTCAGTGGGTATATCTCGGGCTGCTATCTCATCCTTGATGGTATCTGAGAGACCATGAGAAAAAACAGCCACCAGGGCCTCATTGTTCCAAGCAACCTCTGCTACCAGAGTACAGAATTAAATGGCGTAATCGGCAACAGTTCTCATACTCTGATGGACATGAGGCACTTGGCAGCAGAAGCGGAGCGTGCGGGAATGTCAAATACCCTTTTAAAAGAAGCCACAAACTCTGGGTAACTCAAGACAACAGGTTTTTGCGTCTCCCATAGAGGGTTTGTCCAGGCCAAGGCTCTCTTAGAGAACAAAGATATCACAAAACCTACTTTGCTTCTTTCCGTGGGAAACGCCTGGGGCAGCATCTCAAAGTATATCTCAACCTGGTTGATTAACCCTCTGCATTTGACTGGATCGCCCCCAAGTTGCTGGGGAAGCGGAATGGAACCAGACATACCTCTTATAGAGGTGCCTGTGCAGAGACTGGAGCAGCAGCAGGGACAGCCACAGTGGGAGATTCCAGGTGAGCCATGCGACTCAGGAGCATTTGTAACGCCATGACCAGGGCCGCTATCAGGGGGGTACAGCCCACACTCATGTAAGGGGCCCGGTCATCCCAAGGGGCCCGGATGTCCCGAGCGACTAAAAACCCCCAAGGTATTTCCACCTGCTGCCTGACAGCCACTTTCGGTCACTCCGCCACACTTCCTGGTTGCCGGGGTAACGCCAAGCTCACTCCTAACAGCGCCGCTGATTAGACGCCTTGAGATGCACTTCTGCTGGGATTGGTGGAGGGAGAGGTGGGCAGAAAAGTTTCCGCCCAGCTCCCCCTCCACCAATCGCAGCAGAAGTGCATCCGGAGGCTTCTAATCTGCGGCGCCTGTGAGAAGTGAGCTTGGCGTTGCCCCGGCAACCAGTAAGTGTGGCGGAGTGACCGAAAGTATGGAGGGTCTCACAGGAAGAGGACTGAAAGGGGGGCTCCTGCTGGTCTCATCTGATGTTCTCCTCTTGCCGCTCCCCCCAGTGCCTGATTTCCTTCACATCACAAGTGGTAGAGCTGCAGACATTGAGGAGATCGAGCGCCAGGAGGAGAAGACAGAGATTGCTGCTTACATTCCACGGAGCTCATCCCTGCAGCAGATGGAGGAGATGGGGAGCAGAGTGCTGAGAAGGGATCAGAGGTGATTGGCAGGAAGAGCTCTCCCTGACATGCCCCTCCAGTCATCAACATGCAATGACAGGGCTCCTTTCTATCCCTTTCTGCATGTCCTGACTCCTCTCCTCTACATATGCTGGTGAATAGCTGTGTCTGTACACACATGTACTAAGTGGAAAGTTAATGTTAGGCCCCTTTCACACTGGGGCGGTGGGTGCGTCGGCGGAAAAGCGCCGCTATTTTTAGTGGCGCTTTACCGTCAATTTTGTGGCTCTATTCAGCCGATAGCGGGGTGCTGTTAACCCCCGCTAACAGCGGAGAAAGGGTTAGAACCACCCGCAAAGTACCGCAGCAGCAGCGGTTTTCCGGCGGTTCAGCTGCGCTGCCCATTGATTTCAATGGGCAGGGGCGCTTTAGGAGCGGTGTATTTACCGCTCCTAATGCGCTGCAAAGATGCTGCTGGCAGGACTTTTTTTCTGTCCTGCTAGCGCACCACTCCAGTGTGAAAGCCCTCGGGGCTTTCAGATTGTAGAGACAATAGTGGCTCTTTCAGGGCGCTTTGCAGGCACTATTTTTAGCGCTATAGCGCCTGTAAAGCGCCTCAGTGTGAAAGGGGTCTTACAGGTAATGTCTGAATTACTTTGATCTCACAATTTATGTATCCCCCCCCCAGGTAACTTTTCATGTGGGTCTGCTAATTATAGAATCTGTCCTGTTAGGCTACTTTTGGCGTTTTTTGTGCTAAAAATAGCACCTGTAAACTGCCTTCTCTGCAGTCCCAGTCTGAAAGCCCGAGTGCTTTCACACTGGAGCGGTGCGCTTGCAGGACAGGAAAAAAATTTTCCTGCAAGCAGCATCTTTGTGGTGGTGCCGGAGCGGTGAATACAACGCTCCTAAACCGCCCCTGCCATTAAAAACAATGGGCAGCACTGCCGAAGCGCCTGCAAAGCCATTCAGGAGCGGCACTTTGCGGGCGCTTTTAACCCTTTTTTGCCCGCTAGTGGGGTTAAAAGCAAAAGCGCCCTGCTAGCAGCCGAAAAGTACAGCTAAAACGACGGGAAAGAACCGCTAAAACTAGCGGGGGGGCAGGCCTAAAGCTGTGTAATGCCTCGTACACACGAATGGACTTTCCAGCAGACTTGGTCCGACGGTCTTTCCGCCGGACTTTCCGGTGGACTACCTGAACGGACGGACTTGCCTACACACGACCGAACACGACCGGACTCTCCGGCAGGCTAGGTCCGTCCGTCTTTCCGACGGACTTTCGCCGGAGTTACGGCGGTCTTTCAGAATGAACGGACTTGCCCACACACGGACAAGTCCGTTCATTTTGAACGTGACTCAGGTACGACGGGGCTAGAAAAAGAAGTCAATCTCGCCGGGGCGGGGTCTTTGCCTATATAAGTCACATCGGAGCGCTCAGAGAGCATTCCAGCCAGAGAGACCGTCGTGTCAACTTAGGAAGAAGAGAAGAAGAGAAGAAGCCAAGAAGCCAGAAGTCCGGGCCTCCACTGGCAAAAGAGCGGCATGAAGACAGCGGAGGAGCCGGCAGAAGAACTGGAACACTTGGAGAAGAGGCCAGAGAGAGCGGAGAAGAACCAACCTCACGCCGGGAGAAGTGGAACCGGAGGGACCCCCAAAGTCAGAAGAAGACCCCCGAAGCCGGAAGAAGACCTCCCCAGGAGCTGTCTAATAAATTACTTTAAAAACCTGTGTATTGTTTTTTATTATTGACACTTTTTCCCTAGGTAAATGGGTAGGGGTACCATGTACTCCATACTCATTCACATAGGGTGGGAGGCCGGGATCTGGGGGCCCTCTTATTATAGGGGGCTCCCAGATTCTGATAAGCCCCCCGCCCACAGACCCCGACAACCAACGGCCAGGGTTGTCGGGAAGAGGCCCTTGTCCTCATCAACATGGGGACAAGGTGCTTTGTGGTGGGGGGGCCCCGCAGGGCGCCCCCTCCCCCAAAGCACCCACCCCCCCATGTTGAGGGCATGCGGCCTGGCACGGTTCAGGAGGGGGGGGCGCTCGCTCGTCCCCATCCTCTTTCCTGACCGACTGGGCTGCGTGCTCGGATCGGGGTCTGGTATGGATTCTAGGGGCGACCCCACGCCGGTTTTTCGGCATAGGGGGTTCTCTTTAAAATCTATACCAGACCTAAAGGCCTGGTATGCCCCGCGCTCGCCGCAATAGGAAAATTTGTTTTTCCTATTGCAGAGAGCGCGAGATGCAATACCCTGCCCTTGCGTCGTATCTGGTCCGTCGGACCAGCATACAGACAAACGGGCTTTCTGTCGGACCAGCATACAGACGAATGGGCTTTCTGTCGGACCAGCATACAGACGAACAGGCTTTCTGTCAGGAACTGAGTCCGACGGACAGATTTAAAACATGTTTCAAATCTAGGTCCGGCGGACTCTGGTCCGCTCGTGTGTACGTGGCATAAGGGGCCCCAAAATTTCTTATGGGTGCCCTGGCCATGGCAAACTGATCCAACAAGTGGATTGACTGCATCATCTGAATTCATGGCCTTTGCCTACTGTCAGAAACCATGAATCAGACTGAGATAGAAGTACAGTTAAATTCCACTTGTTTAATAATAATAATAATAATAATAATAAAAAGGTAAACAGAGTAAACATAGCCAGAGTTCAGGAACTGGAATGGATAGTCACACAAGCCAAAACATCAGGGAGCCAGAGATGAGAGTAGTAGAACAGCAAGCGGGATCTGGAGCCAGAAGGAATGTCAGCCAAGCAAGTCTTTAACAGGAACACAGGAGAGTGTCTCTAGAGATGTGACCAAGGTGAAGGCAGAGATCATCTGGGCTGGACGGCTTAAGTAGGCAGGACTGAGGAGCAGGATATGATGAACAGGTGAGTCACTGTGGAGAGAAAGGAGTTGGCAATTAGCTGACAGCTGAGTGGCCAGCTTTGAGAAGGAAGGGCTGAGCCCAGCCCTGACAGCCTCTTAGCCAAAAATGTACTTTCCACCATGTGATCTAATACATACAGTCTATCTCTAGTGTGGGAAGTACCTACTCTTGCAGATCTGATGTAAATCCAACTTTGGGTCACATCCATAATATGGTCTTGCATAGCTGTAATATGTACTACCACACACTTGAAAGGCATGGCTTCATTCTCCCAAGTTTCCTTAGCATCATCTAACGAACCAGGAATGAATGAGTAATGAGGGAATTCATGGATCGGAAACAAACATGGATCGCAACAGACAGTCCCAAACTCTCTCATCGGCAGCATACTTTTCAATTTATTTTAACCTTTCAACCAACCTGTCTTTCTGGAGGTGGTTTGTTGCAGTGTGCACGTGCTTAATAGTCAACAATCGAAATTAAAGGTTCTGTCACAACCTTTGACATAAAAGGGTCTTTGGTCTATCGGGATCTCTTTTGGAAACCATGTGTGGGTATTGTAACAACTCTTTCACAATAGTTTTTGAAGAAGAATTTATTTAAGCAACAGTCTCAGGATAATGGGTAGCATAATCTGTCACAACGAGCATGTTCTGGTACCCCCTAGCCATCCTAAATCGCTGGCCCTGCCAGGTCCATTGCTATTCACTCAGAAGTGACCTTAATCACAGTCAATGGTTTCAGTGGGCTTTGACAATAAGGCATTGGGGCTGAGTTCTAACACTTTGGTCAAGACTCACATGTCTGCTGCATGGTCTTTCATGCTAAAAATCACCCTGAATTTCATTAACCTGATACAAGAATTTCTGGTTGACCACAAGATGAGGAAACAGGAACTCCACCAAAGGACTCACTGGCTTTCCACTGTTTACTTTCAGGTTCTCCCTGTTCACATAATTGGTAGACATGTGCGTTCGTTTTCGTCCGAATGCATTTTTGTCTGAATTTCGGGTATTTTCGCTATCGTTTCAACAAACGATAACAAATGTGCAGAATCCGAAAACCGAAACATCCGACATAAACAAATGCTTTTTTTTTTGTTTCGTTGCGACAACAGTTCGATATAGATAGGAGATTCGACATGACGCTGACAATAGCGATCTGTGTCCATCAAACCTGTGGTCGAATGTGCCTAACCTTAGCTCTATTAGTCCAAGAATATTCTACACAGAGAGAAAAGATTCAACATAGAGAGAAAAGATTCGACATTATAGAGAATATAGCAAAAAAGGTCGAATGTGCCTAACCTAAGTCTATTTGTCCAAGATTATTCGACATAGAGAGAAAAGATTCGACATAAAGATTCGACAAAGCAGTCGCCGCGAGCGGACATTTATGGTCAAAAACGAATTTTGGGAGTAGCTAAATACGTTTCTTTTTCGGACGAAAACGAAATTCCAAAATGAAATATTTCAGTGTGAACATGTCTAATAATTGGATGGTTTCAAAGTTGTCTGGAGAGACTTCTAGCTCGGGCATACCAAGCACTTTGAGGTTTCTAGGAACACATCTGGCTCACCAGCTAACACAATTAATGGGAAAAATGCACTTTCATCTGTGGTCAAGCACACGCATCAGAGTTATGCTCAAACTGGTCCGGTGACCATTAGGAGTACCATTAGGAGTACCATTAGGAGATATTTTCAGATTCCGGGACCTTTTCTCCCCTCACTGCACAGTTCCCAGGAAGGTGGAAAGTCTCTTCTCGGGATCACACTGTACAACAGTAAAAAGGATTCTGTTACTTCATGGCAGACAGTTCTGATTTCAAAGGTCACCTTGGCAGTGGGGTACTTCTTACAGTCACCATGTACACACAACTCCTACCTTGTGCTTGGTGAAACATTAGTGGCCCAGGTATATAATCAGGGTATCCAGGCTGCCAGAGTCAGCCATGTACACTTTTCCTACTTATCCTGGCCACACAATTTGCTATTTCTGGATCTGCAACCAAATCTAGGCAGGCAGAGGGACCAGGATATTCAGCCGACCTGATATAGGAGGGCATGTTCACTTTTTCCACTAACTTTGACCATGTATGGGCAGGCTGAAAGTACCCAAGTTGGTCGATTGATCGATCAACTTGGGTACAACCAACCTGCTGGATATTACATGCGATAATTGCTAGCAGCTGTTATAGCTGCTAGCAATAATCACTGTGTTCTCCCAGGGGGGAAGGCTTCCCCTGCCCCCCGCCAGGGGAACACTATGGCTCTGTGGGAGAGATTCCCCTGTCAACATGGTCTGCGTTGATAGGGGAATCAAGCGATTTTCTTTCCTGCAACCCATGGGTGCAGGAAAGAAAATTGCTGTATCTATGGCCGGCCGAACAGAGCAACTAGTTTCGCTTAGTACACTCACCAAGGCCATTCCAAAACTAAGAGAATGAATGCAATGCTCTTGACCTTGATCCTTCAAAGAAGACGACATGGCGTGACCGGGACATATGCTGCAACTCCTTCAGGTCTAGTGTCCTGGAAACAAACCTGTCCAGCTTCCTATTAAACTAAGATGCTAGCAGGGATGGACTGGCCATCGGGACTACCGGGAGTTTCCCGGTGGGCCAATGGCTCAGTGGGCCGGTGTTGTGCCGAGAATGGTTTCCCGTCTAAATCTGTTTCCCCTGTCTCTCGGCTGAGATCGGAACTCAGTGACAACGTACTATGTCTGCAGTCTCTGACCATCTCCTGTACTATGTCTGCAGTCTCTGACCATCTCCTGTACTATGTCTGCAGTCTCTGACCATCTCCTGTACTATGTCTGCAGTCTCTGACCATCTCCTGTATCATGTCTGCAGTCTCTGACCATCTCCTGTATCATGTCTGCAGTCTCTGACCATCTCCTGTATCATGTCTGCAGTCTCTGACCATCTCCTGTATCATGTCTGCAGTCTCTGACCATCTCCTGTATCATGTCTGCAGTCTCTGACCATCTCCTGTATCATGTCTGCAGTCTCTGACCATCTCCTGTATCATGTCTGCAGTCTCTGACCATCTCCTGTATCATGTCTGCAGTCTCTGACCATCTCCTGTATCATGTCTGCAGTCTCTGACCATCTCCTGTATCATGTCTGCAGTCTCTGACCATCTCCTGTATCATGTCTGCAGTCTCTGACCATCTCCTGTATCATGTCTGCAGTCTCTGACCATCTCCTGTATCATGTCTGCAGTCTCTGACCATCTCCTGTATCATGTCTGCAGTCTCTGACCATCTCTTGTATCATGTCTGCAGTCTCTGACCATCTCCTGTATCATGTCCTCAGTCTCTGACCATCTCCTGTACCATGTCTAGTTTATATACTGTTTTTGTGTGTGTTTGCAAAATAAAAGTGGGCCAGTCTGGATAAAGTCCAGGGCCGAATTTTTGTCCCAGTCCAGCCCTGGATGCTAGTAAATCCACATCTGTCATTCGCCAACGCAGACAAATGTCTCAGAATACTCTGTGATGCAGAAACCATTCCCCAGGGTACAAATATTGTCAGCTGTAAAAATCTGTTTTAGTTTTCCACCCCAAAAATGTGTACTGCTGAAATTGCTGGAACATGAAATTTTGCCCAGGACAGGATAGACTCTACCTCTGTCTCCACACTCTTAGTGCCCACTTGATGACTGATGTAAACTGCAGCTTTGGTATTGTCCTACTAAACTTAGATCTGATAATCTTAAAAACAAAACCCGCTTCTCACCCAGCCCAGGAGGGGAAAGGAGGGGAAGGGAGAAGAGGGAAAGTGGGAGGGAAATTGTTTATGGAAGTGCACCTACTCATAGACGTGGGTCATATCCCACTCCAAATGTAACCCTTTAAGGGTGAGGGTTTCAAATTTAAAAATCCAATAAACTTCTCTCTTACAGAGAAGAAAGAAGCGTTCTCCCCCCCTGGGGGGTGTGTCCACTCGTTCTACAATCTGGATTTTGAGGGACAGAGTGTCTGAGGCATGACAGAACCTAAAATGTTTGGCAATGTTCGTGTCTTTATTGGAATTGATATTTGAGATGTGGCTCTGTAGTCTGTCACAAAGGCATCTTGTGGTTCGACCCACATGTTGAATAGTGCAGTGAGTGCGTGTGATCATATATATCACATATCTTATTTGGCAATTAACTAACTGTTTGATTTTATAAGTATTGGCATTCAAACTAGATGTAATAAAATGAGGTTCTCCAATATACCAACAGCTTGAACACCGAGTTGCATTACATTTAAAGAAACCAACAGTATGTAGCTCCGGCAGTATGTAGATCCAATTACTAGTCCCTAGGGAGGTCCAGTGATGTAACACACTGATTGCTTGTAATTCTAAAATGTTGATTGGAAGCTTGAGTCTTCCTGACACTAAAAACCCTGAACATACATTTGGTCTAGAACTCTGCCCCAATCCAGAAGACTGGCATTCGTTTTCACAGTCTTCCAATGTAAGGAAGAATAAACCTGTCCTCCAACAATGCCGGGGACAGAAGGCATCAAGACAGATAGATCTTAATTAAAGGATGTGACCTTTTGTCCAGAGAAAGATTTAAGGTGTACCATGCTATAAAACTGTTGAGCTTCAAGATTTTGGAGTGGGTTTGAGTAAATAGGACAAATTTGAAGGTGGAATCCCAGCACTCAAATGCAGGTCCACAAAGAAGTTTTTCTGAGTATCAGAATACTAGGATACCGCTGAGATGAAGCAGGCCAAGAACTAGTGCAAGGACCTTTGTGAACACTTGCACAGCTGAAGGCGAAGTGCCACAAACTGATAGTGATTGTCACTCATAGCAAAGCGAATACACCGCTGACAATCTGGAAACATTTAAATGTATAAATATGCATCCTTTATATAGATGAATGGTAATAGGTTCCTATGATGAAGGGAAGCAATAACTAATCAAATAGATTTAATCCAAACTTTTGAGGATCTACAAAAGGCATTGAGAGCCTTTTTAAATCCAAGATAGGACAAATGTCTTCTTTGGAATTTGAAACTGTGAACAGTTTTGAATAAAAACGTTGAAACCTTTTGTTTGGAGGAATGAGAATGATAATTCTCGGCGCATGCACGGGTGCCTGAGGGAACGGTAATGCCGCCTTAGAGCTTCGCTCCTCGGGAGTTCTGACCGGAGAACTACAGGTCCCAGCGGCATGAAAACTCTTTAAAATCGTAGGTAACTCACCCCAGCGCCTTCCTCTATATAAAATATGGTACTGAAAGGTCCAAAAAATAAGTTTAAAACCGGTATCAAGTCGGAAGCGGCTCTCAGGCTGGCGGCTAAGATGGCGGCGTCCTCCTCCTCACACCACAGCGCTTCTCAGGCTGGAAATTCTCTGCCTCCCAGTCAAAAAAGCACAGGCTGATAAAGCAAAGTATGACTATGATATTGATCCTGCTCAAGCTGTGATACAGTCTGACATGTTTGCTAAAATTGAAGCAATGTTACAGAAAGCACTGAAACAAACTTCTGACCATATCACAGATAAATTGACAAAAGAGATAAAAGAAATCGGTCAGAGAACAGCCGAACTAGAACTGAGAGTAGATGATATAGACAATCAAACACAATATTGTACTTCTGAGTTAAGAGCCTTTAAAGAGGAAAATACCTTATTACAGTCACGTTTGGAAGACCAAGAAAACAGATGATCTAATTTACGGATCAGAGGTATACCTGAATCCATACTAGACCTGCAGGCAACAATTACCGCACTTTTTCAAGAATTACTCCCTGACATCCCTATTGAGAGGCTTGAAATGGATAGAGTGCATAGAGCTTTAGCACCACGTAAAACTAACGGTCCTCCTAGGGACATAATAACTAAATTGCACTATTACAAAACCAAAGAACAACTGTTATCAGCTGTTAGAGGAAAAGAATCTTTCAGCTTCCAGGGTCATACCTATCAGATTTTCACGGATCTGTCTCCTCTTACAGTGGCACGCAAACCCCAATTGCAGGTACTTCAGAATAATCAAATTACCTATCATTGGGGGTTTCCTTTCTGTCTTCGATTTACTCACTTGGAAACTAGATATGTCTGTCGCTCTTCAGAGGACTTACAGTTAGCTCTAATGGAATTAGGCTTAGTTGATACAGCCTTACCTAAAGATCAACCTCGCAGACGTTCAACTACTCGCTTTTCTCAGCATAAGAAAGACGCAGGCTCCAACTCTTCCTTCTATTCATACCAAAATCTCCACAAGCGCGGCCGATATGAACATTCACCGCCCAAAAATGAAGATTCAATGGACTGAACTAAAAACTACCACCAATTACCTTCTCTTATTACAGGTTCTCAATTATCGAAGTTGGTTGAGTTTTTTTTAACATAACCATTTTTTTTTGTTGAGCTCTGACGTGACGGTTATGTTTAACTTGAAAAATCTATTTGACTTTTTTCTCTTTTGTTCTTTTTTTTTTTTTTTTGCATATAACATAATTATAAAGCAAAGTATTAAACATCTCTTTGCTAATTTTTTATTTGGTTCCTGTAGTTCTCCGGGGCTGTCCTTCCCATAGGAACTTCTTTCTGCCCCTTTGTTTTTCCACTTGCAGACTCCTGCTATTTTATGGCGGACTCTGCTGGTGGGCCCGGATCCTCTCAGGGAATTTTGAAAACTTCTTTGAGATGCTCCCAAACCCTACTATTCTGCTTTATAATTAAGCTGCACTGCTTAAGTAATGGGTTAACTCGATTGTTCTAGTTATTTCTTTTTTTCTTTTTTTTTTCTTTTCTCCTTGTACTTCGATTTCTTTTTGATTCTCAGAATGGTGGTTCTGGCTCATAGCAAATACTGTTTATACTATGATAGAATTATTACCCTGGTTGGTCTATGGCTCCTATAAATGTTTTATCTTTAAATGTACAGGGATTTAATATCCCACATAAGCGCACTAAAGCTCTACGATCCTTTTCATCTAAAAAAGCTCACATTATATGTTTACAGGAGACCCATTTCACAGATAAAGCTCAACCAAGATTTCTCTCGCCCTCATATCCACAATTTTATACTGCCTCCGCTGCAGTTAAACAGCGGGGTACACTTATTGGTTTCTATCGTTCCACTCCGTTTAATCTCATAACACAAGTGATAGATCCGGAGGGTCGATATTTACTTTTAACAAGTTATATTTCTGATAACCCAATTACTATTGTATCCTACTATGCTCCCAATAAATGCCCAACGGCGTTCCTATCTCACCTTTTTCAAGTCGTAGAGACTCATAAATTTGGAACAGTTGTCATATGTGGGGATTTTAACGCAACAATCTTCCCGTTTTTAGATAAATCTCCTCCTGGGCCTACAACGGGCACAACAAACCTAACTTTTCAACGGTTACTCACTTCTCATGGTTTGGTCGATACCTGGCACGAAATTAATCCTACTGATAGACAATTTACTCATTACTCCTACCCGCATAAATCCTTTTCACGGATTGATCATATCCTTATCCCATCTAGCATGTTGCCAGAAATAATCTCAGGTAAAATTATACCCTTCTCATGGACTGATCATTGTGCAGTATTCACTAATATTGCTTCTACGCTCCCTAGATCTCATGACACAACTTGGTGCATGAAAGATTCCATTTTGACTCATCCATCTCTTAGTAAAGAGATTGAGAAATCAATCTCTGACTATTTATTAGATAATGACACAAAAGACATCTCTGCCCTCACGCTATGGGAGGCCCATAAACCTGTCATTAGAGGTAGAATGATACAACAAGCTACTAAACTCAAGAGAACGCAAACTAATGTTTTCAAAGCTGGAAACTATCTTTAATGACTGACATCAGGCCTTTCAATCTTGCCCAACAGCTATTAATAATTCTAAACTTGATAAAGCCCGCCTGGATTTAGATGTTTTTTTGACTGATTCAGCCGATAAATCTTTACGCAAACGACAACATTCTTTATATCTTAAGGCTAATAAACCGGATACACCTATAGCCAGAAGCCTGAAAATCACACAACATGAAAAGAAACCTATCTGATTGAAAATATCCAGAGAAGCGTACACTAGTAATCCGGTTAAGATTCTAGAGGTTTTTCGTACTAATTTGGCTAAACCATATTCCTCTGCTCCAACATTTGATAAGTCAAAAGCGGATACTTTATTTTCCAGCATTAAACTTCCTAATCTCTATCAAAAACAGCAAGATCGTCTTGAAAGCCCTATTACTAATACAGAGGTTTTGAACACTATAAAACTTTTAAAGCTACATAAGAGACCGGGCCCAGACAGGTTCTCGGCGGTATTCTACAGACAGTTTATGCATATATTTACACCAATTCTTACCAGGGCCTTTAATTCAATTCTCAATGGACATTCATTTAGAACAGAGACACTCACATCCATTATAGCTATGATTCCCAAACCACATTCTGACTCTTCTTCTTGGTCTAATTATCGCCCTATATTACTTCTTAATTTGGATATTAAACTATTAGCTAAAATCCTGGCTACTAGATTGAATACTATCATTGGTCACATAATCCATAAAGACCAAACAGGTTTTATTCCGAAACGTCAGGCGGGCGACAATTTAAGGCGAGCACTCTTACTCATTCACACAGCTAAAACAAGACATATCCCAGCCTGCCTGGTTTCCTTAGATATAAAAAAGGCATTCGACTCTGTCACTTGGCCATATATGGAATATGTACTACAAAAATGGGGTTTTGGTAACCGTTTTCTAACCTGGGTCTCCTCACTATACAACAATCTGAGAGCATATATCAAATACTCTGGTTATAAATCTACAATGTTTGACATAAATAGAGGCACCAGACAAGGTTGTCCCCTTTCCCCATTACTTTTTGCCTTATTAATAGAACCCCTAGCACAACTAATTAGAACAAACCCAGATATCAAAGGTATTGAATTGGGTGGTCACCAGCACAAGATATGCCTCTTTGCTGATGATATCCTTGTTTTCTTGTCTCATCCTCATATATCCACCCCAAATCTACTTAACTTATTACATAATTTTGCTCATATTTCTGGACTTCATATTAATCCCTCTAAATCGAATGCCTTAAATATTTCTTTATCACAATCTGAACTTCAACATACAAAAACTGCCTTACCTTTTACCTGGGTTTCAAAACAATTACCCTATTTAGGGGTACAACTCACCATCTCTCTCAAAGATCTGTTTGCGGCTAACTATCTGCCTCTCCTGAAACGAACATCAGGTTGTATGAAGCAATGGGCCTCTCTTCCACTTTCAGGGTTAGGTAAAATCAATGCTATAAAGATGTCAATATTGTCAAAATTTTTATATTTATTTAGGGTGCTACCTATAACTTTACCATCTTATTTTATAAGACTTACTCAACGAAGAGTCCTATTGTTCATTTGGGGTACTACTAAACCTCGTATACCCAAATCTACACTTTAATAAATTAAGAGGTGGTTTAGGATTACCCAAATTCCTATCTTACTTAATGCTGCTCAAATGGCACTTCTCCCCAATTACCATGCTACAATCGAAACACCCCTATGGGTTGCTATTGAAGCAGTAGATACCGACCCTATATCGGTTGCCAACATGTTATGGCTTCGCCCGGTTGATAGATCAAACATATCCAATCCCATAACTAAACACACCTTAGCTATCTGGGATAAATTCAAAAATTCGCAAAATCTCCAATCCTCACATAATCCTCTACTTTTATTCCTTGGTAATCCAGCCTTCTGTCCTGCATGGAAATTTCCAAGATCATTTTCTGTATGGTCCTCTATGAACCTGAATCGCTTATACAAATTAACTTCTGCTACCACAATACATTCCTTTCCTGTTTTGTGTGAAATTTTTGATATTCCGAGAAGCGAAATCTTCCGTTATCTAGAAATTAACATTTTTTATGAAGCACTCCTTAGTACAGGCTCATCCCTTAATCAAATGACTCAATTTGAACGAATTTGCATAAGCGACACACACATCAGAGGACTGATTTCATTATTATATCAACAACTCAGTGATAATTCTGATGAAAATTTACCCTCATATACTGCTAAATGGGCACATGATATGAATCGGGTGTTTGATACTAAAGATTGGTCGAGCATATGGTTAGCCACTAAAACTTCTTCTCCAAATTGTTATGCTATAGAAACTAATTACAAAGTTCTTACACGGTGGTACCTACCTAGTACCGGCTAGAATAGCAAAATTTATTCCTACATACTCACCTAATTGCTTCAGAGGATGCGATTCGCCAGGAACTAATTTTCATATATGGTGGCAATGCCCGATAGCCCAGGAATTCTGGAAAAACATATTTTTAATGGCCTCTAAAGCCCTTGAAATTTCTATTCTTCTAGATCCTGTTACAGCACTTTTAAATCTCAAGCCCAGTACACTTTCTCACACTCAATTCCAATTACTCATTCAAATTACTACCGAAGGCACAGAACCCGGAAGGAAGACAGCGTGAAGATGGAACAAAAGTGTGCCCATTCTAGAGCTGGTATCATTGAGGATATTCAATATAATTTTAAAGAACTGTTTTTGTGTGTAAGAGGCAGAGGGGAGGAGTATGGATTGTTTAAAAGTGGGAAGTATGTGCAGGTGAGGGAGAGGAATGTTGGGGTATAACAGTGGGCACTATGTATAGGAGAGGAGTGAGGAGGGTATGCCAGTGGGCAGTATGTACAGGAGAGGAGTATGGAGGGTATGATGGGGAAGTATGTACAGGCGAGGAGTGTGGAGGGTATGATGGGGGCAGTATATACAGGAGAGGAGTGTGGAATGTATTATGAGGGCGGTATGTACAGGAGAGGAGTGTGGAAAAAAAGATTGTTGGCAGTATGTACAGGAGAGGAGTGTGGAGGGTATGACCGTGGGCAGTATGTACAGGAGAAGAGTGTGGAGGGTATGACCGTGGGCAGTATGTACAGGAGAGGAGTGCGGAGGGTATGACCATGGGTAGTATGTACAGGAGAGGAGTGCGGAGGGTATGACCATGGGTAGTATGTACAGGAGAGGAGTGTGGAGGGTATGACAGTAAGCAGTACGTACAGGAGAGGAGTGTGGAAGGTATGACAGCGGACACTATGTACAGGTGAGGAGGATGAAGGAATCTGGGAAGGAAAAATGTAAAGGTTCGTGGAAGAATGTTTAGGGACTGCGTAGTGGTTAAGCGGGCCATACATGAATTGAAATTAAGCCAATTAAGCAGAGACCAGCCATAGTCGATCTATGTATGGGCTAACTGGTTGTACACAAGTCAATTGTCTATTAATCGACTTGAGTACAACCAGCCTGTCAGGTTTTTCCCAAAACAATCAGTGCTGCCAGCTATAGTTAGCAACACTGATCATTGTATACTGTGGGTAGGGAAGGCTTCCAACTGGCAGAACACAATAACACTGCGGGAGTGATACCCATATCCACAGGTCAGCAGGTGAGAGGGTGTGTGGGGACAGGTTGGGGAGAGAGGTCTGTCAGCAGGGGGGTGTGAGGTGGTCATGGAGGGATATCAATCAGCGGGTGGGGGGAGTAACTGGGAGTGATATCTTTTGGAGTAGGGTCTGTCATCTGCAGGTTGGGAAATGGTCACCTGTGATATAAGTTGAAGGGAGGGAGCTAACATGGGAAGTGGCTGGGGAGTGACCTGGTTGGTGGGGAGTGTGAAATGGATGATGTGTTTCAAGTTTCTTTCACATTTACATTAATGCTTACTGCCCTCTGAAAAGTGATCTGTGGTGTATTGATTTTCAACGAGTGGTATAGCAGCAGCTGACAGGCATTCATGAGGTGCTACTGCCGCCTACTTTTTTTTTTTTTACAATGCTGAATGGCAGTTTTACATCGTTGGACTATGCTGCTACTGCGAGCGAGTTTGACAGACGGTGCTGCCTGTCAAACTCTGCAGGCTCCAAGCTATCCATTGAGCTCAATGCCTCTGACAAGAAGTGAGGAGAGGTACTGTGAGCTCATCCTCTCAGTCTGCTGCAAACAGAGTGTGCCAACTTGTATTTAAACTAGCCGCTCTGTATGTAGCTTCTGATAGGCTGCGCAAGGAGCCCTGTATCTCCAGGACCATAGGTGATAGGATCCCCAAATTTTTGACCAGTAGTGGGGTAGACCTTCAGCTACCTACTCTCTAAATTTGGGCTCTATGTGACCCCTGGTCGCTGAGCCACGACCCTCGAAGTCAATCTTTTTTTTTTTTCTTTTTTTTTTAAATGGGCCTATCTTAAGGTTAGGGGCCTGGAGCTGCACCTCCAATAACCCTATGTTAATCCGGTCCTAGCAACAATAGAGCCAGATGCAAATCCTCCATATAATAGAAGAGAGGTAACCATGTGACTGCACTCAGCCAGTTAATCAGCCAAAAAATCATCTAATAAGGGGCAATTACCCCCTATTTTGGGTGATAGATAAAGCCAAATGCAGCCCAGCAGAGGCCAGAAAACTGATCCAGCTACACCAGGTGCCTTCGCTTTTGTTTGGAAGATCGCTTGCTGGCGTCTAACGCACATAGAAAACAAACCAGGAGTGCTAAAGCATTCCAAATGCCCAAGGTGACAGGGTTGCAAAAAGCTGGTTAAAATCCCCTGCTCCATCCAGAAAAACGGGGCGTGCAAGGGCTGTGCATGCCAGGTGCTATCCAGCCTCCATAAAAACCCTGGATAAAGAAAACCCATCCACTTCATTACAAAAATATTGATACAAATATATAATAGTGATTATACCAGACAATAAATTGTAAAACAACACACAATATAAACAGATACATAGGAGAGGGTACAACCAAAAAGGGTTAACAATTCAAATCTTTCCAAATGTTCTCTGATGATTTTAGGAGCAATTGGGAAGAAAATCTAAACACCTGTATGAAACAATGATGGCAATGTTTTTTACAGTAAAAGATTATAAATCACAAATGGAAATCATAGATAACGAGATTCAGCAGATTCAGTCTTCTCTGAATCCCCTTCGATCCCATATTAGGTTTGTTAAATATAAACTGAAATGAAAAAAATATTTAGAGATGTACAACAAAAATAACTTAATTAAGAAAGACAAAAAAATTTGGTGGGACAAATGTGCCTTCCTGGAAGGCAAAGCTTATAATTGGAATTTTTCTAAAGGAAGGCAGTTATCCAAGAAATCATGGACAGCACAGTGGTGTAGTGGGTAGCACTCTACCTTGGAATAAAAAGGGTTGCTGGTTTGAATCCCAACCACAACACTACCTGCTTGGAGTTTGCATGTTTTCCCTGTGCCTGCGTTGGTTTCCTCCCACACTCCAAAGACATGCTGGTATGCTAATTGGCCCTAGAATATGAATGTGAGTTGGGGACCTTGGGTTGTGGGCTCCTTGAGGGTAGGGACTGATGTGAGTGTGTGATGTGTGTGTGGAGCGCTGCATAAATTGACGGCGCTATATGGACACCTTAAATAAATAATAATATAATAGATGAGCATCTTAACGAGACACAATGTACAGGGACAGGGACAATTGTAGACATGCACCCACACTCACTCAGGTTGAACTAGATTGACTGTGTCTCTATTCAACCTTACTAACTATGTAACTACCGTATTTATCGGCATATAACATGCACTTTTTTCCCCTGAAAATCAGGGGAAAATCGTGGGTGCGTGTTATAGGCCGATCCCCGCCGATTTCTGTGTCATCGGAGCGATCGCGGCAATTGCCGCGGTCGCCGCCGACATACACAGCCGTGGGGAGATTCAAATATGGCGCAGAGACTGCAGGGAGCCGAGATACACATACCCGAGTGTTCTCCGCTTTTTTCGGCGCCGCTCACAGTCACGCCCAGCCCAGTCCCACCCTATGATGGACATAACACAGGTCCAGGGGCGGGACGGGGCGGGACTGGGCGTGACGGCGGCGCCGAAAAAAGCCGAGAACACTCGGGTATGTGTATCTCGGCTCCCTGCAGTCTCGGCGCCATATTTAAATCTACACCGAGTGCACAAAGCTGCACTGACATGGCTGGACTGGGGCAAACCTGCACTAACAAAGCTGCACTGGGGCAAGGCTGCACCTGCACTGGGGCAAAGCTGCACTGGCAAGGCTGCACCTGCACTGGGGCAAAGCTGCACTGGCAAGGCTGCACTGACAAAGCTGCACTGACAAGGCTGCACTGACAAGGCTGCACTGACAAGACTGCACTGGGGCAAGGCTGCACTGACACTGAAAAGGCTGCAGGTGGACAGATAAGGCTGCATTGATGGGCATTTTAATGTTTTTTTTCCTTAAACGTCCCTCCTAAAAGATTTTTTTTCTTAAAATTCCCTCCTAAACTTGGGGTGCGTGTTATATGCCGGCGCGTGTTATACGCCGATAAATACGGTATGTATCAACAATACATTCACATGTGGATCAAGCTTTTTCATCTTTCTTCAGATTCTTCTGTTTCTTCACAGCTTTCACACAAAGGTCCGAAGTCCCAAAAAATTTGTAAAAGACAGCGCCTACTCGAAATTCAAGGGCGATGTAGCATTGTTGCCACACCATCACAGGTAGCTGCCTTAGGTGGACTTTACTGGCAAGTTTAACAGGTATAATAAGGCTTACCTGTAGGCAGTGGCGTCTGGTGCTCAAAAATTTGAGGGGGGGCGCAAACAAACTGAAAAATGAAACTGTTAGTATTGCAGGACTGTAAATAGCCATTTATCAGGTGATTATGTATCATTACTATCAATAATATTATTATTGCAGCCTCACTGTGCCCATCAATTGCAGCCTCACTATGCCCATCAAATGCAGCCTCTCTGCGCCCATCAAATGCACCCTCCCTGTGTCCATCAAATGCAGCCTCACTGTGCCCGTCAAATACAGCCTCACTGTGCTCGTCAAATACAGCCTCACTGTGCCTGTCAAATGCAGCCTCACTGTGCCCGTCAAATGCAACCTAACTGTGCCCTTCAATTGCAGCCACTCTGTGCCTTTCAATTGCAGCCTCACTGTGCCCATCAATTGCAGCCTCACTGTGCACATCAAATGCAACCTCGCTGTGTCCATCAATTGCAGCCTCGCTGTGCACATCAATTGCAGCCTCGCTGTGCCCATCACATGCAGCCTCACTGTGCCCATCAATTGCAGCCTCACTGTGCACATCAAATGCAACCTCGCTGTGTCCATCAATTGCAGCCTCGCTGTGCACATCAATTGCAGCCTCGCTGTGCCCATCACATGCAGCCTCACTGTGCCCATCAATTGCAGCCCCACTGTGCCCATCAATTGCAGCCCCACTGTGCCCGTAAAATGCAGTCTCACTGTGCTATCAATTGCAGCCTCACTGTGCCCATTAATTGCAACCTCATTGTGTCCATCAATTGCAGCCTCACTGTGCTCTTCAATTGCAGCCTCACTGTGCCCATTTTTTTTTCCTTTTTTTTTTCTTTTTCTTTTTCTTCCTTTTCTTTTTTTTCTCTCTTTTTTCTCTTTTTTTTCTTTTTTTTTTTACTTTCTTTTTCTCCTTTTTTTTACCACTTCAGTGTTTACCTTTGAGAGACCTTTTTTAATTTGACGTTCAAAACCCGTCCCTTCTCAAGTTCACATCATTGTGGTCTCTTTACAAAAAAAAAAAAAAAAGCACAAGAGAAAACGGAAAATTTATATCAAATACTTACCGTAATTTTCCTTTCCTGATGGACTCCATGGCAGCATACGTATGGGTTAATCCCGCCTCTCATACCTCATAGGACCCCACTCCCATAAATCTTTGCTTCTAGTCAGAGACCGTGTTCCGTAACTTAGCCTACTCCAGCAAATGGGAGGGAACTCCTGCTGCCATGGAGTCCATCAGGAAAGGAAAATTACGGTAAGTATTTGATATAAATTTTCCGTTTTCCTGACAGACTCCATGTCAGCATACGTATGGGAAATGACTAGCCATACACACCCGGGTGGGCAATTGCTGGTTAAAGAAAAAAAGGTTTAATTGGCACCATCAACAGATAATACGTGCAAACCAAAATTAACCGATGACAAGGAAGCCGGTTCTACACAATAGTGCGTCATAAAAGTGTTAATTGATGACCATGAGGCCGTTTTACAGATTACTTCCGGAGATACATGCCGGGATGCTGCCCACGATGTAGAAACGCTCCTGGTAGAATGAGCGGTCACTGCCTCCGGAGGAGCCAAACCCTTAGACTTATAAGCCCACTGAATGGCCTGAACAATACATGCTGCGATGGTTCTAGAGGAAGCACGCTTTCCCTTGCTTTTACCATGGAAGAGAGCAAACAGGTGATCAGATTGGCGAAAAGAAGCTGTGGCTTCTAAGTATTGCTTTAGAACTTCTCCGACATCTAGAGGATGAATATTCGAGTCCTCAGAAGACCTGAACTTAGGAAGAACAATTTCCTGATTTTCATGGAAGACAGTTGTTACTTTGGGATTTGAACCTAAAATAGGAATCAGGACCACTCGATCAGGGAAGAAAGTAAGGAATGGTTCTTTGAATCCTAAGGAACCAATTTTGGAAACCCTCTTAGCCGATGTTATGGCTACTAAAAAGACCACTTTGAGGGAAAGTTCCTTAATAGATGACTGGTCCACATGACGTATTTCTCTTCCTGCGAAGAAGTCCAAGACAAGAGGAAGATCCCATTTAGAAAATCTTGGTTTTCTTTGAGGTCTAAGTCTTATTGCTCCCCTGAAGAACTGTCTAGTAAGGGGGTGCCTGGCCCATGATACACCTGTGAAGGCGGAGATTGCAGAAACTTGGACTCGTAAGGAGCTAACCGATAAAGACAGCTCCAGGCCTGTTTGCAGAAAACCCAGAATATCCTGCATCCTTGGGTCAATACAGGGACCATTAGTGGAGGCCACATAGTCCGCAAACTTTGACCAAATTCTTTGATAGACTCTGTTGGTGCCCACTCTTCTGGCATTCAACAATGTAGCAATCGCTGAACTTGGACATCCTAGTGCTTCCAGCCTTCCCCTCTCAACCACCAAGCCATCAGATGGAGATGAGATGGGCATGGGTGAAGAGACATTCCTTGTGACAGGAGATCTGGTCTGGACGGGAGAGGGACCGGATCCCGGTAACTGAGCTGAACCAGGAGAGGAAACCATGGCCTGTTGGGCCAGAAAGGAACACTTGCCACTACTTCGACTTCTTCCCACCTTAGCCTCGATAGAAATCGGAGAATGACTGGTACCGGGGGAAAGGCATAGGCCTTGTGGAATCTCCACTGGTCCGTCAGGGCATCCACTCCGAAGGCTTGGGGACGACACCTCGTGTAATATTTCTGCAGTTTGAAGTTGCAAGGGGATGCAAACAGATCTACTTCCGGCATCGCTCCCAGAGACAAGACCCAGTTGAACACTTCAGTGTGGAGAGACCATTCGTTGTTGTCCAGGGTGACCCTTGAAAGGAAGTCCGCCTGGACATTCTGAATTCCGGGGAGATAAACAGCCGATTAAATTTGTCAAGTTCGCCTGGGCCCAGGACATGATCGGACTTGCTTCTTTCAGTAAAGAGAGACTGCGGGTGCCCCCCTGCCTCTTAATGTAAGACACTACAGTTGTATTGTCCAGTCTCAGGAGGACTGAGGCCCCTGATGTCAGGTGGGAAAAGGCTTGAAGTGCACGGAAGGCAGCTCGAAGCTCCAGGATATTTGAGACTATCCCTTGGGATGGGAAGTCCAATCTGCCTTGGGCTACCTCCGTCAGACAGAGAGCGCCCCAACCTCTGTTGCTTGCATCCGTTGTCACCGTGATCCAGGAGACAGGTGCTATGGAATGGCAATTGAGAAGATTCTTCCGTTGCAGCCACCAGGGGAGGCTCTCCCGCATGGAGGTGGTTACCCATACAAGATGGTCTTGAGACCCTGGATCCCACTGTTGGAGAAACCCCTTCTGAAAGGGCCGCATCTTCCATTGCGCCCACCTCACCATGGGGGCTGTGGCTACCATGCTGCTGATTATCTTTAGACATTGCGAGGCTCTAAGAGATGATGACAATGCTAGACAAATTCTTTCCCGAATCACCGGAACTTTCTCCAGAGGCAGAGAGATGGTGCTCTCCACCGTGTTGAATTGGGCCCCAAGGAATATTAGAGACTGCGTTGGATCTAGATGACTTTTCTCCTTGTTCAACAGCCAACCGAACTCTGTTAGGGTAGAGATGACCTGATCTCGATGTGCCAACAGCTGATCCCTGTCTTGTGAAAGCAGAAGTAGGTCGTCCAAATAATGGTGTAACCGGATACCTTTGACCCTGATTAACGCTACCACAGCCAATAAGAGCTTCGAAAACACTCGATGCGATGTTGTAAGCCCGAATGGGAGACATGTGAATTGGAGATGCCTCTGATCTACTGCGAATCGGAGATACACCTGGAATTCCCTTGCAATCGGCACATGAAAGTAGGCATCTTTCAGGTCTATGGAGACAAGCCAATCTCCCGGTTGTATCGCCTGGCGTATTGTTTTCCTTCTTGATGAAGGAGTTCAGATATGTCAAGTCGATTACAGGCCTCCAGGACCCATTCTTTTTGAGGACCATGAAAAGGGGGGAGTACACCCCTAGAAATCTTTGTTCTGTTGGTACTTGAATGGCGGCCCCCTGGGCTACTAGTGAATCTGCATATGACAGAAGAACCTGTTTCTTCTCCTCTAAGTGTGGAAGAGCTGTAGGAACAAACCGGTGTGTGGGTGGACTGCTGAACACCCAAGTATGACCTGAAGAGACCGTTTTGACGGTCCAGAAATCCCGAATCGAGGCTGCCCAGACGTGCTGGAAACGGAGTAAACGAGCCCAGACTCGCTCCGTCTGGACAGGCTCTATTTCAAAAGGACTTTGCAGCCTCACGTCCCCCAGAAGAGGCTGACTTTGAGGACTTCTGCTCTGAAGGTTGATTTCTCCTCCAGTTTTTTTCTGAAATCACGGCCAGGTCTGTAGCGACGTGCATCCCTCGCACGCTCCTGATCTTGTCTGGGATGAGTTTTTCTCTGACCAAAAAGACGGCGATCCTGGGGTAAGAACCCCGATTTACCCCCTGTAGCACGGGTAATGGCAGAGTCAAGTTTATTCCCAAAGAGGGAGGAGCCCTCAAAGGGAATTTTACACCATGCCTGTTTAGAGGCAGGATCTGCAACCCACGGGCGCAACCACAAGGCGCGCTTCGCCGTGACTGAAGAAAGCATGACACATGCCACAAGGCGGATAATATCAAGGGATGCCTCCCCAGAAAGGCTGATGCCAGCTTCAGCTCGTGTACTGGTGAGTTCCTGAGCAACTCCTCAGAGATCTTTCCCAACACTGCATCCATGTCATCCGTCCATGCTTCCATAGCTTTAGACAAAGCTGCAAGAGGCAGGGCTGGTTTACAAGCCATGCCTGCCGTAATATAAATGCGTTTGAGGTCGGTGTCGATCTTCCTCTCCACACCATCTTTAAAAGAAACGGTGTCTTCCAGAGGAAGCGTGACATGTTTCACTAACCTCATTAAAGCCGCATCAATGAGGGGTGCCACTTCCAGATGCTTTACCTCCTCACCTTTGAATGGGTACATTTTCGCTATCTTGGAAATCAGCGAGTTTTTCCTCTCAACTTTACTCCATTCATCTGAAATCATTTCCCCAAGTTCTCCCAGGAAAGGGAAGTTTGGGCGTTCTTTCTTGAGCTGCTTGAAGTACTTCCTCTGTTTAGAGGGTGCTTCTACCGGCTCCTCCCATCTCAATGCGTTTTTAACCGCTTTAACTAACTGAGGGACCAAGGAAAAATCAAATTCTGTACTGGAGTCTTCCACCTCCGCTTCGCCGTCGGAGGAACCACTTAAAGAGAGACTTCGACGAGAGGGACCTGGAACCTCAGGGTCGACCCTGTCAGGAACTGGTGGTGGAGCAGCAGGAGGGCTGGATGTACGGACGCGATCTGTCCTGTTCAGAGATTCTTGAACCACTCTTCTAACCAGAGCTTCCACCTGTTGGTCTCCAGCTCCACGTTCCTTTACAGCTCGAGAATAGCATGACTCACAGAGAGATTTATCCTCTGGGACCTGAGCTTTACATCCCCAGCATGATCTCTTATTAGAGCGGCTGGAATGGCGGTGAGAATGACGACTAGACATGGACCGTCTGGAAGATGATCTAGGGCGTCTGGAACTTGACGTTGAATGACGATTTTTGTCATTAGCTTTACGTGCCGAAGAACGGTGTTCAGACCTAGAAGGGCTGAGGGAAAGAAAGAGTTAACATGCACCTAACCACTAACCCAAAACAAACAGGCAGAGGAAAATCAATTCCATCCTACCTGCAGAGTAAGGGTTGGCCACTGGGGGGCGGTGACACATCCATGGCAAAAAGGAATCAAAACCACTGAAAGCAATCAATACAGCATGTTTAGAAAAGAAACAGGTGGATGAGCAGGATAAGCATAGGCAAGTAGTGCAGCATAACCCCTTACCTTAAACAGCAGAGATATGCGCTCGGGGAAGCAGCTGCTGCAGCTTGTAAGGCAACCCAGAGAATAGCTGAATCTGACAGCTATTTGAATCTGCCGCCCCCCCGATGATGTCATCGCGCATCAGCGTGCCTACGCCGTGCCCGACGCCACCCCATAGACCTCGCGCGCATGCGCGACCGCCGCCATCTTGCCCGGACTGCGCACGCGCAACCAAGCCTCGACCTGAATCGCAGCTCGCGCATGCGCAGACGGGTTGAAAGGCGGCGAACTGGGACGCAGATGCGTTCCAGCCGCCATGGCCGGACAAACAAACACAAAACTAGGAGACGCAACAATACAAATAAAAAAACAGCTGCCATATACTTGATAAAGGAGCATTATACATTACCACCATGGCATTACTTCGATCCGGCCTGGGACTGGGAGCCATGTTGCTCATGCTGCACGACCAGGGCATTTCAATAAAGGCCCTCCCGCTAATAGCTGGGACGATTGGCCATGCTGCCGCTTGCCTGCCAGTGGCTGGCTAGTAAGATCTTCAAGGCATCGCAATAACTGCCCATGTCCACCCTGCTAATAGCCAAGGTAAATGGACTCCAGAAAAAAACACCGCCAGGACGCCATCTTCACGTGCAAATCACCAGGACTGGACCGACAACATCCTAAGGTAAGACTACCTTGGTCCTAGGAGGAGGACAAAAAAGGAACACGGTCTCTGACTAGAAGCAAAGATTTATGGGAGTGGGGTCCTATGAGGTATGAGAGGCGGGATTAACCCATACGTATGCTGCCATGGAGTCTGTCAGGAAACAAAGGTTCCCTCCTTTATTTTATGCCAGTAACCGTATAAAATTTTTCCCGTCCTACACCACCCGCCTACTACCCTCCCTTTCTAATCCCCCCCCCCCCCCCCGCTATGCCTCCAAAATTTTTCCCTCTTCTACCTAATGTTATTTCCTTTTAGTGTCTTATACCTTCCAGCTTCTTCTGCCAATAGTTGTCCGAGGTTTTATATCTTTCCCACCCATTCCAGACAGAGGTACATTTATCTAATTGCTCTTTATCTTTACAACAGAGAAATTCCATTTTATGATAGTAC
Source organism: Lithobates septentrionalis (assembly GCA_037952835.1). Lineage (NCBI taxonomy): Eukaryota > Metazoa > Chordata > Amphibia > Anura > Ranidae > Lithobates > Lithobates septentrionalis. The sequence goes on from JBBDGP010000165.1 coordinate 2,540,081, forward strand.
TTCACTTGTTTAAACCAATTTCTTAGAGCTGGGCCTTCGCTCCTTAACCAATTTTTTGGGATCACTCCCTTTGCTGCATTTGGTAATTTTGGCATTACTTTTTCCATATATTGCTTACTAGAGGAGTTGGCGTCATGAAACAGGCAGGTCAGTCTATTTTTGTCTATCTTCTCACCCGTAATTTCCTTTATACTTGTGATTATTTCTTGCCAAAATGCGCTAATTTTCGGGCAATCCCACCATATGTGTATACATGTGGCTTTTTGTCCGCAGTTTCTCCAACACAATGGTGATTCCGCTTGGTTGATTTTGTGGAGTCTCTCCGGGGTCATATACCACCTGACCAGGAATTTATAGTTCATCTCAATGGTGTAAGTATCCCATGCTTGGTTATAGCCTCCTGCGATCATTCTCTTAATTTGTTGTTCTTCCAACTTTATTTCTAACTCTTTTTCCCAAATGAAGGAAGGCCTTTCTTGTCCTTCGAGATCCGTCAGGAACTCATAGACTTTTGAGATGCCTCCCTTCAATGGCGTTGATGTCATACAGAGCTTTTCCAACCGGTTTAATCTTTCTCCATCTCTAAACGGGTGCAGTGATGTGTTTATTAAGTGATTTAGTTGAAAATATTCCCATTCTCGTAATTTCCCACCAAATTTATTCTCCAATTTTTGTGCAGATTCCAACTTCCCTCTTATGCCCCGTACACACGGTCGGATTTTCCGATGGACAATGTCCGATCGGAGCGTGTTGTCGGAAATTCCGACCGTGTGTGGGCTTCATCGGACATTTTCCATCGGATTTTCCGACACACAAAGTTGGAGAGCAGGAGATAAAATTTTCCGACAACAAAATCCGATCGCGTCAATTCCGACCGTGTGTGGCCTGTTCCGACGCACAAAGTGCCACGCATGCTCAGAAGAAATTCTGACACGGGACAGCTCGTTCTGGTAAACTTAGCGTTCGCAATGGATACAGCACTTTCGTCACGCTGCAATTTTAAAAATGGTTTAATACAGCGCACTCTCTTCTTCTTTATAATGTGACAAGAATTAAGTAGTTTTGCTGCTCATATTCACACACACTTCTCACAAACTTTTCTTTGTGTTTTTTTATTGGGATTCCCTCAATATACTGTTATTAGTTGTCACATCTGACAGTTTTTTTTTTTAATATTATTTTTTGTTTTTTATTTTAAGCCTTTTTTTTTTCTGTAATGTTTGAATTTTTTCAAAGGCTGATCTTTGTTCAATGTTATTTTTATTTTTACTCCAGAATATTTTTGTGTGTGTTTTGTGTGTCAAGTTACCCCAACACCATTTGTGTTGAGATTGTTTGTTGTTGGTGTCCCTTGTTCATTTCACATTGTATATTTGAAATGTACCTGTATCCTCACAAACAAACTGTCCTTTTTTAAGTAAAACACATAGGAGAGTATAATTCAAAACAAAAATCCTTTATTAAGGGATCAGAACCAAACAAAGAGGAAGGCAACACTGGATCAACATGAGAAATTAGTGAAGCCTGGGACCCCCACGGCAGACAACAATTCTTCAACATCAAAATTGGTGGCCTGAGGAGTCCATATGTAGGGGAGGGCAGTCTGGTCCGGGATTCGCAGAGATCCAGATAGCAGCAGATGACATCTGTGTCCCCAGGCTGTGGTACCACAAGAGGCTGCATTTTTTGGCCGACCAGACTGGATCCAGGGTCCTCACTTTCTGGTCTTCCTTTCACGCTTCCTTCCGGGCTGTGGCTGTGCAGTTGGAGATGTGGCAGGAGGAGGAGTAGGACCTGGAGGAGGAGGAGGACTGGGAGGACCTGGAGGAGAAGGAGGAGGAGGAGGAGGACCTGCAGGAGGAGGAGGAGGACCATCACAAAGGTGTGTCTGAGGTGTAATTTGGCCCCTCATACCTTTCTCCAGAGCCTCCGATATGAGGGCCTCACACATTACTTGTTGGCCCTCCTCCATCCTCTGCATTTTATATGCAATGACGGCAGCAATGTCCTCCTCCACGGTCTGTCGTGCTCCCAGGACCTCTGTAGCCCTCCAAAAGAGTCCTCCGGTAGCCTCCTCTAGGGCACTCCTCCTACTGCCACTTTCTCTTTTCAGGGGGGGTGGAGGGACCTTGATATCAGCCAGCCGGCTCGGCCCGGCCACCTCCTGGCTGAGACTTCCCTGTGTATGAAAAAGGGACATGGTTGTAATGTTTTGCATCATCAATTACAATCCTAAATTAGTACTCCCAACTAACATCTAGTTAACATCATTGATTGGACAAGCAGAAATATTTAGAGGAATGCTATACCTGGCTCAATCTGGGCTCCTCCACATGTTGCCTGGAAGGCCCAGGTTGGGCATCAGAAGCCTCAGCCGGGGGGGAAGGAAGCGTGGAAGGAAGACTGGAGAGGGATGGCCTGGGTTCAGTCTGGCCTGCCAGAAAATGCAGCCTGTCGTAGGACAACATCCTGGGGACATAGATGTCATCTGCTGCTCCAGATCTCTGTGAATCCAGGACTTTCTTGCGCTCCCTTAGATATGTGCTCCTCAGGCCACCAATTAATATCTTTAAATAGGTGATGTCTGCCGTGGGGATCACCTGCTTCACAATTACCAACAATTGCACCAGTGCTGCCTTCCTCTTTGCTTGGTTCTTGTAATGGGGGTGGTTAATCTCCCACAGACAGGGCAGCTCCCTTAGCATATCTATGAATACTGACATGAAGTCATTATCTTTGAGTACCATATCCATGTTCACTGCAAGACACAACACAAGACAAAACCTAATGTCAGACAAAACTCTCCTAATCTTGTTACAATATAGGCCTCAATCTAGAAGCAGTATAGGCACAAGTTTGTCTCTTACCTTCGTTCTTACGATCGGCGCCTCCAATGCTCCTTCCTCCGCTCACAGATCGTACGTAATACGCACGCGTGTTACGCTTTATATACACTGCGCATGCGTGTAACCCGCCCCTGACGTTCTTTCTATTCTATTCCCCGCCCCTTTTCATTCGGTGCAGTGGGTGAAGAGCACATGGCGGAGTCACAGCAGGTGCGTGCTAATTACAGGAACGAGGAGGAGGAGGAGGAAAGCCCGGATCCGGACACGTCCCGATCCAGAAGGAGACGTTTTAAGGCCACAAATATGTCCTTTGGGGAGATGTTGGAGATGGTAGACATCATGAAGAAGTCCGACTATGACGGGAAGTATGGGCCTTACCCCAACCCGAACATCCGAAAGGCCAAGATCATGGCGAAAGTGGTCAGGAGTCTTGAGAGGAATTTCAGGGTCCGAAGATCAAAAGATCAGCTCCGGAAGCGGTGGTCGGACCTCAAATTAAGAGAGCCAGAGCAGTACTGAAAGATCCGGAGAGTGCTGCAAAAAAGTAAGTAGTTGTGCTGTGTTCCTATTCTTTCTGTCTTTATTCCGTTCGTTCTGCTCCATATGCTTTTAGTAATTGTAACGTTTAAAAAGGGCAACTTTAATGTTCATGGGCCCATTATTCGTTCGTATCAAACATTTTTCTTTGGGCCTCTAAAACACCATTGTTTAGGCCATATGCATTTTCCAACATTTTTTTTGGGCCTACTTGGATGCCAAATATTTGTTTGTGTAGATGGGTTTGTTACTAGAATTAAATGCCAACTAGATTGTGTGTAAGGAGAGGACAGTGAGCAGCTGTTTTCACATCTAGACACTGGAGCACTAGTGTGGGACACAAGAACACCATTTTTATTAGGGGGGGCACACAGGTGCTCCAGTGTATACTATAGGGGGGGCTACATCTGTGAAGTTTGTACTAAACCGGTAAAGTATTGCAGCTTGACAAAGAGCAATAAGAAAATTACATCTTGGAACTCGGCTAAAATCGATAATTGTACCCCACTTCCAAGCAATGTTTCCTATTTCTAGTTCTGCCATCAAATATCTGTGTGCTAAGTATACCATTTTTGTTTTACATAGGGGAGAAAAGACTCGGAGGACACCCCTCATCTGAGGAGACCAGAGACCCCCCACCTATGGAAGAAGGTGAAATACCCCCAACCCAAGAAGAAGAAGAGCAGGAGGAAGAAGAAGACGTGGTGGAGATTGGCACCACAACAGGTGAGTGTCTGCGACCACAGGCTCAGGTAAAAGAGATGGATGGTGGCAGATTTTTGATACGTGTTTTTGTTTTCTTTATCTATTTAGGTAATCGTGATGTGAGGGAGAGAGAACGTTTTACATCAGAAAGTGCCCAGATCCTGATCGGGGAGATCATGGGGTGTAATCTCGAATTGCACAACATACAGCAAAAAATCAGTGATGTTATTAAAAAAAATAATAACATCATTGATGTTTTGGGGCGAATTTAAAACCCCACAAAATCTAGTTTTGGGATTGTGGTCCAATTTTTAAAATCTTTTTGCAATGTTTTGAAAAGCCAAATTTGGAGGATGCACACAGTGTGCCAACATGTGCTATCTGCCATCACGGGAGATCAATGGACGCGTTTTGGGGGTGCAACACCTTCCTCAATTATAAAGTAGCGGTGAGGAAGGGCTTGCTCCCCCAAAACACGTCCCTTGATCCCCCGTGATGGCAGATAGCACATGTTGACATTCTGAACTTGGTGTGCATCTACCAAATTTGGCTTTCCCAGGGGTGATTTCCCCCCATCTGAACGCTATATCAAACACAGTTCCTAAATACTCATGTCTGATATAGCCTTCAGGTTTTACCTAATGTGAACTTTGTAAGTTCAAGTTTTTTGGCTTTCTTGTTGGCTTTACACAGGCCTGTTTTATCTGAAATGGACATTTCGATTTTTGATTATGCTACAGCAAAAATTGTTATACAAAAAACATGTTGGTTTGTTTTAAAAACCTTTGGTAAATGCACATGTGATTGTGCAGCTATAAAAAAGTTGGTTACTCAAGAATGTGTGGATTATTGTCTCAACACTACAACACTTTTGGGGTGATGTAATTGCTGTTTTATGCAAACATGGGGGTTATTTCCTAAGGGCAAATACACTTTGCACTACAAGTGCAGTTTCAGTGCAGTTGCAAGTGCACTTGTAGTGAAATGTGTTTTTGCATTTAGGAAGTACCAGCCAACAGTGTTTTTTATAAGGTTACCCAATCACGACATTTTCTGCACTCAACACATTTCTGTCAGAGTCAGCTAAAACAAAGCAGTAAATGTCCACAAAGAATTTCTTCTGGGTTTCTTTTATTCGAAAAAGGTTTCACATATTGTCTGGCATATTGATAGCCCCCCTACCCGCAAAGAACTCCAGGTATCGTAACCGGACATCACAGACATTCAGGGAGGGCAAGCCAGGACGGCCACTTTCAAGCGCCGTCAGTGTTGTTGGATGTAGGATTCCAGCCTCAGGCCCAACTGAGCCAGCATAGTTGGCTGATTGTTTTCTTAAAAAATTATGGAGAACACAGCAGGCAAGTATTATATGGTTCAGTTTATACTCCGCCATATGGATGGGTGTCAGAAATAGTCGGAACCGGCTGGCCAGGATTCCAAATGTGTTCTCCACCACTCTTCGGGCTCTGGCCAGCCGGTAATTAAAAACCCTCTGTTCCGGGGTGAGGGTCCTCATCGGGAATGGCCGCATCAGGTGGTCCCCCAGCGCAAACGCTTCATCAGCAACGAACACAAATGGGAGACCTTCAACATTGTCCTCTGGAGCTGGCAAGTCCAAGCTGCCATTCTGGAGACGCCTGTAGAACTCCGTCTGGGCGATGACTCCACCATCGGACATCCGGCCATTCTTCCCCACGTCCACATACAGGAACTCGTAATTAGCCGACACCACCGCCAACATCACTATACTATTAAACCCCTTGTAATTATAATAGTACGATCCCGAGTTGGGTGGTGGGACGATGTGGACGTGTTTCCCATCAATTGCCCCTCCGCAGTTAGGAAAGTCCCACCGCTGGGCAAAGTGGGAGGCCACAGTCTGCCATTCCTGTGGCGTGGAAGGAAACTGTTGAGGAAAAAACAATAAACATTACTATTTTTTCACAGAAACATGGCAAGCAGATTAGACACAAACATTATGGGGCAACCTCCAGATAGCATTTATTAAGGGGAATTTAACAACACCAAAGTATAAGGTACACCTATCAGATTCCCCCTCCCCCCTCTCATGGGCCATTTCTAACATTATAGGGGGGGGAACTCTTGGACAGGTAACCCTCTTCACTTCATTGAGAGATGAATGCCTAAATAATGGGTATTACTTGGAACAGCCCCTTCTTAGTTACACTATTGGCAGACCACTGGACAGGTAAGAAGTGTCTCAATACAAAGATATAAATACACACTTTACACATTTAAGCACATTTGAACATTCTGCTATTACCTATCAAGATAATAATAGGATACAAGAACTTTAAACAGTACCATTGGAAAGTATACAGGCAGGCCCTTGCACTACATGCTTTGGGGAATTCATCCATACATCTGACCAGTAAAGAGATGGGTATAGTGTGTATGGGTTTGGCAAAGTCAGCAGATAGATGATTGAGGATACATAGAGAATTGGGATCAGCTGACTTAGCAGTTGGGGGAGGGAGGGTTACTAAAAATTATTTGGGGACACCACAAAAAAAAGCCTCTGGCACTCTGCCTGAATTAAAATAAAAAATAACATTACTAAACATTTTAGGGGGTGTTTGGGGTAAAGCACTACTATGGAGCAGATAAAATACATTGTTAAGTGACTACATGAGGTGAATATAGGGCACGAGACACCATGCTGGGGAGGTTAGTGAAGGGCAAATATGTATGAAAGACCTAAAATAATAATTACATAAAAATCCAGCATGCATGAGGACAAAGGGGACATTCACAGCATATTACAATCATGGTAATTAGGGAATGAGGAAAGAAATACAATATATTAGCAAACATTCAAGACAATAAAATGTGATATAAAAGGATAAAAATCTTACCTTCATATATTCCTTCTGCAGGACCTGGATGATGGCAGAACAGGTCTCTGGGATAATGATCCCCAGAGCCTGGGGGGAGATGCCTGTCGAGAACTTTAAGTCCTGCAGACTTCTCCCTGTGGCCAAATACCGCAAGGTAGCGACCAACCTCTCACTCCCGGAGTGATGGCTTGCCTCATGCAGGTATCCTGCCTGCTGATATAGGGGGTCAGCGAAGCCAACAAACGGTGAAACACGGGGTCCGTCATCCGGAGAAAGTTCCTGAAATCATCAGGATTATTCTCACGGATCTCACGGAGCAAAGGCATATGACAGAACTGGTCACGCTGAAGCAACCAATTCTTGGTCCATGAACTCCTCCCCACCCTGTTCATGGACTGGACTTGTGTCAAGGTCAGGACCCCAACACCAAGCCCCCACACAGCACAAACTCTACGAGGAGTACGCATACGAAACATGGCTAGAAAACGGTCGGCTGCTCAGAACGAAGTAACAGAACGCACTGAAGAACAGCAAGGCCTGTGAAGAGCGACCTGAAAAACAGTAACGAACGAACAAGAATACAATGACTACCTAAAGTCACGCGGAACTTGCTTGCACGCACTGAAGAGCAGATACAAACCCACAAGCACAAACTGAACGGCAGAAAACGATCTGAAAGCCACGAGTCTGAAAAAGCGCGAATCGTCTCTCACCAAACTTTTACTAACACGAGATTAGCAAAAGGAGCCCAAAGGGTGCCGCGCTTGGTTCTGAACCGGCCTTTTCTAGTCTCGTCGTACGTGGTGTACGTGACCGTGTGGTTGTCGATCGGAAATTCCGACAACTTTGTGCGACCGTGTGTAGGCAAAACAAGTTTGAGCCAACATCCGTCGGAAAAAATCCTAGGATTTTGTTGTCGGAATGTCCGAACAAAGTCCGACCGTGTGTACGCCCTATTATAATAATATCTTTAATTAGTGGATTCTTTATTTTAAGTCTTCGAAAAATATCCTCACCCGGTGTGAAAAAATTTGTTCCCGTGAGAGGCGTCAACGGTGAATTGTGTGCCCATTTTTGTTTCCGTTGTAGTGCATCCCAAATTCTAAATACATTTTTTGTCAAATCATGTGCATTAGGGTCTAGTATTCTATGTTTATTTAAAATCCAGATATTTTTGTGAAGCGTGGTTTTACTTAAAGTGTTTTCTATCTCTATCCATTTTTTTTCTTCGTTTTCTTTTGTCCATTCAATCATGCGTGCTAGGATTACTGCTTTGTAGTACCTAGAAATATCTGGTGCTGTTAAGCCCCCGTGCTGTCTTTTCCTGGAAATTAATGCGAATTTTAGTCTTGGTTTTTTATTTTGCCATATATATTTTGTTAATATTTTTTGTATGGTTTTGAAGAAGCTCTGTGGAACCTTTATTGGTAACATTTGAAATTTATACAATGTCTTTGGTAGTATTGCCATTTTAATCATGTAAACTCTTCCAATCCACGATATTGATTGTATGTTTACCTTCTTACCTCCTGCCTTGATCTCATTTAATAGTGGGATGTAGTTTGCAGGATAGATTTGCTCGAGTGATGCTGTTAGTTTAATTCCTAGGTAGGGTAACTCCCCTTTTACCCACGTAAATGGAAATTCTTTTTGAAGGGCCAAGATGTCTTTTTTTCTTACTCCAAGGTTCAATATTTCTGTTTTAATGGGATTTATTTTGAAATTTGAGAGTTCACCATATTTATCGACTTCTTTCAGGAGATTTGACAGGGTCTCTCTAGACTTAGTCACGTACACAAGGATATCGTCGGCATAGGCCGCGACTTTATGTTCTTTTCCCCCTACTTTCACCCCCTCTATACCTCGGTTATTTCGCAAGGTCACGAGGAAAGGCTCAAGTGACAGTACGTATAGAAGGGGTGAGAGCGGACATCCTTGCCGCGTTCCGTTAAGCATTTCAAACACTGGCGACATCTTACCGTTTACCTTTACACTAGCCGTGGGCCCTTTATAGAGATTCTTGATCCACTTCATTATTTTAGGCCCCAGACCGAGATGTTGTAGTGTGGTCATCATAAATCCCCAGTCTACCCTATCAAATGCTTTTTCTGCATCAATTGACAGGAGTAGATCTGGGGAGATATTGGTGTTCTTCCTTCGCAGCATCAAGATTGTTTTTATGCTGTTGTCCCTTCCTTCTCTTCCTGGTACAAACCCAGTCTGGTCCGGGTTTATCCATAGTGGCATCAGTCTTTTTATTCTGGTGGCTAGTATTTTGGCATATAACTTCGTATCCGTGTTCAATAGAGCGATGGGCCTGTAACTTGTACAATTAACTTTGTCTTTTCCTTCTTTGGGTATTATGGTGATATGTGCCAGAAGTGATTCTTTTCTGATGTCTTCGTCTTCTACTATTTTGTTTAAATATTCATAGTCTTGGAATCAATTGGTCTTTTTTATAATATCTGATTGTAAATCCGTCTGGCCCAGGACTCTTACCAGTAGGAATTTCTTTTAATGCCAGCTTGATCTCTTCTTGTGTTATCTCTTTTTCTAGGTCCATTAAGGTCTTAGGTTCAATTTTTGGAAGATTTGCTTTTTCTAAATAAGTTTGGATCTGCTTCATTCTTCTTTCCATTTGTTGGGTTGATTCTTGTTTTTTTATTGCATACAGAGAGCTATAATATTGTGCGAAGGCTTGTGCTATTTCCGTCGTTTTATTTTCTATTTCTCCTTTTTCATTTTTTATCTTCTCTATATAATTTAAGGTCATTTTTCTTAGGAGATTCGCAAGATACTTTCCTGCTTTATTGCCCATCTTAAATCTCTCACTTACTACCCTATTGATTTCCTTTCTATCTTCCTTTTCCAGCAGTTCCTTTAGTTGTTCTCTTTTTAGGATCAGGGCCCGATATGTTTCTTTTTTAATTTCCTTTTTATGTCTTTGTTCCAGGTTATGGATTTCATTTTGAAGTTTCAGCATATTCTTTCCCTTTTCCTTCTTCCTACTTGCTCCTATGGATATTAGTTTTCCCCTGATAACGGATTTATGTGTCTCCCATAGGGTTGCTCTTGACAGGTCTGGGGTGTCATTTTCTCGAAAATATCTTTCGATCTCGTCTTTTATGATTTTTTCAATGTCTCCATCGTCCAATAGCTCTTCGTTAAGTCGCCATGTACTTCTTCCCATGGGCTCTCCCTGAACGTTCATCTGCAGAGAAACCAGGGAGTGGTCTGATAGTGCTGATGTTTCAATTTCTATCTCAAGTACTTCCTCAAGTAGTCTGTGTTCCAGCAAGATATAACCCAATCTAGTGTATATTTTATGGACTGTTGAAAAATAAGTGTAGTCTTATGCCTGGGTGCCATATTCTCCATGCGTCTACTAATTGTAAGTCGTGAAGTTTTTTTTTAATCTTCCTGCCCGTCAAATGCAGCCTCACTGTGCCTGTCAAATGCAGCCTCACTGTGCCCGTCAAATGCAACCTAACTGTGCCCGTCAAATGCAACCTAACTGTGCCCTTCAATTGCAGCCTCACTGTGCCCTTCAATTGCAGCCTCACTGTGCCCTTCAATTGCAGCCTCACTGTGCCCTTCAATTGCAGCCTCACTGTGCCCATCAATTGCAGCCTCACTGTGCCCATCAATTGCAGCCTCACTGTGCCCATCAATTGCAGCCTCACTGTGCACATCAAATGCAACCTCGCTGTGCCCATCAATTGCAGCCTCACTGTGCCTATCAATTGCAGTCTCACTGTGCCCATCACATGCAGACTCACTGTGCCCATCAATTGCAGCCTCACTGTGCCTATCAATTGCAGCCTCGCTGTGCCCATCACATGCAGACTCACTGTGCCCATCAATTGTAGCCTCACTGTGCCCGTCAAATGCAGTCTCACTGTGTTATCAATTGCAGCCTCACTGTGCCCATTAATTGCAACCTCATTGTGTCCATCAATTGCAGCCTCACTGTGCTCATTAAATGCAGCCTCACTGTGTACATCAATTGCAGCCTCACTGTGCTGTTATGAGGGGTTCCCACTATCCCTGCACTGAGTTCCCAGGTCTGTACACCTGCTGGCTGCTGTCCCCATTATGAGGGGTCCCCACTCCCCAGTGATGCAGCGCATAAGCAACGCCAATGGTAGCCCATTGCACTAGCCCTGGGTAGTTGTGGTGCACCCTAATCATGGTGACATGCCATTCAATTTTTGCCATTGAACAGCACTAAATCGGCTGCATCTCCTTTTTCAGGTGGGGTGCTCGGGGGTGGTAAAACTTCAGCTCAACTGCCTGCTTGTACTGCTCCACCCAGCTGTGTGAATAAGCCCCTAAGGTCTTCTTTACAAGTGTGGTCTCAGATCTGGGCATTGCTCTCTAGGGGTCCACAGACACACTAACTGCCTCCCTGGCACCCTTTCTATCAAAGAATTACTTTTCATCTCTTCCAACTGTTCAGCCGCTCAGTACATTTTCTGCACTCATTTAAGGTGGCTGTAGAATATATGATTCCTTTTTTAATTTCATTCCTACTACAGCCACCTTTAAATGAGTACACAGAATGTACTGAGCTGCTGAACAGTTAAAAGAGATGAAAAGTAATGTGGGATGGAAAGGGCTTCAGGCAGTGATTGGAATGGCCAGATCTGACACCGGAGGCTGCAGGATGTGAGGTGAGAGCAAACAAACCACAGAAAATGAAGGAGTTGGGAGTGGGAGAGGATCGGCATGATTGGGATGATGTAGACTTGCATTACATGGAGAGAGGGGGAAGTAAAGTTGGAGGTGAAAGGTGCTGCTGTAGCAGGAGTCAGGACAGTAAAAATAACATAGCAGGTGCTCCCTCTGCCCCCCCCCCCCCCATCCTGGCCCTGCATGTACTGTTCCATGACTTCTCTGTGTGTTTCCAGTGATCCCTCCGTGTGCACTGCTGGCTGCTGAGTCTGTCACAGGGAGATGGACGGAGGATATGGACTGCTGCCTTTGCCTCTGCATGCTGCATGTCTGCCCTGAGCCTGCCACCACTCTTCTTCTTCTGCTGCCGATTCCCTCAGCACTTACTTGCTGAAGGAGGCAGGCAGTGTGAGACGAGTCACTCCTCCACCAGCAGCACAGGGACTGAGAAAGCCGGGACTTTAATCTTAATATCGGCAAATGCGGCCAGTGTAAATCCACACATCAGCTGAAATAGAAAAAATAGTCCATCCAACTACATTCTCCCCGGCCCTCTGGATGCCCCCCTCCCCCAGCCCAGGGGTCCCCCTTTATCAGGATAGAGCAGTGGATGGATGGCCACCTACCTGTATGCAGGCCAGGCAGCCATCCCCACTCCACTGTTCAATAATCAGTGTGTTCTCCGGGCTCATTAGCAGCAGTAGGCTGGGAGGTGTACAGGAGTGTCTGATGGCTGGCCGATTTAGAGAGGCTCAATCCTTGTGTTTCACCACTATGGGACTGGAACAAGTCGACCAGCGAAACCGGAAGTGAAGCGGTTCTGCTAAAAACACCGCCCTACGTCCTCCATGGCCCTGCCAATCATAAACCACCACACAAAGAATAAGGCCCCTTTCACACTGGGGTGGGAGGTGCGTCGGCGGTAAAGCGCCGCTATTTTTAGTGGTGCTTTACCGTCGTTTTATCGGCGGTATTCGACCACTCCAGTCACTTTCACACTGGAGACACAGCAGCGGCTGTTTTAGGTCGGTTTGCAGGCGCTATTTTTAACGCAATAGCGCCTGCAAAACGACCCAGTGTGAAAGGGGTCTAATTGTACAGTGGGAGTGTTTGGGCGCACAGCTCTGCTCCCCGAGGAAACTCTAAAGGCAGCTAATCAAGTTTCCCAGCTGCAATCACATGATTGCAGAAAGTCATACTTCCCATAGACACCTGTGTGTCATTAGCTTTGGGGGGAGGGGGTGCGCCCCTGTACCCCCTATTGACAGGCTGCCAATGCCTGTAGGTACAGTAAATATTTCCTAAACTTGCAACATTTATAAGACATTCACATTGGCTGCAGACGATGATGTCACTTTAGCAGGCGCAGTGCGCTGTGCATTCGGGGCACACTAAGCGTACTCTGCATGCAGAGTGCTGTGACATGATTGTGACTCCTGTGCTCATCCATTCAAATGGCCAGAGAGTGCAAACCTGGAAGGAAGACTGGATGAAGATGAAAGCATCAGAAACGGTAGCAGTGCACCACTGCAGGGCTCCATTTGTAAGGTATTAGTATACGGTGTATACTAGCACATTATGGCACAAACCTGCAAGGGGCTATATAAAAAAAAAGATTTTTCATACAGAAATACAACAAAGCCATAGGGGTTGCAACTGTGTCACTATTTTCTTAGTGGACAGGGGTCAGTAGCCAATTGCTCTACCAAAGTTGACAACTTTAGTACGTAGATTGGTAGATAGCTAGACCTGCAGTTCGTACAGTCAAAGTAACTAGCAAATCATTTTGCTGTCAGAATTGTTACTGATAACAGGATCCAGCAAACAGGGAAATACACATATACAGTAAATGTATGTATTACACTAGTAATGGATGAAAAACTCTAATGTTAAATGTAGACTGAGTAGAATCTTTTGCGACGTGTGCAAATGATTCTGGGAAATGTAGAGAATGCAGCCACGACAAGGACTCTGGTCTGCCGGCCTTTGAATTCCATACTTTAGAAATAAAAAAGGAAGTTGACTTGAAAAATACCAGCCAGAGAGATCCCATTTGGCAGCCATAAAGAATTTAGTCCCACTGCATGCCAATATAAAAAGGATTCACCTATTCACGTGCTACTTCTAAGCACAGAAAGTCTCCAGTATCCTTGCCTGGGGACTGTGCATGAGGAATGCTGTCTGGAATGTATCTGACAACATACTACAAATATGTGTAAGTTGTCTGGGACCAGGATTCCCCTTAAATTTGAACTATGGGAAAAAAATGTATTTGAAAACCTGCGCTAAGTAAGTTAGCCATAATAAATGTTATACTATGTGCGGATGGCTGCTGCTTAGTGTAAAATTTATATCTAGCTACAAACTGGATCCTCTCTCCTTGCTCATTCACAAAAAGCCTTGTTTTTTCTTTTCATGGAATACAAGGCATATCTGAGTAGGGATAATCGGCTGTCAGTATTATATTATGATATAAGAATAGCTAAGATTTCAGTGAAGTTTGAAAATACATTCATCCCCAATGCCTGTACATATACGATATGAATGAGGGTTTTTTTTGTGTGTTTTTGTGCTTTGGCTGTTTGATCAGAATAAGCAAATACTTTAGTATGCATAGTCTAGGCAAATGTTCACTTTAAAATAGTTTTGGAAGACAAATGCACTCAACCTGTTCCAAGGCGGTTAACAAAAGTGTCAACATTTTAAACTAATCTCTCAACTATTTTTGTAGAAATTGAAATGTTCTTGGCTAAGCCTTGTTACACGTGGTATGTGCCATGAATAATATATTTTTATTACGTTTCTTTTTATGTCTTTGACAATGCTTTGTCCTTTGTAAGCTCAAACATTTTTTTCAATAAAAATATGTTAAACAAACAAAAAAGTTTTAAAATTCAAAAAAGTTTCAAAACTTTAAAATAAACCTTTCCAAATTTGAAATGATCAACGTTAACATTCCTGCTCAACAATGTGCAACCATTGCCTCAAACTTTTCCTTCAAATTGGTGACAGGAAAATTGAAAAATCTGGGAGTTAATGTCACTCTAGTATATAAATGTGCAAAGTAAATAAAGATAGGCGCTAGCCTTACAAATATACAAGTGCTTCAAATAAAAAAATAAATTTCAAATCAAATAATTGCATTACATCAATATATTACACTTTTGCATGCGCATATAATTATAATAACATTAATGTCCCAAATATGTGTGTATATTTCCAATCACTTTGCCAGTGAAAAATATAACAGGGTGCTCCACCACTTTCACACTCATCAGACCTATGCAACCAACAAAGCATAAACTCTATCACAGGAACAGGACACTTACTAATTTAGGAAGTACTGATCATGCCCACATGCCATCACACAGACACTTTTTCTCCCTTTTATTCTCTACTTCATCCTATCCACTTCTGCCCCAAACCACCCCCACTTCAAGACCTTTCCATTACCCTCCCACATTTGACTCTCCCCTCTCCCACTCCCCTGTCCCCTCCAACCTACATCCCCTTACCCTCCTTTTTAACATGGAAAACCAAAGGCCCCTTCTGGGATAGAAGACCACATAACACCATACAAAGTCAAAAGATATTAAAGAGGCTGACATTACCCTACTTCTTGACACAGAATCTGGCTCCAAAATGTGGTGTTTCAGATCTCAGTTGTCAGAAACCATGAACCAGACCAAGACAGAAGTACAGTTAAAACACACTTTTTTATTAATAAAAATAAAAAGGTAAATAGAGTAAGCATAGTCAAAGCATAGCCAGAGTCCAGTAACCGGATCAGATAGTCAGCCAAGCCAGAGTTCAGTGACCAGATCGGGTAATCAGCCAGGCCAGAAGTCAGGGATCCAAGTGGAAGAACAACAGGCAGGATAAGGAGCCAGAAGGGATATCAGCAAGCCAGTCTTTAAACAGAAATGCAGGAGATGGTTTCTTGTGATGTGACCAATGCGAAGGCAGGAAAGAAGTGAGCTGGACGTCTTTAAGTAGGCGGGACTGACGAGCAGATCCACAACAACTGGTTAACTGTGGAGAGAGAAGAGAGCTGGCAATTAGCCGACAGCTGAGTGGCCAACTCAGAGAAGGAAGGGCTGAGCCAGCTCTGACATCAGTTGAAGGACCTTTTGTTATACAATATGCTGGAAAGACATGTAAAACCCAATATGTTGTTGTGGTCTCTCTGCCACCCTTAATAATCCATATAGATATTTTATTGAGTAAACCGCAACAGGAACTTTAATGTTAACTAGAGTGGGAATTGGTGAAGGAAAAACTTGTCCATGCTTTAATATAGTTTTATACTAAACACAAGGAAAGTACTATACCCATGCATTGTTATGGTTGGCCATTTGTTGACCATATACTTTTCATTATTGCCAGTTTGTTTTTTGGCTGAAAATCGTAACTGTTGCCTTTTTTGTTCCCTGCATAATAACTGACTGTTTGTTGCCCGCACATTGTAATACTTGATTGTTTGTAACCTGCATATTGAGGCAATTGCTCATTTTTTGAGGTTTGTTTAGAGGACTGTACTATTATAACTTAAAGTGATTGTAAACCATCTCATATACCCAGTGAAGTCAATAGCTTCAGGTGATACACAGAGATTAAACAAAACCGCCTACATAAGTTTTACTTGTTTATATGCAGCCATCTCTTCTCTACATCCATTCAAAAGTGCAGATTTGTGATAAAATCCTCCTCCAACTGTAATAAGCAGAGAGGAGGGAGTGGAGAGCTGAAGTTACAGTGTGTGAGAGCTGATTGGAGGAAAGGGACACGCCCCCTTGCACATACTGCACAGGAACGAAGGAAAAATACAGAGCTGTGTTCTGAATAGACAAGCTGTGTGCTGAGCTCTCTCTCCCCTCACAAATTTATCTCATGTGTTTGAAAAACTTGTCAGATCCGACTCATGCTGATAACAGAGGAACGAAGCACCAGAGAGAAATGACACTTAGAGCTTTGGAGACTAGTAAACACCACAGATATATGTGCTTTGTTCAGATTTCATGACTGAGATTTACAACCACTTTAATCCCCTGCAGGACTGTTATTATTATTATTGCAATGCTGTTACCAACATGCTTTGCTGCAGCAAACTACATTCTTACACATTTGGATTTGATTTATTTATGTTAAACACTTTACTAGCATAGTTAAATATACAGCATGAAGTAAAGAAAATTTAAATTGTCTCAGTTTTTTTTGTAGCCATTATTAGTATTCTTTTAATTTCATGAATATCGCTGAACTTTATTTCGGAGCACTATGTATCCCGGGAGGCTGGGGACAGAGAAGGGCTACATCATCGTTACCTAGGTAAGTAAGTTACATCATGAAGCAAAAAAAAAAAAAAATGTATTCGCAAATGGGAAGGGGCAGGAAAGTTAACATTTAGTGAAAGGCCTGCTTTAACAATTCATATACTGTATACAGTAGGGATATGCAATTAGCGGACCTCCAGCTGTTGCAGGACTACAAGTCCCATGAGGCATAGCAAGACTCTGACAGCCACAAGCATGACACCCAGAGGCAGAGGCATGATGGGACTTGTAGTTTTGCAACAGCTGGAGGTCCGCTAATTGCATATCCCTGGTATACAGTATACACCAATCAGCAATAACATTTTGACAATCCCCATAACACATCGAGGCATGGACTCTCCTAGACCGCTAAAGGTATGCTGAGGTATTTGGTACCAAGCGATCAGTAGAAGATCCTTTAAGTCCTGTAACTTGCGAGTTGGGGCCTCCATGGATCAGACTTGTTTTTCCAGCAAATCCCGCAGATGCTCGATTGGACTGAGATCTGAAGTTAGTTAGAAGTCAACACTTCTAACTAGCTGTGTTTCTAAAACCATTTTTGATTTTATAAGACCAGGCCATCTTTGATTCCTCCATGTTCCAGTTCTGATGCTCATGTGCCCATTATAGGGACTTTTGGCTGTGGGCACGGGTCAGCATGGGCTATGCAGCCCCATATGCAACAAACTGCAATGTATTGTGTGCTTTGACAACTTTCTATCAGAACCAGTATTAACTTTTTCAGCAATTTGAGCTACAGTACCTTTTCTATTGGATCAGACTACACAGACTTTGCTCCCCAAGTGTATCATTGAGCATTGGGCGCTCTTGACCCTGTCACTGGTTTGCCAGTTTTCCTTCCTTGGACCACTTTTGGTCGGACCTGACCACTGCAGACTGCGAACGTCCCACAAGAGCTGCAGTTTTGGAGTTGCTCTGACCCAGTCATTCAGACATTACAATTTAGCCCTTTTTAAAGTGACCTACCGTATATACTCGAGTATAAGTCGTTCCGAGTATAAGTCGAGGCCCTAATTTACCACAAAAAAATGGGAAAAACTTATTGACCCGAGTATAAGACGAGGGTGAGAAATGCACAGCTACTGTAAGTGGAAAAGAGGGTCAACAATGCCCATTTGCAGCATCACTGTGCCCATTTGCAGCCATAGGTCCCCTGAACTTCAAACTCGGTAGTTAAGGGTTCCTAGATGCCCCCTAGCTGCAGCCAAAATTTGGGGTCTCTGAACCCAAAGGGTCCGAAATGACATTGCTGCAGATGGACACAGTTGCCTGAATTTGGGGCCCTGTATCTTGGGGCCACTTAGTGCTAAGAACCCCAAATATGGAACTAGCACCATAATATTTCCAAAGCTGGTGCTTCTAGCACCAAGTGGCCCCGAGATGCAGGGCCCCAAAAGTCAGTTCAGAAAATGTCGAGCACTTTTCTGCAGCAGAGAATGACATTTTCCGAACCGTTTTTGGGGCCCCGTATCTCAGGGCCACTTGGTGCTAGGAACCCCAGCTTTGAATATGTTGTGGTACCAGTTCCACTGGGTTTGCACACCAAATTTGGGGTTTCTAGCACCAAGTGGCCCCGAGATACAGGGCCCCAAAATCAGTTCAGAAAATGTCAAGCACTTTTCTGCAGCAGAGAATGACATTTTCCGAACCGTTTTTGGGGCCCCGTATCTCAGGGCCACTTGGTGCTAGGAACCCCAGCTTTGGATATGTTGTGGTACCAGTTCCACTGGGTTTGCACACCAAATTTGGGGTTCCTAGCACCAAGTGGCCCTGAGATACGGGGCCCCAAAGTCGGTTCGGAAAATGAAATTTTTTGCTGCAGAAAAGTGCTTGACTCGAGTATAAGTCGAGGGGGCACTTTCAGCACAAAAAATGTGCTGAAAAATTCGACTTATACTCGAGTATATACGGTAATCCTTTATGCTTGACAATTTCTTGCTTTCAATACATCAACTTCAGGGAAAACATGTTCACATGCTAGCTAATATATCCCACCCAATTCCAGGTGCCACCACAATGAGATAATCAATGTTATTCACTCTGTCAGTGGTCATAATTATATGGCTGATTGGTTTATTTTAATAGCTTACCTGGAATTCAGCTTTAAACTCTTCCAATTACCTTGTGACAAGCCCTGCTACCCATAATCATAGCTCATTTTGATAGTACCAACAGTTGGAAATTCAGTAT
Organism: Lithobates septentrionalis; assembly: GCA_037952835.1. NCBI lineage: Eukaryota > Metazoa > Chordata > Amphibia > Anura > Ranidae > Lithobates > Lithobates septentrionalis. The sequence goes on from JBBDGP010000165.1 coordinate 2,559,224, forward strand.
ATGGATTTAAAGTATAACTAAAGGCAAAACTTTGTTTTAAGTTTTCAATAGTTTGTGGGCAACTATATGGCAAATGAGGTTTAATGGAGATATGTAAAATAATGCACTTGGGGGCTAAGAACATAAATGCAAACTACTCACTGGGGGAGAACGTCTGGAGGAGTCAAGGATGGAGAAAGATCTGTGGGTCTTAATAGAAGACAGGCTGAGCAATAGCATGCAATGTCAAGCTGCAGCTACCAAAGCCGGCAGAGTATTAGCATGCATAAAAAGGGGATATACTCCAGGGATAAAACTATAATCCTGCCACTTTATAAAACTCTGGTCCGGCCACATCTGGAGTATTCCGTCCAGTTTTGGTCACCAGTCCTCACAAGGGATGTGCTGGAGCTGGAGAGAGTACAAAGAAGGGCAACTAAATTTAATAAGGGGACTGGAGGACCTCAAATACGAGTAGCGACTACAAGCACTACATTTATTCTCGCTGGAGAAGAGAAGCTTGAGAGGGGGCATAATATCGATTTACAAATTACTCAATGGGGATCCCAGCATTGGAAAAAATCTATTCAGTCTCATGGGGTGTTAGAGGACACAGGGCCACACAATGAGATTGGAGGAGAAGCAGTTTAACCTTAAACTGTGCAGGAGGTTTTTCACTGTCAGGGCGGTAAGAATGTGGAACTCTCTTTTACAATTGGTGGTGGGGAGTATTAATATTTTTAAAAGACTCTTGGACATGAATCTTAAAGAACACAATATACAGGGATACGGGAAAAGGTTATCGACACTGACACACGTACACCTACACAGGTTGAACTGGATGGACTATTGTCTTTATTCAACCTTATGGACCAATGTGGACTACATCCTCCGGTATTTCTATGCATCAAATGTCCCTCTAGTGCCCAGTGTTTTAACTGATATCATGTTTGTGAGCCAAACTAAAGGGATTGAGGGATGACTAGTTCCTCAGACTGATAATTGCTTCGCATGACTCTGTACCTGGACTACATATCCCAGGGATCCTTGCTACCATCGGAGAGATTGCTGGGAGACATGTTTGCATCCTTGCCTATACGACTCACCGCCGCTGGTGTGTGGGTCCACAACTCATGGTAAGAGTACCTACCCCTCCCCTGGGTGGTGGAAGCACAGTCCCGGGTGCTGTCTGATTTTAAATATTTGAATATCATCATCTACAACCTTTTGGGGTACATTAATACCTTTTACTCTTCCAAAGATTCCCTTTGTGGATTATCCCCTGAAATTCCATTTATGTGGACATATCACTTTATAACATTGTGTTTTTGTTTATTTGAACACTGATGTATACACGTGCACTTTGGATATTACTTCATATGCTCACATTTAGTTGAGTCGGCTGTTATAGCGATATCCTATTTAAGTTGTTTGGTTTTGTTTTGAATCTATATTTGGAATTGGTTTGAATTCCCTTTTCTATATCTGTCCTGTTTACCCTTATCATCAAGAGTGAAAGTGAAAAAAAAAATCAAAATGTATTTGGTTGTCACCAAAACAGGAAGAGAGGGGAAATCGGCCAATAGGGACACTAGTTCTGGTGACCCCGGTGACAACCACTGTTTTGTCTATGGGACAGTAAGTGAAATCTCCCCAATGGGACACAGATGATAAAAAAAAATTATAGTAGTTAAAGAGGAGTTGCAGCCACAAACATAATTTTTTTTTTTTAAAGTCAGCAGCTACAAATACTGTAGCTGCTGACTTTTAATAAGGACATTTTCCTGTCCAGGGAGCTCACGCTGTCGCCCCCCCGATGCCGATCTGTCCATCGGATCGGGTGCAGACGCCGCCATTCTCCACTGCCGGTTTCCTACTGCGCATGCGCGAGTCGCGCATCGCTTTGTGAATGCCCAGCTTGTCTTCTGGGACACACACAGGTCCCAGAAGACAGCGGGGGGGGCTCGCTGCACAAGAGGACATGACGTTCTGCTCCGTGGCCTGGCTGGAACGGAAGTACACTTAGTACTTCACAAAAGCTGAGTTAGAAAAAAAATAAATAAAAATAGTTAGCCAAAAACGAGTGGTGGAGGGGTCGTCTTTCCTTTAAGACAAAGTTCTAAAAGTGGGTGGAACTCCACTTTAAAGCGGAGGTCCGCTGAAAAAAAAATATTAAAAGCCAGCAGCTACAAATACTGCAGCTACTGACTTTTAATATATGGACACTTACCTGTCCAGGGAGCCCGCAATGTCGGCAGCCGAAGCCGATCTGTCCGTCGGCTCTCGGCTGCTGCCACCGCCATCCTCAGTAAGGGAATAAGGAAGTGAAGCCGTGCGGCTTCACTTCCTGATTCCCTACTGCGCATGCACGAGTCGCGCTGCGCGTCCTTTCTGGTCCCTGCTGTGTTCTGTGTCTCACAGAATACAGCAGTGGAGGACAGTGTAGGCGCCGGAAGTGGCGTAGGTCACCGCAAGCGCAGCGGTGATCTATGCCAGGAAGTGGGAGCAAATACCTGTATTAAACAGGTATCTGCTCCCTCCTCCCCCCTGAAAGGTGCCAAATGTGACATCGGAGGGGGGGAGGAATCCAAAAAGTGGAAGTTCCATTTTTGGGTGGAACTCCACTTTAAAACCCTCTCTTACTCTACCCAAGATAAAAATAATGGTTTGCATTGCCTCTATTTGCCCTGTGCTACCACTAGAGGGCAACTTTGAAAGCATCTTGAAGATCTTCACCTTCCCAATAGGAATGGCTCTGCTGACGTGCTCTTCTTTTGTAATGGTCTCCCACTGTGAGAGTGAGCAATAAACAGCATATCAGGATATTATGCAAGTGCGGGATATTTTCTCACCTGCATCCCGCCCCCTATCTTTACAGCTCGTCAGCTTTCGTCTCAGTTATTTCCTTTGGTTCCTTTATAACATTATTGTTACGCTGTATACATTTAAGAAGAAAAGTGTTTTTTCCTGTTAAGTCATGTGCAGCTGGTGGCAGTTAGTGGGGAGGGGGGTGGGGGGGGGGATCCAAGAACTGCCAGAATGTCACAAGATGATTATACAACCTTCCTTCTTTCGCAGTCCCCAGAGGTGTGACTGTGTTCTAGTATGCTAACAAAGTCATTATTTTAGATTTTTAAACTCTAGTCGGGATCACATGGCAAGCAAAATAATGGAGCTGAAATTCAGGAGAAAAAAAATGTCTCAATTTCATTTTACAAGAAAATATATCATTATATCATACCGTTTTTTACATTAAAGTGGTTGTATAGTCATTTTTGTTAACTTTTACCTACAGAAAAGCCTATAATACGGCTTACCTGTAGGTAAAAAAAAATCTCCTAAACCTGTACGGTTTAGGAGATATTCCCCTTGCTATGAGCCGCTGACTGCAGTGGCGCATGCGCACAGGGGATTCTCGGCTGAAGGCCTGGCAAATGCCGGACCTTGCCGGGAAAGAAATGTTTCATTGCGGCTCCGGCCACTCACAGCGCCGGAGCCGCGATACCCAGAAGACACGCCAAGGCAACATGTCAGCTACCTCGGCGTGGACCAGGTAAGATACCGATGCCTCGTTGCGGTGCATACTAGCTCATTATGCCTTTTGCCTTACAGGTGTGTAAAAAAAAAAAAATGTCAGCGGGTATACAACCGCTTTAATGAGGAACTCTAATATGTACTATTTGCATGAAAACCAGCCATCTAATTCAAGCGAAATGCAAATTCAGGAAGACAGCCATCATTTCTGTGGAAAGAACACTTGTACAGTCACCATAATTTCAGGGACATCTGGAATATTTTTTTAAAGAATAATTACAGGTATGGTATATTTTTATATAGTAGCTGGACCAACATAAGTATGTATATACCATACCTGGCTGATGCCCCTGGAAGTTAAAAATTACTGAAGGAGAAACTACTACACCAGTGATCTCCACTTGTTTCCAGGTCCCATGCTGAGCGACCGGCCTGCTGCATTCTGAATACAGGAGGTCAGCCACTTAGCACGGGTTCAAAGAGTGATTGCATCGAATGAATGAATGCAAATCCTTCTCTGATTGGATGAGGTGGAGAGTGTGACGTCACTGTCCAACCTCTCCACCTTCTCCTCCTGCCACACCCTTAGATCAGAGTTTTCTGATGAAAATATGACAAATTAAAATTGGACCTAAAAGAGATCCAGGCCCCAGACTTTCTAAGTAAGACTGGGACCACAAAGGATTCAGCTTTTTGTGGAAGGGCTGGGAAACCTTTAGCCTGGGGAGCAAACACAAACAACTAGACCTCGCAAAAAAAATAAAAATTTCTGCAGTAAAACTAAAGGGTATCATGCAAAGTGTGCCATGGTGTAGAGCTGCCTTAGTTGGTGGGAATGGTGAAAGATGGGTTTTCCTAAAGGACATAGCTTATTATTGCATAACCTTTTCACATCTTCCAGCATCAGCTTCCTTTGCAGTTCATGGAATACAAGCAACTGATGTGTCTGAACCACAAAATAAGTAGGTGGTAGAAGACTTCCCACTACCAAATGCTGTGACTGCAGGTCTAAACAGAGAGCTGGTAGCTATATAATGCTAAATGTGTGTCAATGACTGTGGGTCTAGTCTAATGCTCAACTTCTGAAGGTGATATATCTCCACTCAGGGCCACCAGCTGAACATATCGTATTAGTACTGGCCAAGGGAGCAAATCCTGCTCTTCAGTTCACTCCTCCATGGGTCTCTATGCTTGCTGATTCCTGTTTTGTTCTTCATACGCATTTAATTTACCTATGTAAATTATGCACACATTTGTAATGCATTTTTCATATCCACCTTTAATGATTCCACAAAACTCAGTTGAGTTATCTCAACTGAAAGAGGAAGTAAAGTCCCGTTTTTTTTTTTGTTTCTTTTTGTAACCTGCAAAAGTAAAGGTATAATGTGCTAGTATGCATTGCATACTAGCACATTATGTTAAACTTACCTGCAAACAAAGCCCTCGTCAACCCCGCTGGAGGCCGCATCCATCTTCACCTGTTTTACTTCCGGATCCGCAGACTCTGGCTGTGTGACTGTGTTAAGTCACCTTTTCATTTTTTTCTGAAACAGTTAACTTAAGAGCCCTTGCACACTGGGGCAGGGGCATCGTCGGCGGTAAAACGCCGCTATTATTAGCGGCGTTTTACCGTCGGTATTCGGCCGCTAGCGGGGCGGTTTTACCCCCCGCTAGCGGCCGAGAAAGGGTTAAATACCACCGCAAAGCGCCTCTGCAGAGGCGCTTTGCCGGCGGTATAGCCGCGCCGTCCCATTGATTTCAATGGGCAGGAGCGGTAAAGGAGCGGTATACACTCCGCTCCTTCACCGCTCCGAAGATGCTGCTGGCAGGACTTTTTTTACCGTCCTGCCAGCGCACCGCTCCAGTGTGAAAGCCCTCGGGGCTTTCACACTGGATACACAGCAGCGGCACTTTCAGGTCGGTTTGCAGGCGCTATTATTAGCGCAATAGCGCCTGCAAACCGCCCCAGTGTGCAAGGGCTCTACACTTTAAAGCTTTAAGTATAATAAGACAGGATACCATGTCCAATTATGAGGAGGAGACCAAGGGAAACCAAAACCCACACCCCAAAAAAAACTAGCTCTTTACAAAAATTCTTTAAATGAGTTTATTGTTCATTTAAAATGTATATAAACCCAAAGCATGTATTTTTCATTTTAGAAAGTGTAAGGAAGGCTTACAGCCCCTATCTGGTTACTTATTGTATTATCTTGTCCTGCTGCAAAGATTTCCCTTCACCTCCTGTCCCATGGATGCACCAGAAAATGAGATCTTTTTTAGTGACAATGGTCACCTGGACAAATATAGGGGTGAATCGCCCCAGTTGGGACGCAATTAGCAATAAACATTGGAAAAATGTTCGGACTCTTCCCCAGTCCATCCAAAACTTAAAAAAAAAACTGTACATACACTGTAGGGATAATCGATAAAGCCATAAAAAACAAAAAAACAAAAAAATGGCCTTAGGGCATCTGTTCAACTTTTTTAACACTGATACCACTACATGCATATTCCCACCCTATATAGAGCTGTTTTTGTCTTCTCAAGACACTGAGAGCTCATTTACACCATATGCAGCTGGATACATTTTTAAGTGCTGAATAAACGCATACTTACCAACTGTCACGAATTTCCCAGGACATTCCCGGTATTTAGACCCTTTTCCCGGATTTAGCCATTCCTGGGAAATGTCCCGGGAAATTCTTATTTTACCGATTTTGTTTTTTTCCGCCGCCGCCTCTAGAGGTCTGTGGCCGACGGAGACAATGTCTCCACCGGCCGCCATTTTCCTGAAGACCAAATTACTGTTTAGCAATGGCCGGGTGGCTGCTAATAGAATTTGAGCTGTGGCACCGCCCACCTCCCGCCCCGCTGCCGTCTGTCTGTGACCTGATGTGGGAAGGGGCGGGGGTGGGCGGCGCAGCAGCTCAATTGCTATTGGCAGCCACCCGGCTATTTTGTCCAATTCTATTTAGTAATGGCAGCGGAGAGAGTCTCCACTGCTGGGAATGCCTGATGTAAGGAAAAGGGGGGCTCCATTGGGGGATGCCTGGTGTAAGGACAGGACTCTGCTGGCAATGCCTGATGTAAGGGGGGACTCCGCTGCAATGCCTGATGTAAGGGGGGACTCCGCTGGCAATGTCTGATGTAAGGCGGGACTCCGCTGCAATGTCTGATGTAAGGGGGGACTCTGCTGGCAATGTCTGATGTAAGGGAGGACTCCGCTGGCAACGTCTGTTGTAAGAGGGACTCTGATGGCAAGGCCTGATGTAAGGGGGCCTCCGCTGGCAATGTCTGATGTAAGGGGGGACTCTGCTGGCAATGTCTGATGTAAGGGGGGACTCAGCTGGCAATGCCTGATGTAAGGGAAGAGTCAGCTGGAAATGCCTAATGTAAGGGAGGACTCTGCTGGGGACACCTGATGGCATCTGGTGGCAGGCGACGTGGCAGGTGACACGCTCAGGGCTTCCACTGATTCTGTATTATGGTGAGTTACATAATTTCATTCTATATTACAATTTAATAATAGAAATAATGCATTTCAATCATCCTGACTCCATAACAACCTTGGTGCCGGGATGATTGCAGCAGGTGTTTGGAGTATCTTTATCTGCTAATTTGTTAAACTTTCTGGAATACACATACACACAATACACTATTGTTGTATAGGATCTGGGCCTGCTGTCACTCCATCCCTCTTTCTTTCTCTCTTTTTCTTTCTCTCTTTCTTTTTCTTTCTCTCCCTCTTTCTTTCTTTCTCTCTTTCTTTCTGTCTTTCTCCTTCCATCCCTCATTCATCTCATACCACACCCCTTCCCAGCCACGCCCATTTAAGACATGCCCACTATTCCGCTCAAACCACGCCCATTTTTCGCCGCAGCGAGCTTCATGCGCTGCATTTTTCTGTTATGATATGCCCCGCCTACAAAAGAATGTCACGCCCCCTAATTATAGCAAGGCTCCGCCTACATGCAGAAAAGTGTCCCGGATTTTTTTTTTGCAATGTTGGCAACTATGTAAACGTAGTACAAACGCATGCCCCCATCAGTCCCCAAACTAGTTCACTTTCCCAACAGAGTTAACTTGCAGAGCCCCAGCAGTACAAGAAGCCCCTGGTCCATTGTAAGCATACACTGTCTTCTGATTTCATCTTTGCAGATTGCCCTGATCCTAATACACCTCACTAATCGATCCGTGACTGCTGCTCCTCTCTGCCAATCCCTTCACTGGCTTCCCCTACCCCACCGTGTAAAATTCAAAATGCTAACCATAACATACAAGGCCATTCACAACATCGCCCCCATCTACATCACCAACCTCATCTGCAGATATCGCCCAAATCGCCCCCTCCGCTCCTCCCAGGACCTCCTGCTCTCTAGCTCCCTTGTTACCTCCTCCCATGCTCGCCTTCAGGACTTCTCCAGAGCCTCTCCCATCCTCTGGAATTCCCTGCCCCAGTATGTCCGATCAGCCCCTACCCTATCCACCTTTAGGAGATCCTTGAAAACTCATTTATTCAGGGAAGCCTATCCCACACCCACATAACTGTCCCTGAGCCACCCCCATCAAATCATTCTTTGCAGCTATTACCTTTTGTACCACCACCCCCTCCCTTTTAGAATGTAAGCTCTACGAGCAGGGCCCTCCTGTACCTTTTGTATTGTACTGTAATTGTGTTGTCCCCCTTATACATTGTAAAGCGCTGAGTAAACTGTTGGCGCTATATAAATCTCGTATAATAATAATAATAATGTAGCTAAATTAGACATTTATGTAGGCATAAATATGTTGGAGCCTTATTTGTAGATAAAGCAAAACTTTTCTTTTTTTTATTTTTAGATAGAGTGGGATTGGAACCCCTGTTAGGTTTTTATTGGTGCCTGTGCCCCCACTGGGGAAATTCACCTTCTCTATGTGTCCTTTTAATGGATAGCACTAAGAGTAAAAGTGAAAGAAAACCTTCATGAGTTTTGGCTGTAATTTCTCTAGTAGAGCAAACCCTAAGATTGTTAGCTCCATCTAGTGGCTAAAGTGCAACATACTTTCCTATTGAGGTTTTATACTGTATTTTGACCACTGATGGAGCTAACAATCATAGGGATTACACTATTAGGGAAAATACGGACAAAATTTGTGCAGGATGCATTAATGTGTGTGACATTTGTCCCAAGAATGTATTATAAATAGACCCCTGGGTTTTTTGAATGATACTGGAAAGTCATTACCCAGATTGTAAACATGCTTCAGTGTCATTTAAAAAAATCCAGGCTGTGATGGCAGTGCAACATCAGCTAAGCCTGGGTTCTTTTATATGAGAAAGCGCACAAGCGGGCAAAGATATGTCCGCAGTGCTGGGGCAGCTAGACTTCCAGGGAGAGATAGTAAGTGATTTTATACGCTTATTGGAAAAAAAAAATACGGCCACAGTGCATGGATAAATAACAAGTATACTGTATAATCAAATGATATTAAAAATGTTACCATCATTAAAACCTTGTTTCTCTGTAAATGTTCTCACTGCATGTGCCGGGTGCTCCTGCTTTGCACTAACACAAAATACTTTCTTATTGAAGTTTTATAGAAAACTATAGTGCATTTTGACCACTGGATAGACCTAAGGATCATGGAGATTACATGATTAGAGAAATTATGGCCAAAATATGTGCAGCTTGCACGCATTAGTGTGACATTTAAAATGATATCAAGATCAAGAACACGGGGACATGACCTCAAACCAGCAGGAAGAAAGGTTAAAACTAATCTTAAGAAGTAATATTTTACCAAAAGAGTAGTTGATGCTTGGGCTAGACTTCCAGTAGAGGTAGTGAGTCAGTCAACATTAAGTCGATATAAAACATGCTTGGGAGAAATATAGATCTATACTCTGACAAAAAAAAAAATACAAAATTAACAAAAGAAAAAAGGGGGGCATACTCAGTGGACCACTAAGAGCCCTTTTACACTGACAGCGTGGGGGGCGTTGGCAGTAAAGCGCCGCTAAAACTAGCAGAGCTTTACCGCCGTTATAGAGGCGCTTTTCAGCCGCTAGCGGGGCGGTTTTAACCCCTGCTAGCGGCCGAATAAGGCAGCTTTCACACTGAGACGCTTTACAGGCGTTATAGTGCTAAAAAAAGTGCCTGCAAAGCGCCTGTAAAGAGCCTCTCCTCTCACTCCTGTGTGAAAGCCCGAGTGCTTTCACACTGGAGCGGTGTGCTGGCAGGACGCTTAAAAGAGTCCTGCAAGCAGCATCTTTGAGGCGCTGTAGGAGCGGTGTATACATCGCTCCTACAGTGTCTCTGCCCCCCACTAGCGGGAGTTAAAAGCGTCCCACTAGCGCCCAAAAAGCTCTGTAAAAACTACGGGAAAGCACCGCTAAAATTGATTGATTTCAATGGGCAGGACTTTTTTTGACATCCTGCCAGTGCAGCGCCCCAGTGTGAAAGCCCTCGGGGCTTTCACACTGGGATTGCAGATGAGGCATTTTTCAAGGCACTTTACAGGCGCTATTTTCTAGTGTGAAAGGGGTCTCAGTCTTTTTGCTGTTGTCGCTCTTCTATGTTTCAATGCTTTTGCTATATTACTCCTTTTCCAAATACAAGTCTATGGACTGTCTGACTTACTAAAAAACAACGCACTCCCTGTGTGGCTGATGAGCAGGCATGAGCTCAGGTATGTTCAGACATGATACAACAAAAACACACAAGGAAAAATGCACCTACAAAGGCTACCAATTCAAAAAATATATACATTTATTGGACATAATATATCAATATTGTGTGAGTGGGGGGTTTCCCTGTGCCACATTGATACAATATTGTTATATTATGTCCAATAAATGTATATATTTTTTGAACTAGTAGCCTTTGTAGGTGCATTTTTTCCTTGTTTTTTTTTGCATGGTATAATATTGGAAGTACCACCCCTCAGTATTAGGGTACAGGCACCATTTAAAACAACCACTCCCAGGATTCATACGCTTTGGGATATTAAAAAAGTATGTTTCCGACGTGAGTCTGAATCTGGCTGAGTTATCCCACCAGGAAGCTGTCAATGCCGACAGCCAGTCATAAGCAGCAGATACATTCCTAGCCCCGCAGCAGGATAGCTCTGGCGGGTTCAGACTCGTGGCTGAACCTACCTAAGCTCATCCCTACTGATGAGATGACATGGGAAAAATGCCACTGAACCACTGACAGCTCCTTTTAGTGGTAATCTATAAATTTCTAAATTGTACAACAAAAATGCAGCTGAGAAAATATAATGAAATGTGACTTCAAAACCTAAAGTGGTATTAAACTCAAAACTTACCAATACATACTGTAGATGTGATTGCTGCATTAGTACCTTTTTTTAAGCTTTGTTCCCCATGTTTTCACCTGGCGATTTGGCCAGTAACACACCTCTTGTATTAGGGTGCCTACACTCTGAATGAAGGCACACAGGGGGGACCTTTGGACAGCAGCATTGTTAATCTGGGGGGAGGGGAGTGTTAGATGCACTAGCCAGGGACGTTGCTAGGTCTACAAAAGATTTGGGGCTAGAGCCCATAGCAGCGTGGTAAAGAAAGTCATACGCTTGGGTGGGCATACACATGTATATACAGTAATATACGTGTGTGTGTATATATCCCCAGAGAGCCCCCCATTTACATCAGGGTCCCTAGGGAGCCCCCCTTACATCAGGGTCCCCAGAGAGCCCCTTTAAATCAGGGTCCCCAGAGAGCCCCCCCTTACATCAGGGTCTCCAGAGAGCCTCCTCCTTACACCAGAGTCCTCAGAGAGCCTCCCCCTTGCATCAGGGTCCCCAGAAAGCCTCTCACTTACATCAGGGTCCCCAGAGAGCCCCCCTTACATTATGGTGCCCAGAGAGCCTCCCCCTTAAATCAGGGTCCCCAGAGAGCCTCCCCTCCCCTTGGGGACCCCTGCAGAGACTCGGGGCTATGGGCCCCAGATTCGGGGCTATAGCCCAAAAAGCCACCCCCTAGCAATGCCACTGGCACTAGCAGATTTACTGTATATACACACTAACATTCTAAAGCTGAATTCCACCTCTCACTAATAACTGTAAGCAGTTACAACAACAGTTTTTCCCTTTTGGGATAAGGGTTTTACATAAATAAATACAGCTGACCATTGTAAGCACCCCTGTCAGTAGTAAATTGTTTTGTCTCAACCCCGTAACTGCTATATCTGCAGGACAGCTTGATCTGTTGAAAAATAACAGACTTACTGTCAGGGTGACCAGGTTAAAATAAAGGATAGAAAGCCTAAAAAAAGCCAACACATCTAAAAATTGGTAAAGTGCAGTACAATAAATTCTATAATAGAATAACCACTTGCCGACCGGGCCATTGCCGAAAGACGGCAACAGCGCAGTCGGCTAGTTCTGGGTGGACGTCCATGGACATCATTCCAGAATGTTGCTCCCACGCGCCCCCTGGGGCACGCACTCGGGAACATCCGTGACCGCCGGGTCCTCCGGACCCGGCGCATCACGGATCACGGTAACTAGCCGCTGATCGCGGTCATTTACCACGTGATTGTTTCGTCAAATGACGGAGCGGTCACATGTAAACAAACCGGCGTCACGTCATGACGCCGGTTCCTCCCCTCTCTGTACCGATCGGTACAGTGCGAGGGGAGAGGGGGGAGATGGCAGCACTGTGGGCTGGATGTTTAGTGCCCACAGTGCTGCTCGATATAAATAATGGCAACACTGCAATACTGCAATACTCTGCAACACTGCAATACTCTGCAATACTGCAATACTCTGCAATACTGCAATACTCTGCAACACTGCAATACTCTGCAACACTCTGCTATACTCTGCAACACTGTGCAACACTCTGCTATACTCTGCAACACTGTGCAATACTCTGCAACATTGTGCAATACTCTGCCAATACTCTGCAACACTGCAAAACTCTGCCAATACTCACCAATACTCTACCAATACTTGCCAATACTTTGCCAATACTCTGCCAATACTAGCCAATACTAGCCAATACTCTGCAATAAATTTTAACAGAAACAAATAATTTTTTATCGAATTTTCAGTCTTTTTTGATTTATAGCGCAAAAAATAAAAAACCCAGCAGTGATTAAATACCACCAAAAGAAAGCTCTATTTGTGTGAAAAAAAGGACATAAATTTCATATAGGTACAGTGTTGCATGACTGAGTAATTGTCATTCAAATTGTGAGAGCACCGAAAGCTGAAAATTGGTCTGGTTAGGAAGGGGGTTTAAGTGCCCAGTGGTCAAGTGTTTAATTTACAAGAAGCACTACTAATATGTGCTCACTGAAAATACTCTTGATTTCTCTTTAAAAGGCAAGGCTGTGTCTCAGACTGTTAAATCACAAAATGCCAGCAAATGATGGATTTTTTTCCATATATAATTAGTCTGCATACCGGACGTGTCAGTATTCCTTGCACAGGGGAAGGTCATATGGATAAGTCTATAGCTGAACCTTATCTTTCTGATCAGAGATGTTCTACAGTTTTTTGTATGACACACAAGTTTGGCGAAAGCAGAAATGTCATAGTCCTGTTTAGGAAGTGTATCCTATGAATAGCCAAGTCTATCCTAAATGTTTCCGTCAACATCCTACAGACCTTGAAAGAGGAGGAAAAAAAATCCCAGAAATAGAAAAAGAGAACATTGCTCTATTCTCCGCTTTATGCCTCTGGATGCTAAATAGGGCACATAGGATAGAACAAAGGGAACAATTCAAGCTGACATCGTTTTCTGGTCTTTGGGGAACAATACTGGGGAACCGTAATATTTCTACCATGCCACAGGCAGCAGGAAGGCTGTTTTGTTGTAAGTATTCTTCGGGATAACAGAATTGTGAATGAGTAGTGTCACTAAAATGACTGCTACACCACAAACATTTGTAATGTAAAAAACTAATGAATATGCTTTCCACATCATTCATGAACAATCCGGGGAATAGTGTTGACCTATAACAGCCTTTTTCAACCTTTTTAACCTGGAAGGATCCATAAAAAAACCCATCCATTGGGGGTCAGCTAGAACATTACCCTTTTCATTGGCCGGAATGCCAGACAGCTATAGAGATCATTGATATTACGCAGCTAGTTCTGCCAAGTGACATTGCCCCTAGAACTATATCCATATCCCCCCCCCCCCCAGAACTATACAGGCACCATCAAATAAGGGGTCAATCAGCCCATAGCTCAAGGAACCTCTGGAGGGGAAACTTGGTTAAAAATGGCCATTTTTTACCCTGGGAAAACTGTCAACTGATTAAAGAGGAGCTCCAGGCTCCTGCAGAAAAAAATTACCGTAGCTGCTGACTTTTAATAATAGGACACTTACCTGTCCCGGAATCCAGCGGTGTCTTTACCCAAGCCAATTATTCAATCGGCTATTGGGTGTTGCCGCCGCCATCTTTACTATTTGAAACTGGCAGTGTAGCCTTGCGGTTTCACAGCTAGCTCCTTACTGCGCATACACGGAGCGTGCTGCTCTCTCTGATTGGGGCGGAAGGGAAGGAGGAGGGGGGGCTGACTTCCAGCTGAATTTGCCGCGACAAACTCAGCCAGAAGTGGGAAGCAGGTACCTGTCAAGACCAGGCACCGGCCCCCCAAAAAGGTGCCAAAAGGAGGCAGGGGTAGAGCTCCGCTTTGATGTAAAGTTTTCAGTGAGTTCCAATTTTTATGCATCATTGTAAAGTTACATAGTTGGTAAGGTTGAAAAAAGACACCAGTCCATCCAGTTCAACCTATGGTGTGTGTGTGTGTATGTATGTGTTTATGTAAATAGTACATTGTATATCCCCGTATGTTGTGATCGTTAAGGTGGCCATCTAATAGTTTTTGTAAACTATTGATGCTCCCTGCTGATACCACTGCTTGTGGAAGAGAATTCCACATCCTTACCGCTCTGACAGTAAAGAACCTTCTATGCAATTTAAGGTTAAACTGCTTCTCTTCCAATTTTAGTAAATGACTGAGTGTCTTTTTAAATTCCCTTTTACTGAAAAGTTTTTTCCCTATGCTAGTGTAGCGGTATCTCTGTAGGGGCTGCTGGTTGTTGTGCTTTGTCTGTCACCCAGCCCAGCCCTTCCCAGCCCAGAACACACTTCTCAGTCACTCAGTAGACAGGAAACAGTCCGTGCGCTTTGGGTTTTTTTTTATGTTTTATTGGGGGAATTAAACCTGGATGGGGATGTGGGAGATATGGAATGCCCAGTAGATCAAAAAGACAAAGTAGGGGCTGAGAACTATATACATCTCCAGTATATACACCTTCCTTTCTTCCTCAAACTTGCTTACTGACTATTACTCCCAGGACCAGCTAGCCCTGAGATGCAGGCCTGACACTGGCTCTGCTAGACCTTAGCAAATGCCCTTTGCAGGCAGGGACCGCGGGCCCCTCTGGTATAGCAAAAATGGTGGTAGTCCTAGTGCTAGCTGTCCCATGTGGCTACTGATACCAGCACCACATCTTCAGGCCCTGCCAGCCCTACTGGCTGCAGCTGCCTCTCTCCACTGCCCATGTCACAAGTCCACTCCACTGGCTCTGCACCCATCCCAGACTGCACTCTCCCAGTCCTCTCAGGCGTACCTCCCAGTCCTCCTGACTGTGTGAACACTTACCAGCCCTCCTGGCTGCAACTTGTGGTTCCTCCTGGAGACTTGCCTGGCAGTGCTCTCCTGCTGTCCTCTCCTTGCTCCAGGGCCTCCTGTCCAGGACACCTCTGTGTGTTGTAAGAAGGTCCTGTCCTCCCCCGAGCCCAGGCCCAAGGTCGCCCCACTCCCCAGACTAGGGAGCTCCCTCAAAGGCCATGACAGACTAGCACGCTATCTCCAGCTTCCAACTGAACCAACTCCTCCCCTGCTGGGCTGAAGCTGAGTATTTAAGGAGGCCTGCCCCCCGCCAATCCAGGTTGGGGATTGGTCAGAGCTCCTCAGAATACTCCAGGTAGCTCCACATTACCTCTCCTCCTATCTTTCCAGAAGGTTCCAGTACATTCTGGAAAAAAAGTGGGAGGTCACAGTGATGCTACCTATGAGTCACTCCCAACCCAGATCAAAACAGTCAGGTGAGTTGCATTGTTGGGGGGGGGGATTTTTTCTCAGAGCACTGATGGCCCAGCTTGGCCAGGGCGGTACAGGTGCTGGGGGGGGGGGGGGGCTCTGCTGCTACTGCCACAGGGGTGGTTTCATATTTCAGGGGGTATGTTTACATTTTGGGTTTTAATTGGTTCGGTCCCACTTTTACACTAAGTTCTGCTGCTTTCACAGATGTTCATGGTTTTCAGCATGGTTACATTCCAGGATACGGCCAGCAGGGCACTCCGTTTTCCAGGTAAAGGGGTCATGAGCACTTATGTCTTCACAGCATACATAGAGTAGAGGAATCCTGGTCCTAGATTAGTCGCATACATGTCGCACGTATTTGTACTAAGTGGTAGTTTTGTATGCTTATGTCCCTTTTCCATAGTGGGTTTTCTACACATCAACAGGACTCAAAGGGGTTTATTTACTAAAGGAAAATCCACTTTGCACTACAAGTGCAAAGTGCACTTGAAATTGCACTGAAAGTGCACTTGGAAGTGCAGTCGCTGTAGATCCGAGGGGGACATGCAAGGAAAATAAAAAACAGCATTTTAGCTTGCACATGATTGGAGAATAAGATCAGCAGAGCAGAGCTTCCCCTTATTTCAGATCTACCCCTCAGATTTCAGATTGCAGTTTTAGCCATTTTTCAGGTAGGTATCGTTTGTTTCCTCATGACGGATTTTCGGGGGTGGTTATTTTCATTTCTAAAACCCGACTCGTTGGTACATATGCGTTGTTTCTAAGTAGTAGCTTTGAGGTTTTTGTTTTCTTTCCATAGTGCATAGTTGCCAACATTGCAAAAAAAATATGTGGGACACTTTTTTGGCTGTAGGCGGAGCCGTACAATAATTAGGGGGTGGGGCATTCGTTTGTAGGCATGGCTTAGAAAAAATGACAAGTGTGGTGCGCCGCGGCGGAAAATGGGCGTGGCTTACATGAACAGTGGGTGTGGCTTAAATGGGCGTGGCTCAAGAGGGTGTGGTTAGAGTCTGAGATAAATGAGGGATGGAGAGGGAAAGGGGGAGAAGGAAAGGGGGAGAGGGGAATGACGGGACAGCAGCCCCAGATCCTACACAATAGAAATATGTGTATTCTAGAAAGTTTAACAATCAGCAGATAAAGATAGTCCAAACACCTGGTGTTAACGCTTCAATCATCCCGGCACCATGGTTGTTATGGTGTCAGGATGATTGAAGCTCATTATTTCTATTATTACATTGTAATATAAAATTAAATCATTCAACTCACCATAATGCAGAATCAGTGGGATCCCTGAGCGTGTCACCTGCCATGTCGCCTGCCACCAGCAGAGTCTGTCCTTGCATCAGGTGCCCCCTGCAGGGTCTATCCTTGCATCAGGTGCCCCCGGCAGAGTCTGTCCTTGCATCAGGTGCCCCCGGCAGAGTCTGTATAGACCCCATCAGTACAGACCCCCTCAGTGCAGACCCCCTCCATCAGTGCAGATCCCCTCCATCAGTGCAGACCCCCTCCATCAGTGCAGACCCCCCTCTATTAGTGCAGACCCCCCCTCTATTAGTGCAGCCCCCCCTCTATTAGTGCAGCCCCCCCTCAATTAGTGCAGCCCCCCCTCTATTAGTGTAGACCCTCCTCTATTAGTGCAGACCCCCCTCAATTAGTGCAGCCCCCCCTCAGTGCAGCCCCCCTCTATTAGTGCAGACCCCCCTCAGTGCAGCCCCCTCTCTATTAGTGCAGACCCCCCTCAGTGCAGCCCTCCCCCAGTGCAGCCCCCCCTCTATTAGTGCAGCCCCCCCTCAATTAGTGCAGCCCCCCCTCTATTAGTGCAGACCCCCCCTCAATGCAGCCCCCCCTCAGTTCAGCCCCCCCCCCCCGCTCAGTGCAGGAGCAGCCGGTGTGTTCTGCCGAGAAAGTTCCCCTTGGCATGTAAGGACCCCCTGTACTGCGCAGGCGCAGCGCTTGCACAGTACGGGGCTGGGGAACTTTTCGGCAAGACACGGCGACGGCGGCGCCATGTCTTCTGCTTCAGTGGAGAGGGGAGGGGCCGTGCAGCTAAAGCAGCCCATCGGTGCACGGATCGAGCCCCCTTCCTCTCTCCACTTACTCAACACTAGGGGGAAGATCGAGCGGCGGCGCCGGCTGCCATTTTGCTGGAGCCAGCTGCTCCAAAAATAATAAAAACAACATTCCCAATTTTCCTTATGGAAAATCCCGATTCGGGACAGCCTCCAATCGGGACGAGGGTCCCAAAATCGGCATTGTCCCGGGAAAATCTGGACTGTTGGCAACTATGATAGTGGTGTTACTACGTTTCAACAGATTCTCTGAGTTTATTTTGTTTTGTTTTTCTTCCTGGCTCAGTTCATTCCAAGTTGGTTTTCTGTTTCCCATTTCACGGTACATGTCGTTTCTTACACCTTGGGTCTCACGGCCATACACCACTGTAGCATTCACCCATCACGTCTATGGGTGTCAAACGGATTGAGGTGATCATTTTTATTTGGCTTGTACAGTGGCAAGTCTCCTCATCCGTTTTACGCTGCTTACGTTAGATTTTCTCACGCAGAGACATTTAACTATCTCATTTGGCTGGGCACGTTTCAGGCTGCTCGGGCTTGAGTTCAAGTTTGGGTGCCCTACTAGGCCTTAGGGGTGTCACGAAGCAGACACGTTAGCCTTTTCTACACATACTTCCCGGCATTTGGTTCTCATGTTAATTTCTGTTTTCACATTTATGTTAGCATCATATCTTCACGATTAGGTCATGACGTCACCACTTATAAAATAGAGCGAACAATCAGCGCAAACAATTAACAAATAGATGGATATTGCAAGCTGAACACTAAAGGATTCACCAACCCAAAAACAATAGAATATGGAAGATAAGTGCAGCGCAATAAAAAAGTATGATCAGCATAAAGACATGAGTCCTTAATAATTCATAGATGGATTAAACTTCAACCCTTGATCATAGAAGGACGTATATATTCTTCTCCAAAGCTCTTGCACACTAAATCTGTAAGAAATGCACTTACCAGAACAGTTGGACCTCTAAGTTATAGGAGGTCATACGGGCATGATAACCAGACACCATCAACAGAACGACTTCGATCACCTGGATAGTTGTCCTCATCCACCATAGCCTTTTACAAGCTAGAGACCGTGTAAATCGTATTGCAGCGATCCAATTATCCTCAGTCAGATCCTTAAAGATGAACTTTATTAGTTGCAAACTACACAGCACAGCAATGATAAACTGTTGACATAGGCAATCCTGGAAAGTTGGAGATCTACCTTTTGTTGGGAAGAAATGGCTGCTCCTTTCACCAGACTGATTGCAGGGATCTGTGGGGGGGAGGGGGGCTCTGTGATGGAGAAGAGTCTGTGATGGGGGGATCTGTGATAGGGGACTCTGTGATGGAGTAATGGAGAGGAATCTGTGATGGAGAGGAGTCTGTGATGGGGGCTCTGTGATGGAGAGGAGTCTATGATGGGGGATCTGTGATGGGTGGCTCTGTGATAGAGAGGAGTCTGTGATTGGGGCTCTGTGATAGAGAGGAGTCTGTGATGGAGAGGAGTCTGTGATGGAGGGAATTTTGAAGGTAGAGGAATCTATGATGGAGAGGATTCTGTGATGGAGGGATCTGTGATGGAGAGGAGTCTATGATGGGGGATCTGTGATGGGTGGCTCTGTGATAGAGAGGAGTCTGTGATGGAGAGGAGTCTGTGATGGAAGGAATTGTAATGGTAGAGGAATCTGTGATGGAGAGGATTCTGTGATGGGGGGATCTGTGATGGAGAGGAGTCTATTATGGAGAGGAGTCTATGATGGAGAGGAGTCTGTGATGGAGAGGAGGCTGTGATGGAGAGGAGTCTGTGATGGAGAGGAGTCTGTGATGGAGAGGAATCTGTGATGGAGAGGAATCTGTGATGGAGAGGAGTCTGTGATGGAGAGGGGTCTGTGATGGAAAGGGGTCTGTGATGGAAAGGGGTCTGTGATGGAAAGGGGTCTGTGATGGTAAGGGGTCGTTCATATTTTTTTCAAACTATAGTCCGGCCCCCAAAAGTCTGAGGGACCGTGAATTGGCCCCCTGTTTAAAAAGTTTGAGGACCCCTGCACTAGATAAATATGAGTCATTTCATTTTCAAGACAATGAGGACAAAGAGGATCCTGATATCCTAATCAAGAAATTTTATGAGATATGCTTACCACAACGTAATGTGATAATAGACAGACATGCATTTAACAATATGGCTCAGAAACCTGATGAAGGAATACAATACTATGTAGCCACACTGAGACTGCTGGCTAAAAAGTATGATTTTGGTGCACTAACAGATGAATTGATACGTGACAGGATTCTATGTGGTATCTACAGTCAGGTCCATAAATATTGAGACATCAACACAAATCTAATCTTTTTGGCCCTATACACCTCCACAATGGATTTGAAATGAAACTAATAAGATGTGCTTTAACTGCAGACTTTCAGCTTTAATTTGAGGGTATTTACATCCAAATCAGGTGAACGGTGTAGGAATCATAACAGTTTGTATATGTGCCTCCCACTTTTTAAGGGACCAAAAGTAATGGGACAGATTAACAATCATCCATTTAACTTTCAATTTGTAATACTTGGTTGCAAATCCTTTGCAGTCAATTACAGCCTAAAGTCTGGAACGCATAGATATCACCATACGCTGGGTTTCATCACTGGTGATGCTCTGCCAGGCCTCTACTGCAATTGTCTTCAGTTCCTGCTTGTTCTTGGGGCATTTTCCCTTCAGTTTTGTCATCAGCAATTGAAATGCATGCTCAATCGGATTCAGGTCAGGTGATTGACTTGGCCATTGCATAACATTCCACTTCTTTCCCTTAAAAAACTCTTTGGTTGCTTTTGCAGTATGCTTCGGGTCATTGTCCATCTGCACTGTTAAGCGCCGTCCAATGAGTTCTGAAGCATTTTGCTGAATATGAGCAGATAATATTGCCCGAAACACTTCAGAATTCATCTTGCTGCTTTTGTCAGCAGTCACATCATCAATAAATACAAGAGAACCAGTTCCATTGGCAGTCATACATGCCCACGCCATGACACTACCACCACCATGCTTCACTGATGAGGTGGTATGCTTTGGATCATGAGCAGTTCCTTTCCTTCTCCATACTCTTCTCTTCCCATCACTCTGGTACAAGTTGATCATCTGTCCATAGGATGTTGTTCCAGAACTGTGAAGGCTTTTTTAGATGTTTGGCAAACTCTAATCTGGCCTTCCTGTTTTTGAGGCTCACCAATGGTTTACATCTTGTGGTGAACCCTCTGTATTCACTCTGGTAAAGTCTTCTCTTGATTGTTGACTTTGACACACATACACCTACCTCCTGGAGAGTGTTCTTGATCTGGCCAACTGTTGTGAAGGGTGTTTTCTTCACCAGGGAAAGAATTCTTTGGTCATCCACCACAGTTGTTTTCCGTGGTCTTCCGGGATTTTTGGTGTTGCTGAGCTCACCGGTGCGTTCTTTCTATTTAAGCATGTTCCAAACAGTTGATTTGGCCACACCTAATGCTTTTGCTATCTCTCTGATGGGTTTGTTTTGTTTTTTCAGCCTAAAATGGCTTGCTTCACTAATAGTGACAGCTCTTTGGATCTCATATTGAGAGTTGACAGGAACAGATTCCAAATGCAAATAGCACACTTGAAATTAACTCTGGACCTTTTATCTGCTCCTTGTAAATGGGATAATGAGGGAATGACACACACCTGGCCATGGAACAGCTGAGCAGCCAATTGTCCCATTACATTTGGTCCCCTAAAAAGTGGGAGGCACATATAGAAACTGTTGTAATTCCTACACTCTTTACCAGATTTGGATGTAAATACCCTCAAATTAAAGCTGAAAGTCCGCAGTTAAAGCACATCTTGTTTGTTTCATTTCAAATACATTGTGGTGGCATTGTAAAGCCAAAAAGATTAGAATTGTGTTGATGTCCCAATATTTATGGACCTGACTGTACAATGATGCAGTTCGTGCTCAGTTGTTAAGGGAGAAAGATTTGAAACTAGAATCAGCCATCAGAATATGTATGTTATTTGAACATTCTGAAAGGGCCACTAAGGAACTAAAAAGAGAGGCAGACGTGTTTGTGGTGCAACAGAAGAAAAGGCAATGCAGCAACTTTGGTAGTGAACATGCTACTGAGTGCAACAAGTGTCCAGCTTTTAACAAAAGGTAACTAAACACTAAACAACAAAATGTGCAGAGAATTAATGAAGTGGAAAGTGATGATCACCAAAATTGTTTTCATTGTGAAAGTATGGACTTAATTGCAAATAAGGGAGAAATATTCACCACCTTCTCAACAGTATGCAACAAACATGTTGAGTTGAAAATTGACACTGGTGCCAAATGCAATGTCATGTTCTTATCCACATTGCACAGCTTTGACCCCAAAGCTGAAATTGCTCAGTCAAATAAAGTAAACCTGATAGCTTATGGTGGTCAAACAATTCAGACACTGGTGGGCACTTCTAGCTTGGATCTATCAGGAGACAAGCTGCTATTCAACATTGTGGATAGAAATGTTAAGAGCCTGCTAGGCTTACCAGAACGAATGCACTTAAATCTAATCCAACTTAGTTCAGAAGCACGTGCTGTACTACAACAACAGGCTCCTGAGATGACCGATTATGTGGACATATTTTGTGCTGGCACTGTTGGTAAGCTTCCAGTCACGTATGACATGCACCTAGATGAACCGGTACAGCCTACTGTGTGTGCCTCTCGATGGATCCCACTGGCTGTAAAAGACAAAATCTTGCAAGAGTTGGAAAGAATGACTAGACTGGGCATCATTGCACCAGTGTACAAGGCTACCCCTTGGGTGTCTGCCATGGCAGCAGTAGTCAAGAAAGGTGGCACTGTCCACATATGCATTGATCCTGTGCACCTTAATAAGGCTCTCCTGAGGCCTTATCACCTTTTAAAGATTATAGAGCAAGTAATCTCTGATATGCCACAGACAAAGGTCTTCAGCATTCTAGATGCAAAATGTGGATTCTGGCAAATCCCTCTGGATGAGAAATCATCATTACTTACAACATTTATGATCCTATTTGAGAGATAAAAATGCTTACGGATGCCATATGGAATTTCAACTGGAAGCAAAGTCTTTCAGAAATGTATGAAATAGCTCTTTGCTGGACAACCATGTGAAATAGTCATTGATATGTTGATTTGGGGATCCTCCATTGAGGAACACGATAGACTTAAATGCGTACTAGACCGTGTCAGAGCCATCCATATGCAGCTCAACACTACCAAATGTCACTTCAGCGTCTCAGAGGTGCCATATGTTGGACACCTTCTCACGGTTAAAGGTGTCAAGCCTGACCCAGAAAAAACTAAAGCCATCCATCAAATGCCTGTTCCAGAGGACAAACACGGATTGCAAAGGTTTCTTGGCATTGCAAATTATCTCTCAAAGTTTATTCATCACTACAGTGAGATAACATCTCCACTCCTTCAGCTTTTGCACCAAGATGCTGACTGGTGTTGGACTGAAACACATGCTGTTGCTGTGGATGCATTGAAAGCACATTCAACTAGTCCAGCTGTCCTACAGTATTTTGATGTGCCTAAGCCGGTGGTATTATCTGCTGATGCTTCCCATCATTGTCTTGGTGCAGTCTGTCTTCAAGATGGGAGTCCTGTGGCTTTCACATCAAGAGCCCTCACTGAGACTGAAACACGCTATGCACAAATTGAGAAGTAATTATTGGGACTGGTATTTGCGAGTGTGAAATTCCATGATTATATCTATGGCCGCCCTGTGACTGTGGAGAGGGATCATCAGCCACTCATAACCATACTGAGAAAACCCCTGCACACAGCATCTGTGCACATCCAGCGAAATGATGCTAAAGCTTCAACACTACCACCTGAATGTAATTTATAAATGAGGCGATGAACTATTTGTTGCAGATGCTCTTTTACGTTCACACCTCCCCACTTCTGATTCAATCAGTTTTTATTGGATTATTTTCATTGACATACATAGGTAACAATGTGAACATTGTTTGTCATACAGCAGGTTGATGTACATAAAAGAATATTGTTAGATACAAAAATTGTGAACAAACAACGTAACAAGGGATTTGAACCATGTAAGACTCCTACAGTATTCTTTTCGTTATAACTGTCAAGGTCGTGGTGCCCCTCCCTCTCCCAGACAACCCTAATGGGTGCACTTTTGTGTCTCGAGAGGAGAGAAGAACCACTTTGTAATAAATTAGTATGAGCTTTAACTCTCATAACAACTCCTCCCCACTTCTGATAACTCTGGAGCTATTGAGGATTATGATGTGTTGGCTCTGGATGGGGTGTTGTCATCCAGAAGGATTCAGGAACTAAAGTAAGAAACACAGGCAGATGCAACCTGTCAGCACCACATCAACATCATTCTCAATGGGTGGCCTGGCTCCTTTAAGGAAATCCGACATGACATCTGACCATTGTACTCTACGAGGGATGAATTGACAGTGTAAGAGAACTGCTGTGACACGTCGTGTGCACACACGTGCGCACAGGCGACCGCAGATTTCCATATGCGCCAATGCGCATGCGCAAAGGAATATGCGCACTCACTGTACCACATCCACAATCCCAATTGACGCCAGATGGCCTATTTAACCACTTGCCCACAGGGCACTTAAACCCCCTTCCTAACCAGACTAATTTTCAGCTTTCAGTGCTCTCACATTTTGTGAAAAAAATGCAATTTTCTTAGTTTCCGCTATAAAATTTTGCAAATGACTATTTTTTCTTCTTAAATGTTGGCCAACATTTATACTGCTACATATCTTTGGTAAATATAACCCAAATCAGTGTAAATTATTTGGTCTGTGTGAAGGTTAGCGTCTACAAGCTATGGTGCCAATCATTGAAAACTGATCACACCTGATCAGAGGCGGCTCTTTAATTAGGCAAATTAGGCAGCCGCTTAAGGCCTCACACTCACAGGGGCCTCGCGGCCCCCTAATTTGCCTGTGATCGGGGGAAGTGGTCTCGGCATGGCGGCTTCGGGACCCTTAGTCTCATAACTCCTGGCCAGCTCCCCTGCAGCTTGCCACACATTGCTGCTGGTACCTCGGATGCCCAGAAAAACGGACCGCTGATCTGGCCACACTGGTTGCAGCATGGAAAGCTTCCTGCAGCCGGCGGCGTTTTCCAAGATGGCGCCGCATCGGCGTCATGCGGCTGTCAACACAGAAGGAGAGATAGCCGCTCCTGGGGATGATCACACCATGCTGCCCTACTCTCCTATGATCAGCAAACTTTCCCCTGCCTTCCGCGAACTGTCAGTTTCCAGGAGGAGAACATAGTCAGCCCGAGGCATGTTTTCCCCCCAGCTTCCAGGAGGAGGTCATAGTCAGCCCAAGGCATGTTTTCCCCCCAGCTTCAGCCCTTCACACATATATGAGCAGCTGGACTGAACACACTGCTACAGGGTACAATGAGTAAGCCCACCACCTCACCACAATGACTGGAGCTTCCATTTAGTTCAGATTCTGCACATAAATTATGCAGACAGGGACATGGGGGCAAGGGACAGGGCTAGGGATCTCTCTCTTTCTCCCTTCCTCTCCCCCCTCCTTCCTCTCTTGATGGGCACAGTGACGCTGATTGATGGGCACAGTGACGCTGATTGATGGGCACAGTGATGCTGATTGATGGGCACAGTGAGGCTGCTTTTTGATGGGCACAGTGATGCTGATTGACGGGCGCAGTAAGGCTGCTTTCTGACGGGCGCAGTGACGCAGATTGATGGGCACAGTGATGCTGATTGATGGGCACAGTGACGCTGCTTTCTGATGGGCACAATGACGCAGATTGATGGGAACAGTGATGCTAATTGACGGGAACAGTGAAGCTGCTTTCTGATGGGCACAGTGACGCTACATTTTGATGGGCACAGTGAGGCTGCATTTTGATGGGCACGGTGACGCTGATTGATGGGCACAGTGATGCCGATTGATGGGCACAGTGACGCTGATTGATGGGCACAGTGAGGTTGCTTTCTGATGGACACTTTGACACTGATGGGCACAATGAGGCTGCTTTCTGATGGGCACAGTGACGCTGACTGATGGGCACAGTGAGGCTGCATTTGATGGGCACAGTGACTCTGATTGATGGGCACAGTGAGGCTGATTTCTGATGGGCACAGTGATACTGATTGATGGGCACAGTGAGGCTGCTTTCTAATGGGCACAGTGAGGCTGTTATTTATGGGCACAGTGAGGTTGTTATTGGTGGGCACAGTGAGGTTGTTATTGATGGGCACAGTGAGGTTGTTATTGATGGGCACAGTAAGGCTGAATATGATGTGCACAGTGAGGCTGCAATAGATGGGCACAGTGAGGCTGCATTTTCCAGGCATGGTGAGTCTGCATTTGATGGGCACAGTGAGGCTGCATTTGATGGGCACAGTGGCAGTAATTAATGGGAACAGTGGCTGCAATTGCTTTGTACAGTGAGGCAAAATTGATGGGCACAGTGGCTGCAATTGATGGGCACAGTGGGGCTACAATTGATCGGCACAGTGGGGCTACAATTGATGGGCACAGTGGGGCTACAATTGATGGGCACAGTGGCTGCAATTGATGGACACAGTGAGGCTGCAATTGAATTTTCCAGTTTGTTGCGACCCCCCCAAAAAACTTTGAGCCCCAGCTGCCACTGTATTAGAGCCTCTGGCTCTAATCACGTGCTTCAAAACCCCCCATTGGAATCCATGCATCTGGCACCATGTGTGTAGATAGGAGGGGCAGAGCCCGTGCACCCCAAATGGACGAGCCGCCAATGGTTGTCACCTTGCTTGGTCCCCGATGTTGTATTGTATGCATATTTCTGACAGGTGAGGAGGGTGCCCTGGAAGTGGTGCTGATCACCTGTGTGCTAGATCTGTGCATCTTTCTGCAGCCCTTTTTATCGCTTGAATTCTTTTTCCCATTATGGGAATGAGTGCGGCCTCATGTCTAAGTTTTGCCTAAGGCCTCACAAAGCCTAGAGCCGCTTCTGCACCTGATGTACTGAGGACCTATCTCATTTCTTGAGACCCTAACAAGTCAGGACAATACAAATACCCTACAAATTACCCATTTTTATAAAGTAGACAGCCCAAGCTATTTAATACGATGCATTGTGAGTTTTTTGAAGTTGTAATTTTTTTCCACAATTCTTTGCAAAATGAAGATTTTTTTTCTTTGTTTTTTTTTTCCCAAAATTGTCATATTAACAGGTTATTTGTCTCACACAGCATATGCATACCACAAATTACACCCCAAAACCCATTCTGCTACTCCTCCTGAGTATGGCGATACCACATGTGTGAGACTTTTAAAGAGCCTGGCCACATAGAGAAGCCCAACATGCAGGGAGCACCATCAGGTGTTCTAGGGACATAAATTACACATTTAATTTCTTGACTACCTATCACACTTTTGAAGGACCTGGAGCACCAGAACAATGGAAACGCCCAAAAAAGATTTCACTACTATTTTTGGTTGATCGTCTGACCAAGATGGCACATTTTGTACCCTTACAAGGAACCCCTGCTGCCACTGAGACTGCCTCTGTTTTTATTAAGGTTGTAAAATGACATAGTATTCCTGACAGCATTGTCTCCGACCGAGGGGTACAATTTACCATTAGATTCTGGAGGACTTTATGTGAGGCTTTAAACATTGAGCTTCATCTATCCACAGCATACCACCCCCAAACAAACAAACAGACAGGACAAACCAAACCGTTGAACAGTACTTACAGTGCTTTTATCCCTTTGCACATGACCTGTGAAGGACTTAACTCAGTCCTAAGAGCTACCCCTTATAACAATTACCCTCTAAAACCTCCCACAAATGACGTGACAAGGTGGTGGAGTAAATGGCCTTGCCGGCCTTTTATTAATAAAATATAAAATCAATAAATAACATTTTTAAATAACTTTTAATAATAACTTTTAATAATAACTTCTCAGAACTTATTGGAGTCTAGGAGGGGAATACACCCACAGGTCACTGCATAAAAACTCATAAACTTTTTAAGGCCTCCAGTCGCTAACCCCAGACTGTGAGACAGTACCCAACCTTCTCAGTGACCTAACTTTTCCCCTTCCTGGTAACCCCTTGTAACCGGAAGGTACATAAAACAGCCCATATTATATGGGTACCAACCATGTTATCTCTCCATACCATCAATCTCCTCCTCCTCACAGACCCAAACCACTGTCCAAGCTAACCCCAACGTCTCCTATTACCATAAGCACCAGCGAGGGTGGGTGGGAATCTTCTTCCCCGTCGCTCTCCACTGACGTCACTTCCCCCTTCTTCCCCCTTCTTCCACCTTTCTCTCCGGCCTCCTCCCCTGCTCCAGCCCCTCCCCCTTTCTTAAAGGGGAAACAGATCAGCGTATACAGCGTGACTGTGCAGTCCACACAAGTCATGCTGTCCCTGCGCTGATCCCCTGCTTCTCTCTGCTCCGGGACCCTCTGGATGATTGGCTGTCACTCCTTCCACTGGCAGAATTTGCATATAACAACTCTATTCATTCAGCCACCAAACAGTCCCCCTTTTAAGCTAACTATGGGTATCATCCTTCTTTTTTGCCTGAGTTGTCTGTGGAATCTTCCGTACCTGCTGTACAGATAGATTGAACTTTTTCTACAGCATTCTGTTTTTATTGAAAACTCCAATAATCAGTTAATACAGGACACTATCTCTAAGGCCCTGGCAAACAATAAAACTTTGTTTGACAGGAAAAAGAGAGACAACTTGAATCTGGAACTGGGGGACAAGGTCTGGTTGTCTACAGCAAACTTAAAACTAAGCTGTCCCTTGAAGAAACTTGGCCCAAGATATTTGAGGCCTTTTCCTGTCAAAAGAAAAATGAAGGCAGTAGTATTTGAGTTGGTGTTACCAAAGAACCTGAAGATCCACCCTATATTCCATGTCTCTTTGTTGAAAACAACAGTGCCGTATCCCTTTCCAGACCAGGATTCAGAGATCCCTTCTCCGCTACTTATTGAAGGTAAGAAGGTAATAAGGAATACGAGGTGAAAGCTGTAATGGACTGTTGAATTAAGAGTGGCCAAAAGCAGTTTCTTATAAAATGGAAGGGCTACGGCCCAGAAGAGAATTCTTGGGAACCAGCTCCAGATGTGCATGCCCCAAGACTGGTACAAGCTTATTATCAGAGTCATCCAGAAAAAAAGGCCCTGAAGGATATCCGGAGGCTGCCCATAAGGAGGGGGAAATGTAAGAGAACTGCTGTGACACATTGGGTGCACACGTGCGCACAGCACAGGCGACTGCAAATTCCCATATGTGCCAAAGCGCATGCGCAAAGAAATGTGAGCACTCACGGAGCACGTCCACAATCCCAATTGGCGCCAGATGGCCTATTTGAAGGGTGCCCTGAGTCCTGCTTAATGCTGACTGGTCTTCAACTGTTTCCTGATGCCCTGCTCGAATCCTGCTTGAGACTTGTTGCTGACCTGGCTTTCCACTGACCTGACTTTGGACTCTGTTTATGCTATTGATTCCTGATCCCGGCTTACTCCTGACCTTGCTGCTGTCTGATGTCCTGGTACTCTGCTGCCCGCTCGCTGCTGACTCCGGCTATCCTATAGATCTCAAATAAGTATATGTAAGTCACAGGCGCAGAGCAATTATGTTGTGTTTTAAAATTAAAATTAAAAATCGGTTGCTGCAATCAAGAAAAAAACACCAGTGAGTGGAAAAAATAAAAATAAAAATGTTGACCGCGCTACCCCAATACCTTAAAGTCAGATACACCACTTCTTGAATCATATGTATAACAAAATTATTAGCAAAAAAATATAAAAAAGTGTATATGTAAATATATAAATTATACAATGATATATGATCGTTCTTTCATCTTATTCATGGTACTAAACAAACCCTAAATATATGCCAGCATAATATCAATATATACATCCAAAATGTCAAGCTTATAATATCCAATTATTATTATTGTGCAATGTGCCAATTTATACAAGGGTTTCATTGGAAACTGTCCTTAGTTAATATATTACTCTTGTGTTTTTAAATTAATCATCCGTGATTCCTTGTGACAAGTTCACCACTTCAGTGACAACATCACCACCACATGGATTGGCCACTCACCAGATGCTGGTATAAATGTGCCTTTGGTTCATTTAGAAGGGATAACCACTCCACCTGCAACGTCTACTATGGGCATACAGTATCCATTTTCATAGAAAAATCCTCATAGAAAAACAAGCAGCAATCATTGTGCAGTATATCAATGCTGTTTATTTAAATAGATTAAAAAAAGAGACTATGCACTCACATTTTTTGGTGCCCGTGAGCCGGCACCAAGCTATTCCAGCAGTTTAAAATGGGTGTAGAAATATCGCCGTATCGTTTCTAAGCCGGCCTGCGGTGCAAGCCTCGTTTTCACCCGGCTTGCGAATCAAACCTCGCTCTCGCCCGGCCGGAAGTGAGATAGTGACATAATACGATTCCCCAGCAGCCTCTACGCATTTCGCAACAATGAGCTTCTTGATGACGCAATCATTGTTGCGAAAGGCGTAGAGGTCCAAGGCAATTGCTGAGAGGCATGTTGAGCCCATTGAATATTACATTTTTTTGTCCCAAGTGATTGAATAATGATGAAAAAAAAAAAAAATTACAAAAAGTTGTCACTAAATGATATATTGCTCACACATGCCATGGTTATATGTGGAATTGTGCCCCAAAATACATTTAGCTGCTTCTCCTGAGTATGGGGATACCACATGTGTGGGACTTTTTAGGAGCCTAGCCGCGTACGGGGCCCCGAAAACCAAGCACCGCCTTCAGGATTTCTAAGGGCGTAAATTTTTGATTTCACTCCTCACTACCTATCACAGTTTTGAAGGCCATAAAATGCACAAAACTCCCCCAAATGACCCCATTTTGGAAAGTAGACACCCCAAGCTATTTGCTGAGAGGCATGTTGATTCCATGGAATATTTTATATATTTCCACAAGTTGCAGAAAAATTACAATCTTTTTTTTTTTGCACAAAGTTGTCACTAAATGATATACTGCTCACACAAGCCATGGGCATATGTGGAATTGCACCCCAAAATACATTCTGCTGATTCTCCTGAGTACGAGGATACCACATGTGTGGGACTTTTTGGGAGCCTAGCCAAGTACGGGGCCCCGAGAACTAGAAATGAAATGTGGGTGGGTACAACCCACCCCAGCACCCCCTAAATCTGGGCCCTCTGTATCTCTCACCTAGCAGCTGAAATCTGGCAGGAGGGAGAGGGGGAGAAACCAGCTTTGAGTTGCTGGGTGAGAGGCGCTGTCATTCTTTGTTCTCTGCTCCACCGATCCTCCTGCTGTCCAGGCCCCCAGTGTGCCTGGGCCTCCTACAGGCGGGCTGGTGGTCTCTCCCCCCATCAGTGGCCCTACTTTTCGGCTATCTTCTCTCCCAGCCGAACTGCACCCATCCCATTTAGGTGCAGTCAGTCCCTGCTAAAGAGCCAGTAACCGACTGAGAAGTCAACCCAGTTCTCCAGGATCCTGATCCCCTCCTTTCTACACCAGCTCCTCAGCCACTTGTTAATTTCCCTAATCTCCCGCTGCCTGTCTGGTGTGGCTCGAGGTACCGGTAGTATTTCTGAGAATACTACCTTGGAGGTCCTACTCTTCAATTTAGCTCCTAAGTGCCTGATATAATTTTTTAGGATACTCCATCTTCATCTAACTTTGTCATTGGTACCCACGTGTACCATGACAGCTGGGTCCTCCTCAGCCCCACCCAATAATCTATTCACTCAATCCGCAATGTGCTGAATCCAAGCGCCCGGTAAACAACATACAATTCAGCAGAAGTTCCAAACCCAAAATCAATCTATCATAGTTACATTGAAAAAAAAATAGCATAAATAAATAAATAGAAAGCCTCCATATACCCAACCCTATGCCTGCAATTGATACAGAGGATACATACTGTATCTCATTTCCTCCAGAGGTAAAGAGTGCTTCCTTGTCCTCTGTAATGATCCCAAAGTGAATGGCTCTGCACCAAATTTACTATATGGACCACTTATGGGTTTGGCTCCATCGCCCCTGTTGACCATACAGGCAGCTTAGAGGGAACTCGCCCAGGATGTGGCTTCCTTGAAACAAGAAATATCTGCATTCAAACAGGACACAGCACACCACTCTAAGGCCGAGAATCCATTAGGGAGGGACCCTGAGGAGGACCAGAAGTGCTCGCGGTGTGGCCACTTTGGACATGTAGCCAGGAACTGTGGTTGGCCTGAATCAAAAAAGTACCCGTGGGCCACTGTTAAACTACTAGCTCCCAGGGCAGAGGGACGACTCCCAGAACCATCAGCACAAAGGCCCATCAAATCAGAGGCTTGGTTGTGCCAGGTCCAGTAGTGAACGTCCTTATAAATGGACAAGGGGTCCAATGCTTGATTGACACGGGATCTGAGGTCACGGTCATGGAATATTATTTCTACACCCAGCGGTTTGGGACGTGGGACCAGCTGGACCCCTCTTGGCTGTCCTTTAAGGTGGCTAATAACCTACAATTCTGGTGGAAGGTGTTACATGGGTGAAGATTCAGATAGACAATCAGGTTCTGGAACAAGTAGGAGTTGTGGTGATCCGCGGCCCAGTGAGTTCAGTGGTACCTAATTGTTCTGGGCATAAACGTACTGAAGGACTTGGACTTACCTCTCTTACTGGCCAAGTTTGAACATTCAGGTTGGCATGCACGTGGGGCTGTGGTCTACGAGGTGTCTGGCTTAATGTGATCTAGGCCCTTTGAGGCCTACTGGAGGGCAGTGAGAACAAGTGAGGGCCTGTGCAAGTGTGAGTTGTTCATACGCCTCCCAAGGAAAAGATATTCCTGGCACCCCCCTCAAGAGGTAGTCAAGTCTCTGCCCATCTGGGCTCACAAGAAATTACAAGGGGCCACAGTAATGGTGGAACCCCGCAAGGACCTAGTGACACCAGGGGAGTGGCTGGTTGCCTGCACCTTATTCAAGGTTCACAAAGGGAAGGTGCTAGTGCAGCTCAACAAGCTAAGAATCCTCCCGATCCCACTTCCTAATCATATCACCATAAGAGAGCTCTATGAGGTGCCCCATCACTTTTTTTTACCCGGAGGCCTAGCCGGGGGTGGAAGCCATCTGCGCCACACTGCGGGCATCCATGACCTTGTTGAACAAATCACAATACAAGCTACTTCTGGAACAGCTGGACATTTCCTTCCAGGACAATCCTTTACCTCAACATCGGCTGCTGCACCAACTGCTTGAGAAGCACCTATTGATCTTTGCTACCAGCTACCATATGGGGGATGCTCCACCCATCCAGGAGCAGTACCACCATATTCCCCCAGCCCTGTGCCAAGAGGTCAAGGATTTGCTCTGTAACATGCTACAGAGTGGGGTAGTTCAGGAAAGCCGTAGTTCATGGGCTGCCCTCATGGTCACAGTGCGAAAGAAGGACGAAAGTCTGTGATTCTGTGTGGACTACTGCTATCAAAATGCCTGTACCCACCAGGATGCCAACTCATTACCCAGTTTGGAGGAGTCACTTATGGATCTGGGCCAAGCCAAGTATTTTTCCACTCTTGACTTGGCAAGCAGCTACTGGTAAGTCCCAGTGAGAGTCAAAAACAGTGAAAAAACTGCCTTTATCACACCCCTGGGACTGTTTGAGTTCAATCGCATGCCCTTCGGGCTGAGTAATGCACCCAGTATGGTCCAGCACTTGATGAAGATCTGTCTCAAGAATTTCAGCTTCAAGACTGTACAAATCTACCTGGACGATATCATAATTTTCTCCAAAACCTTTGAGGACTACCTGTCTAGCACAGTATGGGTTAAAGCTCAAGCCCAGTAAGTGCCACTTAATGCGACAAAAGAGCCAGTACTTTGGGCACAAAGTCCAGGCCATACAGTACAGGATTAACACCCCAAAGACGGTCACTGAGTTGTTGTCAGGGCTGGGCTCAGCTGTCGACTAATTGCCAGCTCCTATCTCTCCACAGTTACTCAGATGTTGAGGATTTCCTGCTCGTCAGTTCTGCCTACTTAAGCCGTCCAGTCCAGAGGAGCTCTGCCTTTGCCTTGGGCAACATCACAGAAACTATCGCCTGCGATCCTGTTCAAGACTTGCTGTGCTGGCATCCCTTCTGGTTCCAGATCCTGCTTGCTGTTCCACTACATTGATCCCTGACTTCCGACTTGGCTGACTTTCCGTTCCGGTTACTGAACTTTGGCTAAGTTTTGACTCCATTTGTTCTTTTTACTTTTACAATTAAACAAGTGTAATTTAACTGTACCTCTGTCTCGGCCTGATTTCATGGTTTCTGACAGTTTTGGTTTTTTTGGGGGTTGATGGAATACTATCCCAGACTATTCAAAGCCTTTTCAAGTGTATGCAGGTGGGAGTTTACAGGGCCTGAGGGCTGTTCTGGCTCAAGAGCAGGACGGTTGTAAGCGCATGATTGCCTACGTGAGCTGCAGTCTGCAAGCCAACCAAGAGGAATCCCCATAACTATATCTCCTTCGAACTGAAGTTGTTCAACCTAGTGTGGGCCACTACCAAGAAGTTTGCAGAGTATCTCACGGGGGCAGAAATAGACGTCTTCATGGACAACAACCCTCTTGCCTACCTAGAAACAACTAAACTGGGGGCTTTGGAGCAAAGGTGGGTCGCCCGACTGGCACAGTTTAAATACAAGATCCACATGTAAGCCCAGAAAACTTAATGGACATGCGGATGCTCTGTAATGTTAAGCCCTGATATTTGTTGACCACCTCACCAAATTTGCGGTGGTAGTCCCCGCCAAGGACCAGGCGACCCTAACCACAGCTAAATGGTTTTCGGAACATGAGGTCTAACTATATGGCTGTCCCAAACATATATTCCCGAACTTTGAGTCATTGATCTTGTCTGACCTGTGCCGTCTCAGTTCCTTACCACCCCTTACCACCCGCAGGGCAATGGAGCTTGCAAACCGTTCAATCGCACCCTGTTGGGCATGCTATGGACTCTTGAACAAGGGCACTGAGATCAATAGCACCAACATGTGGGGGCCGTAGCATGGGCCTAAAACAACATTACATTAAGCCAAACAAGCGACCCCGCCTTCCTCTGACGTCACGTGGCATGGGGGGGTCACCCGTTTACGTCACCATGTTTCCCCGCCCTCAGCTATATAACAGCTGTCATAGAGAAGAAGCGTCACTCTGCGGGAGCCTCCCATGGAGGTGGAGGTGTTGCAGCTTTTTTTTTCTTTTTTCAGCTTGTTTGGCGGCATGAGATGGACCTACATCGTGGAATATTTTTATTTTTTAATCTTTTAATAAAGGACTTTTTAATAAAGGTCTTTTTTACTATTTTTGACACTTTTTTTGTAAAATGGTAGTGGTACAATGCACCCGTTACCAATTCACAGGGGGGAGGCCGGGATCTGGGGGCCCCCTGCCCGCATACCCCCACAACCACCGGGCAAGGGTTGTGGGGATAAGGCCCTTGTCCCCATCAACATGGGGACAAGGTGCTTTGGGGGGCTACTCCAAAGCACCCTCCCCATGTTGAGGGCATGTGGCCTGGTACGGTTCAGGAGGGGGGGGCGCTCTCTCGTGTCCCCCTCTTTTCCTGTGGCCTGCCAGGTTGCATGCTCAGGTAAGGGTCTGGTATGGATTTTGGAGGGGACCCCTATGTTTTTTTTTTTAAATTTTGGCACAGGGTTCCCCTTAATTTCCATACCAGACCTGCAGTGCCTGGTATGGATTTTGGGAGGACCCCCATGCAATTTTTAAAATTTTTGGTTCGGGGTTCCCCTTAATATTCATACCAGACCCAAAGGGCCTGGTAATGGACTGGGGAGGGAACCTATGCCATTTTATCAATGAGTTTTATCTATATTGCCGAGACCCGACAATTCATTACAGCCGCGATCAGTTTTAAATTACTTTTTTCCTTTAGAAATGTGATTTTGCTGTGGTACTTTTCTAAACACGGGAAAACTGTGCCTCTTTACAGGCATGCTATAGACACCCCCAGGCACAATATTTGAAGGAATATTTCATTTTCATTGTTTCACTTTAAGCATTATTAAAATCACTGCTCCTGTAAAAACGGCTGTTTTTATAACTTTTTTTTGCATTGATACATGTCCCCTGGGGCAGGACCCGAGTCCCCAAACACTTTTTATGACAATAACCTGCATATAAGCCTTTAAAATGAGCACTTTTCATGTTTGTTCCAAAGACTTCAATGGTGTTCGTGTGTTCGTCCAAATTTTTTGCCTGTTCGCATGTTCTGGTACGAACCGAACTGGGGGGTGTTCAGCTCATTCTTACTCTCTATGTCTTTGATCCACGATTTTTGTTACTGCTTTGGGTACTCTATAACTTCCCCACTGCATCTTTACTGGTTAAGGGGTACTCATCTCGCTTACTTGCTATCCAAAACTGAACCTGACAAGTTTCCCCACTTTCCAAGCTACTGTTGGGTTTGGCCCTTGAGCCCTTAGCAAAAAAAAATCCATACCTGTACAGATGTACGGGGCTTTGAGTGCAGGGATAGGGAGCACAAATGTGGACCGGGATCAGATGCCGAGGCCTCGTTCTAAGCTGCATTCTAGCTCATTATGCCTTTGCCTTTCAGGTTTTTTTTTTTTAAATTTGGGGGGCGGGAAACAATGCATAGCCATCCACGCTGGTCGGGTCACCCGCACCTCCCCCCCTGGTTGGTCGGTCACCCGGCCACAACGCTTACCCTGGGCTTCTCTCCGGGCGACTGGCTTCCCCTGTGTCTCGTCTCCTCCCTCCTCCTCCCAGCAGCCAGTGTAGCTTCTCTTTTGGCCTCCCTCCGGGGGATGAACGGGCGGATAGCTTACCGTGCGTTTCCTCTCCTTGCGTCTCCTCCCTCCTCCTCCTGATGGCCAGTGTAGCTTCTCCTTTCAGCCAATTGGGAAACAATTCTCAGACCCGCTTCCTGATTGGCCGCGAGGAAAATTTGTTTGACAGTAGCGAATATTAATTTGCTAATATCACATAACTGGGTGGGCTCAGAGCGCAGTGCTTTGCGCCCCAAGCCCACCCTATTTTGAAGCCTATTAGAGCCTCTGGCTCTAATCATGTGCTTCAAACCCCCGCCCCTATTGGAATCCATGCATCCGGTGTGCCCTGCAAGAAGATTAGGGGGCCGGATGCATGGATGGGGGGGAGCGCCTGTGTGCCCCTATTATGAATGAGCCGCCACTGGCATTGACAAAACAATTCCTGATAGAAAAGCACCTATTGTTCTCAGAGTGCATTTTCTTAATCCTTTAAAATGTACCTCAGATATAGTGTCTATGACGCCCATGGAATATTTGTGTAATAATTTTGTTAAGCTTAAAGTACACATTTCAGCAATAAAATCTATTTT
Organism: Lithobates septentrionalis; assembly: GCA_037952835.1. Lineage (NCBI taxonomy): Eukaryota > Metazoa > Chordata > Amphibia > Anura > Ranidae > Lithobates > Lithobates septentrionalis. The sequence goes on from JBBDGP010000165.1 coordinate 2,596,310, forward strand.
TAAGTCTGTTACAGTGAAGCAAGGTTATATGAAGCAGTGGGAGAATGATTTGAGTGAATCTTTGAAATTGGACGAATGGCCTATGCTAGCTTAAAACACCTCACAATCACTTGTAAACACATCGATCATTTTACAAATGCAAATTACAAGGTCTTATTGAGATGGTATATGGTCCCTGCAAGGATAGCTTCCTATGTCCAGGAAGGTTCTCCTTTGGGCTTTAGAAGCTGTGGACAGGAGGGAACGGCATTTCACATATAGTGGCACTGTCCCAAGGTGAGGCGTTTCTCGATTCAAGTATATCATATTATCTACTCCCTCACCCAGGTCAATCTGTGCAAATCCCTGAAATGTGCGTTACCATTTAGCCCGGTGGAGAATGCCCTGTGACACTTGAGAAGATTGATTATCTTTATCTTTGTGATGGCAAAGATCGTTATAGCCAGGTCCTGGAGATCAGCTACCATGCCTTTTGACCTACTCAAGGCTAGGGATGAGCCGAACACCCCCGGTTCGGTTCGCACCAGAACCCGCGAACGGACCGCAAGTTCGCACGAACGTTAGAACCCCATTGACGTCTATGGGACTCGAACGTTCGAAATCAAAAGTGCTCATTTTAAAGGCTAATTTGCATGGTATTGTCCTAAAAAGGGTGTGGGGACCCGGGTCCTACCCCAGGGGACATGTATCAATGCAAAAAAAACTTTTAAAAACGGCCGTTTTTTCGGGAGCAGTGATTTTAATGATGCTTAAAGTAAAAAAAAAAAAGTGAAATATTCCTTTAAATATTGTACCTGGGGGGTGTCTATAGTATGCCTGTAAAGTGACGCGTGTTTCCCATGTTTAGAACAGTCCCTGCACCAAATGTCATTTTTAAAGGAAAAAATCTCATTTAAAACTGCTTGCGGGTTTAATGTCATGTCGGGTCCTGGCAATATGGATGAAAATCAGTGAGACAAACGGCATGGGTACCCCCCAGTCCATTACCAGGCCCTTTGGGTCTTGTATGGATATTAAGGGGAACCCCGCACCCAAATTAAAATAAGGAAAGGTCCCTATATACTCTGAACAGCAGTATACAGGCGGTGCAAACAAGACAGGGACTGTAGGTTTGTTGTTAAGTAGAATCTGTTTGTAATTTTGAACATTTTTAACGTGTTTAGCTCCAGCCAAAAAATCTTTTCTAAGCTTTTTGGAAAACATAGGGAAGGGTTATCACCCCTGTGACATTTGTTTTGCGTCTTTCCTCCTCTTCAGAAGATTTCACCTCACTTTTTTGTCCCAATGAAAAATGTTTTTTGAAAATTTGGGTTTTTTTGTGGAACAAGGATTGGAAAGCATCAGTGGAAAGGAGAAATTGTTTTCCCATATTAACTCTTACATGAGAGAATTTCCCTTCCTAGGGGTAGATTTCATCTCACTTCCTGTTGTCTCCTTCCGTTTGCAAGTAGGAGTCGTTTGTAAGTTAGATGTTTGAAAGTAGGGTCCTGCCCTATATACTCAGCAGAAATTTGGGCCTTAGGTGTTGCTGTGGCCAAAACACTGTAAGCCCTCACAGGGCCCTGCTGTGAAATATTAGATCAAGAATTGTAATTACATGCCCCTGTTGAACAGGAGCTGAAAAATTAGGCCTTAGGCACTGGTGCTGGTGCCACAACACTGCAACCCCTCACAGACACTCTAGTTGGAACGCAGGAACGAGCCCTGCTGCAAAGTATTGCATCAAAAATTGTAATTACACGCCCCTGTTAGACAGGGGCAGAAAAATTGGGCCTTAGGCACTCGTGCTGGTGCCACAACACTGCAACCCCTCACAGACACTCTAGTTGGAACGCAGGAACGAGCCCTGCTGCAAAGTATTGCATCAAAAATTGTAATTACACGCCCCTGTTAGACAGGGGCAGAAAAATTGGGCCTTAGGCACTGGTGCTGGTGCTACAACACTGCAACCCCTCACAGACACTCTAGTTGGAACGCAGGAACGAACCCTGCTGCAAAGTATTGCATCAAAAATTGTAATTACACGCCCCTGTTAGACAGGGGCAGAAAAATTGGGCCTTAGGCACTGGTGCTGGTGCCACAACACTGCAACCCCTCACAGACACTCTAGTTGGAACGCAGGAACGAGCCCTGCTGCAAAGTATTGCATCAAAAATTGTAATTACACGCCCCTGTTAGACAGGGGCAGAAAAATTGGGCCTTAGGCACTGGTGCTGGTGCCACAACACTGCAACCCCTCACAGACACTCTAGTTGGAATGCAGGAACGAGCCCTGCTGCAAAGTATTACATCAAAAATTGTAATTACACGCCCCTGTTATACAGGGGCTGAAAAATTGTGCCTTAGGCACTGGTGGTGGCGCCCAGAACCAAAAATGTTCTTACAAGCTATCAGCGTGATGATTGAGGAGGAAGAGGATAATTACTCAGGGATAGTCACTCAGCATCAGCATAGGCAGTCTTTGAAGGGATCTGAAAAAAATTATTCAGTTACATCAGCATCAGGTGCTTGGTAGCTGGTGGTGATCCAAGACTGATTCATTTTTATGAAGGTCAGCCGATCGACCGAGTCAGTGGACAGACGCACCCTGTGATCGGTTACCACGCCTCCAGCAGCACTGAATGTGCGTTCCGAAAGAACGCTGGATGCAGGACAGGCCAGTAGCTCAATTGCATACTGTGCAAGCTCTGGCCAGTGATCCATCCTCAAGACCCAGTAACCCAGAGGATTTTCGGTGGGAAAGGTGTCCAAGTCTGATCTTGCCCCTAGGTATTCCTGCACCATGTAAAACAGACGCTGGCGATGGTTGCTGGAACCGATCATACCTTGGGGCTGCGGACCAAAAAATTGTCTGAACGCATCGGTCAGACGGCCACCTTCTCCACCGCTCCTTCTTTGACTGACCGAAGCCTCAGCAACACGTTGTCCAGAAACAGGAGTTTGTAACCTCCCAGTCTCTGGGAACGCGTTGCACAGACCTTTCTGCAAGGCCTCCCGAAGATGTTTCATCCTCTGCTCCCTCTGCGATGGCAAGATAAGGTCCGCAACCTTACCCTTGTAACGTGGATCAAGGAGGGTTGCCAGCCAGTATTGGTCCTTCTCCTTGATACCACGAATACGAGGATCCTTACGCAGGCTTTGCAGGATCAGGGAGGCCATGCAGCGTAGGTTTGCTGAGGCATTCGGTCCGGAGTCCTCTGGGTCACTAAGGACAACAACGTCCGCAGCCACCTCCTCCCAGCCACGTACAAGTCCATGTGTTCCTTGGGACTAATCCCTTAAAGACTGCTGATGCTGAGTGCCAGGCTCCACCTCCATACTGACACAATCTTCCTCCTCCTCCTCCTCCTCCTCCTCGTCCTCTTCCTGTGTGATCGGCGGGCACGCAGGAACACTGTCTGGATAAAGGGGGCCTTGAGAGCTAAGGAAGTCCTCCTCTTCCTGCCTCTGTTCTGCCTCAAGTGCCCTGTCCATTATTCCATGCAGCGTGTGCTCCAACAGGTGGACAAGGGGGACAGTGTCACTGATGCATGCACTGTCAGTGCTCACCATCCTCGTGGCCTCCTCGAATGGTGACAGGACAGTGCATGCATCCCTGATCATGGCCCACTGGCGTGGGGAAAAAAAACCAAGGTCCCCTGACCCTGTCCTGGTGCCATAGTCGCACAGGTACTCATTTATGGCCCTCTGCTGCGTGTGCAGCCGCTGCAGCATGGCCAATGTCGAGTTCCACCTGGTGGGCATGTCACAGATTAGGCGGTTCTTGGGCAGGTTAAACTCCTTTTGGAGGTCCGTCAGCCGAGCACTGGCATTATATGACCGGCGGAAATGCACACAGACTTTCCTGGCCTGCCTCAGGACATCCTGTAAGCCCGGGTACCTGCCCAAGAACCGCTGCACCACCAAGTTAAGGACGTGAGCCAAACAGGGCACATGGGTCAGTTGTCCCTGTCGGAGGGCAGAGAGGAGGTTGGTGCCATTGTCGCAAACCACCATTCCTGCCTTAAGTTGGCGTGGCGTCAACCACCTCTGAACCTGCCCCTGCAGAGCTGACAGAACCTCTGCCCCAGTGTGGCTCCTGTCCCCCAAGCACACCAGCTCAAGCACCGCATGGCATCTTTTGGCCTGCGTACTTGCGTAGCCCCTTGAACGCCTACGGAGCACCGCTGGTTCCGAGGAAGAGGCCATGGAGGAAGAAGAAGAGGAGGGGGTGGAGGAGAGAGGTGTGTCACAATCAGCATTTTGGAGGCGTGGTGGCGGAACAACCTCCAACACTACTGCACCTTGTCCTGCATCCTTCCCAGCTGCCAGCAGAGTCACCCAATGCGCCGTGAAACTTAAGTAACGTCCCTGTCCATGCCTGCTGGACCATGAGTCAGCGGTAATATGCACCTTACCGCTGACCGCCCTGTCCAGCGAGGCATGGACATTGCCTTCCACATGCCGGTAGAGAGCTGGAATCGCCTTCCGTGAGAAAAAGTGGCGTTTGGGTACCTGCCACTGAGGAACCACACATTCCACAAACTCACGGAAGGGGGCAGAGTCTACCAACTGAAAAGGCAGCAGTTGAAGTGCTAGCAATTTTGCCAAGCTAGCATTCAACCGCTGGGCATGTGGATGGCTGGGAGCAAACTTCTTTCGGCGGTGCAGCAGCTGGGGCAGGGAAATTTGCCTGGTACAATCTGGCGTCGGTGTACCAAAAGCAGATTGCCCACAAGTACTTGGCTGTGACACACCTAATTCTACACCTTCATTCCTCTCACTGCAGGTCTCAGAGAGGACTGAAGGTCTAGTGGGGTTGGAAATCTCAGCTGATGAGGAGCAAGGAGAGATCCTCTTTGTTCTTTGGTGTGGGTCTTTTAGATATGCTTGCCAACGAACTGCATGGCAGGTCAACATATGTCTGGTCAAGCATGTGGTACCCAAGCGGGAGATGTTTTGGCCACGCGAGATACGCTTGAGACATATGTTGCAAATAGCAGCGGTGCGATCTGATGCACTCGTCTCAAAAAAGGCCCACACCAAAGAACTTTTTGAATAACGCGCAGAGACTGCAGCGCCCTGCACATGTGGAGCTTTGGGGTGTGATGCAGTCAATGTGCTGCCCTTAGGCTGGCCCCTGGAGGGCATCCTGCCTCGTTGGTGATGTGCCGCCTCCTCCTCCTCCTCCTCTCTCCTATCAGGCACCCACGTTGAGTCAGTGACCTCATCATCCCCTCCCTCCTCATCACTGGAGCAAACCTGGCAGTATGCTGCAGCAGGGGGAGCATGACTGCCAGATTGCTGTCCTTCTTGGGCACCCCCTCTGTCCGTGCTCATGTTACTGCCTTCATCGAGCTCAGTATCATCATCAGAGCCTTCCAAACGCTGGGCATCCTCCTGGAGCATGTACCCAACACTGTGGTCAAACAGTTCGAGGGAATCCTCATGAGGACATGGTGGAGCTAGGGAAGGAGTCACTGATGACATTGAGCTGAGGGAAGAGGCCGCTGCTTTGCCAGACAAAGCACCCTGGGCATGGGTGAGAGAGGATGAGGAGGATGAGGACGGCTTGGTCATCCACTCGACCAAGTTTTCTGCATGTTGCGGCTCAACACGGCCAGCTGCCGAAAAAAAGGCCAAGCGTGTCCCATGGCCACGTGCTGATGAGGATGCACCGTCTCCACGACCAGCACTAGACACAGAGCCTGCTTGCCCTCTCTTATTGGCTTGTGACTGTCTGCCTCTCCTTCTTGGCCTTCCAGACATACTAATGGCCTGTAGCTGCACTAAGCTGGGATAGAACACCTGTAATTTTCTTCAGGTAGCTTTATATACTGTAACCAGACAAGCCTGCCTGTCAGTAGGAAGATAACAGGAACGGATCTAGCTGAACACTGTGAGCAGGACGCACTGCACTAAATGTAAATAGCAGGAACGGATCTAGCTGAACACTGTGAGCAGGACGCACTGACTGCACTAAATGTAAATAGCAGGAACGGATCTAGCTGAACACTGTGAGCAGGACGCACTGCACTAAATGTAAATAGCAGGAACAGATCTAGCTGAACACTGTGAGCAGGACGCACTGCACTAAATGTAAATAGCAGGAACGGATCTAGCTGAACACTGTGAGCAGGACGCACTGACTGCACTAAATGTAAATAGCAGGAACAGATCTAGCTGAACACTGTGAGCAGGACGCACTGCACTAAATGTAAATAGCAGGAACGGATCTAGCTGAACACTGTGAGCAGGACGCACTGACTGCACTAAATGTAAATAGCAGGAACGGATCTAGCTGAACACTGTGAGCAGGACGCACTGCACTAAATGTAAATAGCAGGAACAGATCTAGCTGAACACTGTGAGCAGGACGCACTGCACTAAATGTAAATAGCAGGAACGGATCTAGCTGAACACTGTGAGCAGGACGCACTGACTGCACTAAATGTAAATAGCAGGAACAGATCTAGCTGAACACTGTGAGCAGGACGCACTGCACTAAATGTAAATAGCAGGAACGGATCTAGCTGAACACTGTGAGCAGGACGCACTGACTGCACTAAATGTAAATAGCAGGAACAGATCTAGCTGAACACTGTGAGCAGGACGCACTGCACTAAATGTAAATAGCAGGAACAGATCTAGCTGAACACTGTGAGCAGGACGCACTGCACTAAATGTAAATAGCAGGAACGGATCTAGCTGAACACTGTGAGCAGGACGCACTGACTGCACTAAATGTAAATAGCAGGAACAGATCTAGCTGAACACTGTGAGCAGGACGCACTGCACTAAATGTAAATAGCAGGAACGGATCTAGCTGAACACTGTGAGCAGGACGCACTGCACTAAATGTAAATAGCAGGAACGGATCTAGCTGAACACTGTGAGCAGGACGCACTGCACTAAATGTAAATAGCAGGAACGGATCTAGCTGAACACTGTGAGCAGGACGCACTGCACTAAATGTAAATAGCAGGAACGGATCTAGCTGAACACTGTGAGCAGGACGCACTGCACTAAATGTAAATAGCAGGAACGGATCTAGCTGAACACTGTGAGCAGGACGCACTGACTGCACTAAATGTAAATAGCAGGAACGGATCTAGCTGAACACTGTGAGCAGGACGCACTGCACTAAATGTAAATAGCAGGAACGGATCTAGCTGAACACTGTGAGCAGGACGCACTGCACTAAATGTAAATAGCAGGAACGGATCTAGCTGAACACTGTGAGCAGGACGCACTGACTGCACTAAATGTAAATAGCAGGAACGGATCTAGCTGAACACTGTGAGCAGGACGCACTGCACTAAATGTAAATAGCAGGAACGGATCTAGCTGAACACTGTGAGCAGGACGCACTGCACTAAATGTAAATAGCAGGAACGGATCTAGCTGAACACTGTGAGCAGGACGCACTGCACTAAATGTAAATAGCAGGAACGGATCTAGCTGAACACTGTGAGCAGGACGCACTGCACTAAATGTAAATAGCAGGAACGGATCTAGCTGAACACTGTGAGCAGGACGCACTGACTGCACTAAATGTAAATAGCAGGAACGGATCTAGCTGAACACTGTGAGCAGGACGCACTGACTGCACTAAATGTAAATAGCAGGAACGGATCTAGCTGAACACTGTGAGCAGGACGCACTGCACTAAATGTAAATAGCAGGAACGGATCTAGCTGAACACTGTGAGCAGGACGCACTGCACTAAATGTAAATAGCAGGAACGGATCTAGCTGAACACTGTGAGCAGGACGCACTGCACTAAATGTAAATAGCAGGAACGGATCTAGCTGAACACTGTGAGCAGGACGCACTGCACTAAATGTAAAGAGCAGGAACAGATCTAGCCTAATCTAGCTCTCAAATCAAATGACACTGTCTGTCTCTCTCTCTATCAGCACACCGGAACACACTACACAGGGCCGCCGTGCAGGTGGCCTTATATAGTGTGGGGCGTGTACTAAATCCCCTGAGCCATAATTGGCCAAAGCCACCCTGGCTTTGGCCAATTACAGCTCTCTCTACTGACGGCGCTGTGATTGGCCAAGCATGCGGGTCATAGTGCATGCTTGGCCAATCATCAGCCAGCAATGCACTGCGATGCCGCAGTGAATTATGGGCCGTGACGCGCCACACGAATTTGGCGCGAACGGCCCATAACGTTCGCAATTCGACGGACGGTCGAACAGCCGATGTTCGAGTCGAACATGGGTTCGACTCGAACACGAAGCTCATCCCTACTCAAGGCTAAGCTGTCTTGGATCATGATAAACGAGTGTCTTTCTACCATTTTGAACGATGAAGTCAAATCACTTGAGAAATCTTGGGGCCCCTGGATTATATTTCTGACTGATGATTCCTGGACTACTTCTGAGGGTTGGCACACGGTACTTTGTACTCCTCACTTCTTTTTTTCTGTTTATCCCTGTTTTGTATCTCTTTTCTATCTATTTCTTTGGTTACGGAAGGTACTTGTTGGATCTAGTGGGACATCCACTCATTACAGAAGGATGGCAAGATGTTACCCTGTGTATAGTAAGCGAGCTGTAAAGTTTGACTGGTCCCCTTGCCTTAGGCTCCGTTATTGCAATTGAAGGTTTATTGTAAAATTAGATTCTGGATCCTTTGTCATTTTTTGAGAACAGTTAGAAGTTTGTATTGCTTTTTGGCAGTGATTAGCAACTTAAAGTGTGACTGTGGCAGGCAATCTGACGTTAAGAGACACTATCTGAGAGTGTCACTAACTCACGCAAACATGGCTAGTGACACTAATGCAGTGATCAGTGATAATACAGTACACTGACACTGTACTAATGACACTGGCTGGGAATGTATGTGCCTAACAATATGTAATGTGTTTACTGTGTGTTGCTTTTAGTTTTCTATCTGTCTGTTTTTTCTCCCTGTTTTGCAGAGAAAAGAAACAGCCAGATCGATGGTCAGTGTACATAGCCCTGTGATTGGATACAGCCGATCAGCACTGCATTTACTGTGACAGCGCGGGCCGGCTATGCAGAATCACATATATACATGATTCTGCATATTCATCACAGCACATGCCGATCACTGTGTCCCGACCCATGATTGACTGCTAGCATTCGGCGATTGGCGATGGTGTTGAAGGGGGATTGCAGCGGTGGTAGTTGAGGGGACGTGGCAGCAGTGATGTTGAGGGGGGTGGCAGCAGTGGTACTTCAGGGGGGGGGGTGGCAGCGGTGGTGTTGAGGGGGGGTTGCAGCGGTGGTAGTTGAGGGGGTGGCAGCGGTGGTAGTTGAGGAGACGTGGCAGCAGTGATGTTGAGGGGGATGGCAGCAGTGGTGCTTCGGGGTGGGGTGGCAGGGGGTGCCACCCTCTCCCACCACTACCTCTGTCTCTTACTGATCCCATCCCCCCACCACCGATCTCATCCCTATCCCCCCAATCACCTCTGTTGTAGATTGTTGGCAGGGGGTAGAGATGAGATCTGTGGTGGGGGGATGGAATTCGTAAGAGGCAGAGTTGGTGGAGATTGGGACTTTATATTCATTGTCCGCCCCCGCCTCCCTACATTCTCTCAATAACAATATGCAATGTATTGTAAAATAGATTCTCTGGATATGCAGGCCGGGGGCGGTCCAGAGTCTCAGCGCTGCCTCTGCCTTCTCTCCCCTAAGCAGTCAGTGAGCGAAATCCCCCTCCCCATGGCGGAATGAATGGACAGGCGATGGGCCTCAGTATCACAGCTAGAATGGACAGGCAGGCCCCTCCCATGGGCGGGCCCCTCCCACTGGCAGATGGGCGGGAGGAGGGCCCCTCACACTGGCAGACAGCGGGCCCCTCACACTGGCAGACGGGCAGGCCCCTCACACTGGCAGACAGGCGGGAGGCGGGCCCCCGCTGAAGTGGAGGAACTGCAGGGCCCAGTCGCAAAAACCACTGCTGTGACCCTGATAATTCCACCACTGTGTAAACAGCACACGGCTGTGTTCAGTGACAGGGGATCTAGTTGGTTATCCATTCCCTGCAAAGCATAGAATGAAAACAACTAGATCCACAGAAAAGCAGGACACAGTACACCCGTAAACACTTGTTAGGCACATTATTAACCCCTTGGTCGCTCCCTAGATGTTAACCTCTTCCTGCCCAGTATCATTAGTACAGTGACAGTGCATATTATTAGCACTGATCATTATAATAATTTCACTGGTGATGTCAGTGGCAGTTAGTTATTTCCCACAAAGTGTCAGTTAGTGTCAGATTTCACGCTGTCTTGCTATAAGTCACCATTACTAGTATATAAAAAAAAATATTCCATATTTTGTAGATGCTATAACTTTCACACAAACCAATCAATTTACATGCAGTCCCGGGTTACAAATAAGATAGGTTCTGCAGGTTTGTTCTTTAGTTAAATTTGTATACACGTTGGAGCAGGTAAACTTTTTAAATGTAACTCCAGCCCAAAAAAATAATTTTACGCTTTTTGGATAGCATAGGGAAGGGTCAACATGCCTGTAACGTTCGTTTTGCTGTCTGTGTTCCTGTTCAGAAGGCTTAACCTCACTTTCTGTCCCTGTGACAATTGGATTTTGAAAATTTTGGATTGTTGTGGAAACAAGGATTGGTGAATTTCCCTTCCTAGATTTCCTCTAACTTCCTGTTGTCTACCTCTGTTTGTAAGTGTAGCGCTACCCCCACAGGAGTAGCTTGAATATTGTTAGTTCCCTACTCTGCCTCTTCAATCCCAAGAACAGACTTTACCCCACTGGCACACCTGGCAGTAGTGTAGAGTAAATACCACAATGAAGAACATAGGTTGCAGTGAAATCAGAAAGTAACTTTTACTATGCGCCTGCTTAAAGAGAATGAAACAAACCGTCACAGTAATATAAGGCAGTAAGCAGGCATAATAAAGTATAACAAAAGTATAACAAAGGACAAAAGTTACAGGAAAAATAAACAGGATCAGGTTTGAAGTCCGACAGCCTGTCCGACAGACTTTCGACGGACTTTTGGCGGACTTTTGGCGGACTTGCGGCAGACTTTCTTACGAACGGACTTGCCTACATACGATCACACAAAAGTCTGACAGATTCGTACGTGATGACGTACACCGGACTAAAATAAGGAAGTTGATAGCCAGGAGCCAATAGCTGCCCTAGCGTGGGTTTTTGTCCGTCGGACTAGCACACAGACGAGCAGATTTCTGGGTCTGGCGTAGTTACGACGTAAAGATTTAAAGCATGTTTCAAATCTAAAGTCCGTCAAATTTGAGGCTGGAAAAGTCTGCTGAAAGTCCGGGGAAGCCCACACATGATCGGATTGTCAGCCAGCTTTAGTCCGTCGGCGTCCGTCTGACTTTTGTAGACGAAAAGTCCGACCGTGTACGCGGCATTGGGGGACTCCTTTACATGAAATGGCCCCAAAAGCAAAGGTAAACACATGAGAATAAACAAGAACCAGAGAATGTAACATTAACTCCAATATAGAGTACCTGAAAACCTCAATTGAATTGGGCTATATGAGTCCAGGCAGGAGAAAGGTAGAGGAATGACCTTGTTTTGTCAATCAATTCTCTCCCTTCTTCACCACAGCACCACAGGCCCGGCAGGCCTGCTTAACCACAATACCTGACCCAGTGCCCTGAATCAACCCCCAGTGTGGATTAATGTCCTCAACACAGATGGGGCTCTTAAGACGTCAGATGAATTTAAGGCAGTGTACTTATCGATCTCCTGTCATGAGGTAAACACAGTACATCCAGGAGGGCTTTGCGTGCAACAAGTATTATAATCCTATAATGTAGGTACACTGCCAGGCAGGGTATACTAAGAAAAGCAGAGCATCAGAGATAATTCAGAGTTCTGGCTTAGGAAGGATTGGGCGGAAACCCTCTCACCGACTGCAGAGGCCCAGGGAGAAGACACTGTGGTGCCAGTCTGTATGAGTGCCCGATTGACAACTCTTCCCAGGAAGATTGCACGCTGATCGGGATGCCTGGGGATGCACTCAGGATCCTCCTTTAGCTCCGGATGCCCGCCGCCAACTCCTTGGCTGTGACAGGCGTGTTCCCCCAGATCTAAGGCTGCAGCACTCTGTTCCTTCACCCAGACCCCTGTCTCCCTCGTGGTAGCTCTGGCTTCCTCCCAGCAAACCCCTAGGTTCAAAATTCCCCCATGCAACAGTGCTTCCTGAGATGTGTAGTTCTCTGTGGGTCAATTACAATCAAGCAGTCTGTGCTGCAAACTCCATCTCCCAGAATTCCTTAACTCTTCCAGTCCCCCTTTAATAGGTCGACTCGACTCTGCCTATAAAAAAACGGGGAAAGGGCAGAGTGGGCTGTCCTGGCTGTGAACATGTCTGAGAAACTTGGCCAGCTTGGCAATGTAGTGAGTATACAGGGCAACCACTACACACCTCCCCAACCAAAGAACCTTTGGTCCTCCAAAGGCGGTAAAATCTTGCACCTGTTACATGCTTTAGAGTTACACACGGAGGAAAACAGGTTAATTCACACAAGAAATCAAACAGTTTGCATTTGCATAAAGACTCGGCAGAGGAACCTCCCACCAATTAGCATAAGAGGGGAGGTTGTCCTGCCTGCATGCTACCTTAATCGGAATGGCCCAGCCAGATGTGCCAGGGAGTGAGCTAGGGTTGTCCTCCACCAAATGAGTTGTGGGAGGATCAAGCGTTTCAAGAGTCCTTTGAGAGGTGAGAACAACCTCCTCAGTGCTTTCACCCAGAGTGCCATATGTTAGCATTTTTGGAGGGTGAAAAACCCTTCACTTTTGCTGTTCTTTAGGCTCAGGGGTTAGTACACTGGTCTATTTGTTATCAACAGTTGTTTTCTTTTCTTCCTGCTTATCAGGTTCAGCTTCCTCTACAATGAAGAATAGAAAATCTTCAGGATCTGCTGTTAGTAATGAAGATTGAGTGTCTTCCAACTCCTTAAAAGATGGACTTTAAGGCACAAATTCAGGAGCCTCTGGCCTGAGTATCCCAGTGTTGGCCACCTTGGGAGGAGAAGAAGGGGGGTGACAGGCCCTGATATTTGAGACGGCGACAGCCAATCCATTCCCATCTCTTCATCCTCGCTGTTGTCATCTTCTTCAGCAAGGGGCACAGACTGGGATCTGGTCACTGATCGGGATCCCCGAGAGACTGTGGGTGTGGACTGTGGATCCGAATGTGATGGCATATGAACTGCTTCTGATAGGGGCAATTGATGATTATGATGCCAGGTCTTCAGCAGGCCTGTGCTTCCCTCTGGCCGGACCTGATACACTGGGAGTCCTGGCAACTGTCTGCAGACAACATAGGGTTGTGACTTCCAGCTGTCAGACAACTTGTGCTTTCCAGGTTTCTAAGCAGCACTCTGTCACCATGCTTTAGGTCCTGCCCTCGCACCCCGTGGTCAAAATGTATTTTGTTTTTCTGTCCTCTGGCATCTGAGGCATCTGAAGTCACTGAGGTATGGTCTAAGGACGTGCTAAAGGCCAAGTCTACTGGCAGCCGGGTCTTCCGTCCAAACATCAAACGATAGGGGGAGTACCCTGTAGCATAATTTGCGGTGCTGTTATAAGCATGCACGATAGCCGCTATATGCTTGCTCCAGTGTTGCTTTTGTTCTGAAGTTAATGTCCCCCAGCCTATCCAGCAGGGTTCGGTTGAATCTCTCCGGTTGAGGATCTTCATATGGATGGTATGGGGTGGTTCTAGACTTCTTGATGCCCAAGAGATCTAAAAGTCTCTTGATTAGACTGCCCTCAAAGTCTCTCCCTTGATCAGAGTGTATACGTTGGGGCAGGCCATAGTGCACAAAGAACTTTTCTACTAAGATCTTGGCCCCCGTGGATGCCTGTTCCTTCGTGGGAAATGCTTGGGCATACCTAGTGAAGTGGTCGGATACTACCAGGATATTTCCCTGTGCACTCAGATCAGGCTCCAGGCACAGAAAATCAATGCACACCAGCTCAATGGGTCCCTGACTATGAAGATGGCCCATTGGAGAGGCTTCGTGAGGCAAAGTCTTCCTCTGGATAAATCTGATGCAAGAGTGGCAGTAGCCCTCAACTTCAGTCTGCATGCAAGGCCAATAAAAGCTGTCCCTCACCAGATAAAATGTAATTTCATGCTCTAAGAGGCAATGGTTGTTGTGCAGGGCAGTTAATACTGTCTCCCGGTGTTTTTCTGGCAGGAAAAACTGCCATCTTCCTTCAAGGTCATCAGAGGGGCCCATTCGGTAGACCACCCCTTGATGCAGCTGCAACCGATCCCATTCTCGATGTACTAGACGTCTCCTTTAGGGAGTCAGTGAGGAGAAGGTCAGGGCGTGGGCCCTCCAAGGACTTCAATGCTAAGCTACAGAGGGGGTCTTCCAGCTGGTTCCTTTGTAAGTCTTCCTTAGAGAGCTTTGGTAGACCTTCATCCCCGACTTGAGTGACGTTGCAATAATATCTGGGGACACCAGCGGCTGACACTCCAATGTCTTTGACTCTTGACTTGCCTCCTGCCTGATATACTCTGCTCCTTGACATAAAGCTCGTACCCCCTCAGAGGTCAGCTGTGTCCATTCTGCTGAAAAATCTCAGGAACTGTGAGGCCTTCTTGACAACGCATCTGCATCTCTGTTCCCGACTCCTGGACGGTACTTCAGGCTAAAAGTGAATTCAGACAGGGCAGCCAACCACCGTTGACCGGTGGCGTCCAACTTGGCAGTAGTAAGGAGGTGATTATCAGCACAGCAGTTGCTGTATAAAGAGCGGTGTCTCACGTCTGACCATTTTTATACATGCGCTATTGTTACTACATAAATGTGAGTGGAATCAAAATATTAGTATTGATCCTTTTATCTTGTATCATTGCGCAATTATGCATTTCTTTATTTATTTCATGCCAAACATCGCTGAATTTGTGGAGTGGAACAGCAAGCAAGCATACCAGCTTAATATTGGACAGTTTAGTGTGGACTGATCCTGACTATTTATTAGCGGTGTTATATTTGCTCTCATTTGTAATTATGTTTAATTTTTTATTTATTTATTTTATGCTACTATTATTTACTTTGGCACATACAGTGGGGCAAAAAAGTATTTAGTCAGCCACCAATTGTGCAAGTTCTCCCACTTAAAAAGATGAGAGAGGCCTGTAATTGTCATCATAGGTATACCTCAACTATAAGAGACAAAATGTGGAAATAAATGCAGACAATCACATTTTCTGATCTTTGAAAGAATTTATTTGAAAATTATGGTGGAAAATAAGTATTTGGTCACCTTCAAACAAGCAAGATTTCTGGCTCTCACAGACCTGTATCTTCTTCTTTAAGAGGCTCCTCTGTCCTCCACTCATTACCTGTATTAATGGCACCTGTTTGAACTTGTTATCAGTATAGAAGACACCTGTCCACAACCTCAAACAGTCACACTCCAAACTCCACTATGGTGAAGACCAAAGAGCTGTCGAAGGACACCAGAAACAAAATTGTAGGCCTGCACCAGGCTGGGAAGACTGAATCTGCAATAGGCAAGCAGCTTGGTGTGAAGAAATCCTCTGTGGGAGCAATAATTAGAAAATGGAAGACATACAAGACCACTTATAATCTCTCTCGATCTGGGGTTCCACTCAAGATCTCACCCCGTGGGATCAAAATGATCACATAAACGGTGAGCAAAAATCCCAGAACCACACAGGGGGACCTAGTGAATGACCTGCAGAGAGCTGGGACCAATGTAACAAAGGCTACCATCAGTACCACACTACGCCGCCAGGGACTCAGATCCTGCAGTGCCAGACGTGTCCCCCTGCTTAAGCCAGTACATGTCCGGGCCCATTTGAGGTTTGCTAGAGAGCATTTGGATGATCCAGAAGAGGATTGGGAGAATGTCTTATGGTCAGATGAAACCAAAGTAGAACTGTTTGGTAGAAACACAACTCGTCATGTTTTGAGGAGAGAGAATGCTGAGTTGCAACCAAAGAACACCATACCTACTGTGAAGCATGGGGGTGGCAACATCATTTCCTTGGGGCTGTTTCTCTACAAAGGGAACAGGACAACTGATCCGTGTACATGAAACAATGAATGGGGCCATGTATCGTGAGATTTTGAGTGCAAACCTCCTCCCATCAGCAAGGGCATTGAAGATGAAACGTGGCTGGGTCTTTCAGCATAACAATGATCCCAAACACACCACCCGGGCAACGGAGAAGTGGCTTCGTAAGAAGCATTTCAAGGTCCTGGAGTGGCCTAGCCAGTCTCCAGATCTCAACCCCATAGAAAACCTTTGGAGGGAGTTGAAAGTCTGTGTTGCCCAGCGACAGCCCCAAAACATCACTACTCTAGAGGAGATCTGCATGGAGGAATGGGCCAACATACCAGCAACAGTGTGTGACAACCTTGTGAAGACTTACAGAAAACGCTTGACCTCTGTCATTGCCAACAAAGGATATATAACAAAGTATTGAGATGAACTTTTGATAATGACCAAATACTTATTTTCCACCATAATTTGCAAATAAATTCTTTCAAAAATCAGACAATGTGATTGTCTGGATTTGTTTCCACATTTTGTCTCTCATAGTTGAGGTATACCTATAATGACAATTACAGGCCTCTCTCATCTTTTTAAGTGGGAGAACTTGCACAATTGGTGGCTGACTAAATACTTTTTTGCCCCACTGTATATTGCACATTTAGGGGTATCTGATCCCCTTATTTGATGTGTTTTGAACACAATTTTTAGTGTGCAGCACTTGTTGTTCATTGGTTTTATTCACTTTATATACATTTATTCATATTTAATAGGGTGGGAGGTTGTTTCTTAGTGCACCAATACACGTATATTTTAATTTCAATCCAAGTGGCAGAGCACTATTTCATTGGTTGCAGCTTTGCAATATTTAGCTCCTTTTTTACACTTTTTTACACTTATTTATATCAGTGCTCCAGTAATCTTTTTACACAAGTAGTAAGGATGTAGGTGAGTGGATTATTGCCTGTCTTGATCACGAAGTCTGCCCATACAGGTAATGTCTCAACTTTTGATACAGCATTTGATAGTGTCCCCCATAAACGCTTAATTTACAAGCTGAGGTCTGCAGGCTTGGACCATAGGATTTGTGCTTGGGTAAAAAACTGGTTACAGGGACGGGTCCAAAAGGTAACATGTACTCTGGTCTGGAGTGGTGAGTGGGGTACCCCAAGGTTCTGTCTTGGGGCCAATTCTTTTCAACCAATTCATAAATGATATAGAGTATGGGATAACTAGTTCAGTCTCAGTTTTTACAGATGACACAAAGATAAGCAGAGTAATAAACTCGCATCAGAACATATACATTTTGCAGAAAGACCTGAATATATTAAAAGAGCGGGCAGACACATGGCAAATGAGGTTTAACGTGGAGAAATGTAAAGTAACACACTTGGGGTCAAAAAACTTAAATAAAAAATATTCACTGGGTGAACAGCTGGGAAAATAAAGACTAGAGAAGGATCTAGAGGTGCTAATAGATGACAGATTGAACAACAGCATGCAGTGCCAAGCTTCAGCTACCAAAGCAGGCAGAATGTTAGCATGCATAAAAAAGGGATATACACCAGCAACAAAACTATTATTCTGCCACTGTATAAAACTCTGGAAACAAAGGAGAAATTGGAACGGGACTTTGCGTGAGGCATGTCAAAGGATTGTTGTAGGCTTATTGATCAAAACAGATTGAATTAGTCTAGGCCAATGTTTAATCTACGATCCATGGTATTGAAATGATATAAATAGACAATACTTTGAACTGAATAGCGTAATCACCAGGATTTACTTAATATTCATATAAGGTTATTTAATATAATTAATCATTAAACATGATAAAGCAGATACAGATAATTAGACAGTAAACATGATTGATACAGTTGGTAAAAAATCGATACAAAGAGAATTATCATAAAATATACAAGTTTGTTTGGGCATCAATAAGTTGGTAACTCAACGCGTTTCTTGGCTTTCAACCAATCATCAGGAGTCAGATGCATAGTGACTATAAAATGGGATAATGAGACATTTATTAATATATGGGATCCTCTACATAGAAGAAAAGTAGGTAAGGAGGGAACATCAATTTCAAGGATACTTACTAATCTCCATAGGTTGATAGCAACCACTGAAGTGGAATTTTTCGGTGGTTTGGGTTAACATAGTCTCACCCGGGGTTGAGGCAGAGAGCAAAAAAAAACAGGGAGAAACCGCTGCCAGTGGTATCGGAGCACCCCATCACACACCAGATACTACACCAGATACTGTAGAAAAGAAGTATGAAACTTCAGTGGTTGCTATCAACCTATGGAGATTAGTGAGTATCCAGACAGCTTCTCTCCCTCATTTTGGTAAGTCTGCTCCAACTGATACATGAGATCAGAGACCTTCTCTGTGCACCCAAACACATCCTGCAGAATGTTCTGGTAGTCCTGGGCAACACAATCTTGCTTGCCGAGCTTAAAATTGTGGATGGCATCTGAAGCAGGCCCTCTTAAACTTTCTGTGATTCTCTGTTTTTTGTGGGTCTCTGAGATGTCCCATTCATCCAAGGCTTGGGTGGCCTGGTCCAGCCACTATTCAAAGTTATCCTCCCCTGTAGGCATGGGTCTTCTTCCAGGAAAAAGCCCTGAGCTTCTGATACCCAGTTTACAGAGTATGTTGGAGTGTCTTTCTGGCATTTTGACATGAAGTCTCCTAAGGCAGCAAAGAACTCACAATCTTGACCAGAGGAGCCATGGAAGGGACTTCCTCCTCCGTGGCTTTAGCTTGACTGGAACTTGCTGAACATGTGTCCTGTGTATTTGGCTGGATCAACCGAAATTCAGTCTTGTTGAGTAGCGGGTATCCTGGACGAGCCCCCACGTGGTGGTTTCCTACTCTGCCTCTTCAACCCCAAGAACAAACTCAACCCCACTGGCACACCTGGCAGTAGTGTAGTGTAAATACCACAGTGAAGAACACAGGTTATGGTGAAATCAGAAAGTAACAAACAGTCACAGTAGTATAAGGCAGTAAGCAGGCATAATAAAGTATAACAAAGGACAAAAGTTACAGGAAAAATAAACAGGATCAGGTTTGTCTGCTCTTAGGGGACTCTTTAAATGAAATGACTCCAAAAGCAGAAGTAAAAAACATGAGAATAAAGTTCAGAGAATGTAACATTAACTCCAATATAGAGCACCTGACAACCTCAATTGAATTGGGTTGTATGAGTCCAGGCAGGAGAAAGGTAGAGGAATGACTTTGTTTTGTCTGTCAATCCTCTCCCTTCTTCACCCCAGCACCACAGTCCCAGCAGGCTTGCTTAACCACAATACCTGTCCCAGTGTACTGAATCAACCCCTAGTGTGGATCCACTTGTAAGTGATCAATGTCCTGAACACAGATGGAAAGTATAGATATAATACCGTGCTGCGCCCTAGAAAAAAGCAGCTAACACAGCTGTCAGAGAAGAGCCTGTCAACATCGGAAGGTCCCTGTGCGTTTGCGCGGCGGAGCCGCGCTTCGGCGCATGCGCGTTAGCAAAGTAGCGGCGTAACGGCGTACGGGCGTTCGCTCGTCAGCGTCACGCCCCCTTTCTGGCCTATATAAAGACTGACTTGTGCCCTGTTTAATTGCTGGTTTGTCTTTCAGCTTCCAGTGTTCCGTTCCTGATTCCTGCTTCTTGTGTACCTGTTTGACCCGGATTTGCCTGACCTACCTTGTCTCTCTCCAGCATTTGACCTCGGCTTGTTTAAAGGACTTTCCCACGATCTGCTTCCAGTGTTTGACCCTCTGCCTGTCTCCGGATTCTCCTGCCTTCTCGTGTATGACCCCGGCTTGTTTAAAACGGACTTCTCTGCTGACATCTCCAACCCCTTACCTCTGGCTTACCTTCAGGATTCCTCTACTTACCATCTGCTGTGTTTGACCCTCGGCCTGCTTCTAGGACTTCCTCATCTACCAGTCTCCAGTATCAAGCTATTGGTCTGCATCTTAGTCTCTCCACTGTTGAGTTCTCAGTGCCTGATCTCCTGCGCTTATCCCAGCTCCCATTGTGTCTGCGGGTTAGAGCCCCGGCCGGGTCCTCCTCTCCAGCTCTGGGTCAGAGCCACCATCGCTCTCAGCTCTGCATGACTGAAGTCCTCCTCTCTAGAAGCTTCCTGCCTGCAGGCGACCCGTGCCCCTCTGTGCCCTACACCCTCTGTACCACTACCAGGGGTGTAGTGCGCTCAGTCGCAAGGGAAGCCACTCTCAGCATCTCGGCCTCGGTGAGTACCCGTGATAGTACAAACCAGCCAGATGTCTGAGGCCGACAGAGTGGGTTCCCCTCTCGAAGCTCTATGCCAGCAGGTAACGACCCTTACGCAAGCAGTCCAGAGGCTACAAGATGGCTATTTCCAACTAGAAGGTCGTCTCCAGCACCTAATCTTATCTCCCGGGGATGCAACTTCCACATCCCCCAGTGGGACCAGCTCTTCACAAGATCACTCCAGCACAACTCCTACAGTTGCTATGACTCCCCCAGAACCTAGGGTGCCCACACCCGAACGATTTTCCGGAAATCGGAAGAGGTTTAGAGCTTTTAAAAACGCCTGCTTGTTATACCTGGCTCTCCAACCTAAGACTTTCAGTTCTGAGACAGTAAAAGTTGGGTTCATCATTTCCTTGTTGTCCGAAGAACCCCAAGCTTGGGCTCATAACCTCCTGGAACAGAAGAGTCCCTTACTAAACTCCGTGGAAACCTTCTTTGAAACTATGGGAAGATTATATGATGATCCCCAACGCTTAGCCACGGCCGAGTCCTTCTTACACACCTTAGTCCAGGGAAAAAGACCGGTGGAGGACTATACGGTCGAATTTCGGAGATGGTCAGGGGACACTGGATGGAATGAGGCGGCTCTCAAATACCAGTACCGCCAGGGACTCTCAGAGACTCTCAAAGACGAATTGGCACGTGTTGATTCTCCTTCCACCCTGGAAGAATTGATCCAGCTAGCCATAAAACTCGACCGACGCCTACGGGAACGACGTTCTGAACGTCTTCAATTTCCTCGGCCTACATGGATGCTACCCAGGGTCTCCGCAGGTCATCCTCTTCCTGCAGTCCCTTCCTCCTCTACCTTGGAGAGCGAGCCAATGCAACTAGGACTGATCCGGGCTCCACTTACACCTGATGAGAAACAACGCCGACGGGAGGCCAATCTCTGCCTATACTGTGGAGGGTCAGGCCACTTTTTGCGCAACTGTCCTATAAGACCCAGTAAGT
Organism: Lithobates septentrionalis; assembly: GCA_037952835.1. Taxonomy (NCBI): domain Eukaryota; kingdom Metazoa; phylum Chordata; class Amphibia; order Anura; family Ranidae; genus Lithobates; species Lithobates septentrionalis. Next base: position 2,617,568 of record JBBDGP010000165.1, read on the forward strand.
CCCAATTACAAACAGCTATGAACTTTCAAGTCAATGGTTCAAGTACAACCCATCTTGTCCTTCCTGTCTCCCTACAGGTGGCAGACGAGGAGATCCGGTTACCAGCCATTATTGATTCTGGCGCCTGCAGCTGCTTCCTGGATACATCCCTATCTCGAAGTTTACGCATCCCTCTGCAAAATAAAAGACAAAGGCTCCAAATCCACCTGGCCGATGGGTCATCCCCTTGTTCCGGGCCTGTTACCCAGGAAACGAAACCCATTCTCACCATCACAGATTCAGGACATCAAGAATTTCTGTGCTTTGATATCATCTGCTCCCCCATGTTCCCTATCATCCTGGGACTTCCATGGCTGCAAGCTCACGACCCCCATATCAATTGGAGGGAGAAGAAGATCTCCTTCTCTTCGACTTACTGTTCCCAGCACTGCTTCACCTCTGGTCCTGTCCGCACAGCTTCCTGTCTAACTATCCAGCCAGTCCCTGAACACCTTCAGCACGTCCCTGCAGCCTACCATGAATTCATGGACATTTTTGACAAAAAGAGAGCTGACAGTTTGCCCCCTCACCGACCATACGACTGTCCCATTGATCTCTTACCTGGCTCCGAGATCCCTTTTGGTCGGATATTCCCTCTATCTGAAAAGGAGTTGGAGGCTCTGAAGTCCTACATCAACGAAAACCTTGAAAAGGGATTCATTCGTCCTTCCTCTTCCCCGGCTGGAGCAGGGATTTTCTTCGTTGAGAAAAAAGATGGTACTTTAAGGCCTTGTGTGGACTACAGGGAGATCAACAAGATCACCATCAAGAACCGTTATCCACTTCCCCTCATCCCAGAACTGTTCCAACGGTTTCGAACCGCACGAGTTTTTTCTAAACTTGACCTAAGGGGCGCCTACAACTTGGTGCGGATACGCCCAGGGGATGAGTGGAAAACGGCTTTTAGGTCTAGATTCGGACATTTTGAATATCTAGTGATGCCATTTGGTTTGTGCAATGCCCCAGCTACATTCCAACACCTGGTAAATGATATTTTTCGTGAATACTTAGATGACTTTGTGATCGTTTACCTTGACGACATCCTGATTTTTTCTACAAACATTGAGCAACACCAGGCCCATGTGAAGAAGGTACTCACGATCCTCAGGAAGCACGGACTTTACCTAAAGGGAGAGAAATGCGAATTCGAAAAAACAGTAGTCCAATTCCTAGGGTTCATTATCTCCACTGAAGGGGTCTCAATGGATCCTCAGAAGGTGAAGTCTATCCAAGAATGGCCAGCCCCTACAGACAAAAAGGGGGTCCAACGATTTGTGGGCTTCGCCAACTTCTATCGCAGGTTCATAAAAGGTTTTTCATCGATCATCTCTCCCATAACCCAACTGACTCGCCAGCAAAGTCGATTCCAGTGGTCCTCAGAAACTCAGGAAGCATTTGATAAACTGAAGAATCTATTTACTTCTGCCCCGGTACTACTGCATCCAGACCCCGCCTTTCCCTATGTGTTGGAAGTAGACGCCTCAGAATCCGCTTTAGGAGCAATTCTATCCCAAAGACGAGGCCAGAAGGTCCTTCTCCATCCTGTGGCTTTTGCCTCCCGGAAACTGTCCCCGCCGGAAAGGAACTATGACGTAGGGGAGCGTGAACTACTGGCCATCAAATTTGCCCTGGAGGAGTGGAGATATCTTTTGGAGGGTGCTTCTCACCCCATTATGATCTTCACCGATCACAAGAACCTGGAGTACCTTAGAACCGCAAAACGCCTCAGACCCCGGCAAGCCCGCTGGGCTTTGTTCTTCTCCAGGTTCAACTTCCACATTTCCTATCGGCCTGGTTCTAAGAATGGGAAAGCGGACGCCTTATCCCGAATGTTCCCAGAAACCTCTCCACCAGCAGAACCTGGTACTATTCTATCCTCACAGAATTTTCTTTGTGCAATCCAGCCAGATCTAAGAACTGCCATTGAACAGGCCTCCAGCCAATGCTTAAACCCTGAAGTACCCACACTGAGGAAACAGGATGGTCTACTATGGGCCCAAAATAAAATATTTGTTCCAGCGCAAGTAAGACCCTTGGTACTAAGAACATTTCATGATAACAAATTTGCAGGACATTTTGGGGTACAAAAGACCTCGGAACTAATACATCGTTCCTTCTGGTGGCCAGGGTGGAGTCAGGACTGTAAGAACTACGTAAACTCTTGTATTATTTGCCAGCGCAGCAAGGGATCCAATGCAAAAGCCTGGGGTCTATTAAGACCACTCCCCATTCCAGAGCAACCCTGGAAGGAAGTGGCTATGGACTTCATCGTTGACCTACCATCTGCTGAAGGATTCTCCACCATCCTGGTAGTAGTCGACCGCCTCTCAAAGATGGCCCACTTCCTACCCATGAAGGGCACACCCTCTGCCTCAGATACCGCGGATATATTCATCAAGGAAGTGGTGAGGCTACATGGAGTACCCGCTAGCATTGTGTCTGACAGAGGAGTTCAGTTCACCTCAAAATTTTGGAGAGACCTTTGTAAATCCCTGGGAATCAAGGTATGCCTATCCTCAGCATATCATCCTCAAAGTAATGGCCAAACAGAGAGGACGAACCAAACGCTGGAACAATACCTGCGCTGTTTTTGCTCATGCTCTCAAGACAACTGGGTTTCACTCCTCCCCTGTGCAGAATTTGCCTATAACAATTCCATACATACAGCAACCAATCAAACTCCTTTCTGGGCTAACTATGGATTTCACCCCTCTTTTTTGCCTCATTCTTTTTCAGAAGTATCAGTTCCCGCGGTACAAGACCGAATAAATTCCATTCAAGCCAATTTTCAAATAATTCAGGAAACTATGAAGAAGGCTCAGGACAGCTACAAGAAATACTATGACAGGGGTAGGAGGAGCAACCCAATTTTTAAGATTGGAGATGAAGTCTGGCTATCTGCAACAAACCTTAAACTTTCTTGTCCTTCACGCAAATTAGGCCCAAAGTTTATTGGTCCCTTCAAGATTAAGAGAGTAGTGAACCCAGTGGCCTTTGAACTCTCTTTACCCAGCTCTTACAGAATTCATCCTGTCTTCCATACTTCCCTTTTGAAACCAGTAACTCCCAGTTCTTTTCCAGGAAGGGAGGAGTTGCCACCTCCTCCAATTAACATTGAAGGCGAAGAGGAATTCGAGGTTGAGGCTATAATGGACTGTAGAAGGAGGGGGGGTCATATCCAGTACCTGGTCAAGTGGAAGGGGTACCCCCCAGAAGATAATTCTTGGGAACCCTCCTCCAATATACACGCCCCACGGTTAATACAAGCATTTCACAAGAAATATCCGGGAGTACTGGCCAGATTGGGCACCCGGAGGTTGCCCTTTGGGGGGGGGCACTGTCAGAGAAGAGCCTGTCAACATCGGAAGGTCCCTGTGCGTTTGCGCGGCGGAGCCGCGCTTCGGCGCATGCGCGTTAGCAAAGTAGCGGCGTAACGGCGTAACGGCGTACGGGCGTTCGCTCGTCAGCGTCACGCCCCCTTTCTGGCCTATATAAAGACTGACTTGTGCCCTGTTTAATTGCTGGTTTGTCTTTCAGCTTCCAGTGTTCCGTTCCTGATTCCTGCTTCTTGTGTACCTGTTTGACCCGGATTTGCCTGACCTACCTTGTCTCTCTCCAGCATTTGACCTCGGCTTGTTTAAAGGACTTTCCCACGATCTGCTTCCAGTGTTTGACCCTCTGCCTGTCTCCGGATTCTCCTGCCTTCTCGTGTATGACCCCGGCTTGTTTAAAACGGACTTCTCTGCTGACATCTCCAACCCCTTACCTCTGGCTTACCTTCAGGATTCCTCTACTTACCATCTGCTGTGTTTGACCCTCGGCCTGCTTCTAGGACTTCCTCATCTACCAGTCTCCAGTATCAAGCTATTGGTCTGCATCTTAGTCTCTCCACTGTTGAGTTCTCAGTGCCTGATCTCCTGCGCTTATCCCAGCTCCCATTGTGTCTGCGGGTTAGAGCCCCGGCCGGGTCCTCCTCTCCAGCTCTGGGTCAGAGCCACCATCGCTCTCAGCTCTGCATGACTGAAGTCCTCCTCTCTAGAAGCTTCCTGCCTGCAGGCGACCCGTGCCCCTCTGTGCCCTACACCCTCTGTACCACTACCAGGGGTGTAGTGCGCTCAGTCGCAAGGGAAGCCACTCTCAGCATCTCGGCCTCGGTGAGTACCCGTGATAACAGCAGACAGACAATTGCAATACTGATAATAAGAGGAAAAGTGCAGCGCTAAATTTAAAATGAACAGAGATGATTGAGTAAATCTTACAAATAATAAATACAAGTAATGTAGAGCTCTAATGTGATATATGCTCAGTGGTTTTGAATGAAGAAATCGACAGAAAAAAATAAACATTGAGTCCATAGGTGAAGTGAAAAAACCTAGTGAATCTGGATGGCCCTTGCAGGGACATTCGCCATGTGTTCATAACATCTTTAAGACATCCGAAAATGGTGAATAAATAATAAAACAATATGTGAATATAGTCCACCACCGATAGGATGAAGGCTTACCAGATGGTTTACAATCAAAAGGACATACGTCCTGTGAGTAAAATGGGCTTGTATTGGCAAATGCCAAAATTGGAGACATCTGATCTGCAGACCTTTGACACAGAAGCCAGGTCCTCACACAGTCATTGGGGTAGTAGTCTCCATAGACGGTATTTCATAAGAAAAATGGATGGTTTCTTCCATATGTTCATATATATATCAAGGGAAGGAGAACAAAAGAGGGCCACATAGCGTAATTCCGTATAAAATTAGAGATTTAATAAGGTTAAAAAACTCACATTTTTGAGAAGAGTAAACAGCCCTTAAGAAAGTGTATGGTGGAAGCAGAGCCTCCTGACGCGTTTCGTCTAAATAGACATCATCTGGGGTGCCAGTCCACTGTAGCCATTCTGATTATATAAGAAATACGCCCCCAATAATGTGAAACAGACCCGTGATGCATCATCAATCTTGGAAGTGCAAATCGGCGATCACTTCCTGCAAAACAAAAGATGGCGAATCGGCTTGCATACCGCGCCTCTCATTGGAATCACATTAAAACTGAAGAGCGCATATGCATGAAGACATGCGCTCCATGCCTCGCTCTAAGGAAAGTGAATAGAAAAACTATATGCGCGTCCAGCCTATCACTGAATGGCAAGGCGCACATACAGCCGAAGAACGTCACTTCCTTTAAAAAAACAAAATTGGGAAAGACATGCGTCACGCACCTCTCTCACGCACCTCTCTCACAAGGAGAGGCGTACACCAAATCACCCACAATGGGAAGGCACGATGATGTGCGCACCACGCCCCCCACAGGGAGGAGCGAGGACATAACGTCCAAACATGCCTTAAAGTGCCTGTACTTATAAAATTCAAAAACATATAATAAAAAAGGGGGTGTGAATAACGGTCCAACAATTGTTGATACTAAACCCAAAAACAGCCAAAAACCCACAACAGCATGGCCACAGTCTCTGATGGTTAATTCGTGGATAGGTGTAAACCGGCCCCATGTAATAAAAAAACTGGTAAGAACCCATATATTGTTCATTACATATAACTGACCAATCTATCAGCCACATGAAATGCAAGGAGAATAAAAACAAATGCATTTCTGATTGCTCATCGTCAGTAAGTATTTTTGTACTAAGATCAAAAACGCCTTGGCCCATTAGATTCTCCTTCTTTTGGTGGTTTTTAGTCAGCTAAATTCGCTCCCAGCCTCGCCAATTTGTTTATGGCCAAAGGGAGGAGGATGTCGTCTATGCCCAAGATACACCATCTTTGGTTTTATGAGCCAGATACATCGACGACATCCCCCTCCTGTGGAATGGCACTGAGAATTCTTTGAAACAGTTTTTTGTCTCTCTGAACTCAAATGATAGAGGCATTTCCCTATAATACAAATCCAGTCAAAGTTTCTAGATCTTGAAATTGAAATTAAGGACCTATACAGATGGCTTCATCCCCATCAATAGTTGCCATCAGAGATCTTGGCTTCACTCTGTACCATGTAGCCAGTTTCTGTGATTATGCAGGAACTGTATGGAAACAGAGACCTTCAAGATGCAAGCCATGGTTCTTAGGCAGAGGTTCCTTGACAAAGGTTATGATTCAGTTGAAGTAGACTCTGAGTTACAGAATATTCTAGATGTCAAGAGGAGTTCTCTATTGGCCGTAAAACCTCGGAGCGAGCCAGATGATAATTATAAATGGTCTATGGTAACCTCATTCTCGACACAACATAAACAAATCAAAATGATTATGAATAAACATTGGAATATACATAAGAGTGACCGTATTCTTGGTACTACACTGCCTGACCAAGCTAAGGTCATTTTCAGGGGGGCTCCTTCTCTACAATGTAGAATAGCACCTAACATTAATCATTAATCCACCTATACATCTTTTTTTCACAATTTGATTGTTTTTTTCCATGCAAAAAATGTGGTGTTTGTCAACACAAGTTATTGGGAAGGCGCAAAACAGTAGAGTTTAAATCCTCCATAACTCATCACGTACCATTCCATCAAACATTTTTGCACTTGTGCAACCAAACATGTTGTTTATTTGATCACCTGCCCATGTGGCCAACAATATGTTGGCTGAACGATTTGAACATTTTTCATCAGAGTCAGCGAATACATTGTCTTGATCAAAAGAGGGACACCAAACATAGTGTGCCTAGACACTACAGACAGTGTCACAACAGAGATCCCAAAGGGACTGAATTCTTAGTCATTGACAGGTACATTCCCTCGTGGAGGGGAGGTGCCATGACCAGAGGTGTTTCACGTTTAGAGACCTGGATTTACGAGTTACAGTCCCACTTGCCGCTCAGAATGAATGTGGAGTGGGACATTAACGCATTTATTAATAGGGCGTAATAATTAAAAATCGAAATAATCCAAGGATTTCAAACTAACATTCATGTGGTATTTTGGGCTTTCCTTTCTTCTCCTTTCTGTTATTTATAATGTTTAATTTTATCATTTCCCAATGATCTGTTTTGCCTTGTGCTGTACAATATGTATAGTTGTTGAGTGGCAGCCCCAATGGACTGTCATAACTTGCATTTAGATTCAATTATATTCATCACATATCCACCCTATTGGTGTTGTATCTTAAATGCATTTGTTTTTATTTTTCTTGCATTTCATGTGGCTGAATGGTCAGTTATATGTAACGAACAATATATGGGTTCTTACCCATTTTTTTTATTACATGGGGCCAGTTTACACCTATCCACAAATTAACCATCAGAGACTGTGGACATGCTGTTGTGGGTTTTGGCCGTTTACTGTCCTTTTTGGGAGTTTTTGGGTTTAGTATCAACAATTGTTGGACCGTTGATCACACCCCCTTTCTTATTATATGTTTTTGAATTTTATTGGTACAGGCACTTTAAGGCATGTTTGGATGTTATGTCCTCACTCCCCCTGAGGAGGGCGTGGTGCGCACATCATCGTGCCTTCCCATTGTGGGTGATATGGTGTACGCCTCTCCTTGTGAGAGAGGTGCGTGAGAGAGGTGCGTGACGCATGTCTTTCCCATTTTTGTTTTTTTAAAGGAAGTGACGTTCTTCGGCTGTATGTGCGCCTTGCCATTCATTGATAGGCTGGACGTGCATCTAGTTTTTCCATTCAATTTCCTTTGATCGAGGCGTGGAGCGCACGTCTTCACAAATATGCGCTCTTCAGTTTTAATGTTCCAATGCGAGGCGTGGTATGCACGCCAATTCGCCATCTTTGTTTTACAGGAAGTGATTGCTGATTTGCACTTCCGATATTGATGATTCATCACGGGTCTGTTTCTCATTATTGGGGTCATATTTCTTATATAATCAGAATGGCTACAGTGGACTGGCACCCCAGATGATGTCTATTTAGATGAAACGCGTCAGAACATGCTCCACTGCTGCTATACACATTTCTTAAGCGCTGTTTACTCTTCTTAAAAATGTGAGTTTTTTAACCTTAATAAATTTCTAATTTTTATACAGAATTACGCTATGTGGCCCTTTTTTGTTCTCCTTTCCTTGATTATATATATATATATATATATATATATATATATATATATATGAACATATGGGAGAAACCATTCATTTTCCTTATGAAATACCCTCTATGGAGACTACTACCCCAATGACTTCCGTGTCAAAAGTCTCCAGATCGGATGTCTCCAATTTTGGCATTTGCCAATACAAGCCTGTTTGACTCACAGGACGTATGTCCTTTTGAGTTCAAACCATCTGGTAAGCCTTCATCCTATCGGTGTTGGACTATATTCACATATTGTTTTATTATTTATTCACCATTTTCAGATGTCTTAAATATGTTATGAACACTTGGCGAATGTCCCTGCAAGAGCAATCCAGATTCACTACATTTTTCACTTCACCTATGGACTCAATGTTTATTTGTTTTTCTGTTTATTTCTTCATACAAAATCACTGAGCATTTATCACATTAGAGCTCTACATTACTTGTATTTATAATTTGTAAGATTTACTCAATCATCTCTGTTCATTTTAAATTTAGGGCTGCACTTTTTCCCTTATTATCTGAACACAGATGGGGCCCTTAAGACGTCAGGTGAATTTAAGGCAGTGTACTTATTGATCACCTTTCACGAGGTAGACACAGTACATCCAGGAGGGCTTGGTATTGTAATCCTATAAGGTAGTGTATAAGAGTGTTCACTGCCAGGCAGGGTATAACTAAGAAAAGCAGAGCAACAGAGTTAATTCAGAGTTCTGGCTTAGGAAGGATTGGGCTAAAGCCCTCTCATCGAGTCCTGTGTCCTGAGGCCCAGGGAGAAGATACTGTCTGTATGAGTGCCAATTGACACCTCCTCCCATGAACATTGCTGATCAGGATGCCTGGGGATGCAATCGGGATCCTCCTTCAGCTCCGGATGCCTGTCGCCGACTCCTTGGCTATGGCAGGCGCAATCCCCCAGATCTAAGGCCACAGCACTCTGTTCCTTCATCCGGACTCCTGTCTCCCTCATGGTAGCTCTGGCTTCCTCCCAGCAAGTCTCTAGGGTCAAACTTCCCCCATGCAGGAGTGCTTCCTGGGATGTGTAGTTCTCTGTGGGTCAATTACAATCAAGGAGTCTGTGCTGCAAACTCCACCTCCCAGAATTCCTTGTAACACTTTCAGCCCTCCTTTGATAGGCCGACTCGACTCTATGCCTATGAAAAACCAGGGGAAAGGGCAGAGTGGGCTGTCCTGCCTGTGAACATGTCTGTGAGGAGAAAAAGGAAGCGGGAAAGTCCCTTGTTCAGAGCTGACAAGCTGTGTCTGTGCTCAATGAGAAACCTGGCCAGCTTGGCAATGCAGTATACAGAGCAACCGCTACATAAGTATGAGCCATTTGTAAGTAGGATGTTTGTAACTCGGGGACTACCCTTACACTTTTTGGGATTTTTTTTTACCAAAGTCATGTAGCAGAATACATTTTGGCCAAAATTTATTAAGAGTTTTTTTATGGGATATCTTTTATAGCAGAAAGTAAAAAAATTTTTTTTGTCAAAATTGTCGGTCTTTTTTCGTTTATAGCACAAAAAATAAAAAACCTAGTGGTGATCAAATACCACCAAAAGAAGGCTCCATTTGTGGGAAAAAATAATATTAATTTCATTTGGGTACAGTGTTGCATGGCTGTGCAATCGTCAGTTAAAGTAACACAGTGCCAAAAAGCAAAAAATCTTCCGGAGGTCAAGTGGTTAAATAATGTGTCTGGGACGTGGCACATTATCTGACTGTGACGTGGTGCATCTGTACGATGTATATACAGTAACCTACTATGGCAAAAATTATGTTTACAAAGAAACATAAATTACATTTAACCACTTCGGCTTTAGAGCAATTTTTTCATATTCTTTTTCCATATGTAAAAATCTGTATTTTTGGCTATAAACCTTAACTTACTCTTACTTAAAACCCCAGAGCATTATATACATATTCTGAAAGCAGAGGTGTGGTAGAATAAGAAATATACAGTAGTAGTTGCAATTTTTTTATGTTGTATGATATTTTTGCAAGTGTTTATCAAATGCATATTTTCAGGAAAAAATATAAATAAAAGTATTTTAGTGCAAACACAGACAATACAATACCATATGTTTTGGTAAAAAAGATGGGGTTGCATCAAGTAAATAGTCAACATGTCAAGTCTTAAAATTTGTGTCTGTGATATTGCAAAAATCTATGGTACCCAAAAAACTCCATAGGCGATGCTTTAAACGCCTCTATTACTTTTCAGGTTAGAGATGACTGTGAGCTCTGTGCTAGTATTATTGCATCCACTCCAATGTTTGTGGCGAAAACTCACATGTGTATAGGTTTTAGGTGTAGTGGTGGGGGGTGACAGGAAGGAGCAGGGATGTTAGTGCAGTGGTAGTGAGCAGGGTGGATGCAGGGGCAGTGGTGCATCCAGAAGGAGCTGTCAGCTGTAACTCCGGATGCAGTCCTCTCTGCCAGAAGCAGATTTAGGGTGGGGTTTGGTTATGGATGCTGCCATGCTAGAGATTTTAGTGTCTGTGTAAACCTCAGCAGAAGTCAGAGGGTATAGAGGCGGTGTGAGCTAATGGGGCCAAAAACTAGATGGTCTTGTCCCATTGCAACTCAGTCTCAGCAGCTGTGTGAACCACTTTGGATGTGCTTCTTGCTGGATATGACTGTTGTGAATGGCACTATTCTGTGCATCATCATTGCTATTGTGTTGCACTACATTGAAAAAAAATGGTGCAGGTATATTGTTTTATGCACTGCAGGTCAAAATGTATGGGATGCCTTAACACAACGTGCCTTAGTGTCCAAAAATGCAGCACTAATGCAATGGACAGTCTGAATGGGCCCTAATGCCCTGTACACGGTCGGACATTGATTGGACATTCCGACAACAAAATCCATGGATTTTTTCCAACGGATGTTGGCTCAAACTTGTCTTGCATACACACGGTCACACAAAGTTGTCGGAAAATCCGATCGTTCTAAACGCGGTGACGTAAAACACGTACGTCGGGTCTATAAACGGGGCAGTAGCCAATATCTTTCGTCTCTTAATTTATTCTGAGCATGCGTGGCACTTTGTGCATCGGATTTGTGTACACACGATCGCAATTTCCGACAATGGATTTTGTTGTGGGAAAATTTTATAGCAAGCTCTCAAACTTTGTGTGTCGGAAATTCCGATGGAAAATGTGTGATGGAGCCCACACACGGTCGGAATTTCCGACAACAAGGTCCTATCACATATTTTCCGTCGGAAAATCCGACCGTGTGTACAGGGCATAAGGCTTATGTCAAACTAGCAATCTTGTTGCTGGCAACAATTCCCCAGTGACAGGATTGTTAATGGGGGGGAAAGAACATTAAAAAAGCACTCACCTGCTTCTTTGACATCATTTCCTCAACTGGTGAAGAAAAATGTGAAGCCAGCAAAAGGCAACACTGTAGAAATAGGTGAGTAAGGTTTTTTTTAGCAATCATGTTTCTAGCAGCTTGTCACCAGCAACAGAATCTCAAGTCTGCTAACCCACACTAACAAGATTGCTGAACAAAGCTCCTACCTGCTGCTATGAAGCCACTCCCTCATTGGACAAAATGCTGCTGAATTTTGCTTACCAGCAAGAAAGCAGCATTGGAATGCTACCTCTCTGGTTCAGAAAGGAAAAGAGTGATGCTGTAGGAGTAGCTGAGTGCTCTCTTAGGCTCGGATCACACAATTGCGTTTGAGTTTGATGTGGGTTTCCCTGCATCCAATTTGCATGTCAGGAGACCGACCGTCTCTCAATGGAGCCAGTTCACACAGCTCTGGGACAGCTCCGGAGCAAATTGTACAGGAGTCCTGTGCGTCTTCTGGTCCATTTCAGGTCCGAATTCAGCCAAAAATTCTGACCAAAATCGGACCTAAACGGTGAACAGGGACACACCGGACCCCTACTGTGAGATGCTCTGCAAGGCAGTGTGAACTCAGCCTCCATGATCTTGTCCCCAGCAAATTTCCACCTTGCACCTTTGCTTGCTGGTGATGTCAGTGTGGTACTGATTGTGTCTGAAAACATGATTCTGGTGTGTCAGTACATTACTGACTGTGTATCTGTGGAAATTTTTGTGTCATAGTGGTTTTGAATCTCTTTTTTGCTAGTTGTATTATTTCAGGAATTCTGTTTTTTAGTACATTTGGTACAGCTCACACGGGGTGAGTTGGTATTGGCAACTTCCAAAGAAATGATGTGCTGGGGTGAAGGCGGCACAAAATCTGTTCTTGACCACATTGCCAAATTCAGAACTAGTATTCACATATAGCATGTTCCTCAAATTCTGAAATAATAGGAGGTTTAATTTAGATAAAAGATCTGCTTTAGTTAGAACTGACATTTATCGAAAAGTGCATGTTATTGATGATTAGAATCTTCACTAAAGTACTTTGAAGATTAGTATTTACTTGCAAAGGTATTTGGGTCCTTTCATACCATACTTCACATAAAAATGAATGCAAATGCATGTGCAGTATTGTGCATTTGAGTTTGTTTTTATGCATGCTGTGTAGCATTTATGTGCATTAACGTGTGTTGTGATGTGAACAAAGCACATAGAAAAGTATTGATTTCTATGTGCACTTGCAGTAGCTGGCATGTATCCAGTGCAAAAAAATTTCAGGTAACAGAACATGGTGTGAATAGGCTCTTAGGCTACATTCACATGGGTGTAAGAATTTTCCTGATCTTATTACGCATGTTTTTTTCTAGTACAAAAGTTTCTAGATAATTAATAAATACTTGCGTAAAATTGTCTTTTTTTTCCTCATGTCCCCAGATGCATATTTTAGGATTTTGTGTTATAGATCAGAACACAATGCATGTTTACATACCTGTGTGAATTGAAAGCAATGCAGCTGCGTTCAGATCCATAAACAAAAAATGCTGGTAAATGTGTTTTTTATGGCAGTGTGAATTACTGAATTACACTCTTTGAAGACTTAATTGTACTTATTTGTGCTTGATAGTTTCTAAGTTACCTCTAAACTAATAACTTGTAAAGGCTTTTAAAGCATCGCCTATAGACAATTTTAGGTACAGCAATTTGTTGTCATACCACAGGCATGAACAATTTTAAATCTTGACATGTCTGGTATCTATTTAATCTATGCAACATTATCTTTTATATTTTGCCAAACATGGTATTAAATTGTGCTTATGTGCACTAAAATTCATTTAAACTAAAGGCAAAACTTTTTTTTTTCGTTTTGGATAGAGTGGAGAGAGACTAGGTTTTTATTGCTGTCTGTGCCTCTGTTGTCATCAAAACAGGAATAGAGCGGAAATCTACCAAATGGGACATTAATTCTGGTGACTCTGTTGACGACCTAGGACTCCCTCACTTTGGAGGGATTTCCTCTCACTTCCTTTTTTGGCTATAGGACAGGAAGTCAAGGGGAATCTCCCTCATGGGACACAGATGGCAAAAAATACTGACAGTGGCAAAAAAACTGACAGTGGTTATACATATCCCTTAAGTTGGCATACACTAGTAGATTTTTGAATAAACATTTATACGAAAAGTCTTGGTACACTTGGTGACCTAGGTCAAAATTAAATGTGCTTTTAGCACAAGATTTTGGAGTGAATGTATTTTCCTGAACAAAAACGGAAACTGAAATTTGTTTGAGAGAAACTGTGAGAAAAAAATCTCCATCATGCAACTTTGAATTATGTGTCACTGTGGTCAAAAACAAATGATCATTTATCTCCCGGCAATGATTAGAAAATTAAACAAATGTTCAGAAAACAAGTAATTTCAAACAAACGTATACCAGTATATTGTCAGCTTTACTCTATCCAAAATGAAAAAAAAGTTTTGCCTTTCAAGTAGACTTGTAATTTGTACTAGCTTCTATTTCCAATAATGTAATCTATTGATTTCAATATAAGTATATATTTAGTGTTATACAAATCAAAGGTTCTGTAAAAGAGCAGACAATAAGAGCAAATATTAAACATTTCTACATGTTTGGGAGTACCAGACAATAAATCCCCTATTTCCTTGCATTTACCACTAATGGGACTTCTGTTTAGAATGGGCAGGATAATTAAATTATAAAAATGTCTGTAAAGTCCAATTTCCTAATCTTTTCTCACATGTTTTCCTGATGGAATTGTGTCTTTCCTTCCTCTCTTCTACCAGATTGCCTTTCGGAACAAAGGTTGTCCCTTTTTTAGTTTCAGGCATTGTCTTGCGCGTTCTGGTACGGAATGTTTGAATCCCCGTTACTCGCGTGGGTTTGTTTTCACTTGATGAGATTTTCAAGTGTCCTAGTATGAACAGAAGTATGTGCTTCGTTTTCTGCTATACAAAGAAGTTCAAGCAAAAAATGCAGATTAGTGTCAAGGCCATTGAAAGGTTTAGCTTTTCTATCGGAAATCTGGACTACAGTGGAACATGGAACAAAGGATGGGGAGAGGTTAGAGCGGGATGTGTAAAATGGGCAAAATAACTCAGTAATGCAGGGTTCTAAAAACTGATTTTTTTTCAGGAACATTCAACTTTAAATCATGATTCTACCTATTATTTTAAGTATGTTACATAGTTACATAGTTACATAGTTAGTAAGGTTGAATAAAGACACCAGTCCATCCAGTTCAACCTGAGTGAGTGTGTGTCTACAACCCTGACCCTTGTCCCTAACCCTGTACATCGCACACTCACATCAGTCCCTACCCTCAATCCAAGGTCCCCATTCATATACTCGGGCCAATTTTGGACAGAAGCCAATTAACCTACCAGCATGTCTTTGGAGTGTGGGAGGAAACCGGAGTACCCGGAGGAAACCCACACAGGCACAGGGAGAACATGCAAACTCCAGGCAGGTAGTGTCATGGTTGGGATTCGAACCAGCGACCCTTTTTTACTGCTAGGCGAGAGTGCTAACCACTACACCACTGTGCCACCCGAAGAGACATTAAAGAGGAGCTGCACCTTTAAAAAAAAATATTAAAAGCCAGCAGCTACAAATACTGCAGCTGCTGACTTTTAATAAATGGACACTTACCTGTCCCAGGGTCCAGCGATGTCGGCAGCCGAAGCCGATCAATCGCTCGGCTCTCGGCTGCCCCCACCGCCATCCTCGGTCAGGGAATCGGGAAGTGAAGCGCTGCGGCTTTACTGCCCGGTTCCCTACTGCGCATGCGCGAGTCGCGCTGCGCCTCTGCACTGATCCCCGTTGTGTGCTGGGAACTGTGTGTTTCCCAGCACACAACGGGGGGGGGCGGGCTTCTGTGGATATTCTGCGGCTGTCTAAGCCCGGAAGTGGCTGCAGATACCTGTATTAGACAGGTATCTGCACCCCCTCCCCCCTGAAGGTGCCAATTGTGGCACCGGAGGGGGGGAGGAATCCGATGAGCGGAAGTTCCACTTTAGGGTGGAACTCCGCTTTAAGAGTAAATTCAGAAAAAAAAAGTTTTGCAGCGGTAAAGGGTTAAAAGGGCCAGGAAGTGAAAAGGAATCTAACCCAAACAGAAATAAAACACCTGCAGAGGTTCCAGTTCTTCTTTATACTATGACGGATTATATTATACCATGAAGGACTATACTATTATATTATTATTATTATTATATTGGTTATAGGATTGTGTATATGGGAGTGTATGATATTATTTATTTATTTATTTTTATGGTTGAACTAGCTGGACTTGTGTCTTTTTTCAACCTGACTAACTATATAAGTATGTACAGTATCTCACAAAAGTGAGTACACCCCTCACATTTTTGTAAATATTTTATTATATCTTTTCATGTGACAACACTGAAGAAATGACACTTTGCTACAATGTTAAGTAGTGAGTGTACAGCTTGTATAACAGTGTAAATTTGCTGTCCTCTCAAAAAAACTCAACACACAGCCATTATTGTCTAAACCACTGGCAACAAAAGTGAGTACACCCCTAAGTAAAAATGTCCAAATTGGGCCCAATTAGTCATTTTCCCTCCCCGGTGTCATGTGACTCATTAGTGTTACAAGGTCTCAGGTGTGAATGTGGATCAAGTGTGTTAAATTTGGTGTTATCACTCTCACTCTCTCATACTGGTCACTGGAAGTTCAACATGGCACCTCATGGCAAAGAACTCTGAGGATCTGAAAAAAAGAATTGCTGCTCTACATAAAGATGGCATAGGACAGTGATGGGGAACCTTGGCACCCCAGATGTTTTGGAACTACATTTCCCATGATGCTCAACTACACTGCGGAGTGCATGAGCATCATGGGAAATGTAGTTCTAAAACATCTGGGGTGCCAAGGTTCGCCATCACTGGCCTAGGCTATAAGAAGATTGCCAAGACCCTGAAACTGAGCTGCAGCACGGTGGTCAGGACCATACAGCAGTTTAACAGGACAAGTTCCACTCAGAACAGACCTCGCCATGGTCGACCAAAGAAGTTGATTACACATGCTCAGCGTCATATGCAGGGGTTGTCTTTGGGAAACAGACATATGAGCACAGTGGCTGCAATTGACTGGGCACAGTGGCTTAATTTGACGGGACACAGTGGCTGCAATTGATGGCACATTGGCTTCATGTGATGGGGCACAGTGGCATCATGTGACGGGGTAGAGTGGCTGCAATTGATGGTGCACAGTGGCTTCATGTGACGGGGCACAGTGGCCTCATGTGACGGGGTAGAGTGGCTGCAATTGATGGTGCACAGTGGCTGCAATTGACGGGCACAGTGGCCTCATGTGACAGGGCACAGTGGCTGCAATTGACGGGGCACAGTGTCTGCAATTGACGGGGCACAGTGGCTTCATGTGACGGAGCACAGTGGCTGCAATTGACGAGCACAGTGGCATCATGTGAAGGGACAAAGTGGCTGCAATTGATGAGGCACAGTGGCTGCAATTGAAGGCACAATGTCTGCAATTGATGGGCACAGTGGCTGCAATTGATGGGGCACAGTGGCTGCAACTGACGGGGTACAGTGGCCTCATGTGATGGGGCACAGTGGCTGCAATTGACGGGGCACAGTGGCTGCAATTGACAGGGCACAGTGGCCTCATGTGACAGGCCACGGTGGCTGCAATTGACGGGCACAGTGTCTGCACATGATGGGGCACTTTGGCTTCATTTGACGGGGCACAGTGGCTTCATGTGACGGGGCACAGTGGCTTCATGTGACGGGGCACAGTGGCTGCAATTGACGGGCACAGAGGCTTCATGTGACGTCGCACAGTGGTTGCAATTGACGGGGCACAGTGGCTGCATTTGATGGGGCACAGTGGCTGCAACTGATGGGCACAGTGGCTTAATTTGACGGGCACAGTGGCTGCATTTGACGGGGCACAGTGGCTGCAATTGATGGCACAGTGGCTGCATTTGATGGGCACAGTGGCTGCAATTGATGGCACAGTGGCTGCATTTGATGGGCACAGTGGCTGCATTTGACGGGCACAGTGGCTGCATTTGACGGGGCACGGTGGCTGCAATTGACGGGGCACAGTGGCTGCAATTGACGGGGCACGGTGGCTGCAATTGACGGGCACAGTGGCTTCATTTGATGGGGCACAGTGGCTTCATGTGACAGGGCACAGTGGCTTCATGTGACGGGGCACAGTGGCTGCAATTGACGGGCACAGAGGCTTCATGTGACGTCGCACAGTGGCTGCAATTGACGGGGCACAGTGGCTGCATTTGACGGGGCACAGTGGCTGCAACTGATGGGCACAGTGGCTTAATTTGACGGGCACAGTGGCTGCATTTGACGGGGCACAGTGGCTGCAATTGATGGCACAGTGGCTGCATTTGATTGGCACAGTGGCTGCAATTGATGGCACAGTGGCTGCATTTGATGGGCACAGTGGCTGCATTTGACGGGCACAGTGGCTGCATTTGACGGGGCACGGTGGCTGCAATTGACGGGGCACGGTGGCTGCTTTTGACGGAGCACAGTGGCTGCAATTGATAGCACAGTGGCTGCATTTGACGGGGCACAGTGGCTGCAATTGATGGCACAGTGGCTGCAATTGATGGCACAGTGGCTGAAATTGATGGGACACAGTGGTTGCATTTGGTGGGGCACAGTGGCTGCAATTGATGGCACAGTGGCTGCAAATGATAGCACAGTGGCTGTAATTGATGGCACAGTGGCTGCATTTGGTGGGGCACAGTGGCTGCATTTGGTGGGGCACAGTGGCTGCATTTGGTGGGGCACAGTGGCTGCAATTGATGGGGCACAGTGGCTGCATTTGATGGCGCACAGTGGCTGCATTTGATGGGGCATTTATTTGTATTTATTTCTACGGAGCCTGCAGAGCATTGCACTTAGTTGTATTTTCCCTGGATGGGGAAATGCAACCATGTTTTATATTGTACGACCCTATACACCATGTGCCCTATAAAAGGGGATGGGCATTAAGGTGTATATATGCAGAGTAAACACCTCCAAAATCTTGAAATACCAGACATGTGTGAAGGGCAATGGTGTTCAGGCAATTTTTATATTTCTTTGTGTACATTGTAATGCACATGCACATGCACTGAGCAATGTACACTCTGGGCTCAAGATGGGATGGGTTCTAGAACACTGTAACTCCTGTCTCAGTACATGTGCAGGATTTACAAAATCCTGAACTTAAAGTGTCTCTGGATTGCTTTTCAGTGGTGTTATCTGGGAGAACGTGCCAATTTTGAGACCTGGCCAAAAAGCATTGATAGAGACTGGGATGTCCGTTTGGGGAGAGTGCACCAGGACCTGCCGCAGAGGAGTTTCTTCATCTATAAGACACTGTTACAGTCCAGACTTGGAGTAAGTAAATAAAATAAGTCTCTCTCCCTCTCTCTGATTTTCTTGCTTTTCATGGGCACAGTGGCTGCATTTGATGTGGCACAGTGGCTGCGTTTGATGCCGCACAGTGGATGCGTTTGATGCCGCACAGTGGATGCGTTTGATGCCGCACAGTGGATGCATTTGATGCCGCACAGTGGATGCGTTTGATGCTGCACAGTGGATGCATTTGATGCTGCACAGTGGCTGCGTTTGATGGGGCACAGTGGCTGCGTTTGATGGGGCACAGTGGCTGCGTTTGATGGGGCACAGTGGCTGCGTTTGATGGGGCATTTCTTTTTATCCATTTCTACAGAGCCTACAGAGCATTGCACCCAGTTGTATTTTCCCTGGGTGGGGAAATGCAACCATGTTTTATATTGTATGTCCCTATACACCATGTGCCCTATAAAAGGGGATGGGCATTAAGGTGTATATATACAGAGTAAACACCTCCAAAATCTTGATAAACCAGACATGTGTGAAGGGCAATGGTGTGCAGCAATTTTTTTTATTACTTTGTGTACATTGTAATGCACATGCACTGAGCAATGTTCACTCTGGACTCAAGATGGGATGGGTTCTAGAACACTGTAACTTCTGTCTCAGCACATGTGCAGGATTTACATAATCCCAGGGTTTTTTTCCCCAAACAATAGGTGCTGGAACTTAACCACGGCCCCACAAAACCCCTCCCCCTACACACACCCTCCAAATCACATCAAATAGTGGGTGTGTTCAGTCAAATTTCATGAAAACAGTAGGAGGGTCTTAAAGGGGCATTAAATACCAAGATTGCATTACATACAGAGTGCAGAGCTGTCACTTGTAAACACAGAAACCAGACTTCTGTGTTTACAAGTGAATGTGGTGAGCAGGCACCAAAGGGTCTGAGCCAGAGGTGGTGGAACTGACTTCCACCAAGTTCTCCCTGAAAAAAAGCCCTGCATAATCCTGAACTAAATGTGTCTCTGCATTGCTTTTCAGTGGTGTTATCTGGGAGAATGTGTCAATTTTGAGACCTGGCCAAAAAGCATTGATAGAGACTGGGGACCATGGTCCGTTTGGGGAGAGTGCCCCAGGATCTGCAGCAGAGGAGTCTCTTTGTCTATAAGACACTGTGTCCAGACTTGGAGTAAGTAAATAAAGTAAGCCTGAGCCAACGTAAAGAACCATTTTGATCATGTTAAGATTTACAGTATTCTTTTTGTGTAGATGTCATAATTTGTTCCTGGTTTGTCTGTGAATGCCTAAACAGACTATTGGGATGTTAATGGAGTACTCCAGTTACAGATCATTTTGCCATACTTAACGTGTTCCGGCCTCCCCATCAAAAAATTTAAAGTCAGCTACTACGCATACTGTAGCTGCTGACTTTTAATATTAGGACACTTACCTGTCCTGGAGTCCATCAGCTGTCGAGTACTGCCTCCGCCATTGCCGGGGACAACTGCGCATGCGCGATTCGTGCTGCGCACTCCAACTGACCCGGCATTTCTTCTTTAGGACATCATAAAAAAGCCCAAATGTTTGTATCTTGCTGTCCATTCAGAGCTCCATTAGGATGATCTGCAGTTCAAGTCCAGAATACTTTCAGTGCAAAGACCAAGTCCTCTGTATATAATAACTCTCTGTATTTACAGTTACAATTAAAGTTTCTCTTGCAACTCTTTTATTTATTTTTTTTGCTGGTTAGAGCTCACAAGTAATATGTAATAATAACAAAGGAGTATGAACTAACGGCATGCTAAGGATACCCATATCACACCATTGCAGTTTGGTTTAGCTCTGCCTCTCCTAAGCATATTCCCTTAAAATAAATCCTTAAAGCGTAACTTTACCCATAACAACCTGATAAAATATATAGTTCTTTAGCAAGGAACATATATTCCACATTAATAATTATGCTACCAAAATTAGTGTGTGCTGTAAATTGCCTCCAGCATTGCTCCTGTTTCTTCTTGCTGGACGCGGCTATTTTGCTGAAGCCCAGAGTCTGAGCAGTAAATCATAAAGCAGAACTAAACCCATCAATTTAATGGTTTAAAAACAGTTACATTACAGTAATGCCAGGATTGCTAAACTGTCACATTTGCTTGTGTCCCCAACCAAACTGTTTTACATCAAATTGCTGGTGTCATAACTAACATCTGCAGGACCATGGTATTTGCAGATCAAACAGAAGCAGCGTCCTTGGCTGTAAAGATAGGAGGGTTTAATTAAGGCTGTCAGCAGATCAGCCTCTAGAAATTCAGCAGTGCCTAAAAATGGAGAGCAACTCGGCATGTGTAGTGTATTACTGGATTTTATACAGTATAGGTACTTATTTTCAATGTTTTACATATAGCTATACCTGCAAAAGAGGCAGCAGAAAGTGATCTAGTGGGACCTAATTTTCCTACTAAAGTTCCACTTTGACTATAGTGTCAGATGTGAGGGTAATGGCCTAAGGGTTAGGCTAAAGTGATTCCTAAGATACATAACTGAAAAATATCGGTATTTAAGGGGAAAGTGGCTGGGGAGAGGGGGTGATAAGTAGGGAATGGGGAAAAAGGGAAGGTAGGAGAGAGATCGTCTCTGCCGCAAGAGTTCAAAACCAACCAACAGAGGGAATGTTGATTGGAAAATGAATAAACATGAATAGTAGCAGTAATCTGTTTAAGGCATTTTTCTTGACAGAGGTCCTCCCAGACTCAACCCTTGTTTAGGGGCGGGAGGCCCTTTGTCCACAGAGTGAGAAAGGGTACAGGTAAAGGGTCTTTCATATATAGTCAACTGATTATTGTGTAGCTCCAACTGGATTCTGTTCTATCAAAGCTGTGTATCTGTCTGTGGTTTGGAAATGATTCCAGCATGCCCAAATGTGTGATAATTTGGCTGTGGAATCACTAGCATTATGAATCAAATCTTCCATCTCCATGATTTTACAGATGCATTTTAAAACATTCAGAAATATTTGGGGTGTGGGATGATCGCCAATGTACTGGAATCAGGACCGGACTGGCCTACCGGAAATTTTGCGGGCATGTGCCATTCCAAGGCTAGGCGGTCTCTGGAAAGCCCGTACACGCTCGGCCATTTTTGGAAGGCTGGCGCATACGCAGTGACGTAATGGTGCTAGACGGCACCATTTGTCCCAGGGCGACAAAGCACTCGTCTCAGCGGTGGCATGCGCCAGTCTCCACATCACGGCCGCATCGGCCAGGTAAGACCAGACCCCTCCGCAGCCTCTGTCTGGCCTCTCTCCTGTACCATGTCTGACCAACCACATGTCCTGGGATTAAAATATATATAGGGGGTGGGAAGGGGACAATGGCACAGAGTCTATAGCAAATGTTCTATAGCAAATTAAAATGCTGATTGGGAAGCTAATAGTTACGGGATCTTTTTGATGTTAATTTTTATAGGTCATGGATATTCAAAAAATTTTCCTCACCAAGGTTTCAGCATTTGAATCATCAACGTCAGTGCAGTATCAGCAGGAAGAAGAATCCCTTACCTCTGAACAAATTATCGATTTTGATGATGATCCCTTATATGCTGAGGAAGGTTCAAGGTCATCATGTCTAGGAAGCCGTGAAGAACTGCCAGAAAGAGCAGGGAGTAGCTCTGTAAATCTGAGTTTAGAATGTGAGGCTACTGATTTAGGGGATGTTGAAAAGGGGCCAGTACAGCCTAAACTAGCACAACATCCTTATGAATATTTTGGCACACAAAAACATTCATTTTAGTTTCATTGGTTAGAAAAATACAGCTGGTTGGAGTATTCAATACAAAAAAATGCCTCATTCTGTTTTACCTGCAGAAATTTTGGTACAAAACAAGGTCGGTCACACTTAGATTCACTTATGTGCAAAAGTGGATACAAAAACTGGAAAAGAGCTCTAGATTCATTTAAGGAGCACAAAAAATCTTCAGCTCATAAGTCTGGTATGCTGGCATGGTCTGCACCTGATATTCCATTATTTTGTTTGTGACTTTTTGAATACCCTCCTTATTGACTCTCTTAGGCAGCCAACTATTACCACCGCAGTCCACTCAGGCTGTGTCCATCCAGCCCACCGAGCAGCTTGCATCCCTCCCCTCCCTTCTTCCCATCCCCCCTTTTTCCCCATATCCATTGGATTTGCAAGCAATCAATCGGTCTTATTTAGGATTCGGGGGCCCACATTCCCCAACCTTCAAATTCAACTTACACTTACCTAAATGACTGCTTGCCAACTCAATGCGTCCGGACTGTGTCTGACGTTGTTTTGTTTTGTATTGTTTTATGTTTTGTCCTGTTTGTTTATAAGCTCATGGTAATTGTTTCAAAGTCCAATCCTGGACTTGATTAGTAGTTTTTTTGATACTACTTTTTAACTATTCACTCCTCAATTTTTGATATTTGTAAAGCTACATATTCAATAAATTCTTGTTTATACTTTTGAACCATTTTGAATTTTCTGGTCTGATCAATACTTGTTGCTAAAGTAACCCCTTACTCAAGTCCTCTACACCGGGTACCCCCCTTTTCATGTTTGCATATGGTTACAGCAACAGACACCAATTAGGTATATGATCTAGCTGGTCACTTTACTTACTCGACCACCACCAGGTGTCGCCTGCTCCTCCCCCCTCCCCTTCCCCTACCCCATCCCTTATTTTATAATGCATACAAAGATAGTATACCCGAGGTAATGTGCTTGAGAAGATCCAAACAGGTAGGGAGGTTCAAATTCAGAAAAGGAGAGATTATCTTAAAGCGGAGTTCCACACAAAAATGGAACTTCCGCTTTTTGGAACCCTCCCCCCCTCCGGTGTCACATTTGGCACCTTTCAGGGGGGAGGGGGTGCAGATATCTGTCTAAGACAGGTATTTGCACCCACTTCCGGCATAGACTCCCATGGTAGTCTATGCATCTTCCCGTCCCCACCGCGCTGTCTGCTGGGACACACACGGGTCCCAGAGACAGCGGGGACCAGTTAGGAAGCGCAGCGCGACTCGCGCATGCGCAGTAGGGAACCGGGAAGTGAAGCCGCAACGCTTCACTTCCTGATTCCCTCACCTAGGATGGCCTAGAGTGGGTTCTCGGCGTCCCCTGCCTACATCGCTGGACCCTGGGACAGGTAAGTGGCCATGTATTAAAAGTCAGCAGCTGCAGTATTTGTAGCTGCTGGCTTTTAATATTTTTTTTTTTGGGCGGTTTAGGTGGACCCCCGCTTTAAATGTCTTGTGGCTGTTGCAACGTTCCTTAGTAAACAAGGAATTTCATTTAGAGGTCAAGATGAATCAGAAAATAGTCAGAATAGGGGAAATCTTAAGGAATGTTTAAATTTGATTTCTAAATTTGACAGCTTCCTCAAAAATGATTCACCACCTGCAAACGCTACCTATACTTCTCCTTCATCTCAGAATGCAATTATTCAGTGCTGCTCTGAGGAAGTTAGCAGTAAGATAGTCAGTGAATTAAAGGCTTCTGGTTTTTATTCGGTAATGGCAGATGAGGCAAGAGATCATCAAAAAGAACAATTAGCCATATGTATCCGCTACGTTTTACCCGAAAATGGTGAAATAAAAGAACATTTTCTTTCTTTGAAGGAATTGAAAGATTTCTGTGCGAATTCAATCACTGAATCTTTGCAGGAGTGTTTGAAAGATTATGGGCTAGATAGTCTTTTATGCGTTGCACAAACTTACAATGGTGCAGCAGTCATGAGTGGAGTGAGTGGTGGCGTCCAAGCAAAATTCCAGAAATACCACCCAGAAGCTATATATGTGCACTGCTATGCTCACGAACTCAATCTTGTATTGTGCCATACTTGCAAAGCAATAAAAGAAGCCAAGGATTTTTTCAATACAATGGAAAATCTCTATACATTTTTTAGCACATCTCTAATTCACCATCAAAAGTTCAAAGATGTGCAATCCACATTAGGCTTGAAACCAAGTGAACTAGTTCAGCTATCAGATACCCGCTGGTCTTGCCAGATACGCTCTGTGAATGCATTGATTACCAATTTTGTTCCTGTCTACAAGTGCCTTTCAGAGATAAAATGAAGTACTGCATCTGGTCTGTTGTCAAATTTAAAGAAAATCTCTGTAATTTTTTGTCTTTTTATGTTCCAAACTTTATTGAGCACAACAGAGGGATTCCATAAAACACTCCAAAAAGAGAATCTAGATTTAGCTAAAGCAGTTGACCTTAAAGAGGCAGTTTGCAGTACTTTAAAATCCAAGCACACAACTGAAAAAGCCTCAGAGCTGCTTCAGAAAGCTGAAATCTTATTGGCTAGTGTCAACACGGAAGGTGAAGAAGTGGTTGTGCAAAGGAAAAAACAAAAGCACATGGAAGACTATGTGACTGAACCTAGTTTTTCTCGTGAATATGTTAGTTCCAAAGATGACTTCAGAACCAAGATATTTTTTCCATGTGTAGACAGCATGCTATCTGAACTAGACCATATATTTTCTAGCATCAAAAAAGAACTGATAAGAGGGATTCAGGCCTGCAGTCCACTTTACCCAAACTTTTTGTATGAGCTGGATTTAGCTGAGATTGCTAGGCATTACAAAATTCAACTAAAAAAGAGAGGAAGTGCTTGTTGCCAAAAATTTCTTTGCACGGAAACAACTGGATGCTGAACAAATGTCAATGGATCAAGTCTATCAACAGTTAGATCCTTTAATGTTCCCAATTGTAAAAAAAAATATTCAAATTGCTCTATCTATTCCTGTGAGCAGTTGCAGTTGTGAGAGATCTTTCAGTGCGCTCAGGCGTC
Source organism: Lithobates septentrionalis (assembly GCA_037952835.1). NCBI lineage: Eukaryota > Metazoa > Chordata > Amphibia > Anura > Ranidae > Lithobates > Lithobates septentrionalis. The sequence continues at coordinate 2,643,188 of JBBDGP010000165.1, forward strand.
TTCACAATTGGTTGAGATGTACAATGGGACAGTCTAGATTAAACAATCTTGCAGTACTTTCAATAGAAAAACATGTTTTTGAATCTGTTTCGGAGGAAGATATAATTGATAGTTTTGGCCGTAAACAAAGAAGAAGACATGCACTAACAGTTACTAGTTTTAAAAAAAGTTAATTCAGAGTTTACAGTCAGTCTTAATGCACATCCTTTACATTTATTTCAATTATTTGTATGTTAAATTGTTTGGAAAAAAATAAGGGGGCTGTATCGCCTGTGAATGTAAAGAATAAAGCATGATTGAAAATGATCTATGCGTTGCCTTAGCAGTACTGCAAGCAAGCTATTGCCTAAATTAGAAGAAAAAATGTGTTTTAAAGGTGTCTGGGGAGTCTTCAGTTTATGACATCACCTGTGGCCTAATAGGCACATTACATATTTCAAATTGAAAGCCAGTTCATTAACTTCTCATTTATAATTTTTCTCCTGATTTATGCATTTACTTGCAATTTTGCTAACACAATGTATAGACATACAGTGCCTTGCAAAAGTATTCACCCCCTTGGCATTTTTCGTGTTTTGTTGCCTCACAACCTGGAATTAACATGGATGGATTGAGGATTTGCATCATTTAATTTACAGAACATGCCCACAACTTTTTTTTTTTTTTTTATTGTGCAGCAAACAACAAATAGGACAAAATAACAGAAAAAGTCAATGTGCATAACTATTCACCCCCCTAAAGTCAATACTTTGTAGAGCCACCTTTTGCAGCTATCATAGCTCCAAGTCACTTTGGATAAGTCTCTAATGCCGCGTACACACGGTCGGACTTTTCGTCTACAAAAGTCAGACAGCCTGTCCGACAGACTTCCGGCAGACTTTCGGCGGACTTTCGACGGACTTGCGGCGGACTTTCTAACGAACAGACTTGCCTACACACGATCACACAAAAGTCCGTCGAATTCTTACGTGATGACGTACACCGGACTAAAATAAGGAAGTTCATAGCCAGTAGCCAATAGGTGCCCTAGCGTGGCTTTTTGTCCGTCGGACTAGCACACAGACGAGCGGATTTCGGGGTCCGTCGTAGTTACGAAGTAAAGATTTGAAGCATGTTTCAAATCTAAAGTACGTCGGATTTGAGGCTAAAAAAGTATGTTGAAAGTCCGGAGAAGCCCACACACGATCGGATTACCAGCCAGCTTTAGTCCGTCAGCGTCCGTTGGACTTTTGTAGACGAAAAGTCTGACCGTGTGTACGCGGCATTAGAGCTTGCCACAACTTACCACTGGGATTTTTGCCCATTCCTCCTTGCAAAACTGCTCCAGCTCCTTCAAGTTAGATAGTTTGCAAGTCTGACCACAGATTTTCTATTGGTTTGAGGTCTGGGCTTTGATTAGGTCATTCCAACACATTTACATGTTTCCACTTAAACCACTCAAGTGTTGCTTTAGCAGTGTGTTTGGGGTCATTGTCCTGCTGGAAGGTGAACCTCTGTCCTAGCCTCAAATCACACACAGAGTGGTACAGGTTTTGCTCAAGAATATCCCTGTATTTAGTACCATCCATCTTTCCCTCAACTCTGACCAGTTTCCCAGTCCAGACTGCTGAAAAACATCCCCACAGCATGATGCTGCCACCACCATGTTTCACTGTGGGGATGGTGTTCTTTCGGTGATGTGATGTGTTGAGTTTGCACCAGACATAGCATTTTCTTTGATGGCCAAAAAGTTCAATTTTAGTCTCATCAGACCAGAGCACCTTCCTCCATACATTTTGGGAGTCTCCCACATGCCTTTTCGCAAACTCAAAACATGCCATTTTGTTTTTTGCTGGCCACTCTGCCATAAAGCCCAACTCAATGGAGCGTACGGCTTATTGTCGTCTTATGTATAGATACTCCAGTCTCTGCTGTGGAACTCTGCAGCTCCTCCAGGGTTACCTTAGTTCTCTGTGCTGCCTCTCTGATTAATGCCCTCCTTGCCCGGTCCGGGTGTTTTGGTGTGCGGCCGTCTATTGGCAGGTTTGCTGTTGTGCCATGCTCTTTAAATTTGGTTATGATAGATTTGATGGTGCTCTTAGGGATCATCAAAGGTTTGGATATTTTTTTTAGAACCTAACCCTGACTTGTACTTCTCAACAACATTGTCCCAAGGGGTGTTGAAATTATTTGTAGCATTGATGCATCACGATTTGACCACCCAGGATGCGGCATCAATGCTACGACTGGCACATTCGATTTTTTGATGACGTCACCCGTGCGCTGCTATATGCCCTTCCTCTAAGTCTGAACTGAACCCAAAGCAGCCGAAGGAGCCATGGGCGTTTGCCGCGCCTCTTTTCTCGCCCCCCACTGACGTCATACATAGTCAGATGAATAGTAGTCTTTGTGCAAGGATCCAAATGTTGTGAGCTGTTATAGATCTCCTACACCACTTTAAGTAAACAGCTGCCAGCAGTGGTAGTCTTTGTGCAAGGATTTGTAAGAGGAACCCATAGGAGGGTAGGTGCATTGTCTTGTGTAGCTACAGAAGTCTCTGTCCATCTCTTATATCATGTCTGCAGTCTCTGATGCTCTCTTGTAGTATTTTGGGGTCAGTCAGTCTGGAGCTTCTCTTTAATGTAGCATGTAGCAAAGTGTAAACACAGCAGACAACTTAAAGAGAAGCTCCAGACTGACTGACCCCAAAATACTACAAGAGAGGATCAGAGACTGCAGACATGATACAAGCGATGATCAGAGACGGCAGACCTACTACAGGCGATTTTTAGATACTGCAGACATGATACTAGAGAGGGTCAAAGACTGCAGACATGATACTAGAGAGGGTCAGAGACTGCAGACATGATACTAGAGAGGGTCAGAGACTGCAGACATGATACTAGAGAGGGTCAGAGACTGCAGACATGATACAAGAGAGGGTGAGAGACTGCGGACATGATACATGAGAGGGTCAGAGACTGCGGACATGATACATGAGAGGGTCAGAGAATGCAGACGTGATACAAGAGAGGGTCAGAGACTGCGTACATGATGCAAGAGAGGGTCAGAGACTATGGACATGATGCAAGAGAGGGTCAGAGACTTTTGTAGCTACATAAGACACTGCACCTACCCTCCTATGGGTTCCTCTTACAAATCTGTCACGTACCTGGTAGGTGGAGCCCGGAATGCAGAGAACGGCCTCTCGTATGCCTCTGACTTAAGAACCCCTGAAGGTGTGAACAGGGACTCGAAAGTACAGAGGGGCACAAGTGCCTGACTGGAACACTGAAGTAGAAGGCAGGATCCTGTAGTCAGCAGGGAGGTGCACTATAGTCCTGTAGCAGGTTGCAGACAGCAGGGAGGTGCACTGTAGTACTGTAGCAGGATGCAGGTAGCAGGGAGGTGCACTGTAGTCCTGTAGCAGGTTGCAGACAGCAGGGAGGTGCACTGTAGTCCTGTAGCAGGTTGCAGACAGCAGGGAGGTGCACTGTAGTCCTGTAGCAGGTTGCAGACAGCAGGGAGGTGCACTGTAGTACTGTAGCAGGATGCAGATAGCAGGGAGGTGCACTGTAGTCCTGTAGCAGGTTGCAGACAGCAGGGAGGTGCAGACAAGCCGGGTCAAGGTACTGGCGGGCAGATCAGGTACAGAAGGGCAAACCAAGAGAATAGTCAGAGTCCAAGCCAAGATCGGGGCGGGCAGCAAGTAGGTAAGTCAGGAACAAGCCAAGTAAGTACTGGATACAGGAAAACTGGTAACAAGGTAGCAGGGGTCTCAGGAAACGCTGTAGACCGGACAGCAAGGCAGCATTGAAACAGTCTTCTTTAAATAGCTTATCTTTGGCGCCAAGTGGCGCTATTGCGCATGCGCGTACGCACGTTAGCGCTATTGCGCATACGCGTACGTTTGTTAGCACTATTAGCGCTATTGCCGCTATTGCGCGTGCGTGAGCACCGGATGGCGTTTCTATGCACAGGCATTCGTTTAACCCTCAATCTGCTGGGACAACTGCAAGAGGGCTTTTCCTGACAAAATCCTTGCACAAAGACTACTGTTTACTTAAAGTGGTGTAGGAGGTCTATAACATCTCACAACATTTGGATCCTTGCACAAAGACTACTGTTCATCTGACTATGTATGTAGTATATTATACAGGGGTAGGTAGTTTCCCAGCACCACACAGCCAACCCTTTATCCCACTTTTCATGGTCACAAATGATAAGACTTTGGTTCTTCCCTTCACATGCCCAGTTCACTCTTTAAGCCACAAGAGATAAGATGGTGCTGTGCTGTCCACAGGAGACAGCCAATTCTTTATACTAGAATAAGATGGTGGTTGGTTCCCAAAGTACCTGATGATGATGATGATGATGATGATGATGCCCGCAGCAGCAGCCTGTGAGGAGGACTGGAGGACAGAGGACAACTGCGGCCGTCTGGCATCTCAGGTCTCCCAGCCTGTTGTAAAGAGGACGGAGGCAGCCTGTGCACAGTGTGAGGTGAGCCAAGGAGGAAGGCTCTGGGGACCGGGCCATGACTCATCGGGAGTTGGGGACATTTGCCCCACGTGTCTCGCAGCAGCCAGCTCAACATGGCAACGCCGTGCGGCTGGGGATGACGTCAGCGGGGGGCAGGAAAAAAGGCGCGGCCAACGCCCATGGCTCATTTGGCTGCTTTCGGTTCAGTTCAGACTCAGAGGCAGGGCATATAGCGGCGCGCGGGTGATGTCATCAGAAAATCGATTGTGCAAGACGTAGCGTTGATGCTGCATCAAGGGTGATCAATTCGCAATGCATCAGTGCTACGATTAATTTCAACACCCCTAGTGTGTATGTGTAATGACAGATCATGTGACACTTAGATTGCACACAGGTGGACATCATTTCACTAATTATGTGACTTCTGAAGGTAATCGATTGCACCAGAACTTTTTATGGGCTTCATAACAAAAGGGGAGAATACATACACACATGCCAATTTATCAGTTTTTTTATTTCTGAAAAATAGTTTTATGTATATATTTTTCTAATTTTACTTCACCAACTTATGCCGGTCGTACTTTTCAGCTACAAAAGTCAGACGGACGATCCGACCGTGTGTGGTCTGCATCGGACTTCCGACGGACCGTTTCGGTCGGAAATCCGACGTACTTTAGATTTGAAGCCTGCTTCAAATCTTTACGTCGTAACTCCGCCGGACTGAGTTCCTGACAGAAAGCCCGTTCTTCTGTATGCTGGTCCGACGGACCAGATACGACGCAAGGGTAGGGTACTGCATCTTGCGCTCGCTACAATAGGAAAAACAAATTTTCCTATTACGGCGAGCGCGGGGCATGCCAGGCCCTTAAGTCTGGTATGGATTTTAAGGGGAACCCCCTAAACCGAAAAAACGGTGTGGGGTCCCCCCAAAATCCATACCAGACCCCGATCCGAGCACGCAACCCGGCCGGTCAGGAAAGGGGGTGGGGACGAGCGAGTGCCCCCCCTCCTGAACCATACCAGGCCGCATACCCTCAACATGGGGGGGTGCTTTGGGGAGGGGGGCGCCCTGCGGCCTCCCCACCCCAAAGCACCTTGTCCCTATGTTGATGAGGGCAAGGGCCTCTTCCCGACAACCCTGGCCGTTGGTTGTCGGGGTCTGCGGGCGGGGGGCTTATCGGAATCCGGGAGCCCCCTTTAATAAGGGGGCCCCCAGATCCTGGCCCCCCACCCTATGTGAATGAGTATGGGGTTCATGGTACCCCTACCCACTCACCTGGGGTAGAAGTGTCAATAAAAAAACACACTGCACAGGTTTTTAAAGTAATTTATTAGACAGCTCCGGGGTCTTCTTCCGGCTTCAGGGGTCTCTCCGGTTCTTCTCCGTGCTCTCCGGGTCTTCTGCCGGGCTCCTCCGCTATCTTCTGCTCTTTTGCAGCTCTTTTGTTAGCAGGGGCCCGGACTTCTGCCTTCTGCCTTCTCTTCCTTCTCTTCTTCTCTTCTTCCGATGTTGACACGACGCTCTCTCCGGCTGGAATGCTCTCCGAGCGCTCCGATGTGACTTATATAGGCGGTGACCCCGCCCCCTTACGCCGTCACAGTCCCTGGGCATGCTGGGACTGTGATGTCATAAGGGGGCGTGGTCACTGGGTGAGCATTCCAGCCGGAGAGAGCGTCATGTCAACATCGGAAGAAGAGAAGGAAGAGAAGGAAGAAGGCGAAAGGCAGAAGTCCGAGCCCCTGCTAACAAACGAGCTGCAAAAGAGCAGAAGATAGCGGAGGAGCCCGGCAGAAGACCCGGAGAGCACGGAGAAGAACCGGAGAGACCCCTGAAGCCGGAAGAAGACCCCGTAGCTGTCTAATAAATTACTTTAAAAACCTGTGCAGTGTGTTTTTTTTTTTATTGACACTTTTTCCCTAGGTGAATGGGTAGGGGTACCATGTACCCCATACTCATTCACATAGGGTGGGGGGCCGGGATCTGGGGCCCCCTTATTAAAGGGGGCTCCCGGATTCCGATAAGCCCCCCGCCCGCAGGCCCCGACACCCAACGGTCAGGGTTGTCGGGAAGAGGCCCTTGTCCTCATTAACTTGGGGACAAGGTGCTTTGGGGTGGGGGGGCCGCAGGGCGCCCCCTCCCTCAAAGAATCCCCCCATGTTGAGGGCATGCGGCCTGGTACGGTTCAGGAGGGGGGGTGCTCGCTCGTCCCCACCCCCTTTCCTGACCGGCCGGGCTGCATGCTCGGATCGGGGTCTGGTATGGATTTTGGGGGGACCCCACGCCGTTTTTTTGGCGTAGGGGGTTCCCCTTAAAATCCATACCAGACCTAAGGGCCTGGCATGCCCTGCGACAGGGCTCGCAAGGTGTCAATCTCACCGATAAAAGCACTTTTCTAGTCTCGTCGTACCTGGGTCACATTCAAAATGAACGGACTTGGCCGCGTGTGGGCAAGTCCGTTCATTCTGAAAGTCCGCCGTAACTCCGGCGAAAGTCCGTCGGGAAGACCGGCGGACCTAGTCTGCCAGGAAAGTTCGGTCGTGCGTAGGCAAGTATGTCCGTTCAGAAAGTTTGACGGTAGTACGTCGGACCTAGCTTCCCAGAAAGTCCGACTGTGTGAAACAATGCAAAACATTGAACTAAAGGCTGTAATGTAACAAAATAGGTAAAAAGCCAAGGGGGGTACTTTTGCAAGGCACTGTATAATTTACAATAATTGTTTTCCTCTTCATTCACAGTAAAAACAATGTCTAGGTGATAGAGCCCTTCACCTAAATTTGTTTCTGATGACGATACTCATTATTTTGCACTATTTTTTTGTTTACATGTTACCTCAAGAATTTAAATTGCACTACAGAATAAAGCGGGATTCCGGTCAGCTAGAAAAAAAATTTAAAGTCAGCAGCTACAAACACTGTAGCTGCTGACTTTAAATAAGTAGACTTATCTGTCCTGGGTGCCCGCGATGTCAGCCGCCCGAGGCTGACCCGTCCCTCAGCTCTCGGGTCCCGGCACCGCCATCCTAGGTAAGGGAAACAGGCAGTGGAGCCTTGCAGCTTCACTGCCAGTTTCCTACTGCGCACGCGAGAGCGGCGCAGCGATCTGTGAATGGCCCCGTGGTGTTCTGGGAACACACACAGTTCCCAGAAGACAACGGGGCCGCTCATCGAGGAGAAGAACACGCTGCGGAATAGGAAGAGGCAGATTAGGAAGACTGCCTAGCAACAAGGGTTTAGGTAAGTATAAAAAAAATTTTTTTACAAATGTTTTTTTTTATTTTTTTAGGAATTTTGGTGGCATTTTTTTTCCCAGGGTGGCCCTCCGCTTTAAGTTGTTTGTACCAGACCAGGGGTAGGCAACCCCCGGCGCTGGTGACGCAAGCGGCACTCGAAGCCTCTTTTGCCGGCACTCGAAGCCTCTTTTTCCGGCACTCGACTCTCTCCCCATCAGCAGAGCAGCGCAGGGAAGTGTCAGTGAGACACTAATGCATTCCAATTTCAGAATTCTCCATGCTGCACCTGCACTGAGAGGGAGGCACTATGCCACCACACATTGTAAAAGATAGGAAACATTGTTTGGTTCTCTAATTTTTTCTGTAGCTGCGATCGTCAGCTTTTGTGATGGGGAAGAGATTGGGTGCAGTTCTGCTAGGGGGTGGTGGTCCCTGTTTCCAGGAGGAGGAGGACTGTCATTAGCCATTGCTAAAGCCAATCACAGTCCTGCTAGCTCCACCCACCATATGGAGAAAGATGATTCACTTGGTTGCCACTACCAATCACAGAAAGAAGGGATTTCACTGTGATTAAGAAAACCTCAACCAGGTGACAGTTTGTGGAAATACTGTTGAGCTTCTGGGAACTTTGTTGAAATTATTCCTGAACCTTTGCGTCACTTACTTCTGAACCCCCGGCACTGTGTGTCCCTTTAAGCCACAGCCAGTATTCAGTGCAATGAAAATCACACCCAACTTGAGGGGGCTAGGGAGGAGGTGGAATCTTTATGGGTAGAGCTCCAAAGGGATGAAGCTAAGGGGAAAATAATACTGGGAGTATGCTATAGGCCCCCTAACCTGAGGGAGGAAGTGGAGACGGATCTCCTATCACAAATTGGATTAGCAGCAAGGATGGGAAGTGTTATCATAATGGGGGATTTTAATTATCCAGACATAGACTGGGCGGAGGGAACCGCGCATTCATTTAAGGCTCGCCAGTTCCTTAATGTCTTGCAGGACAATTTTATGGGTCAGATGGTAGATGCACCAACTAGAAATAAAACATTACTAGATCTACTGATTACCAACAATACAGACCTGATAACAGATGTGGAAGTACGGGGCAATTTAGGTAACAGCGATCACAGGTCAATTCGTTTCAGTATAAATCACACAAATAGGAGACATGAAGGGAACACAAAGACACTGAATTTCAAAAGAGCCAACTTCCCTAAACTACAAACCTTGCTAAAAGGCATAAATTGGGATAAAATATTAGGAACAAAGAATACAGAGGAGAGATGGGTTTGCTTTAAGAGCATATTAAATAAGGGCATTAGCCAATGTATCCCATTGGGTAATAAATTTAAAAGAGCGAACAAACATCCTGGATGGCTTAACTCCAATGTAAAAATGCATATAAAAGCAAAGGAGAAGGCCTTCAAAAAAGGTTGAGGGATCATCCACAGCATTCAGAATTTATAAAGAATGCAATAAGAAATGTAAGGGTGCAATTAGGATGGCTAAGATAGAACATGAAAGACACATAGCGGAGGAGAGCAAAAAAAATCCCAAGAAATTCTTTAAGTATGTAAACAGTAAAAAAGGGAGGACAGACCATATTGGCCCCATAAAGAATGAGGAAGGACATCTGGTTACAAAGGATGGGGAGATGGCAGAGGTATTGAATTTATTCTTCTCCTCAGTATTCACGAGTGAATCGGGGGGGCTTCAGTAACCAAAACTGCAGTGTTTATCCTCATGACACAACACAGAAAGCACCTACATGGTTAACAGAGGACGGAATTAAAATTAGACTTGAGAAACTTAACATTAATAAATCACCGGGACCAGATGGCTTGCATCCGAGGGTACTTAGGGAACTCAGTCAGGTGATTGCCAGACCGTTGTTCCTAATTTTTACAGACAGTCTATTGACTGGAATGGTACCAGCTGATTGGAGAAAAGCCAATGTAGCACCAATATTTAAAAAGGGCCCAAAAAACATCCCTGGGAATTACAGACCAGTTAGCCTAACATCAATAGTATGTAAACTCTTGGAGGGGATGATAAGGGACTATATACAAGATTTTAGTAATAAGAATGATATCATTAGCAGTAATCAGCATGGATTCATGAAGAATCGTTCTTGCCAAACCAATCTATTAACCTTCTATGAGGAGGTGAGTTGCCATCTAGATAAAGGAAGGCCCATAGACGTGGTGTATCTGGATTTTGCAAAAGCATTTGACACAGTTCCCCATAAACGTTTACTGTACAAAATAAGGTGCGTTGGCATGGACCATAGGGTGAGTACATGGATTGAAAACTGGCTACAAGGGCGTGTTCAGAGGGTGGTGATAAATGGGGAGTACTCAGAATGGTCAGGGGTGGGTAGTGGGGTCCCCCAGGGTTCTGTGCTGGGACCAATCCTATTTAATTTGTTCATAAATGACCTGGAGGATGGGATAAACAGTTCCATCTCTGTATTTGCAGACGATACTAAGCTAAGCAGGGCAATAACTTCTCCGCAGGATGTGGAAATCTTGCAAAAAGACCTGAACAAATTAATGGGGTGGGCGACTACATGGCAAATGAGGTTCAATGTAGAAAAATGTAAAATAATGCATTTGGGTGTCAAAAATATGAATGCAATCTATACACTGGGGGGAGAACCTCTGGGGGGATCTAGGATGGAAAAGGACTTGGGGGTCCTAGTGGATGATAGGCTCAGCAACGGCATGCAATGCCAAGCTGCTGCTAATAAAGCAAACAGAATATTGGCATGCATTAAAAGGGGGATCAACTGCAGAGATAAAACGATAATTCTCCCGCTCTACAAGACTCTGGTCTGCCCGCACCTGGAGTATGCTGTCCAGTTCTGGGCACCAGTCCTCAGGAGGGACGTACTGGAAATGGAGCGAGTACAAAGAAGGGCAACAAAGCTAATAAAGGGTCTGGAGGATCTTAGTTATGAGGAAAGGTTGCGAGCACTGAACTTATTCTCTCTGGAGAAGAGACGCTTGAGAGGGGATATGATTTCAATTTACAAATACTGTATTGGTGACCCCACAATAGGGATAAAACTTTTTCGCAGAAGAGAGTTTAATAAGACTCGTGGCCACTCATTACAATTAGAAGAAAAGAGGTTTAACCTTAAACTATGTAGAGGGTTCTTTACTGTAAGAGCGGCAAGGATGTGGAATTCCCTTCCACAGGCGGTGGTCTCAGCGGGGAGCATTGATAGCTTCAAGAAACTATTAGATAATCACCTGAATGACCGCAATATACAGGGATATGTAATGTAATACTGACACATAATCACACACATAGGTTGGACTTGATGGACTTGTGTCTTTTTTCAACCTCACCTACTATGTAACTATGTAACTATGTAACTTTTCCTGTAGTGCAAAGCACCGCACTTTTTCTCAGCTGCGGGGGCCCAACTTATGATCCTGCACCCAGGCCCACTGCTTTCAGAAAATGCCCCTGACCTGAGCTCATCATTGCACATCCATTCCAGATGCTTGTATGTGACATCATATACATCACATACAAGCACGTGGGCTGGATGCGAGAGTTGTATCAGCAGGATGAGTGTGCCAGGACAGGTAGATGTGTCTCATCTCTACTTCCTTTCACTACTCCGCATATCATAGATGAGAAGAGGGTACAGTGGTGGAGCAGATGAGCAGGAGGGTACAGGGGTGGGGAAAATGAGCAGGAGGGGTTCAGAGGTGGGACAGATTAGCAGGAGGGTACAGCGGAGGGGCAGATGTGCAGGGGAGGTAGGTACAGGGGTGGAAGAGTTGAGAAGGGGGTTCATCAGTGGGACAAAAGAGCAGGGGGGTTCAGTGTTGGGCCAGATTAGCAGAGGGGTTCAGTGTTTGGGCAAATGAGCAGGGGGTTACAGTGGGCAGACAGATGAGCAGGGTGATACAGTGGTGGGACGCATTTGCAGGGGGGACAATGATCTGAGGTGTGAAGGTGCATGAATTGGGGCTGATCTGAGGCATGAGAGTGCAGGATGTTAATTTCTCACTACTAAAGTAGTTTACAGCATTTACTTTATAAAAAATTTTCGTGATAGAGAGTGTGAAGTTGACATTTTTTTGTTAGCAAATCGTCACTCTCAATTTTTTCAAAAACATTTTTCGGCACGCTGTGCTCAAAAGGTTGCCTACCCCTATACCAGACTGTTTAAAGATATTAAAATATATTTATTTTATGTGTGTGTTTAATGTTATGTCTAAGTATTGACATTTGCTTAACTTTGGAACCGAAAACACCTTTTTATGAAAACATTTTTTTGAGAATTGTTTTATTACATTTGTGTGATATTGTTAACATATATATATATATATATATATATATATATATATATATATATATATATATATATATATATATATATATATCATCATAATCTCTTGACTGGGGTGTACAACATATGCAAATGTAAGACCATTGTTTACATATGTTTATTCATAGATCTCCTTTCTTAAGTATTATGTTGGCAATTTTATTTTAAATAAAAAAATAAATAAAACTGAAGCAAATGATTCTTGCTTTATTTTCTTTCTGCATATGAAATGTATATATGGTAAAGGTGGCTAACAGTTGGGTTTCTATTTTCATCAGTCACATATGTGGGTACAGATCTCAGACGAAATTAAAAAATCAGATATATTGTGTAAATATTGTTTAATTATATTAAAGTGACAATCTGCAAGTGGTAGCAGGTGACGTGGCAGTTGGAAATCCGCAAATGGTGGCAAGTGACGTGGCAAGTGACAATCTGCAAATGGTGGCAGGTGATGTGGCAAGTGACGGTGGCAAGTTAAAAAGCTGCATCTGGTGACAGGCGACGGTGGCAAGTGACATGCTGCATCTGGTGGCAGGAAATGTGGCAAGTGACACGCCCAGGGCTCCCACTGATTCTGCATTATGGTGAGTTGAACCACTTCATTATATATTAGAATGTAACAATAGAAACAATGCGCTTCAATCACCCCTGACAATATATCAACTATGGTACCATGATGATTGAAATGACAATACCAGGCTTTGCCCGCCAAAAATTGCTTACCACCGGCGTGCCCAACCCCGGGCCTGTTGGTGACCGCTGCTATGAGCTCTAGCCCCAGATCTTTGGCAGACCTAGCAACGCCCCTGGGCCTCAGGCTTCCGGCCTAGCAGCCCAGGGCGACATACCACACATCCACCCTGACAGCCATCCAGGTGGCACAGAACCCCGATCACCTGACTCCACCCAAATAAATAGGCTCTCCCATCAGGCCAAGGGGCTTAAAGAAACCCTTGTCCATTGGCTGAGACACCTCATCCATTCATAATCTGTCCTTGCTATGCCCTTGTCTGTCTAATGTCACCAGCTACAATGCCACCTAGTGACAAGAGAAAAGTGCAGCAATTCCAGAATTAGGGGGAGATCCCAGTGGATCTCCTAACAATTAGCCAGGACAATTACTATCTGGCAAACTAGAATTGTTAGCAAACCTGCCTAAACACAAGGGTGCTACACTAAATCTACCACATTTAGAATGCGACATGGGGCAAAGCATCACGGCAATGGCATGTGTACAGCCCTGGAAGGCTGCATGCCCTTCCTTAGTGGGTGGTTGGAGGGTAGTAAAACTGGGCTCAACCGACTGCTTTTATCGCTCTCTGGCCACTCGTGTGAATTAGTGGAAATTGTGAATTTTAACCACTTGCCGACCAGCCGCCGTCATTATACTGCAGTTTGTTCCCACAAATCGCCGTAGGTGTACGTCGGCTCCTTTAAACCAATTGCCCACCACTGGCCGTCATATGACATCCTTGACTTTGTGGGGGTATATCTGAATGATGCCTACAGCTACAAGCATCATTCAGATATCGTTTTTTTCAGCATGCGATTCCCTATACCATAAGAATGATCATAGTGATCATATTCCACCGCTTGATCATTCTTACGGGCGGCAAGTGGGCCTCCCACCGCCCTCCGGTGCTTCTATCGACTCACCGCTGCCATCGGTGAGTGGGAGAATGGATCCGTTGGCCCCGGATGTTTACCATAGAGATTTCCGGTGGACCAGATGGTCACCGGAGTCTCTATGATCGTTCGGAGGCCGGGTGCGATGTCATGACGTCACGCCTCTGCATTCAAACAAACGGCGCTACCTCGGCTTGGAAGCTGAAATAGTTTATTTATTTTTTTTTTTTTTTTCAGCTGTCCCAGCCTAGAGGTGAGATATGGGGTCTTATTGACCCCATATCTCACTGTAAAGAGGACTGATCATGCCATATTCCTATTACATGTTTACATTCCTTGTAATAGAAATAAAAGTGATCAAAAAAATTTTTTTTTGAAAAGTGTCAAACTAAAAAATTAAAGTAAGATTAACAATAAAAAAAATTAAAATAAAATTTCAAGTGCCCCTGTACCCGTGTGCTCACACGCAGAAGCAAACTCACAAAGTCCCGCCCACATATGAAAACGGTGTTCAAATCACACATGTGAGGTGTCACCACGAATGTTAGAGCAAGAGCAATAATTCTAGCCCTAGACCTCCTCTATAACTCTAAACATGTGACCAGTAAAAAAAAATTTAAGGCGTCGCCTATGGGGATTTTTAAGTACCGATGTTTGGCGCCATTCCACAAGCGTATGCAATTTTGAAGCGTGACATGTTAGGTATCTATTTACTGGGCGTAACTTCATCTTTCACATTATGCAAAAAGATTGGGCTAACTTTACTGTTTTATTTTTTTAAAGCATGAAACAGTTTTTTTTTCCAAAAAAAACAGGTTTGAAAAATTGCTGTGCAAATACTGTGCGAGATAAAAAGTTGCAATGACGGCCATTGAATTCTCCTGGGTCTCTGCTAAAAAAATATAAATAATGTTTGGTGGTTCTATGTAATTTTCTAGTAAAAAAATGATGATTTTTACATGTAGGAGAGAAATGTCAGAATTGGCCTGGTTGGCAAGTGGTTAAAAGTCATAACAGGCACGCGCCTGCTGCACGGTGGGGGACCCGATGCGCGTGGCCGGCGGCTGCAATGTCCACTGGCCACCTGCGATCACGAGAAATAGCCAGAACGGGGATCTGTCAAAGTAAACAGACAGATCCCCGTTCTGACAGGGGAGGAGAGAGAGATCTGCTGTTCCTAGTGAATAAGAACAGCGATCTCTCCAGTCAGTTCCATCCCCCCACACAGTTAGAAACACCTCCCAGGGAACATATTTAACCCCTTGATCGACCCCTAGTGTTAACCCCTTCCCTGACAGTGACATTTACACAGTAATCAGTGCATTTTTAGAGCACTGATTGCTGTATAAATGTCAATAGTCCCAAAAAAGTGTCAAAAGTGTCTGATCTGTCCACCGCAATGTCACAGTCCCGCTAAAAATAGCAGATCACCGCCATTACTGATAAAATAAATAAATAAATAAAGAAAAATGCCAAAAATCTATCCCCTATTTTGTAGACGCTATAACTTTTGTGCAAACCAATCAATATACGCTTATTGCGATTTCTGTTTTTTTTTTTACCAAAAATATGTAGAGTACATATTGGCCAAAACTAAATTGTTATTTTTTTCAAAATTGTCGTTTTCTTTTGTTTATAGCGCAAAAAATAAAAACCAAAGTGGTGATCAAATACCACCAAAGGAAAGCTCTAATTGTGGAAAAAAAAGGACGTGAATTGTGTTTGGGTACAGCGTCGCATGACTGCGCAATTGTCAGTTAAAGCGACGCAGTGCCTTATCACAAAAAATGGCCTTGTCATTTATACCCCTTTCACACTGGAGGCATTTTTCAGGTGTTTTAGTGCTAAAAATAGCGCCTGTAAAACATCTCTCAATGCTCGTTAAAAAAAAAGTCCTGCAAGCAGCGTCTTTTGGGCGGTGGAGGAGCAGTGTATACACCGCTCCTCCAATGCCCCTGCCCATTGAAATGAATGGGCACCGCTGCCGAAGCAACTGCAAAGCGCTTCAGCAGCGGCGCTACATGGTCGCTATTAACCCTTTCTTCGGCCACTAGCGGGTGTTAAAAGCGCCCCACTAGCGGCCGAAAACCGCCACTAAAATGACGGTAAAGCGCCGCTAAAACCGGCGCTTTACCGCTACCGCGACAGGCAGCTCTAGCGTGAAAGGGGTCTAAGGGGGAAAATCTTCTGGTCTGTAAAAAATCCACTCCCCTCCTCCACGACATTATAATATGAACAGGTGACCAAATCAGGGCATCATGGTTAAGACTTGCCCAGATTCAAAAACATATGAAATACATCTGTGCATTTTGTACATGTATTACTACTGTGCCTATGAGAATGAAAAATCTTTAGGTTAAAATATCTCATTGGTCTGTTCAAACACCAAATTAGTAAATACATTTTCACAGCGCTATACTGTTGGGTCTTGTCAATCCTACAGTGAGCTGCCACCCATCAAGCTAAATTCTGATCTCATGCTGTGAGGCCTGCAATTTCTCGAGCCACAGGCAGCTATTTTCATGTCCTGTTATTTTAAAGATTGTCCAAGTTTCAGCTCATGAAAAACACACAAATAGCAAAGGTGAAACTGAATGCAGGCTCAAACATTGGAATGGCAACAGACAAGAAACTAGGGCAATAAAACTTCATGTGAAGAGAGGGTTGGAATCAAGCTTCTCATCCATTTATAATTACTCGTGCAACTATATATTGGAAGGGTAGCTCATTACAAAGGCACAATTCAGATTTCTCATCAGATTTCTTAGTCTTGCTCTCTAGAAAAGATGTATAACTCCTAACAGACCTAAGTCAGAAAGAAAACTAACATCAGATGAAAACAGAGGATCCACTTACATACACACACACACACACACACACACACACACACACGTGTGTGTGGTGTGTGTATATGTATATGTGTAATATATATATATATATATATATATATATATATATATATATATATATATATATATATATATATATATATATATATATATATATATATACACACATACATATACATAGTTGTCAACATTGTAAAAACATTTTTAGGGACACTTTTTTGGCTGTAGGCGGAGTCTTGTTATAATTAGGGCACAGGGGGAAAGTAAAAATGCGGCGTGCAAAGCGCGCCGTGGAGAGCAATGGGCGTGGTTTACGTGAAATAGTGGGCGTGTCTTAAATGGGCATGGCTCAAAGAGAGTGTGGTTAGAGTCTGAGATGAATCAGGGATGGAGAGGGAAAGAGGGAAAGGGGGGGAGAGGGATGGAGGGACAGCAGCCCCAGATCCTACACAACAATAGAAATATGTGTATTCTAGAAAGTTTAACAATCAGCAGATAAAGATACTCCAAACACCTGGTGTTAGCACTTCAATCATCCCGGCACCATGGCTGTTATGGTGTCAGGATGATTGAAGTGCATTATTTATATTATTACATTGTAATATAAAATGAAATCATTCAACTCACCATAATGCTGAATCAGTGAGATCCCTGAGCGTGTCACCTTCCCACGTCGCCTGCCACCAGCCGTCTGTCCTTGCATCAGGTGTCCCAGCAGAGTCCGTCCTTTCATCAAGTGCCCCCAGCAGAGCCCCCCTTGCATCAGATGTCCCCAGTGGAACCCCCCCTTACATCAGGTGCCCCCAGCGAAGCCCCCTTACATCAGATGTCCCCAGCGGAGCCCCCCCTTACATCAGATGTCCCCAGCGGAGCCCCCCTTACATCAGGTGCCCCCAGCGGAGCCCCCCTTTTACATCAGATGTCCCCACCGGAGCCCCCCCTTACATCAGGTGTCCCCAGCGGTGCCCCCCCTTACATCAGATGTCCCCAGCGGAGCCCCCTCACATCAGATCTCAGCGGAGCCCCCCTCACATCAGGAGTCCTCAGCGGAGCCCCCTCACATCAGGAGTCCCCAGCGGAGCCCCCCCTTACATCAGGAGTCCCCAGCGGAGCCCCCTCACATCAGGAGTCCCCAGCGGAGCCCCCCTTTACATCAGGTGTCCCCAGTGGAGCCCCCTCACATCAGGTGTCCCCAGCGGAGCCACCCCTCACATCAGGTGTCCCCCCTCACATCAGGAGTCCTCAGCGGAGCCCCCTCACATCAGGAGTCCCCAGTGAAGCCCCCTTCACACATCAGGAGTCCCCAACGGAGCCCCCCTCACATCAGGAGTCCCCAACGGAGCCCCCCTCACATCAGGAGTCCCCAGTGGAGCCCCCCTCACATCAGGAGTCCCCAGCGGAGCCCCCCTTACATCAGATGTTACCAGCGGAGCCCCCCTTTACATCAGGATTCCCCAGCGGAGCCCCCCTCACATCAGGAGTCCCCAGCGGAGCCCCTCACATCAGGTGTCCCCAACGGAGCCCCCTCACATCAGGAGTCCTCAGCGGAGCCCCCCTTCACATCAGGAGTCCCCAGCGGAGTCCCCCCTTACATCAGTTGTCCCCAGCGGTGCCCCCCTAACATCAGGTGTCCCCAACAGTGCCCCCCCCTTACCTTTCTGTAGCAGACCGGCAGCAGGTCGGGTAGGCGGGACGAGGCGGAGCGGGGCACAGGGTAGGCGGCGATGCAGATGCTTCCTCTAGCCGCCCAGCCATTCCTGGTCTCCTTAAAAATGGCGGCCGGCGGAGACATTGCAGACCTCTAGCGGCGGTGGTGGAAATTCGTAAAAAAACTGATTTCTCTGAACATTTCCCAGGAAACAATAAACTCGGGAAAAGAGTTCAAATCCCGGGAATGTCCCGGGAAATCCGGGACAGTTGGTAAGTATGATATATATATATATTTACATACACACATACACATATATATATATATATATATATATATATATATATATATATATATATATATATATATATATATATACATACACTGTATTTATTGGCGTATAACACACACTTTTTCAACCTGAAAATTGTGAAAAAGTGCGTGTTATATGCCGATACCTCAATTTTAGCTGTCTCGGAGGGGACAGAGAGGGGGGCAGGGCCAGCGCCGTCAGATTACATACAGTGAGAATCTCCAGTTTACTTGGCGGCCTCTGTAATAGGAAGTCCCGTCTCCTGGGCTGCCATTGGACCACTGTTCTGTCTATCATAGGACATTCTCACTGTATGTAATCTGTCGGTTCTCATCCCGGCCCCCTCCCTGTCCCCTCTAGGCTGCAGATGGGCATTGATCAGGCTGCACTGATAACAATGTTGAGGCTGCTGCACTAATGGCAATGGTGAGGCTGCTGCATTGAAGGCAATGGTGAGGCTGCCGCATTAATGGCAATGGTGAGGCTGCCGCATTGATGGCAATGGTGAGGCTGCTACATTGATGGCAATGATGAGGCTGCTACATTAATGGCAATGGTGAGGCTGCTAAATTGATGGCAATGGTGAGGCTGCATTGATGTGGACTGATGAGGCTGCATTGATGGCACTTGTGAGGCTGCAGATGGGCATTGATCAGGCTGCATTGATAGCAATGGTGAGGCTGCAGATGAGCACTGACCATTATTTTGTTTCAAAGTTCCTTATTTAAAATTTAAGTTTTTTTCCTGAAACTTCCCTCTTAAAATGAATGTGCGTGTTATACTCCTGTGCGTGTTATACGCCGATAAATACAGTATATAGTGGGGACGGAAAGTATTCAGACCCCCTTACATTTTTCACTCCTTTATATTGCAACCATTTGCTAAAATCATTTAAGTTCATTTTTTTCCTCATTAATGTACACACAGCACCCCATATTGACAGAAAAACACAGAATTGTTGACCTTTTTGCAGATTTATTAAAAAAGAAAAAACTGAACCCTTTGCTGTGACACTCATATATTTAATAGAAAACAAAAAATTGCGCTTGGAAAAATGACAGTGAAGAAAATAAACTTGTGAATAAAGATAAAATGACACCTTAAATAAGATAAATGTAAATTTAAATAAAGTTCAATAAGCTGCGGTTAGAAGTGGGGCCCACCAACAGAAAATAAAAAGCAAATAAACCGCGCTAAATATGAGTCCAATTAACATTTAGTGAAAAAGTTCAAAATAAGTCCAAATGGTGTAGTAAATCCTTCTAAGTGATGACAAAGGACAACTGTATGATGATCTGCTTACCAGAACGTAAGCGAAGTCAAACAGGTGGCTTTAAACCCAGCCTGGGCCTTTCGATGTACTCCAAGAGGGGTAGAATCCGACAAGCTCATGCAGCAGACCGGATCCACATAAGTGTAGCAGATGGTAAACCAGTGAAGGTATAGTCAGCGGTAGGCTTATAGCCTCTGTATAGCCCAGAATGTAATCCTGATCAAAACTATAGGGGTTCCTGCTCACCAGAAGATCGACTGGAAGAGGCCAAAAACGAAATTGTCACCGCGATCCCGTCCCAGCAGGCTCTTCACAAGCTCCGATCGTGGGTATTCAATTCTTAGATGTGATGGCTGCATTAGTTCTTTCCTTTATTTTCTCCTAGCGATCCTGTTTTTCAACAGAACAAGCTGTCCTCAGAGCCCCTCACTGACACTCATATATTTAACTCAGGTGCTGTCCATTTCTTCTGATCATCCTTGAGATGGTTCTACACCTTCATTTGAGTCCAGCTGTATTTGATTATACTGATTGGACTTGATTAGGAAAGCCACACAGCTGTCTATATAAGACCTTACAGCTCACAGCGCATGTCAGAGCAAATGAGAATCATGAGGTCAAAGGAACTGCCTGAAGAGTTTAGAGACAGAATTGTGGCAAGGCACAGATCTGGCCAAGGTTACAAAAAAATTTCTGCTGCACTTAAGGTTCCTAAGAGCACAGTGGCCTCCAAAATCCTTAAAGGAAAGACGTTTGGGACGACCAGAACCCTTCCTAGAGGTAAAGAAGAACCCAAAGATCACTGTGGCTGAGCTCCAGAGATGCAGTTGAGAGATGGGAGAAAGTTGTAGAAAGTCAACCATCACTGCAGCCCTCCACCAGTTGGGGCTTTATGGCAGAGTGGCCCGACGGAAGCCTCTCCTCAGTGCAAGACACATGAAAACCTGCATGAGTTTGCTAAAAAACACCTGAAGGACTCCAAGATGGTGAGAAATAATATTCTCTGGTCTGATGAGACCAAGATAGAACTTTTTGGCCTTAATTCTAAGCAGTATGTGTGGAGAAAACCAGGCACTGCTCATCACCTGTGCAATACATTCCCAACAGTGAAGCATGGTGGTGGCAGCATCATGCTGTGGGGGTGTTTTTCAGCTGCAGGAACAGGATGACTGGTTGCAATTGAGGGAAAGATGAATGCGGTCAAGTACAGGGATATCCTGGAAGAAAACCTTCTCCAGCGTGCTTGGGACCTCAGACTGGACCGAAGGTTTACCTTCCAACATGACAATGACCCTAAGCACACAGCTAAAATAACGAATAGCTTCACAACAACTCCGTGACTGTTCTTGAGTGGCCCAGCCAGAGCCCTGACTTAAACCCAATTGAGCATCTCTAGAGAGACCTAAAAATGGCTGTCCACCAACATTTACCATCCAACCTTTTAGCAAATGGCTGCAATATAACAAAGAATGAAAAATTTTAGGGGGTCTGAATACTTTCCGTCCCCACTGTGTGTGTGTGTGTGTGTATATATACATATATATATATATATATATATATATACACACATATATATATATATATATATATATATATATATATATATACACACATATATATATATATATATATATATATATATATATATATATATATATATACACACATACACAGTGGGGACGGAAAGTATTGAGACCACCTTAAATATTTCACTCTTTGTTATATTGCAGCCATTTGCTAAAATCATTTAAGTTCATTTTTTTCCTCATTAATGTACACACAGCACCCCATATTGACAGAAAAACACAGAATTGTTGAAATTTTTGCAGGTTTATTAAAAAAGAAGAACTAAAATATCACAAGGTCCTAAGTAGAGGACAGAATTAAAATTAGACTTGAGAAACTTAACATTAATAAGTCACCGGGACCAGATGGCTTGCATCCGAGGGTACTTAGGGAACTCAGTCAAGTGATTGCCAGACCGTTGTTCCTAATTTTTACAGACAGTCGATTGACTGGAATGGTACCAGCTGATTGGAGAAAAGCCAATGTAGCACCAATATTTAAAAAGGGCCCAAAATACATCCCTGGAAATTACAGACCAGTTAGCCTAACATCAATAGTATGTAAACTCTTGGAGGGGATGATAAGGGACTATATACAAGATTTTAGTAATAAGAACGATATCATTAGCAGTAATCAGCATGGATTCATGAAGAATCGTTCTTGCCAAACCAATCTATTAACCTTCTATGAGGAGGTGAGTTGCCATCTAAAGGAAGGCCCGTAGACGTGGTGTATCTGGATTTTGCAAAAGCATATTACACAGTTCCCCATAAACGTTTACTGTACAAAATAAGGTCCGTTGGCATGGACCATAGGGTGAGTACATGGGTTGAAAACTGGCTACAAGGGCGAGTTCAGAGGGTGGTGATAAATGGGAAGTACTCAGAATGGTCAGGGGTGGGTAGTGGGGTTCCCCAGGGTTCTGTGCTGGGACCAATCCTATTTAATTTGTTTATAAACGACCTGGAGGATGGGATAAACAGTTCAATCTCTGTATTTGCAGACGATACTAAGCTAAGCAGGGCAATAACTTCTCCGCAGGATGTGGAAACCTTGCAAAAAGACCTGAACAAATTAATGGGGTGGGCGACTACATGGCAAATGAGGTTCAATGTAGAAAAATGTAAAATAATGCATTTGTGTGGCCAAAATTTGAATGCAATCTATACACTGGGGGGAGAATCTCTGGGGGAATCTAGGATGGAAAAGGACCTGGGGGTCCTAGTGGACGATAGGCTCAGCAATGGCATGCAATGCCAAGCTGCTGCTAATAAAGCAAACAGAATATTGGCATGCATTAAAAGGGGGATCAACGCAAGAGATAAAACGATAATTCTCCCACTCTACAAGGCTCTGGTCCGGCCGCACCTGGAGTATGCTGTCCAGTTCTGGGCACCAGTCCTCAGGAAGGATGTACTGGAAATGGAGCGAGTACAAAGAAGGGCAACAAAGCTAATAAAGGGTCTGGAGGATCTTAGTTATGAGGAAAGGTTGCAAGCACTGAACTTATTCTCTCTGGAGAAGAGACGCTTGAGAGGGGATATGATTTCAATTTACAAATACTGTACTGGTGACCCCACAATAGGGATAAAACTTTTTCGCAAAAGAGAGTTTAATAAGACTCGTGGCCACTCATTACAATTAGAAGAAAAGAGTTTTAACCTTAAACTACGTAGAGGGTTCTTTACTGTAAGAGCGGCAAGGATGTGGAATTCCCTTCCACAGGCGGTGGTCTCAGCGGGGAGCATTGATAGCTTCAAGAAACTATTAGATAATCACCTGAATGACCGCAACATACAGGGATTTACAATGTAATACTGACACATAATCACACACATAGGTTGGACTTGATGGACTTGTGTCTTCTTTCAACCTCACCTACTATGTAACTATAAGTATTCAAACCCTTTGCTCAGTATTTAGTAGAAGCTACCTTTTGATCTAACACAGCCATGAGTCTTTTTGGGAAAGATGCAACAAGTTTTTCACACCTGGATTTGGGGATCCTCTGCCATTCCTCCTTGCAGATCCTCTCCAGTTCTGTCAGGTTGGATGGTAAACATTGGTGGACAGCCATTTTTAGGTCTCTCCAGAGATGCTCAATTGGGTTGAGGGCTCAGGCTTGAGTCAGGGCTCTGGCTGGGCCATTCAAGAACAGTCACGGAGTTGTTGTGAAGCCACTCCATTATTTTAGCTGTGTGCTTAGGGTCATTGTCTTGTCGAAAGGTAAACCTTCGGCCCAGTCTGAGGTCCTGAGCACTCTGGAGAAAGTTTTCTGCCAGGATATCCCTGTACTTGGCTGCATTCATCTTTCCCTCCATTGCAACCAGGCATCCTGTCCCTGCAGCTGAAAAACACCCCCACAGCATGATGCTGCCACCACCATACTTCATTGTTGGGACTGTATTGGACAGGTGATGAGCAGTGCCTGGTTTTCTCCACACATACCGCTTAGAATTAAGGCCAAAAAGTTCTATCTTGGTCTCATCAGACCAAAGAATCGTATTTCTCACCCTCTTGGAGTCCTTCAGGTGTTTTTTTAGCAAACTCCATGCGGGCTTTCATGTGTCTTGCACTGAGGAGAGGCTTCCGTCGGGCCACTCTGCCATAAAGCCCCAACTGGTGGAGGGCTACAGTGATGGTTGACTTTCTACAACTTTCTTCCATCTCCCGACTGCATCTCTGGAGCTCAGCCACAGTGATCTTTGGGTTCCTCTTTACTTCTCTCACCAAGGCTCTTCTCCCCCGATAGCTCAGTTTGGCCAGACGGCCAGCTCTAGGAAGGGTTCTGGTCCTCCCAAACGTCTTCCTTTTATGGATTATGGAGGCCACTGTGCTCTTAGGAACCTTAAGTGCAGCAGAAATTTTTTGGTAACCTTGGCCAGATCTGTGCCTTGCCACAATTCTGTCACTGAGCTCTTCAGGCAGTTCCTTTGACCTCATGATTCTCATTTGCTCTGACATGTACTGTGAGCTGTAAGGTCTTATATAGACAGGTGTGTGGCTTTCCTAATCAAGTCCAATCTGTATAGTCAAACACAGCTGGACTCAAATGAAGGTATAGAACCATCTCAAGGATGATCAGAAGAAATGGACAGCACCTTAGTTAAATATAAGAGTGTCACAGTAAAGGGTCTGAATACTTAGGACCATGTGATATTTCAGTTTTTCTTTTTTAATAAATCTGCAAAAATGTCAACAATTCTGTGTTTTTCTGTCAATATGGGGTGCTGTGTGTACATTAATGAGGAAAAAACATGAACTTAAATGATTTTAACAAATGGCTGCAATATAACAAAGAGTGAAAAATTTAAGGGGGTCTGAATACTTTCCGTCCCCACTGTATATATAAATTTGTAGTCAGAGTCTTCACTTGGAAATGCGCTAAACCCTAACTAACAAGACCTGAGACCTTTTAGGTACGCCTAAAAGAGGGCATACCCAAAATACGAGTATGAGAAATGTATGATTTATGAAATGAAAGTTTGGGAAACAGAAGGGTGGGAACCAGGAAGACGAGCCGATGTGGGACCTGCCAGAGGAGGATGGACTCCCCCAGACTCCTCCCATGAATCCAGCCTCCGGCCAGCCTTCTGACTTGTAGTCCAAGTCTTCACTTGGAAATGCGCTAAACCCTAACTACCAAGACCTGATATGTGCCCTGGTCTAGCTGGTCGGTACACCTAAAAGAGGGCAAAAGACACAAAGGTAGGTGAGGTATGAAAAGCTTTAATGAAAACAGGTAACAATCTAGTAAAGTAACAAATGCTCTGCTGACCTCCGTACAGGGTTCGGGTATGTATCTGCTATAACAGGAGGACCTCCAGCGCCCCATATACTTGATATTATAAGCCAGGACCCTCTGCTTGGAAGCTGCCCCAATCCTAAACGAGTGTCCAGAAAATTGCTTTGGATTTAAACCTAATTTTGCAAGAAAGATCCTGACATAAGAAATAAACTGTTTCGAAGTGAGCGGATGCACGGGAAAGGGGAGCAGGGGGCTGTCCAGAGCAGTTGCTGCAAAAAGATTGCAGAGAGAATCAAACACTTCCACCGGGCATCGATTACTGTTTATCCCGTAGTATTTGACCACAAACCCCTGGCCTGTTTGTCTGTTCTTTTTATTTGGTAGTTGTAATTCATAATGATCAGGAAACCTGGTGAGACTACCTCTGAGCAGAACAGGACAGTTAGCCTGAGACACTTCCCCGGGTCTGAGGAATCTAAAGAAACTTAAGTAAGTAGCTGCCTTGAGCACTAGATTGGGTCCTGTGCCAATAGGGGAAGGAGATAGTAAATCGAAAATATCATAGAAAATCTAGGCGGTGATTGGTTGACGAGACAAATGTGATCTCCCCTGTGTTCTCTGAATACCCCTTAGCATGACTTTAAGAGAGTGAGCCGCAAAAATGGACGGAGTCTGCAGGGACTTGAAATGCTGGACACCTGACACAAACAACTTGATAGTACTAGTGGACAATGCCAATTCGCTGTGGCAATAAGCAGTGAAAGCCATGACATTAATTTCCTCAGGGCAACTACAAGGGTATGAAGACCTGAACCTGAGAAAAGTCCTCTTTTAGAGTATTTCTGGACAAAGACCTGGCCTGAGCCCAGAATGTGTTTAATCCCTGACCAGTAGTGGGTATGGGGGAACTGGCTTGCCCATCAGCTCTGCTTCTGGATGCTGTAAGAAAAATTGAGGCATGTTGAGACGAGATAAAGCATCAGCTGCACCATTGTGATCCCCACTGATAAACTCTCCACGAAAATGAAACTTGTACGTCAAGCCTAGACATGTCAAGACATGATTAGAAGGGACCCTGAATGGGATTAATTTCGAACAATGCCGAAGTAACAGCAATTTGGCAGATGAAAAACCTCCAGGGGCCAGCAGCTGGACAACCATTCATGGCCAAAATCGGCAGCAAAACCGACTGAGGCGGCGGTTGAATACACTCTGGGAGACCTATCTGATGGACGCGGGATAAATATAGAGATGCCATTCCAGTCACACAGGAACTGATCCCACATGATTAAATCAGCTTGAGCGTCTGCTAGTAACTTGACAGCCGAGTCAGAATCCTGATATGGGGGTGGGGAGGGCCAGCAATCTGGAAACAAACACCCTACCCTGAGGAATGATTCTCATAACGTGATTCAGCATCCCCAAAAGTGACTATAAGTCCCTTTTGGAACAGACTGGGGATTGAACCAACAGATGAATGGTCTGGCGTATCCTGACCAGCTTGTCCAAGGGCATACTTGCAACCATGAGATTGGAGTCAAGAGTGATCCCCAAAAAAGAGATAACTTTGGTCAGACCTTCCATTTTATGTGCCGTCAAAGGGGCATTTAACTCTGAAAATAGTCCTGTAAGCGCCTGCAGATCCCTGGGTGGGTCACCAGGTTCTTTCAACAGCAGGAAGCCATCAAGATAATGTGTTATCCTCTGACAACCACTGCAATTACCCAAAACCCAATGAACAGCCTGGGCAAGGCTGTCAAACAAGTAAGGACTGCTTTTCGACCCAAAAGTTAACCTAGTGGCAAAATAATACTGACCGCGCCACTTGATGCCATGCCTTTGCCAGAGAGCAGGACTAATAGGAAGCAGCTTGAAAGCATCAGTAATGTCAGCTTTGGAAACCAATTACCCCTGCCTAACTGTAAAATGCTGGATAGCCAAATCCACCGATGAATACTTCAGCGAAAACTCCTCAGAGTGAATAAGAGAATTAAGGCTAGGAATATGAGATGAATGAGGCGCAGACAAATCAAAAATCAACCGATATTTATTGGAAAATTTTCCACAGACCACCCCAATGGGGCTAACCCTCCACTTTCAAAATGGTGATGGGAGAAAAGGACTTATCAGAAAACCATTGGACACTTCTGTCTCCAGTAACTCATTGACAACGGTAGGGTGACTGTCCACCGACATCAAATTATTAATTCAAAAGACTCGGTTGGAAGGGTGATGAGGCCAGTATGAAAGCCTGCTGAAAAATCCTCCAGCAAAAACTGTCTGAATGCTGGGGAAGGGTGGTTTTCCAGATTACCCCCTAGCAAGGAGAGATATTAACTTGGCATAGTTATGAAGCACTGAAAGGCTTGACAAGACAGGTGGAAGCAGTTGGAGCAAACGTGCAATAGCCTGCACTGGTTGTAATAGCAACCTGTGTAATTATAATTGTTGCATAGCTGAGCTTTACCCTGATAATGGTCTACCCATTTTATCCACCTGACCTGAAAGTCCAGAAGAACCACTAGCCACCTGCTTGGAAGTGCTCACCTGACTAGAGGACTCACAATTCGGACACCAGGCTGTGGTATGTGCTGATGACTGGCAGTTGGCGCATACAGGAGATTTCTGGTTGGCGAAATGCCGGCAAAACAGCTCCATGTCAATAATGCTCCAACATTTTGCCACCTGGAACTGAGTCCAAGTAGCCGCGGCAAAGGACCGATGATGGTCATAAAAAATCAGGCCGCCGTACTTGTGCGCCAAGTCCACCACCTTGTGTAGGTATAGGTCAAATTCTTCCCTTCTAGCAGGACTGACCGAACAGACAATGTCTCTGAAAATACTGAATGCCAGTACAAATTCTGGCAAGCTGAGTTTGCGCCTTAGCCTGGGATCTTTGGTTTTGAGCACCACCGTACATCCCCACATGCAATTGACTTGTTTTCAGTAACATCTTGGGACGCTATTAGCAGCGAGGCCAAGTTGACATCCCTCCCTTCCAAAATATCTTTTTTGATGTTGGCAGGGATTAAATGGGCCAGGGACACAGAATGCAACACCATTAATGGTAAAGGAGCTGCGACGGTAAAGAAATGACATTACCTGCAGCCGGGCTTGGAAGAGCAGGAGCTGGGGTGCAGCTGACACACCAGGACTAGCTGAGCAGGCTTCAATCACACTCCATCCTATCCTGCAACTGCAGCATGGAGGTAGAGAGTGTATTTAACACCACATGTATCTGAGTCAATGAGTTACACACCGAAGCATGTTCCGTGCAGGTGGATGGAAGTGGTTGAGATGGAGTTGGAAACAACAACCTAAAGAGTTCAGCTTTCCTAGCTGTAGTTGGGAAAGGAATACCCTTGCGATGAAGCTCCGCAACAAGCCTAGGTATCGTCCAACTTCTTAATGATGGTGAGCTGCAATGCTCCAAACCCCTACGAGGGGTTGGTGGGATGAATGCAAATTCGTTGCTCTCCGATGCGTGTGACATATCGATATCTAAGGAAAAAGGAACTAGAAAATGAGAACAAACAGTTTCACCAAAGAAGAACGTGCCTTACTAAGTACAAAGGTGTGAGTGTGTTGATGACGGACCAACAGCGCGTGAAATGCAACCAGTGACCAAACCAACCTAAAGTGTATGGAATGAGTGAGCCCCAGAAACCTGCAGCGCAAAGACAGGCAATTGAAAATGAACACTCAGGGCTACGATACCCACAGTCCGTGGTGGGTATATATGAACATAATGAATGAGAGTGCATTGTATGACGTATGGTATACAGACAAGAAGATTGTGGTTCAACAATCACTTAAAAACAAAACCTCACCCCCGTATGAATCTGTAGACGTGACAGATCCTGAAATGTGACTAAATCTAACTGAAACCATGAAAGAAGAGGCATACACACGCACATTGCCGACTGTACCCGAACCCTGAAATCCACCTGAAACAATATCACATGTACATGCAGTGAAAGCAACCTGAACGACAAAGTACAATGAACATAAAATGAAAGCGGATGGAAAGGATACCGAGTGACGCACAGTACTGGATACTCAATGATGGAACACCATGAAATGCCCATCGTGCATGGCTGAGAAAGAACCAACCCATGTACCAGCCAACATAGCGAGGTGCAGGATGAAGGGAACTCCGCCCACAGTTGAGGCAAATGGATCTATGCAGACTGAGCCCCTACATCCACCAACCATGGCCGCATGATAAGCAGCCTGTGGAACTACAAGACCCCACACAACATCTTATGGTGACACAAAACCCCTGAGGACCAGCCCGCGATCTTGCCAAGCCACAGAACAGAATTAACCCACAATGAAAACAGCATGGCAGACAGCATGACTGGATGATTCCCCAAACACTAGTCTAGCACGTCATTGCGGACAGATAACCATGATGATGACAACAAACAAATAATGAATATATCCCTGTGTAATCCATAATCCCCACCGAGATGATAACAGCACCCCCCCACCCATCAGCAGAAGCAATGAAGGGTATAAAGCATCGGGGGGCTGTGAAGCCTGAGCTGATCACTAGCACACAAACAACTCTGCTGTCTTAACGCCCATGATAAATAAATTCTCAGGCTAAAGAAACACCCCTGAAATAACTAGAAATGGCAACTTACATAAATAAACTAACCTGCAGCACCCCCCCCCCCCCCCCCAATATCTGATTTCTGAATCAGCCCCATGGTCTGACCACCCAGCTAAGACTCCCGCCGCCCCCATGAAACACCCACGCGCAAACCCGACTGGCCGGCTGCCGGCTCCAACGGCGATGTAATTGTGAAATGAAGGTGCCCCTGTGAGCCCAACATGCAATGACTGCGGGTGGCCACTGCCTGTAGCCTGCCCTCCCAAAGATACCTGAAACATTGCGATGAGAGCGAGGGAAGCGAGGTCTCACAACAGACGATTTCCCCTGTTTGCATGAAAAACCGGAAGTGATATCAGCTAGTCGCACCGGAAATGATGCTTGCCGGCTGTTACCACAGGAACCAGGAAGATGAGTCGACGCAGCACCTGCCAGAGGAGGAGGGATATATTCCCCCCAAACTCCTCCCACAAATCCAGGCCAGCCTTCTAACACATGATTTCTCAACTCCAGTCCTCAAGGCACCCCAACAGGTCATGTTTTTAGACTTTCCATTATTTTGCACAGGTGATTTGATCAGTTTCACTGCCTTAATAATGACCACAGCCCTTTCATCTGAGGAAAATCCGGAAAACATGACCCATTGGGGATCCTTGAGGACTGGAGTTGAGAAACACTGTTCTAACATATAAGAAGGCCGGCATGGTGGCCTGAATTTATAGGAGTCGTCTGGGGGGTATTTAAGCAGACCACTCACCTGTGGTCTTTGTCGGTTCCGGTGCACGAAACCTCACATCTCTAGGTCGGCTCTTCCCAGCTAACCTCATGGTTCTGTGCGTTCAATTTTCAGTGTGTTGCGGCATCTTCATTCGTAGTCTACATCGGCGGTTCTCGCTCGCTGTTGCAGGTAGGATTCGAACCTTTTCATATCATACACAAGTTGCGTTTCATTAAGTTTCCTATCCCGCATCCCTTTCGTAGCTAGCTGCCTCCGAGTCGTTGCTGGTCCTGTCCCGACATCATTCGCACAGGCCTAGTGAATTTGTAGGTTCCCTCTGCCTTGTTTATCCCCCATTTACGTACATACGATTTGTTCGTAGATCAAAGCCACCGAGCAGCTGTTGGTCGTTGGCCGACATCACCCGGCCCAAGCTTCGCTGGTTACAGGATTCATAGTCTATGGGTTTAGGAACCGAGCAGGTATTGATTCACAGGTTATGTGGCTGATCAAGGTAGTAATTAGACCCACCTGGTGCCTTGTCTGCATTTGATTAGCCTCGGGGGTTAGGTGGTTGGTAGGTGTTTGGTTTTGGAGGGGTGATGTGCCAACCCTAAACACTCTACCACAGCTCGATTCGAATCCAGTTGTGTCGGCGGCACAACTATTCGTATCGGTTTCATCTCATACAGTCTACAGTTTGGTTCGGATCCAATCGCATCAGCGACACAATGATTCGTATCGGTTCAATTCAATCATTTCTTTTAATTTCAGTTCATACTCTACAGTCTGGTTCAAATCCAGTAGCATCAGCGACACAACGAGCCGTATCGGTTTCATTTCAATCATTTAATTAAATTTCATATACTCGACAGTCCGATTCGAATCCAGTCGCATTAGCGACACCGCGGTTTGTATCAGTTTCATTTCATCGTTTCATTTCATTTCATTTCATATACTCTACAGTCCAGTTTGAATCCAGTCACTATAGTGGCGCTACGATTCATATCAGGTTTGATTTCATTCACTTCACTTGTCGTTATTTCAGTTAATTTTATACACTTTACAGTCCGATCCGAGTCTAGTCGCAAATTGCGGCACCGATTCGTATCGGTTTTTCGCCCCATGTTTGTTAAATTTTATTTCATGCACTCTACAGCCCAATTCAAGTCCAGTCGCATCAGCGGTACAACGATTCGTATCAGTTTCATTTATTTCATTCCACACTTTACAGTCCAAAATTCGAGACCAGTCACATCAGCGGCACGGCAATTCATATTGGTCTCAATTCATTTAATTTCACACTCTACAGTCTAATTCGAGTCCAGCTGCATCAGCGGCACAACAATTTGTATCGGTTTTATTGCATTAATTTAATTTCAATTCACACACTCTACAGTCCAATTCGAGTCCAGTCGCATCAGCGGCACGACGATTCATATCGGTTTCATTAAATTTTATTTCACTCTACAGTCCAATTCGTATCCAGAGGCACAACGATTCGTATCAGTTTCATTGCTTTGGTTTTATTTCTTTCTTTTTCTTTAAATTCTATATTTTATTTTTTTCAAGAAATTTTTATTTATAGCATATAAACAAAGACATTTTGTTGCCAGCATATCACAAAATATAACTTAATGCACAGTAATTCTATTTTCCATAGATATATGTAGCTTATTATCTAACATACAGACTCATATATGTAATCAAAAACAAAAACAAACAAAGACAAAAACAAAATCAAAAACAAAAGACATACAGGGAAGGGAAGAAAAAATGGTTCCTCTCACTTGTATATCCATTCTATCATTCATATATATATATTTTTATTTTCTCTCTCTCTACTCTCCCCTCCTAACCACCCCCCCCCCCCCCCCCCCACCACCACCACCTCTCACTTATAGACAAATACTATTTACCAGGAAAAACAATAAGGAGAGGGGAGAGAAAGAAAAAAAAATTTTTCTACAGGGATAATTAAATTATCTCACTCTCTTCCTTCCCCCTAAGACCCCACCTGCATCGCTCCCCAAGCGCACAGCCATATTCCCTAGTACATACAAAAATAGACCATGGCTTACATTTTTTATTAAATTTCTCCTCCTTACCTTGCATGATTGCAGTACCTTTTTCCATGGCATATATATCTGCTATTTTTTTGAACCATAGTGAGATCGAAGGGGGTGACTCCTGTCTCCAGATAGCCAGGATACAGGCCGTTGCCGCGTTTAAAAAAGATGAGCGATGAGCGAGTTCCGATATTTATGTTTTGAAAAGTCGGAGAAATGAAGAAGATATCTTGCTAGATTTGGAGAAAAAACGAGGAAAAGAGGCGCCTCTAAGTGCAGTATGTAAGCTGAATTTAATAAAAACACTGTACAAAAACACTCACATTTGGTAGATATAAATAAAGCACATTCGGCTGTTTCTTGATTGGTGAATCAAGAAACAGCCGAGGGGCGGGACCTCGGTTGTTCCTGTTGATGCGTGGTTGGTTGCCTTGCAACAAGAAACACAAGTTTGTCCGTGATGTAAACCGATTGTCCTTCGTGTGATCTAAAGCGCAGTGTTGAGTTTATTAGGTGGATTCCCCGATAGTGCCGCTTGATGAAGGAGCGCGGCTACCGTGACATCGTAGCCCGTACGCTCGTGAAACGCGTCGCATTCCGGTGACGTCACAGCCCCGCGCCTGCTTTCCACCAGCGTTCCAGGCCTCGCTTTGGAGCATCTCATCACCGCGGCCGGCTTTAGCGGTGTCTCAAGCACAGCCGTACGCACAGCAGGAGACAGCTATGCAGTGACAGAACTGATGGACTCCCCTCCTCCAGGAAATCAACTATACTATATGCTTTATTTATATCTACCAAATGTGAGTGTTTTGTACAGTGTTTTTATTAAATTCAGCTTACATACTGCACTTAGAGGTGCCTCTTTTCCTCGTTTTTTCTGTAGATTTTTTGGGGCTTGGTTTCAGCTCTTCTTGGAAGGCAGCCATCTGTGTGGACTTTTAACTCTTTATTGAACTTGTTCTGCCCATATAGACTTTTTATGGACTATATTAGTCATAATTACCCTCTGTCATTAACAAGATGGTAATACAGAGATATCCAGTTCTTTGCGCCTTTACTTGCTTACTTGCTAGATTTGGAGCATATTGCCCTCTGACTCTCCACACCGCCAGCAAGTGTTCGCCCTCTCCGGATACATTTTTTGTAATAATGTAAGAACTTTGTACCATCTTGTGAGAATTTTATAGCATAGCTCTTGTTATCTACTAGCTGTTGAGGAATAATGGGCAAAGTATAAGATATACAGTATCTCACAAAAGTGAGTACACCCCCCACATTTGTGTAAATCTTTTCCTCTATCTTTTCATGTGACAACACTGAAGAAATGACACTTTGCTACAATGTAAAGTAGTGAGTGTACAGCTTGTATAACAGTGTAAATTTGCTGTCCCCCTCAAAATAACTCACACAGCCATTAATGTCTAAACCGCTGGCAACAAAAGTGAGTACAACCCTAAGTGAAAATCTCCAAATTGGGCCCAAAGTGTCAATATTTTGTGTGGCCACCATTATTTTCCAGCACTGCCTTATCCCTCTTGGGCATGGAGTTCACCAGAGCTTCACAGGTTGCCACTGGAGTCCTCTTCCACTCCTCCATGACGACATCACAGAGCTGGTGGATGTTAGAGACCTTGCGCTCGTCCACCTTCCATTTGAGGATGCCCCACAGATGCTCAGTAGGGTTTAAGTCTGGAGACATGCTTGGCCAGTCCATCACCTTTACCTTCAGCTTCTTTAGCAAGGCAGTGGTGGTCTTGGAGGTGTGTTTGGGGTCGTTATGTTGGAATACTGCCCTGCGGCCCAGTCTCTGAAGGGAGGGGATCATGCTCTGCTTTAATATGTCACAGTACATGCTCGCATTCATGGTTCCCTCAATGAACTGTAGCTCCCCAGTGCCGGCAGCACTCATGCAGCCCCAGACCATGACACTCCCACCACCATGCTTGACTGTAGGCAAGACACACTTGTCTTTGTACTCCTCACCTGGTTGCCGCCACACACGCTTGACACCATCTGAACCAAAAAGGTTTATCTTGGTCTCATCAAACCACAGGACATGGTTCCAGTAATCCATGCCCTTAGTCTGCTTGTCTTCAGCGAAGTGTTTGTAGGTTTTCTTGTGCATCATCTTTAGAAGAGGCTTCCTTCTGGGACGACAGCCATGCAGACCAATTTGATGCAGTGTGTTGCGTATTATCTGAGCACTGACAGGCTGACCCCCCACCCCTTCAACGCCTGCAGCAATGCTGGCAGCACTCATACGTCTATTTCCCAAAGACAACCTCTAGATATGACGCTGAGGACTCAACTTCTTTGGTGGAACATGGCGAGGCCTGTTCTGAGTGGAACCTGTCCTGTTATACAGCTGTATGGTCTTTGCCACAGTGCTGCAGCTCAGTTTCAGGGTCTTGGCAATCTTCTTATAGCCTAGGCCATCTTTATGTAGAGCAACAATTCTTTTTTTCAGATCCTCAGAGAGTTCTTTGCCATGGAGTGCCATGTTGAACTTCCAGTGACCAGTATGAGAGAGTGAGAGCGATAACACCAAATTTAACACACCTGCTCCCCATTCACACCTGAGACCTTGTAACACTAATGAGTCACATGACACCGGGGAGGAAAAATGGCTAATTGGGCCTAATTTGGACATTTTCACTTAGGGGTGTACTCACTTTTGTTGCCAGCGGTTTAGACATTAATAGCTGTGTGTTGAGTAATTTTGAGGGGACAGCAAATTTACACTGTTATACAAGCTGTACACTCACTACTTTACATTGTAGCAAAGAGTCATTTCTTCAGTGTTGTCACATGAAAAGATAGAAGAAAACATTGACAAAAATGTGAGGGGTGTACTCACTTTTGTGAGATACTGTAGCTCCGTTGCTCCTTGGAAAATGTAATATTTAAATCTCTTTCCCATTTCAAAACGAATCTTGGAACAAAGTCTTCAGAGGGATCTCTTAGTATTTTGTATACCTCAAATACCCCATGGACAGAAGGCTTTTCTACCAAACATAAATTTTCCATAGGTGTGTTTAAGCGTTCCGATCTCTCCCCCCTATTAAGGGAGGTAAGGAAATGAATAAGCTGTTGCATCCGCCATGGATCCAATGGCGGACTAAACAGCGACTGTATTTCTGCCCTGGTCTTCAAGCTAGATGCTTCAAGAAAGTCACCTGGTCGAAATTTACTACGTCGCATAGTTTATTCAAAATGTCTATCTGTATAGCCAGGGGGGAATAATTGGTTTGCCGAAACTGGATAGAGCCGAGTAATTACCCCGTCCAATTTTGAAAAAGATGACTCTGTTTGATTACTTTTAAAGTTGCCCCTATCAGGGGGTGGTGTCTTAGGGTTCCCAATGTTCTTAGCCGTAGCCATTGCAGGCATCGGACTGGAATTTCCGTACATGTTTTTTCAATCGCTACCCAGATTTTATGTCCCTCGTCTCTACACCAGGCAAGTACCCTGGCAAGATGTTGCTTTATAGTATCTTATTGGATCTGGAAAAGCCATACACCCCTGGGTTTTTGACATAGTCAGTAAATGAGAGGATAGACAGGGATGCTTTTTTGCCAAAATAAATCTAATAAAAGCGCTGCGTAGTGATTTCAAAAAGGACTCTGGGATAGCTATTGGCAAGGTCTGAAACAGGTACAGTAATCTTGGTAGAATATTCATTTTAAGGATAGCATTCCTACCCATCCACGTATAGGGACCTTTGTTCCATCTTTCCAAATCAGAAGAGAGTTCCCGCAATAAGGGTGGAAAATTTACTTGAAAGACTGGATCTATTGAGGAAGTCAATTTGACTTCTAAATATATCAAAAATGGAGGAAGCTCATGGGAAGGAGAATGATGATTGAAGAGCCTGTACGCGTATATTTGACAACGTAATGTTTAATATTTCCAATTTTTTTATATTAATTTGAAAATAAACTATAGCGATCAAACTCAATTAAAAGATTTGGTAGCGTAGTTTCTGGTGATGTAAAGAAAAACAGTATATCATCCGCAAAAGCCGCGATTTTATGCTCCGATTTATCAATCACACATCATTGAATATTGATATTTTGTCGAACATGATGCACAAATGGTTCAAGGGTTAGTATAAAAATCATTGGAGACAGAGGACAGCCCTGTCTTGTACCATTGCTCATATTGAAATATAAGGAGGTCACCTCGTTAAGTCTTACCGCTGCGGATGGGGCGGAGTATATAGCCTCTATCCATTTACTGAATGCTTTCCCTACTCCAATATGAGTCAACGTCTCCTTCAAAAATATCTAATCCACCCTGTCAAAGGCCTTTTCTGCATCCGAAGATAACAGACACAGTGGTATTTTACGAGAGTGGGCCAGGTGGATAATATCTAGGGCTTTTATAGTGTTATCCTTTGCCTCTTTAGTAGGCATAAAGCCTACCTGATCAGGGTGGATGACATTTTGGAGGAGAGGTTGTAGCCTTGTGGCTAATATCCGTGTAAAAATGTTTAAATCAACATTCAGTAATGAAATAGGT
Source organism: Lithobates septentrionalis (assembly GCA_037952835.1). NCBI lineage: Eukaryota > Metazoa > Chordata > Amphibia > Anura > Ranidae > Lithobates > Lithobates septentrionalis. The sequence continues at coordinate 2,680,176 of JBBDGP010000165.1, forward strand.
CTATAATTCTTGCATTGGGCATGGTCCTTACCCTCCTTGGGAATAACTACAATATGTGCCCTGAGAGTATCTCTCAGTATTGGTCCATCTTCTAAAAGGGAATTGAATGCTTTAATAAACCTCGGAGATAGAAGCAAATGCCTTATAATAAACTACTGTGTACCCATCAGGGCCAGGATCTTTATGGGGCTTAAGAATATTGATTGCACTCATATATTTGTAGATTGAGATCGGCTTATTTAGTAATTCGGACGCATCCTCAGAAATTGATGGTAAACCTGAGGAGGCAAGATAGTCTTGGATTGATTGTTGCTTTTGTACCATCTGATCTGGCGAGATAGAAAAATATACCGCAGCCTAAGTTACAGATAGTTAATAGTAGATAAAGGTACCATCATCCCAGAACATCATCCCAGAACATCATCCCAGAACATCATCCCAGAACATCATCCCAGAACATCATCCCAGAACATCATCATTAAAGAAAGTGAGAGTGTGAAGTCGCAGTTGCTGCTACTGACGACTTGTGTCTTAACCCCCCATGAAATTGGAAACAGTGGGACTATTCCGGTACTGAATATTGGTGTATCGTAATGGTGTAAGGATAAGTTAAAAAAAACCTTATAAAAATATATAAATTTTAATCAAAACATCATAATAAAATTACAGTTACAATTACAATTGCAATTATAGACAAAATCACTTCATATCATCATAAAAGGGAAATACCACACAAACAAAGCAGGTGGATTCCGCAAGCTTTGGATGAGAAGTATATATGGAGCTTTAAATCTCGACCGGTTTCGCGGTTAAACACAGCTTCCTCAGGAGAAGCAATCTATAACATGATGTAACATAGTTTTAGCATATACAGGTAAGTACAAAAAATACAAAAAAAATGTATTTTTTGTACTTACCTGTATATGCTAAAACTATGTTACATCATGTTATAGATTGCTTCTCCTGAGGAAGCGGTGTTTAACCGCGAAACCGGTCGAGATTTAAAGCTCCATATATACTTCTCATCCAAAGCTTGCGGAATCCACCTGCTTTGTTTGTGTGGTATTTCCCTTTTATGATGATATGAAGTGATTTTGTCTATAATTGCAATTGTAATTGTAACTGTAATTTTATTATGTTGTTTTGATTAAAATTTATATATTTTTATAAGGTTTTTTTAACTCATCCTTACATCATTACGATATACCAATATTCAGTACCGGAATAGTCCCACTGTTTCCAATTTCTAGGGGGGTTAAGACACGAGTCGTCAGTAGCAGCAACTGCGACTGCGTCTTCACACTCTCACTTTCTTTAATTATGATCTGGCGAGATATTAGTCTATAGATTATATAACAGCTGATAATATTCTCGAAAGACCTCTGCTACGTATTTCACCGGATACAGAAGTACGCCTTCCTCCATCAGAGCCTATATGTGGGACATAATTTCTCTGAGTTTTCCCTAAGTGAGTGGGCCAGCAATTTGCCTGATTTATTCCCTTGTTCATAATATATTTTCCTGGCCCTCAATATCTGTATGCTAGTCTCTTGTCTCATCAAAGAAGAGAAATTTTCACGCTCTAACCTAAGGTCTATTGCTCCGGATTGTGAAAGTGATTTTTTATGTTTATTTTCTAAGTCTGCTACCAAATTTAATTGAACTTGAAATGCTGCTTCACTATTTTTCCGTATTTCCGTCGCTTTTTTAATCAGTATGCCTCGCATAACGCATTTATGCGTTTCCCATATTGTAAATGGAGGGATTTCATCTGTATCATTTTCGTTAAAAATTTTGGTCAGTTCACTGGTAAGGTCATTTCGAAGTTGACCTTCCTGTAACAACAATTCATTAAGTTTCCATGTCCAGGTTCTATTGACCGGCTTAGTCAGATGAAGGTCTATGAATACCGGGGCATGGCCTGACACTGTTTGTATCCCAACTGAAGAATTCACCACCGCTGGTAGTAAAGATTGAGATACTAATACATAGTCAATTCGAGAGTAACTGTCATGTGGCATTGAATAGAAAGTATAGTCACGCTCAGCCGGACACTGGACTCTCCAAACATCTACAAGTCACATAGATTGTAGAGCTTTTTTTATACATCTAAGATATTGATAGGTTAAATTTGTAGCAGATTTAGAAACATCGAGTAGAGGGTCAAGAGCCACATTAAGATCTCCACCCAGTATCAGTCCACCCTCCATGAAAATTTGTAGATTATTAAGAATTCCGTTCAGAAAACTCAGCTGAGCCTGATTCGGTAAATAGATAGATGGTAAGGTGACTTGACGGCCCGCTAAATCACCCTTAAGAAAAAGATAGCGTCCCTCCAGGTCACTCATCTGATCAACACAAGAACATGAAACTGTCCCTGAGAGCAGGATGCTCACCCCCCTCGTCTTGGAATCTGGGACTACTATGGAAAACCTGTGGATACCGATCATCCTTAACTTTTGGTATCTTTCCAGATTGAAAATGGGTTTCTTGTACGAATGCCACTTGTATACGCATACGCCAGAGTTCGCGTAAGATCATTGTGCGCTTCTCTGGTATATTCAATCCGTTAACATTTAAGGATAAGCAGCACACATTAGTCATAGTGAAACCTAAGATCTATCTTCTGTGCACTACCAGAGCCGGAGCAGGTGAGCGGGGGAAGGGAAAGCAACAAAAAAAAAAAACATGCAACAAAAAAAAAAAAAAAAAGAAAAAGAAAACACACAATTTATATATGCAGCAATCTACTAATAAGGCTCTAATTGAGCCTGCACACCCCTGCGTTCTCCTCCTAGAATAGTCCAGGAGGGGAAAGCACTTGGAGGCAAAATTCCTATGTAGAGGAAATGAGGGATGGGATAGAGGGATGCTTTCATTTCATTTCAATTCACACACTCTACAGTCCGATTCAAGTCCAGGCGCATTAGCGGCACAGCGATTTGTATCTGATCCATTTTTCATTCATTTCACAGTCCGATTCTAATCTAGTCGGGTCAGCATCACAACGATTTGTATGAGATTCATTACATACACTTTACAACCGATTCGTATCGGATTAATTTCATAAATGTTACAACTGTTTCGTATCGGATTAATTTCACACATTCAACAACCGAATCGTATCGGATTAATTTCATACACTCTACTATCGATTCATGTTCTACACCTTACAACCAATTTGTATCGGATTCATTTCATACACTCTACTTCCGATTCGTATCGGATTTGTTTCGTACACTTTACAACTGATTCGTATTGGATTCATTTCATACATTCCACAACCGATTCGTATCGGATTCATTTCATACACTCTCAGGCACGGTTTCAGTCATTCAGGATTATAGTCCATTCCTACATACTCAATTTTCTGCTATCCTTTCTTGTTTCGCCTGCCAATAAGGCCACTTATTCTCCAGCTGCACACAATCCGGCCACTTATCATTTCTAGTTGCACACAATCTGGCCACACATCTTTTTTTCCAGTGGCACACAATCTGGCCACTCATAGGGGGTTATTTAGTAAAGGCAACTCCACTTTGCACTACAAGTGCAAACTACAAGTGCAAAGTACACCTAAAATTGCACTGAAAGTGCACTTAGAAGTGCAGTCGCTGTAGATCCGAGTGGGACATGCAAGGAGAATAAAAAAACAGCATTTTAGCTTGCACCTGATTGAATACTAAAATCAGCTGAGCTTCCCCTTATTTCAGATCTACCCTTCAGATTTACAGCGACTGCACTTCCAAGTGCACTTTCAGTGCAATTTCAAGTGCACTTTGCACTAGTAGTGCAAAATGGATTTGCCTTTCGTAAATAACCCCCATAGTCTCCAGTGGCATACAATCGAGCCACTCACCGTTTCTGTCTGTCGTTTCCCATTTAGGTCAGTAAAATTCAGGCTCCATCCCGCACCAGGTTGGACGTTATTTCGTCAAAAAAAAAAAAGGATTTTCATGTCATCCTTACTACAGGTTCCCGGTCGACTGAGTTTTTGACCTCAACCAGGACTTCGCTGCTAGGGCGCCAGGCAGGTGCAGTACATGGGTTGCTTGGCATCCCCCCCTGTTCTGCTCTTATAGCCGGAGCCATGACGCAGGCCGGCAGTGATGACGTCACACCCACCACTCTCTCACATTCTGCGGGTTCAGAGGGCGGCAGCATACAGTCCCTTAGGGGGATGGACCATGCCTAAGGTTACAGCAGAGCTCAGGAGCAGGGACATTCTCTACCACGCTATAGCCAGGAAAGCGGAGCTCTTCAGGCAGCTCTCCTCACAGCCAGTAGCAGTGGGGCCCAGGACTCAGCAGGCATCCCTGCAGTTGAATCCAGCCGGTTTAATGTCAGTCATTTTAATTTAGTTTCATTTCATACATGCTACAGTCCAGTTCGAATCCAGTTGCAATAGTCACAACGATTCGTCTCCCACTGCACGTCTTGGTCCTGTCTATCACGCAGCCTACTACAGTTCAGTCTCTATCATGAGGCATCTGCCATAAACTACTAATCATTACTCAGACTAATCTGCTCGTACACACGAATAACTCAGCTCATTACATACATCCTACTGCCCGATTGCAATCTAGTCACGTCGGCGGCACAACATCCCAAGTTTAAACTCCTTAATTTCTTCCGAGGAGTTTTCCCGTTATTAGCGTGAGCGCGGGCATATGGCTGTCCAAAGCGGACATGTCTTACGCATCTCAATTACTGCCCATTGAGCCATCCCTCTGGCGGTGGCATGGCATCAAATTGAAAGGTACAGGACCCCAATCAAGTTCTCAGGCTGGACCAGTGGTGGTGTGTCCATTGGGGGGGGGGAGGGGCACCGCCCCCTCTCTCCAGCCACCCCCTCTGACTAATGGATAGATTCATGCATTGCATGAATCTATCTATGGCTGCCGCCACCCTCTATTCAGGCGTCCAGCCCCTTGGACACAGTGGTAGCATTTTATGGGCACAGTGGCAGAGTTTGATGGTGCAGTGGCTGCGTTTGATGGCACAGTAGCTGCCATTAATGGGCACAGAGGCTGCAATTGATGGGCACAGTGGCTGGGTTTGATGGGCACATTGACTGCGTTTGATGGGCACAGCGAGGCTGCTAGTGATGGTTTTTTTTTCAGAATTTTTCAGTTTGTTTGCGCCCCCCCCAAAAATTTGGAGCACCAGCCGCCACTGGGCTGGACCCAGCAGCTATAGCAGATTGACTTTAAATGCAAGAGAGGGACATTGAGGCCAGTATATGGTCCTCAGGGACTTTTAACGGTGCTTGAGTCAGGTAATGTATCCAACATATCATAAAAACATATTTTATTAAACAATCTTATAAAAGGAAACAGACATAATCAAAGACAATATACAATATATAAAAAAGGAAAGGGGGGGTGGGGGAGAAAAGGTAACCCTTTGATTTACAAATTAATACCACTTTCTCAACATGTTTCGCTTGCATAAGCTTCTTCAGGAGATATATTTGTGATATTAAGGTCAACTGTAGAAGGAAGTCTACAAATCACATGGACATTGTGTAATGGCAAAATGCTTCCTCCTTGATTCTCACCTCACTAAGGAGGCATGCAGAGAGAGATAAAAATCTTTGAGTATAAGCTCTTCTCAATAGAATCAATTCAGGATAAGAAGAGAAATACATCCAAAAGATGGTAGATTGCAAAATTGCTAACCGATGTGGAGAGATGGTTCTAAAAATGCAGTAGAATAGCAGACGCAGAGGGGGCGGTATACGTCCATCCACAGCTGTTGGCTAGGCTGGACCTGGAGGTATTGCTGCAAATGATTCACGTTGAACTAGAGTAGCCCGTCCGGGAGATATCTCTGCCCCATGTGTCAAACAGGAACTGTCAGTGTTTCTACATGTTTCGCGGATGAAGTTTACCACTTTTTCAGGAGCTTTATTGTACATATACACAAGGTTTTTATAGAGCTATTATCAATTTATAACTATGAATAAAAGAAAAGAAAAATATACATTATTCAAAATGCATAATAAATCAGTAAATATCAAACATTGGATACAAAATACAGGTATATTTTATCTGCTGTGGAGACCCCTTAAAATAGATCATCTTACCAATGATGCAACCATGTGAGCGGCCCAAGGGAGAATGGCCCGTCCCAGAGAGAATGGGAACCCCGCACACAGGGAATACACTGATTGAAAGTCTAATCAAAAAATGGAAATGATTTAGGAAAGTGTGTTAGCCATAGTAATTAGTAAATTAAATGGTAGATAAGGGTAATTGATCATACCAAGAATACTGGCTAAGTCCAAAAAATCAAAAGACTGTAGTTTAGTGGGTCTCTATGGGATGGTATAAGGCCTAAAAATATATATAAATAGATACACAAATAAAATCCACCACTCCATGCAAAACTAAGATACATAAACCCCCCTAAAAAGCATATATATGTGTATATACCCGATCAAATAAATGTATATATTCTCCACCACATGCCATCAAAAGGTCACAAAGGGGACATGCCTATACAGTATAGGAAAAAATAAGGCTCAATTCCAAGATTTAAAAGATATATAACTAAAGTCAGACAATAAAAAGTCAGCATAAAATATGTATACTACTATAAACAGATTGAACTAGATTTTTATGTCTCACCTTAAAGGATTGAGTCACAAAGAGCAAAGATGATAAAGTGTTCAATAGAGAAATGTAGGTATACATCTACCAGTGTTTCTATGTGCAATCGGCCCCCTGAAATCAAAGTAGAGAAGCAAGAAGTGGAGCGATCAAGAGAACATAGATTCTAAAAAGAATCATAGAGTACAATTGAAATCAGGTCAATGTAATAAAACTACCTATGGTGCAGAGAGAGGATTTTAGCATGAGCATGGGTGGCAGCAGGGAGGCTGTGATGTACAGCCTCTCTATTTATGTATCTGCATGTGTAGGAGCTCCTACCCGGCGACTCCCACACTGCCGCAGTGGCGTGTGACGTCACCGGACCCAACCTCGGAGTGCGCGCGCCCGATCGGCGCATGCGCGATGTCTCAAAGAAGGCAATAATACACAATGCGGACAAAGTCTGCAGGTGTACAGCCTGATAGACAGCGAGGTGGGAGCCATGTATCCACATGGACCCCCACCAACCTCCAAGGCCGCAAACCCGTCAGGAATAGCCAAAAAAACAGGCCGCTGCACGAAGAAACACATCATAAGGGCATAATGCCTGGAGCAGTCATGTTGGAAAAGGGCAGTCTCAGACATGGATCAAAACACAACACAAGGGCCCCCTAGTATATCACAGAAAAAGGACATCCTAAACAGCTATCCAAGAGATCCAGATGGAAGAAAGAAGGAAAAGCACTGCAACAGATAATATATTGCAGTAATATTAAAATAAGATAACATAAATACATGAAAGTATATCAAATTGGTAAACATTTAGTTGTGTTAATGAATCACCACTATTGATCCTGAACCTCTAAATCACAATAACATAACATTTAATTATATTGTGGCACTCTCTCAAACCAAAGACATTGGAGAACCCAAATTCTATCCCACCTCAACATCAGACAGTTGATCCCCATTTGTCAGTACTATGTCTAGAATATGGTCACCTCGGGTTGGGCTTTTTACTAACTGTTTTAGAGAAACCTCATTCGGTGCTTCCATTACATCCCTGCTCCTTCTTGTAATAGCAGTTTGAGAATTCCTTTTAATGCCAGGCATGTTGAAGTCACCCATAATCAAAACCTCTCCCTTCTTTGCCATCCCTTGAGTTATCTTGTCAATCAACAAGTTATCTTAACCACTTCCTGCCCAACATATAGCAAAATAGTGGCCGGAAAGTGGTTGTATTATCCTGACTAAACGTCATATGACTTCCAGCAGGATAAGCCGTGGGGGTGCGAAGCGCGGCGATCAATGGTGGGGTGTGTCAATCTGACACACCGCATCTCCGATCTAGGTAAAGAGCCTATGACGTTGGCTCTTTACCATGTGATCAGCTAGGTCCAATCCCAGCTGATTACATGGTAACAGAGAAGAGCCGTTTATCGGCTTTTCCTCTATTCGCCCTGACAGCCGCAAGTAGAGGAGAGCCGATCGGCTGCTCTTCTGACAGGGGGGTCTGCACTGATAATCAGCACATTGATTATCAGTGCAGACCCATCGAGGATGCCCACTGGAGACCACAGGTATGCCCACTAGAGCCGACCAGGGATGCCAATCAGTTCCCATTAGCCTCAGACATGACATATGAACAAAAGCAAATCCATCTATAGTGTTATTTCCAGCAGATTGACAGGCTCGGCTCTGTTCCTGTGTGCGGGGGGTGTCCCTTCACTCCACTCCACTCCAATCAGCTTTCAGAGTTTTCCTCGCTGAGCTCTGCAGAGTGTAACTTCAGATCCATGCCCCTTTTTTTCTGACAAGCTTTAAATATTCAGCATTTTGAAAGGATGTAGAGAAGAGAAGACTGCAGATAGACAGGTTTAACTTGCTTAGGAGGATTTGTTTCATCTCCGTGTATCACCTGTGGCCAGTTACTTTACTGGGTATATGTAAGGTTTTAAATCCAATTCAAATCTTGAAAAGTGGTGGATACCTGCTAGGGTCAGTTGTTTATTAGCCAACTATTGTTTTAAAACAAGCACTAAGATTGGACTGGATGTAAAGGCGAACTGAAGTCTTTTTTCTAATACATGTGCACTAAAGTATATCTAAAACCAATAACAAAAATGTAATACGTTACATCTTTCCAATGCTTAGACTTGGCGGCTGCATTCGTTTTCTTTTCAGGTTGAGAATGAGTTTTATTAATGGAACATCTAATAAATGGTTTGTAATGGACACATTGGAGGAGATTTACTAAGTGTCAGTTCACACTGAGGCAGCACGACTCGCAGCGCGACTGCCTCAGGCGACCTGGACACAACAGGAGCGGCGACCTGCAAATCGACTTCTGTATAGAAGTCAATGCAAGTCGCCCCCAAAGTCGTACAGGAACCTTTTTCTAAATCGAACGGTTCCATTGTACAGAATGGGACGCTACTTGTCAGGCGGCTAGGCCGCCTGACAAGTCGTCCCAGTGTGAACCGGCACTAAAACTGGAGCCCTGAGAATCTGGTGCAGCTGTTCATATTAACCAATCAGCTTCTAAATTCAGCTTGTGCAATGAAACTTTGACATAACACCTAGTAGCTGATTGGTTACAATCCCCTCACTGTGTTATATTTTAACCACTTTAGACGAAGTGCTCTTTTTTGCTACATACCTGAAGAAGGACAAAAATATTATTTACTCCGAAACGCGTTGGGTGTGAACAAGAGCCCTCGTACAATTTATTGTTTGGTAACAATACTGTCATTTATTGTTCCTGTACTATGTTCCGTCGAATGTATGTTATAATATGTTTTTAATCTATGTTATGTTAAAATAAAAATCTTTTTACTCTTTACACTTCGCTATACGTACTCACTATTCAATATTTGTTAGCAAGTGCCGGTAAAGTCCACCCAGGGGAATTGTCTTTTCTCATATATATGTAATTATTGGATGTGGCACTGCTCTCCTTGGGCCTAGGGAAGCTTATCACCCTATTTAGCTGATTGGTTACTAGGCAAACTGTGCGGAAAGGGATACATAGCTCAATCTCAGTTTTTGCGGACAACACAAAAATAACCAGGGCAATAACTTCACATCAGGATATAGAAATTTTACAGAAAGACCTGAACAAAATAATGGAGTGGGCAACTATATGGCAAATGAGGTTTATTGTGGAGAAATGTAAAGTAATGCACTTGGGGCTAAGAACATAAACGCAAACTACTCACTTGGAGGAGAACCTCTGGGGGGTCAAGGATGGAAAAAGATCTGGGGGTCCTAGTAGAAGACAGACTGAGCAATAGCATGCAATGTCAAGCTGCAGCTACCAAAGCCAGCAAAATATTAGCTTGTATAAAAAGGGATATACTCCAGAGATAAAACGATAATCCTGCCACTATATAAAATTCTGGTCTGGCTACATCTGGAGTACTCCGTCCAGTTCTGGTCAATAATCCTCAGAAGGGACGTGCTGGAGCTGGAGAGAGTCCAGAGAAGGGAAACTAAATTAATAAAGGGACTGGAGGACCTCAAATATGAGGAGTGACTACAAAAACTAAATTTTTTCTCGCTGGAGAAGAGACGCTTGAGAGGGGACATGATAGTGATTTACAAATATCTCAATGGTGATCCCAAGCACAGGAAAAAAGCTGTTCAGTCTCAGGGGGTATAAGATGACACGAGAACACACAATGAGATTGGAGGAAAGCGGTTTAACCTTAACCACTTCAGCCCCGGAAGGATTTACCCCCTTCCTGACCAGAGCACTTTTTACAATTTGGCACTTTGTCGCTTTAACTGCTAATTGCGCGGTCATGCAATGCTGTACCCAAACGAAATTTGCGTCCTTTTCTTCCCACAAATAGAGCTTTCTTTTGATGGTATTTGATCACCTCTGCCGTTTTTATTTTTTGCGCTATACACGGAAAGACCAAAAATTTTGAAAAAAAAAATGATATTTTCTACTTTTTGTTCTAAAAAAAATCCAATAAACTCAATTTTAGTCATACATTTAGGCCAAAATGTATTCGGCCACATGTCTTTGGTAAAAAAAATGTCAATAAGTGTATATTTATTATTATTATTATTATTTATTATTATTATATTTATTTATTATTTTTGCGCAAAAGTTATAGCGCCTACAAACTAGGGTACATTTTCTGGAATTTACACAGCCTTTAATTTATGACTGCCTATGTCGTTTCTTGAGGTGCTAAAATGGCAGGGCAGTACAAAACACCCACAAATGACCCCATTTTGGAAAGTAGACACCCCAAGGAAATTGCTGAGAGGCATGTTGAGCCCATTGAATATTCTTTTTTTTGTCCCAAGTGATTGAATAATGACAAAAAAAAAAAAAATTACAAAAAGTTGCCACTAAATGATATATTGCTCACACAGGCTATGGGCATATGTGGAATTGCACCCCAAAATACATTTAGCTGCTTCTCCTGAGTATGGGGATACCACATGTGTGGGACTTTTTGGGAGCCTAGCCGTGTACGGGGCCCCGAAAACCACTCACTGCCTTCAGGATTTCTAAGGGCGTAAATTTTTGATTTTACTCCTCACTACCTATCACAGTTTTGAAGGCCATAAAATTCCCAGATGGCATAAAACCCCCCAAATGACCCCATTTTGGAAAGTAGACACCCCAAGCTATTTGCTTTGAGGCATGTTGAGTCCATGGAATATTTTATATTTTGACACAAGTTGCGGGAAAGTGACAATTTTTTTTTTTTTTTTGCACAAAGTTGTCACTAAATGATATATTGCTCACACAGGCCATGGGCATATGTGGAATTGCACCCCAAAATACATTCAGCTGCTTCTCCTGAGTACAGGGATACCACATGTGTGGGACTTTTTGGGAGCCTAGCCGCATACATGGCCCCGAAAACCAATCACTGCCTTCAGGATTTCTAAGGGTGTAAATTTTTGATTTCACTCTTCACTGCCTATCACAGTTTCGGAGGCCATGGAATGCCCAGGTGGCACAACCCCCCCCCCCCCCCAAATGACCCCATTTTGGAAAGTAGACACCCCAAGCTATTTGCTGAGAGGCATGGTGAGTATTTTGCAGCTCTCATTTGTTTTTGAAAATGAAGAAAGACAAGAATTTTTTTTTTTCTTTTTTCAATTTTCAAAACTTTGTGACAAAAAGTGAGGTCTGCAAAATACTCACTATACCTCTCAGCAAATAGCTTGGGGTGTCTACTTTCCAAAATGGGGTCATTTGGGGTTTTTTTTTGCCACCTGAGCATTCCATGGCCTCCGAAACTGTGATAGGCAGTGAAGAGTTCTTGGTTTTCGGGGTCCCGTGCGCGGCTAGGCTCCCAAAAAGTCCCACACATGTGGTATTCCCATACTCAGGAGAAGCAACAGAATGTATTTTGGGGTGTAATTTCACTTATTCCCATGGCATGTTTGAGCAATATATCATTTAGTGACAACTTTGTGCAGAAAAAAAATAAAAATAATTTGTCTCTTTATCGCAACTTGTGTCACAATATAAAATATTCCATGGACTCGACATGCCTCTCAGCAAATAGCTTGGGGTGTCTACTTTCCAAAATGGGGTCATTTGGGGGGGTTTTGAACTGTCCTGGCATTTTATGCACAACATTTAGAAGCTTATGTCACACATCACCCACTCTTCTAACCACTTGAAGACAAAGCCCTTGCTGACACTTTTTGATTACATGAAAATTTTTTTTTTTTTTTGCAAGAAAATTACTTTGAACCCCCAAACATTATATATTTTTTTTAAAGCAAATGCCCACACAGTATTTGCGCAGCGATTTTTCAAACACATTTTTTGGGGAAAAAAACACACTTTTTAAAATTTTAATGCACTAAAACACACTATATTGCCCAAATGTTTGATGAAATAAAAAAGATTATCTTAGGCAGAGTACATGGATACCAAACATGACATGCTTTAAAATTGCGCACAAACGTGCAGTGGCAACAAAATTAATACATTTTTAAAAGCCCTTAAAAGCCTTTACAGGTTACCACTTTAGATTTACAGAGGAGGTCTACTGCTAAAATTACCGCCCTCGATCTGACCTTCGCGGTGATACCTCACATGCATGGTGCAATTGCTGTTTACATTTGACGCCAGACCGACGCTTGCGTTCGCCTTAGTGCGAGAGCAGGGGGGACAGGGGTGCTTTTTTTTTTCTTTATTATTTTTTTGCTTTTTTATCTTATTTTTAAACTGTTCCTTTCATTTTTTTTTTTTTTTTAAATCATTTTTATTGTTATCTCAGGGAATGTAAATATCCCCTATGATAGCAATAGGTAGTGATAGGTAATCTTTTTTGAAAAAATTGGGGTCTATTAGACCCTAGATTTCTCCTCTGCCCTCAAGGCATCTGACCTCACCAAGATCGGTGTGATAAAATGCTTCCCCAATTTCCCAATGGCGCTGTTTACATCCGGCGAAATCTAAGTCATAAAATGCTCGTAGCTTCCGGTTTCTTAGGCCATAGAGATATTTGGAGCCACTCTGGTCTCTGATCAGCTCTATGGTCAGCTGGCTGAATCACCGGCTGCATTCTCAGGTTCCCTGTTGAGACAGGAGAGCCAGAGAAAAACACGGAAGACGGTGGGGGGGGGGGGCATTCCATCCCACTGCTTGTAAAAGCAGTCTAGAGGCTAATTAGCCACTAGGATTGCTTTTACATGAAAGCTGACCGCTGGCTGAAAAGAATGATACCAAGATGATACCTAAACCTGCAGGCATCATTCTGGTATAACCACTCAAAGTTGTGAATGGCGTACCTGAAGACAAAAAAAATGGTTAACAATAAAGCACAGTAAACGGTAAAGTATAAAAAATTGCATACCTGAAAAGCAAACATGATAAAACATTGCAGAATAGAATACAGTAAAAAAGAGCAGAACAATAGAGAGAGAATAGAGAGAGAGAGAGAGAACAATAAAACAACTTTTTATTTTATTTTATATTTTTGTTTGTTTTTTTGGTTTTTTTTTTTTACACTTTTTTTGTAACTGTAACTTTAATAACTGTAACCGATTACAGGTTCGGGTCTCTCAAAATGCGATGGCATCTTGGGAGACCCTGTGAAATGGCGCCTAGTCTGTGGAATGCTGTACCCTACGCTAATACTCAACTAGTGTATCGATCGATATTGCACTTGGGTGGGCTGGGCTGGGCTGGGCCGGGCGGAGGGGCAAAACGCAGGTGCTAGCAGGTATCTGGGCTGATCCCTGCGTTTTTGGGAACCCTAAACTGCTGGGGACACTAGTATAGATCTGATCAGATATTGATCCGTACAGATACTATACCACTAAGGGAGGCGTATGCTGTGTGCGTGGGTGTTAGCGGTACTGGCGCTAATCTGACGCTGCCTGGGGCGACGCATATCACCGCCGGGCGATCAGGGGGCTAAACCTTTATTCGGTAAATAAACGGCGGGTGCCCCGACACTATAAAAAATAACTAACCAGCGTCAACCGTAACAGTTATACGGTGATCAGTGACGAAAGGGTTAACTAGGGGGCAATCAAGGGGTTAAAACATTTATTAGGTAGTATATGGGGGTCCCTGTCGCTATAAAACGCTGACGGCGAACCTAAATATTTACGTCCCTAACTAGTGACACTAATACAGCTATCAGAAAAATGATCGCTTAGCGACACTGGTGACGGGGGGGTGATCAAGGGGTTAAAACTTTATTAGGTAGGGTTAGGGGGGGTACCCTAGACCTAAAGGGGGCTAATACTAACTGCCCTACACTTCTAACTGTCACAAACTGACACCATGCAGTAATCAGAAAAAAAAAAACTGCTTGGTGTCAGTGTGACAAAAACTGCTTGGTGTCAGTGTGACAGGGGGGGGGGGAAGGGGTGATTGGGGGGTGATCGGGGGGTGATCGGGGGTGTAAAGTGTGCCTGGCATGTTCTACTGTGTGTGTGTGTGTGTGTTTGTGCACTCACTCAGATGTCTTCTCTCCTCGGCGCCCGAACGGAAACTGCCGAGCCGAGATGACATCACATTCCCCTGCCTGTGTGTACTACACACAGGCAGGGGAGGATTCTCATTGGCTGGGAGCGATCGCGAGGAGGGGCCACGATCGGATGGCCTCCCCCTCATCACTGAATGCTCCCAGACCAAAGCCAACAGCCTCGGGCACCGGGGGGGGGGGGGTCCGACCCCCTGCCTGCGGAAAGGCAATCACGTACCAGGTACGTTATTTTGCCTGCCCGTGCCATTCTGCTGACGTATATCAGCGTGAGGCGGTCGGCAAGTGGTTAAGCTGCGCAGGGGGTTTTTCGCTATCAGAGCTGTGAGAATGCGGAACTCTCTTCCACAACTGGTGGTGTCAGCGGGGTGTATTGATATTTTAAAAGACTCTTGGATCTTGCATCTTGAAGAGCACAATATACAGAGATATGGGAAACGCTTATTGACACTGACACACGTACACCTACACAGGTTGAACTGGATGAACTAGCGTCTTTATTCAACCTTACCTACTATGTAACTGTGCAAGATTATCTGTACTCCAGTTTTAGTAGATCTCCACTGGGTCACTGATTTATTACAGAGAAGACAAAATGAAAACATGATATGATTGCATATCATGTGCACATTTTACAGTAGGTTGAATGAATGAAACACATTTATTGTTAAAGTAGCAATAAACTCTCAGTTTTGTTGTAGCAATCGATTCCGGACAATTAAGCAAATGCTCACTATATACTGTACGTAGCTGTCCCCAGTCACTTACAGTTAGATTTACCAATAATAAGTTGTGCTTTAAACTACACTAGTGATGAATATAATATTGTGACTTTGTGCAAACTAATGCATAAGAGTGTGATTATTATTATTATTATTATACAGGATTTATATAGCGCCAACAGTTTACGTAGCACTTTACAACTTGAGGGTAGACAGTACAAATACAATACACTTTAATACAGTAGGAATCAAAGGGCCCTGCTCCTTAGAGCTTACAATCTAAGAGGGAAGGTCAAGAGATACAAGAGGTAATAACTGTGGGTGATGTGCTGATTGAGAAGATAAATGTACAGTTGTTAGGTGGGGGCCAGATAGGCTTCTCTGAAGAGATGAGTTTTCAGGGATCGTCTGAAAGTGGATAAAGTAGGAGAAAATCGGGCAGATTGGGGTAGAGCATTCCAGAGGATGAGAGAGGCTCTGGAGAAGTCCTGAAGGCGAGCATGGGATGAGGTGACAAGGGAGTTTGAGAGCAGGAGGTCTTGGGAGGAGCGAAGAGAACGATTTGGTGGAAGCCTTCTCTTTATGATTTTTTTCTGGGAAATATCTGCCATCCACCCCTTGATTGAGCTACCAACCCCTGCAAAGGAGCTGGGATCTTTACTGAGAGCAACCAAAGGCCCGGGCTGGGTACACATAGGCGCATACGATCTCCTCTAATTAAGAGATCAATATGAGCTGGCAGTCTGTGTGAAGGTGGAGGACAGATCCTTTTCTATATCACTATTCGGGTGTTGTGTGTGATAATCGCATCAAGGATATTGATTGATTATTTGAATGGACCTCTGAATTCATCATTATTCTGATTAATTACATCTTTATGTTTGATTAATTGAACGGACTTTCAACCCTTAATTAATTACATCTTTTTTATGCATCAGTTTGCACCCATTCACAATATTATACGTATTGATTGTTAATTCGAAAGGACTTTTTTATCCTTCATTAGTTTGATCAATCACACTCTTATGCATTAGTTTGCACAAAGTCACAATATTATATTCATCACTAATTTAGTTTAAAGCGTGACTTATTATTGGTAAATTGTTCATGTGTGTGTGTGTATCTAGCAGCAAAGTCACAGCTGTTCATGGTTTATTATTTTGTGTATTTTATTATATATCTGATATCATTTAAGCACAGGACAGCACAGTAATTATAAATTATACTTACAGTTAGATGCTGTACAATTCATTCCACATTAGAGGTGCTGTCAGGAAAAGCCATCTTGCAAATATCCCAGCAAACTAAAGTTTAGAGGAATGCCTGTGCACAGAAGCGCCATCGGGCGCTCGCGCGCGCGCAATAGCGCCAATAGCGCCAAAAGCGCTAACGTGCGTACGCGCATGCGCAATAGCGCCATTAGCGGCGCCCTGTGACAGCACTTGGCGCCAAAGATGCTATTTAAGGAGGACTGTTCCACTGCTGCCTTGCTGTCCGGTCTACAGCGTTCCTGAAGACCCCTTGTGCCCTGTTACTTGCATATTGCTACCTGATACCTGTTGGACTGTTCCTGACTACTCTGTTTGCTGCCTGCCCTGATCCCAGCTTTTGGACTTTGACTACTCTCCCGGATTTACCTTCTGTACCTGATCTGCCCGCCTGTGTTTGACCCGGCTTGCCTGTACCCTGCTGTCTACGTCCTGCTGCTGGACTACAAGACACCTCCCTGCTGTCTACATCCTGCTGGTGGACTACAAGACACCTCCCTGCTGTCTACATCCTGCTGGTGGACTACAAGACACCTCCCTGCTGTCTACATCCTGCTGGTGGACTACAAGACACCTCCCTGCTGTCTACATCCTGCTGGTGGACTACAAGACACCTCCCTGCTGTCTACATCCTGCTGCCAGACTACAGGACACCTCCCAGCTGACTACCTGATTCAGCTCTCTGCTCCAGCCTTCCAGTCAGGCACTTGTGCCCCTTCGCACTCCCGAGCCCCTGTCATCACTACCAGGGGTTCCCGAGTCGGAGGTATACGAGAGGCCGTTCCCTGCATTCCGGGCTCCACCTACCAGGTACGTGACAGGTGCAGCATCTCCAAAAGTCCAATCTAGGAGGGCCCATTGGACCTGTAACAGCATTGCCACATGACTGGGTGCATACGGACAACATTTTCCATCATCACTTGTGTAATGTCAGCTTTTAAAGTGACACCTGAATCTTTGTATTCCCCACACAAAATCAAGTTACACACATGTACGGGAAGAGAGATCATTGCCACAGTCTGGCATGTGTCTGCTGTGTTCTGGACAGACAGTGCTGCTGGGGAAGCTGCCGTCAGTGAAATTCTGGGAGTGAAACAGGGGAATGACTTTCAGATGGGGATTCTGAGCTGCCTGTACTTTTCATGCATGGAGTGTCCACACGTTGTCAGAGCTGGGCTCAGCCGGTCCTTCTCAGAGCTGGTCGCTCAGTTGTCGGCTAATTGCCAGCTCCTATCTCTCCACAGTTACTCAGCTGTTGATGATATCCTGCTCGTCAGTCCTGCCTACTTAAGCTGTTCAGCCCAGTGGATCTCTGCCTTCGCCCTGGTCAACATCATAGAGACATTCTCCTGCGTTCCTGTTTAACCACTTCAGCCCCGGAAGAATTTACCCCCTTCCTGACCAGAGCACTTTTTGAGATTCGGCACTGCATCGCTTTAACTGACAATTGTGCGGTCGTGTGACGTTATACCCAAACATGATTGACGTCCTTTTTTTTCCCACAAACAGAGCTTTCTTTTGGTGGTATTTGATCGCCTCTGCGATTTTTATTTTTTGCGCTATAAACAAAAAAAGCGCCAATTTTGAAAACGCATTATTTTTTACTTTCTGCTATAATAAATATCCCCCAAAAATATATAAAAAAACATTTTTTTTCCTCAGTTTAGGCCGATATGTATTCTTCTACATATTTTTGGTAAAAAAAAAAAAAATCACAATAAGCATATATTGATTGATTTGCGCAAAAGTTTTAGCGTCTACAAAATAGGGGATAGATTTATAGCATTTTTCTTATTGTTTATTTTTTTTTTACTAGTAATGGCGGCGATCTGCGATTTTTTTTTTTATCATGACTGCGACACTATGGTGGACACATCGGACAATTTTGACACATTTTTGGAACCATTGGCATTAATACAGCGATCAGTGCGATTAAAAATGCATTGATTACTGTAAAAATGTCACTGGCAGTAAAGGGGTTAACACCGGGGGGCGGTGAAGGGGTTAACTATGTTCCCTGGGAGGTGATTCTAACTGAAGGGGGAGGGACTAACTACAGGAAGTGACAGATCGTGGTTCCTAGCTAATAGGAACACACGATCTGTCACTCCTGTCAGAACAGAACAGGGAAGTGTGTGTTTAAACATACTCATCCCTGTTCTGTATCACCTGGTCACGATCGATCGTGGCTGGCGGTCATTGCAACCGTCGGCCACGAGCATCGGCAACCCCGCTATGCAGCGGGCGTGCAAGCGCCTGCTATCCGGACCTCACAAGATTACATACAATAACGTGATTTTCGCGCAGGGGAGTCAGCCTGCTTCAGTAAAACTCCAGATCCTGCTTGCTTTTCCACTACATTGATCCCTGACTTCAGAACAGGCCAGTAGCTAAAGGGAACCTTGGGCGAAGGGCTACCATGACTGGGGACAGCTGTGGGGTGAGCACCAGGTGTTTCAATGGGAAGTGAGGTAGGCAAAAGTGAGGGGGAGTGCTGGTCAGGGGGAGGAGAGGTCAGAGTTAATTTTGACCCCTGCAGAGGGAGGGGTTTTAATTCATTCAGGAGCAGCAGAGAAAAGGAGAAGATAGGTAGGGTTTTTTCCCCACCCACCATCCCTGTTGCTTGGTTGTGGGTTATGTTGTGTGTATTGGTTTATTTCGGCATGGGTCTCTGGTTCGGGAAGGTTGGAATGGTGGAAGGTAAACAGCATATGATGTGGGGATGGGTTGGACCTATCTCGGTATGGGTACCCTCCCTAGATGGAAATAATGGGCTACCGGTCATCGGGCTGCAGTGGCAAGAAGGTGCCAAGAGTTCGTCCCTGTGCTAGTGGGATCACAGCTAGGAGCCAGGATGCTGAGATGGTGGTGGCGCAGCTGATGCGGTAGAAATACCTTCCTTCTTGAACCTTAGACAGAACAGTAGTTTAAAAGTTGGATTTATATAGGTGATATATATTATATATATATATATATATATATATATATATATATATATATATATATATTATATTTATGGTCGTGGCCCTAAGACCGAGACAAATGTGGATCACAAAAACAAGTGACAAGACTAACATAAATAGACCTGAGGTGTGGCTTTTGGTTGTCTGGTAGGTATGGCAAGAAAAGGGGCCATACCCAAGATAAGTAATTTGCTGAGAAGTGCTGTAAAAAGGGGAATGGGAGGGAGGGTATCATGCACTGAAACTGACAAAGAGGAAGGGGAAGTGGTCAGCTTAAATATCCTCCGGGCTCCTCCCATAAATTCAGGCCAGCACACTGGCCTTCTAACTTATGGTCGTGGCCCTAAGTCCGAGACAAATGTGGATCACATAAACATGCGACAAGACTCACAACATAAATAGACCTGAGGTGTGGCTTTTGGTCGTCTGGTAGGTATGGCAAGAAAAGGGGCCAAAAATAATCAGGTAGGGAAGTATCTTTATTGCCTCTAACCTCATTGAGTGAGCTTGGAGAAAGGACCATCTTGAGGGAATATATATCTGGTAAAGCAGGCAGACCTTCACCTGCCTAGCTTCTTGGTCACGTGGTCTGGTACTCCGTGCTGAGATGTGGCTGAGGCTGCGCCGATCCAAAGGAATATCCAGAATACCGCCCGGGGTCTAGGCCTAAGTTGACCAGTAGGACCCAAACATGTTTAATAAACTGATTTCCACTCAGGTGGTTGACCTGAAAAGGCAGTAACGGGCTGCAGACTGGCTGGCTGGGTAGGTGAAGGAGCAAAAGATCGTTGCTGGGCACCAGGCATTGCTGGATCGAAAGAAGTTTATATCCACTCCGGGTCCGGTTTGTTGCGTTTTCCGTAAGATAAAGGACATGGCTTGGATACTGGCCAGGTACAGCCTGATAGGGGTATGAGGGAGAGCCAGCTGTGTGTGGCAATAAGATATAAAGGCTAGGACATGAGTGACGTCATCTACTGTGGTTCCGGGACAAGTGGCAAGGAACCTACGGTAGGTGTTCCAGGCCGTGGGATAAGCCTTTAGTGTGTTGCTAGACAGTGAGTGGTTGATGAGCCGGGTTGCATTGGCAAGGCGTGGCTTCAATCCATTGTTAGTTGAGACCAAGGTGGGATAGGAGTGGATGATGGGTCGGCTCCGGGTTCCTGCTGGAAGAATGAGACAAAATTGGAGCGGGACAGTGCATCGGATGCGGTATTGCACTTGCCAGGGATATGCTTACAGTAACTGTTAAATTTGGTGATGTAGTGACAATTGCAGCAGACTGCGCAGGAAGGACATGACGGGGAGCGACTTGGATCTACCCTTATTAATGATGTCAGCTGTAACCTGGTTGTCTGTGGTGAAGAGCTCTGTCTGATCTGTCCACGTGTGGCCCCAGACTTGGGCTGCTGCCACGATGGGGTACAGCTCGAACAATGACGAAGATCGAGGGAAACCAGGAATCAGGCAGATTTCCGGGGGCCAAGGTCTGGCAAACCAGTGATGGACAAAAATTGCAGCAAAGCCAGTGGAGGCTGCAGCATCTGTGACTACCTGGGGCGACTGAGCTGATACTGAGGGAAAAACATTGATATTTCGTTCCAGTTGAAGAGGAACTCGTCCCACATAGCCAAGTCTGCTTTTGCTGCTGGGTCTAGTCTGAGGACTTGGTCGGGTCCTGCACTCGGGCAAGAAAGACTAAGAGCCTTGAGATGAACGACCGCCCCTGAGGAATTGTTCTCATAGCGAAATTGAGCATCCCTATCAAGGACTGCAGCTGTCTTTTAGTACATTCCTGTGACTGGGTAAACTCCTGAATGACCAACCCAACACAAGCTAATTTGTCAGAAGGCAGGCTAGGCTGCATGGCGTGCGTATCCAGGACGATGCCTGAGAAACTTATGAAATGTGTTGGGCCTTCCACTATGTGTTCATTGAGATTGTTGAAGACCTCTCTTAGCTTGTCTAGATCTACCGGGGGGGGTATGTCTAGGTGTTCGATAAGCAGAAAATCGTCCGGATAATGGATAACCCTGTGACACTGGGCCTGGTGTGACCGGTTCAAGTGAGGGATTGGGCAAAACCGTCAGCTTTGTGGGCGAAGTGGCGACAAAAGAGTTCCGTGTCTGTGAGGCTCCAGTCAGAGCTTATCTGAAACTGGGCAAGTCTCGCTGCTGCTTTGGCTGAAAATGACCGATGGTCATAGACGGCAAAACCTCCATATTTGTAAGCAAGATCTGTCACTGCATGAAGGTATAAGTCCCGCTCCTCCCTACTGCTGAGCGTGGCTGAACAAAGTACATCTCTGAACATCCCGAAGGCCAGGGCGAACTCAATGGCTGACAGCTTACGACTGAGGCCTCTCGACTTGACAACCACTGAGACATCCCCCCAGGCGTATGATTTGTTGTCAGCTAAGTCATGGACTGAGATGAGCAGGGATGCCAATTGACGTCTTTGCCCTCCAATATATCCTCCCTGATGCTGGTCGGGACAAGATGAACAGGGAGGACAATAGGTGCAGAGCCTGGTGTACCTGCAGAAGGAGAAGCTGTCATCGGGACCATGACCAGGTCTGGGAGGGCCATGGATGGGCGAACTTTCAAAGGTGTGACTCTGGTCTGGATGTCCGAACTGTTGCGGCTAAGGGGGAGACCAAAGAGTGCAGCTGGGCCCCGTGGATGGATTGTAGGGATGCCTGTTGGGCCCAGCTGCAGCTGGAGGCGGGAAGAGGAGCCTGAAAAGCTTTGCCTTCCTGGCCATTAGCAGGAAAGGGAACATCCCTGCGACTCAGCTATGAGTTTGGGGGATGTTCCATCCCCTGTGGGACTGCAGGCAACCGCGCTCTGAGCCGCTTGGGGGGGGGGTAACAGAGGGGCGGGTGTGAAGTCCTCGCTGCCAGAAGACAAAAAGGGGGCTGGGTGCTCATATTAAAGAGGAGTCATAGCCATAGGATAGAGAGCGGAGTGGTAAAGGGAAAACTCAGAGAGGAGGAAAAAGGAAGAAGTACAGAAAAAGGAATGATAGGCATAGACAGGAGCTGACAGAGTTCTGTTGTGCAGAACTTATGTTGAGTGGAAATTTAGAAAATTCAGAAGAGTGCGTGGCGACCGAGGTGGGCCAGGAGGTGACTGGCCAGATAACCGATAGCTCGGGTGCCTGTCTGTGGCAAGCACAAACCTGAAGACCAGAACCCTAGGGCGTACTGGGCGAGAAGTAGAAGTCTGGTACGGCCTACGTAGGAATGTTGCGGTCTGTAGGGGGTGACGTGTGCTCGGCCTGCTAACACTTGCACTGCCAGCAAGTCTACTGTTAAGCGATCTTGTCTGCGAGGTGAAGGGTCGCCCTTCGAAAACAGAGTGTCATGTATAGACATATGTGACAGAACTAACGCCTGGAGATCACGTCCAATGATGTATGTGAAGTAACGGTATAGTGAAAGGGTGCTGCAGAATGATGTGATAGAAAAGCCCATGAACTAGGCCCTGACTGACGTTCTAGTAGCGAGGTCCTGGTTATAATCGAAACTCGGTCGACCGGGAACACCTGCAGTAGGGGTGACATGAGTGCAACAAGATTTCTTTACTTTTTTTTTTTTTTTTCCTTTTTTTTATGTGTCCCCCTTGTATGCGACTGGCCCTGGTGAAGATGCAAACATAGCGTTTTTTTTTTTTGTTTTTTTGTTTTTTTTACCTGGGAAATATCGTCCAACCTGGTACAGGATGGAACCTGAACTCGACTGACCTGAGGGAGAAAAGATAGACGAAAACGATGAGTGGCTCGTATGAATGCCACTGGAGACGAGTGACCGATTAAGTGCCACTAAAAAATGAAGTGGGCTGTATGAGAACCACTGAGTGTGCTTGCAGGGATTGCAAGGAGTATATGTTAAGATGCATGTTTGCAGCGATTGCAAATGGGTATATGCTGAGATGCGTGTTTTGCACTGATTGCAAAAATGGGTAAATGCTGAGATGCGTGTTTTGTAGCGATTGCAAGGAGTTTATACTTAGAAGCGTGTTTTTGCAGTGATTGCAAAAAAGGGTAAATGCTGTGATGCATGTTTTGCAGCGATTGCAAGTGGGTAAACACTAAGATGCGTGTATTTGCAGCAATTGCAAGGAGTTTATACTGAGATGCATGTTTTGCAGTGATTGTATACGGGTAAATGGTAAGATGCGTGTATTTGTAGCAATTGCAAGGAGTTTGTACTGAGATGCATATTTTACAGAGATTGCAAAATGGGTATATGCCGAGATGCGCGTTTTTTGCAGCGATTGCAAGGAGTTATGATGAGATGCGTGTCTTGCAGCGATTGCAAGGAGTTATGATGAGATGCGTGTCTTGCAGCGATTGCAAGGAGTTATGATGAGATGCGTGTCTTGCAGCGATTGCAAGGAGTTATGATGAGATGCGTGTCTTGCAGCGATTGCAAGAAGTTATGATGAGATGCGTGTCTTGCAGCGATTGCAAGGAGTTATGATGAGATGCGTGTCTTGCAGCGATTGCAAGGAGTTATGATGAGATGCGTGTTTTGCAGCGATTGCAAGGAGTTATGATGAGATGCGTGTCTTGCAGCGATTGCAAGGAGTTATGATGAGATGCGTGTCTTGCAGCGATTGCAAGGAGTTATGATGAGATGCGTGTCTTGCAGCGATTGCAAGGAGTTATGATGAGATGCGTATCTTGCAGCGATTGCAAGGAGTTATGATGAGATGCGTATCTTGCAGCGATTGCAAAATGGGTATATGCTGAGATGCGTATATTTGCAGCAATTGCAAGGAGTTTGTACTGAGATGCATGTTTTGCAGAGATTGCAAAATGGGTATATGCTGAGATGCGTGTTTTTTGCAGCGATTTATCATGAGATGCGTATCTTGCAGCGATTGCAAGGAGTTTATACTGAGATGCATGTTGCAGCAATTGCAAAAATGGGTAAATGTTGAGATGCGTGATCTTGCAAGGAGATTATACTGAGATGCATGTTTTTGCAGCGATTGCAAATGGGTAAATGTTGAGTTGCGCAATCTTGCAATGATTGCAAGGAGATTATACTGAGATGCATGTTTTTGCAGCGATTGCAAATGAGTAGATGTTGAGATGCGTGTTCTTGCAGCGATTGCAAGGAGTTTATACTGAGATGCATGTTGCAGCGATTGCAAATGGGTATATGCTGAGATGCATGTTTTGCAGCGATTGCAAGGAGTTATGATGAGATGCGTAGCTTGCAGCGATTGCAAGAAAGGTCACCTACTGATAGGCGAAAAAGAAAAGGATAGCAGAAATTGTATATGTAGGAAGGAACTGCGAAGTGGCATACGTAACGAATCGTAGATTTGTTATAGGGACTGCTACGTATTGGTGTGTGGGATACTCGTGACGCGAACCGTTGTGCCGTTTGTGCGACTAGGTTCGGAGTGGACTGTGATGCATGTAGCTGCTGAGGTGATGTGAATCGGACAAAAAATAAATAAAATAAATAATGAATCGTAGGGTATGGTAAGAACAACTACAAATTGGTGTGCAGGATAAGACTGATGCAAACCGTTGTGCCGCCGAGGCGACTAGTCTTGAATCCGACTGATTCGTATGACATGAAAGCAATACGAAACAGTCAGTAGAAAATTACATAAACAACGAACCATTTGTGGGGTACAACAGGGACTAATAAGAATCAGTGAGCGGGATGCATCCGATGCGAACCGTTGTGCTGCCGATGCGACTAGGTTTGAATCGGATTGTAGCAGGTATGCAATATGAATCGGTTGTAAAGAGATGGCACTGATACAAATCGGTTGTAAGATGTATGAAGTGTATCCAATACAAATCGGTTGCAGCGTGTATACCACACCTTACTTCTAAAACCGAACACATACCAACCACCCAGCCCCCCAGGCTAATCAAAGTGCAGACAAGGCCCCATGTGGGTCTAATTACCACCTCAATCAGACACAGAACCCATGCAAATAATACATGCTGATCTCCAAATGGATAAGACAGCAACCCCATAGACAGTGAATCGTATGAGAAAATGAAGCCTGTATCGAGTGATATCAGACAACAAACGACAATGCCTCAGAGGCTTGGATATACGAACGAATCGTATGTTTGTGGATAGGATGACAAGCAAGGCAGAGCGAGCCTGCAAATCTAAGTTTGCAGGTATAGGAAACATATTCAATGGTAATATTGCATATGAACAAAAAGGTTTGAACCCTACCTGCAACAGCAAGCGAGAACTGCCGACGAAGACGCCGCAACCCACTTGTAATGGAACGCACAGACTTATGAACACAAGGTAAGCTGGGAAGAGTCAGCACAGTGACATGTAGCATCGTGCACTGAAACTGACAAAGAGGAAGGGGAAGTGGTCAGCTTAAATACCCTCCGGGCTCCTCCCATAAATTCAGGCCAGCGCACTGGCCTTCTAACATATATATATATGTATATATATATATATATATATATATATATATATATATATATATATATATATTTAAATAGAGTTTATTTTTTATAAATTTGGTATTTGTTAATAAAGGGGCCGGATGGCCATTTAATCCAGAAGGTGTGGTGTGTTTTATTTTAATAAGTAAAGTAAGGCAAGTAGTTGGAGATATTATGGTGTAGGTGCAGCACACGGGACATCAGCTATATACCAGTCATGGCTTGGCTATCCGTTCTGCTTACTGAACTTTGGCTATGTTTTGACTTTGTTTTTTTTTTTACTTATATTATTAAACAAGTGTGATTTAACTGTACTTCAGTCTCGGTCTGACTTCATGGTTTCTGACACACATCAGGGTATAGTCCTAGTTGAGCACGCTTGTTAAGCCTCGTACACACAGTATGATTGTTGGACAACCGAGCGTCTGATTTCTGTCAAAAGGGCGTGTGCCAGGATCTTGTCTTGCATACTCAGCTCTTAAGTGTCACCCTTTGGGCCCCTTCTGCTAGTTTCGTGTTTGGTGACCATTGATTCCGTGTATGTGTGTTTGTACTTTTGACTTTTGTGTGACGGATTTGTGTACTGACCATCTGAAAATCTGACGTGGAGCTGTTGTTTGACAAAAATGTTATGACCTTTTTGCAAATCTCATGACAACTCAACATTTGTTGTAATTCTGCGCTCATTCCTGTTGCTGACACAAACATTTCTTTTTATTTTTATATTGACCTCTAGACCCCTCAGCTTGCCACCAATTCTCAATAATTACCCAGCTGTATTTTAGTTTCCTCCTTGATCCTGTCTCTACTGATGTAATTCCATTTTCACTGTAGTTATGTAGTGCTACCCTTCACAACCTTGCTCTCTGTCCTATATTTTCAGGAATTCTTACTAACTTCTGCTGATACCAGAGGGACATCCATCAGAGTAAGAGGGTGTCTGTCCCTCAAGTTCTTAGTCATCAGTTTCACTGTAATCTTGATTTCCTGGATATAGGTGTGTTTGACAATTTTGATAATTTTAGGGTGTATGGTGTACAGAGGATGCAGCTGCTCAGGGGACCAAAGCATGGCAGCTCCTCCTATCCCCTCTTTACAGATAATTGTTTTTCAAAATTTGGCATTGACTCTAATCTGGGTCCCGAGAAATCTGGCTGCAGGACTCTTTTGGGGGCATCCAAAATGATACATATGCACTTTGTGGATTATAAATTATTGATTGGGGTCGGTTAGGAGTTCAGGATTAAGGGGATTAGGGGTTATTGTTAAAGATAAGATTTGCAGCACCGGCTCCCAACCTTAATTTAAATATTTGTGGCACAAACGCATCCTCCTATGGAACGGTACCCATGATTCCCTGTGTAGATTTATGGAATATTTAAATGAGAATGATAGGGGGATCCATTTCAACTATGAAGCCAGCCTGAGCACAATTAATTTTTTGGATCTTAAGATATGGGGAGAAGGAGATATGATACTGACCTCCACCTATTTTAAGTCCACAGATCGAAATGCGTTTATATTGCGAGATAGCTGCCATCATAAAGCTTGGCTGGACTCAGTCCCAAAAAGCCAATATGTCAGAATTAGACGCAACTGTTCTTCTATTGGCGATTTCAGGATTCAGTCTCAGGTCCTCACAGAGCGATTTCTTGAAAAGGGCTACGACGCTTCTTTTTTAAGAGAGCGAGTCGAGGAGGTTGAAAAACTAGATAGAGAATCCTTACTAAGAGACCAAACAGAAATAGGGAATTCTGCAAAGAAAGATTTCACTTGCCCATTTGTAACCAACTATTCTCATCAACATTTCACAATAAGAAAATTGATACACAAATATTGGCATATTGTCAAAAATGACAATATATTGGGCCCCCTACTCCCTGAGAAACCCCAGGTGGTTTTTAAGGGATTACCATCGATTAGAGCATCGGTGGCTCCTAGTGTGTGTGACCCTCCAATAAGGAAACCAATGTTCTTCCAAAATCTAGTGGGGTATTATAGATGTAGAAAATGTGCGGTTTGTACGGTTAATGCCATTAAAGATCGGAAGGTAACACATTTTCATTCCATCAGCACTTCACAAACCTTCCCAATAAAATCGTTTATTACATGTTCTACACCCCATGTAGTGTATCTTTTAACCTGTCCATGCGGGTTCCAGTATGTGGGACGCACGGTTCGCCCGCTTCAGGTCAGGTTAAACGAACACATTAGTAATATTCGGAGAGGGTTTATAGGACACCCGGTATCTAAACACTACCTTAATGTACATGATAAAGACCCCAAGGGCACTCAGTTTGTGGGTATCGATAGATTGAGTGTTCCCTGGAGAGGAGGGCCCAAGAGACGAGCTATATCCAAGCTAGAAATGGGTTGGATATACAAGATTGAGTGTCTCAAACCACGAGGGCTTAATGTTGATATTGAGATCAATGCGTTTATTGATAACGCATGATGTAACTTAAGACATAATATCTTATAAGCCCCCTGTAATTGTAACTAACTGTATAGGGTGATTGGAACCTTCTTTGTAGGAGGTCTATGATCATCTGAATTGTTCCATCATATCTTTGAGTTTTTTATTGTTTCTCTTCCTTTTAAACTGTAAACTGTAAAAGTATAGGCTGAGTCCCGCTCTGGCTGTCAGGTCGAAATCTGTATTTTTTGGGTGAAATTCCAAAGATATAATGGTTCCATTTTCTATTTATATTTTTTATTAAAAAAAAAAATTTTTTTGGATTTTTGTTTACATACAATCTAACTAATAAATTTGTACTCCTTTTTAAAAATGTAAGGTATTTTTAGATATATAGTGCATTAAAATACTTTTTTCATTATATTAAGTGGACGGTGCACTCTAGGATTATAGCCACGTATAGTATATGCACTGCTTGAATAGCTCTAAGTGCGATGTTAAAGTTTTTTTAAACTCGTTTATATTTACTGAATACCGGAAGTCCCTGGCACACCATGGATGTTTTTTAAAATTTCATCCAGGGTGCACGCTCGAGTCCTTCCGGTTTTCCGATTGCGGTTCGCCTCTGCAGGAGACTTTCAATGGTAGCCAGACCGAGGCTTGGTGTATCCTTGCGCATGCCTGTTGGCACGACGGGCTGGCGCGATAATGAGGCTTGGATGTATTTCCGTTTTATGTGGTTTTTTCCGCTTTCGTTTTCTGCTTGTGTACCTCCCCGAGGGCGGTCTTTGATGATGGCCTGGCCCGATCTCCGTACACGCCCTGTCGAATGACGGACGTGGGCGGAGACGGGGCGTGGTTATACTTTGTCTGTTCACAAATAAGGTGATGGTTCATTGCGTCGCCCGTGCCCCGTAGAAGACGTCACGTATGACGAAACATGTAGGGCGTGGCCTCGCAGTGCTTGCCATCACGTGTTCCGAAGTTCTTATTTGCACGGGCGTTCTGCCTTTGTTTATGCCGGCTTTTTAAACATTTTTACTGGAATCTTTTAAATGTACATCTGTGGTTTATTTAACCAATAAAACCTCAAACGTTATCACACTATTGGAGTTCTTCTCCCTATGTTTTCTCTTGAATATGGACTCTTCCACTCCTGAGTCCCCCCTCTGATGTTGGAGCAGTTGGACTGTCCGGACCTCGCTGGAGTCGGTGGTACATGCTGTCAAGACCCGGATAACAACATTCTGTCCCCGCAGAGGGTTATATCTGCAAGCCCATACGACCTTGCCATAGAGGAGGTCCAACGATTGGGGTAAGCGCACATCTATTACCCCTTTTTCTGCAATCAATGTACATTCGATAAGAATCTCTTCAGCTTATTATTTCTCATGATTCTGTGATGAGACATAGCAAGTGGACTTTTTCTCTCTACCCATTTTTTCTTTGAATCTAGTCACGGACTGATTATAAGTTGCTTTGATGTGTGATCTCTTGTTTTCAGCATATATCAATATTTTGTTGGATTTTTAAGTAATGATCTTATGCACTTGTTGTTGTTACTATTTTCGCTGGGATTCACACACACATTGTGTCCCCTAGGCACTTTTCATTTAACTATTTATTGCTAGCGCACAAAAGTTTTATTTATATGTTTATCACTTCATGGATATTTGGAGTTTTTTTTGCAGCTGCACTTTGTGAATTTTATTTATTTTTATCACGTATTGCTCATGAGCGCAGGTTTTTTCCACCATTTCTACAAACGCATCATGCAATAAAAAATTTGAAGGCTCTTGTTTTCTACTGTAGAAACAGGTTTAAAGTAGTTGTAAATCCTCTTATATATCCAGTGAAGTGAATAGCCTCAGATGATACACAAAGATTAACCTCTTCAGCCCCAGAAGATTTACCACCCTCATGACCAGGCCATTTTTTGCAATACGGCACTGCGTTATTTTAACTGACAATTGAGCGTTCGTGCAACGCTGTACCCAAAAAAAATTGTTCTTTTTTTCCCCACAAATAGAGCTTTCTTTTGGTGGTAATTGATCACCTCTGCGGATTTTTTTTTTTTTTTTTTGTGCTATAAACAACATTTTGTAAATTTTGAAACAAAAACAATATTTTTTACTTTTATGTTATAAAACATTCCCAATAAAAACAAATAGAATAAAATAAAATGTATTAATCAATTTAGGCTCGTATGTATTCTGCTACATGTTTTTGGTAAAAAAAATTCCAATATGCGTATATTAATTAGTTTATGCAAAAGTTATAGCGTCTACAACTATGGGATATATTTATGGATTTTTAAAATTTTTTAAATTGTTTTTACTAGTAATGGCGGCAATCGTAATTTTTAGTGGGACTGTAACATTGCGGCGGGCAAATCTCACACTAAGTGACACTTTTTGGGGATGCAGGACAAATCATCAGACATATAGTGAATTACATTTAAAACAAATATGACTTGAAACTAATAGCTAGACCGAAATAAATCCACATACCATGTGTTTGCCAGTACAATTCTACCTGCACATCTTTCATAGAGGGCCATCATAGTGCATCCTTATGAATATGTTGTGTGACAGTAACTGTTGCAACAAGCTGGATATAAGATGATGTTACATTAAAGCCCTTAACCACTTCAGCTCCAGAAGGTTTTACCCCCTTCCTGACCAGGCCATTTTTTGCTATACTGCACTGCGTTACTTTAACTGAGAATTGTGCGGTCGTGCGATGCTGTACCTTTCTTTTTGGTGGTATTTGATCACCTCTGCATTTTTAATTTTTTTGCGCTATAAAAAAATAAGGCCGACAATTTTGAAAAAAACATTATTTTTTTCTTCCTGTTATAAAACACATCCAATTAAAAAAATGTAAAAAATCAAATTTCTTCATCAGTTTAGGTCAATTTGTATTCTGCTACATATTTTTGGGGACCAGTGACACCAATACAGTGATCAGTGCTAAAAAATGCACTGTCGCTGTACAAATGACACTGGCAGGAAGGGGTTAACATCAGGGGCGATCAAAGGGTTAAATGTGCTCCTAGGGAGTGCTTTCTAACTGTGTGGGAGATGCTTTGAATGGGGGAAGACAGAGATCTGTGTTCCTGCTTAGCAGAAACACAATATCTCCATCTTCCCCTCTCACAGAATGGCAGTCTGCCTTGTTTACATAGGCAGACCGCCGTTCTGTCTCTCCTGAAAACGATTGGGGGGGGTGCAGGTGAACATAGGGTCTCAGGCATGAAGGAACATGCAAAGCTGTGTTCTAAATAGACAAGCTGTGTGCTGAGATCCCTCCCCCATCACAAATGTATCTCATGTGTCAGGAAAACTTCTCAGAAGTGAGACATGCTGATAACAGAGGAAGGAAGCACCTAGAGAGAAACAATTCTTAGAGCTTTGGAGAGAGATGAGTAAACACTACAGATATACCGTATAGCAAGTCCCCTACTTATGAACTAGTTTCGTTCGTAAGTCCAGCGTAAGTCCATTGTAAGTCCTAGTGTTCCCCCTGTCAGAACACAATAGCAGAGCTGGGAAGATCACTGCACCAACATTGCTTCTGTTGGTAGGGCGGTCTGTCAATTTTTTTATTCAGCCTGCTGGGTTGAATGAAAAAAAAACTGTGCAAACACATGCTCGCATCTTTGAAAGTTCACAAGTCTCAGGTTCGTAAGTAAGGGACTTACTGTATGTGCTTTGTTCACATTTCATGACTAAAGTTTACAACCACTTTAAAGTTTAACTAAAGGGAAAAGGTTTTTTTTTTTTTTTTTTTTTTTTAGTTTTGGATAGAGGGAAGAGGGATTAGAACACCTGTCAGTTTTTATTGCTGTCTGTGCACCGTTAAGGAGATTTACTCTCTGTATTTGTCATGTTTACCATTATCATTAAAAGTGAAAGTAGAATAAAATCCCTAATTTTGGGTTGTCCCCAGAAAAGTAATAGAGGGGAAATCTTTCAGTGGGGACACTAGTTCTGGTAACCTGAGGGGCCCCAAAATATTCCCCTATATTTGCAGGGATTTCATCTCACTTCCTGTTTTGGCTAAGGGACAGGAAGTGAAAGTAAATCTCCACAATGTGACACAAATGAGAAAAATAAACCCTAAAAATATAACCCTCCCTTACTCTGTCCAAAATGAAAAACGTTTTGCCTATAGTTATACTATATTAGTGGCCTGGAAAGCCATTCCAAAAAATAATATTGAATACAATTGCTATTTGTAAAAAAAATACCACTGAAACATTTTGTGATTATTTGTATTATCACAGAACAGACCTAAAAGCCCAGCGGATCATTGAAAAGACTATTTGAGCATGGCAGCAAGCTGCTAATAGCTGTGTATTATTGATGGAAGTTGGTGTTACTTTAAAGTGGAGTTCCACCCAAAAGTGGAATTTCCGCTTTAAGTACTCCTAGCCCTCTTACATGCCACATTTGGCATGTAATTTTTTTTTGGGAGGGGGGAGTGGGTACCTACTTTAGAGAGGGACCTCCTGTCCTACTTTCTCGTTCCACCTTCATGCCGCCTAGACAACTCCTCTCACCCTAGGCGGCCCCTCCCTCTAGGCAATCTTCTCGGACACATCACAGGTCCCAGAAGATTGCCTGTCCACTCGGAGAGCGCAGCGTGACTCGCATATTTGCACAGTGCGTGCCCAGCCGTGGTGCCCACAGTTCCAATGACGCCGGAGAGGAGTGAGGCTTCGGGTGCCCACATCACTGGACTGTGGGACAGGTAAGTGGCTGTTTATTAAAAGTCAGCAGCTATACTGTCTGTAGCTGCTGACTTTTAATAAACTGAAAAAACCCTGGAACTCCGCTTTAACCCTGATCTTCTGAGCAGGCTGTTTCTAACTGATATGCTGGCTGGTGTACCTTGTGTTTTTTGTTTTCCATTTTTCTCCATGATGAAATTGCTATTATCCACAGTTAGGTGATTTTGTTCTTTCCCTTCCTCGATAGTACAATCTTCTAGGGGTTTTCTTTGCCCCTCCTTAAGTTTCAGAATGGGCTGTTTTGCTCATGCCTGCCCAAAGGCCAAAAAAATCAGCCCCCTTATTGTGAGCAATGCACATGGTTGTGGTGTGCTAGTGTGATGTTCAAAGTGTTAAGAAAAGACAGTTGGGACACTGATACAACATTTCCTTACCCCTGTCAAATGCACTCTGAAGAGAGATACAAATTCAGATCACTCTTTAGAGAGCACCACACATGTGAAAGAGTCCTCAAAGAGCCAAGTGTGCATCAGTTTAAAAAATACTTTCCCAAGCCCCATTTGTTCAGCTGGGGGTCAGGGGCAGAAAGCAGACTAATCACTTTCGGGGGCAGACAGAGTCATCTGCAGCACCACAGCTCATTGAATTAAAGTCCTGGCCTCTTTTATATCAATCTACTGGGGCAGGCTGGGACTTTAATAATTGGGAAACGCTGTGCTACAGATTACTCTGTTTGCACCTGAAAATGATTAAATATTCCCCTTTTTGCCCCCCTGTTGAACAAGCAGGGCCTCTGAGAAGTTGATGTTTTAATTGATGCAGAGCAGGGTACCCAGAAGTTGGGAGTTTCTTATCTGCCTCTGGGCCCACCTGGTGAATTGGCAAGGTCAGGCCCAGTACTGATTGGCTGGCACTACCCCCTTTTCAGGGTCCCTGATCATAAGCAACAGCAGCTACCACAAC
Source organism: Lithobates septentrionalis (assembly GCA_037952835.1). Classification (NCBI taxonomy): domain Eukaryota; kingdom Metazoa; phylum Chordata; class Amphibia; order Anura; family Ranidae; genus Lithobates; species Lithobates septentrionalis. Next base: position 2,714,268 of record JBBDGP010000165.1, read on the forward strand.
TCAGTTATAACAGATAAATATACTGTTATTCTTAATTATTATTGTTATAGATGTAGCCAGAAGCTGGCTTATATTGCCTGCATATTCAGGAGACACTCTGCGGTATTGCTACAGTAAGACTGTTTTCTCCTAGTGCCCAGTCTGGACTCTATGTCATCACATCCTGAAGTCAGGGTGAATGAGAACTATGAATGGAGCAAAGCATCTTGGGACATGTAGTCCAAGGAGTCAAGTTCTATATTCAGTTGGACTGTTATGGACTACAAATCCCAGCCGGCTGGGGAAGTAGAACAGAATGCTCAGAGAGGTAATAAAAAACCTGTGTGGGAACAGATTCGCCCTCTTGGGACCACGGCCTGGATCTGCAAACAGTGACTCGGTGTTAGACTGTGCTGCGGCCGAGTTGTGGCCAGGGACAGGAAGAAAGAGAACCACTACGAGTGGGTGCGGGAGCATTCACTGCCAGCCACTTCTGGTCATTCAGGGGCAGCCTGGAGGTCGCTCTCATCACATCCACGCTATATCCAGCTGGGCTGCGACACGGTGTGACATGAGGTTGAGCGCCGTCCCTTAATCCAGACTCTGCAGAGGCCTGCTGCGGAGCCCTCACACCACTTTTCAATAACGAAGGTCATTGGGATTGGTGAGCGGGCGGGCGCTTGCCCATCTTCCTATAACAAAGGACACTGTGTTGTCTTGCTCCTCTGACTAAACTTGTAGGAGAACTTTGTACTACACTTATGCCCCGTACACACGGTCGGATTTTCCGACGGAAAATGTGCGATAGGACCTTGTTGTCGGAAATTCCGACCGTGTGTAGGCTCCATCACACATTTTCCATCGGATTTTCTGACACACAAAGTTTGAGAGCAGGCTATAAAATTTTCCGACAACAAAATCCGTTGTCGGAAATTCCGATCGTGTGTACACAAATCCGACGGACAAAGTGCCACGCATGCTCAGAATAAATAAAGAGATGAAAGCTATTGGCCACTGCCCCGTTTATAGTCCCGACGTACGTGTTTTACATCACCGCGTTCAGAACGATCGGATTTTCCGACAACTTTGTGTGACCGTGTGTATGCAAGACAAGTTTGAGCCAACATCCGTCGGAAAAAATCCTAGGATTTTGTTGTCGGAATGTCCGAACAAAGTCCGACCGTGTGTACGGGGCATTACTCTTTGCTGAGCAGCGACAGTGTTTCCCCCTGCTTGCCAGGACACCACAAGCATACTTTACATAACCCTGCTTGCCAGGACATTAAAGCACATCACTAAAGAGCTAGCTGAAGACACAAGGTCAAAAAATCCTAATGGCAGCTTCCTTTTAATTTTCTAAAGCAATAAATGATCTGTGTTTGTTTTGTTTTATGTTTTGTAATGTGGCTTCTTCTATCTACTAGTTCCTTACTCCTACATTTCAGTTTATACATTACCATTCTCCCAAGAGATATTGATGTAATGGGTCTGTGAGAATAAATAAGTGGACTGGGAACAGATTTTATTTCAGGCTGGCACATGAGGAAAAATAAATGGAAACCCAGCAATCATGTGTCGATTCAAGTCATTAGGATAATTGCATCAATTCCGCAATATTTAATTTGAAGGAAAAAGGAAATTATAGTGTACTTCACGGGCTCTGAAAGTTGGGAAATGTCCCTGTTAAAGAGATCGGCAGCTTTGATGAAAATGTTGCTGTATAAACACATCTTCCTTGTAAATATCTAAAACATCAGGGCTGTTCCATTGATGTTCATAGCATTTAGTGACCTGATGTCTGACCATTCAACAGATTAGTTCTTGTAGAGACAATTAAGGCCAATTTACTAAAAGAGTTGGGAATGTTTAGATAATACATCTATTAAAGATTCTTTTCAATTATGCAATGCAGATTAAATAAGTAAAAGGGGGATTTCTTTTCACATGATTGGATAACAAGCGGATCTTCACACAGTTTATCATGTGAACATTCCCATTTCCTTTAATAAATCATCCTTGTGTATGCAACTATGTACTAAAATACTATATGACACCAGCAGACAGCACTGCTAGCGTTTGCAGCTTACAAACCCCAAACACCCAATAAATGTGCGCTGAACACCTATTTTATGTACTGTGGATCAAGGCCAGATTTACAATTAGGCATGGTAGGCATCATTCTGAGGCCATCATGGTCTGAAAATTGCCTACTCCAGGCACTTTCTTCTTTAACCACTCCCCGCCCGCCCTATAGGGGATTGACGTCCGGGAAGTGGTTCTGTTATCCTGACTGGGCATCATATGACGTCCAGCAGGATAACATGCCGCCGCGCGCCCCCGGGGGCGCACATCGCGGCAATCGGTGGAGCGGTGTGTCAGCCTGACACACCGCTACACCGATCTTGGTAAAGAGCCTCCGCCTATCAGTGCCCATCATCAGTGCCCGTCAGTGCCACCTCATTGGTGCCACCTCATCGGTGCCCATCAGTGCCGCCATATCAGTGCCCATCATTGAAGGAGAAAACGTACTTATTTACAAAAAATTTTAACAGAAACAAAGAAACTTGTTTTTTTTCGAAAATTTTCGGTCTTTTTTTATTTGTTGCACAAAAAATAAAAACCGCAGAGGTGATCAAATACCACCAAAAGAAAGCTCTATTTGTGGAAACAAAATGATAAAAAATTTGTTTGGGTACAGTGATGAATGACCGCGCAATTGTCATTCAAATTGCGACAGCGCTGAAAGCTGAAATCTGGCCTGGGCCAGTACAATGCCTTGAAAAAGTATTCATACCACTTGAAATTTTTCACATTTTGTCATGTTACAACCAAAAACGTAAATGTATTTTATTGGGATTTTATATGATAGACCAACACAAAGTGGCACATAATTGTGAAGTGGAAGGAGAATGATAAATGGTTTTCCAATTTTTTACCAATAAACATCTCAGAAGAGTCCTTTGTTTGTTTTTTAGCCCCCTTTACTCTGATACCCTTAACTAAATTCTAGTAGAACCAAGTGCCTTCAAAAGTCACCTAATTAGTAAATAGAGTCCACCTATGTGTAATTTAATCTCAGTATAAATACAGCTGTTCTGTGAAGTCCTCAGAGGTTTGTTAGGGAAACTTAGTGAACAAACAACATCATGAAGTGTAAGCAGCACACAAGATAAAGTAAAGGTATAAAGTTGTGGAGAAGTTTAAAGCAGGGTTAGGTAGAAAATATTCCAAGCTTTGAACATCTCACGGAGCACTGTTCAATCCATCATCAGAAAATGGAAAGACGGTGGCACAACTGCAAACCTACCAAGACATGACTGTCTACCTAAACTGACAGGCCAGACAAGGAGGAGAGCAATAATCAGAGAAGCAACCAAGAGGCCCATGGTAATTCTGAAGGATCTGCAGAGATCCACAGCCCAGGTGGGAGAATCTGTCCACAAGAAAACTATTAGTCGTGCATTCCAAAAATCTGGCCTTTATGGAAGAGTGACAAAAAGAAAGCCATTGTTGAAGGAGACCCATAAGAGGTTCCGTTTGCAGTTTGCGAGAAGCCATGTGGGGGACACAGCAAACCTGTAGAAAAAGGTGCTCTGGTCAGATGAGACCAAAATTGAACTTTTTGGCCTAAAAGCAAAATGCTATGTGTGGTGGAAAACGAACACTGCACATCACCCTGAACACACCATCCCCACCGTGAAACATGGTGGTGGCAACATCATGTTGTGGGGATGCTTTTCTTCAGCAGGGACAAGGAAGCTGATCAGAGTTGATGGGAAGATGGATGGAGCTAAATACAGGGCAATCTTATAAGAAAACCTTTTAGAGTCTGCAAAAGACTTGAGACTGGGGAAGAGGTTCACTTTCCAGCAAGACAACGACCCTAAACATACAGCCAGAGCTACAATGGAATGGTTTAGATCAAAGCATATTCATGTGTTAGAATGTCAAAGTCCAGACCTAAATTCAATTGAGAATCTGTGGCAAGAGTTGAAAATTGCTGTTCACAGACACTCTCCATCCATTCTGACAGCGCTTGAGCTATTTTGCAAAGAAGAATGGGCAAAAATTTCACTCTCTATGTATGCAAAGCTGGTGGAGACATACCCAAAAAGAACTTGCAGCTGTAATTGGTGGTTCTACAAATTATTGACTCAGGGGGGGCTGAATACAAATGCACGCCACACTTTTCAGATAAATATTAGTAAAAAATGTGGGAAACCATTTATCATTTTCCTTCCACTTCACAAATATGTGTCACTTTGTGTTGGTCTATCACATTAAATCCCAATAAAACACATTTATATTTTTGGTTGTAACATGACAAAATGTTAAAAATTTCAAGTGGTATGAATACTTTTTCAAGGCACTGTATCCAGAGAGATCCTATGCTTTCCCTCCTCTTCAGGAACCTTTCCCTATCGCTAATACTGTCTCTCACAGACCGAGGTACCTTTCCTTGCGCTACCCACTCGCCTAAAACACGCCAAACCCGGCGGCCACACCTAAGATGGCCGCCAAAGTCATGTGTGCAGTCAGAATCCAATCTTAACTCTGCTCCAGTGACTCAGGAAACCATAGAACAACCCTTCCCTCCGTGACTTCCTCTCCCCTTGCGATTGAGCGCCACCTGCAGTGGAGACAGCAAACTGCACCTGTCTACTTACTGACCCAGGACATGCATGCACTTGTTCAGTGACTGAATATATTAAAGCCACTAAATCGTTGAGACAGCAAGGGAACTAACATTGTAAAAGGAGAGGTCAGCTATAGTATAGAATGTTTTTCTCTTAGTATTCTATTAAAATGTATTCCTCATCAGGTATAAAAAGAAAATCAAAATAGGACAGTTTCAACCACTAGGTATTATTATACTGCCAAGTGCCACTCTTTTCTTACATAGTTACATAGTAAGTGAGGTTGAAAAAAGACACAAGTCCATCAAGTCCAACCTATTCTTCAAATATAGGCACAGTTCTGAGCATTAACATTTTCGTTAAGGAAATCTATGGTCTAGTGGTCTGACAGCATGAGGAGAAAAAAAAGCCGATCACTGGCTTATGTGCAAGGGACATCAGTACCGAAGAGGAAGAGGCAATTCTGTCTCATCTGTGCCAATCAGTACCCCCTGCCAATGCCACCTGCTAGTGCCACCTGGAAGTGCCCATGAGTGCCACCTATCAATGCCCATGAGTGCCACCTATCAATGCCCACAAGTGCCACCTATCAATGCCCACCATTGGTGCCAATCAGTTCCTCATCAGTGCAACCTAGCAGTGCTGCCTATCAGTGTAAACCTACCAATGCCGATCAGTGCCCATTATTGCCACCGATCAGTGTCCATCACTGCCAGCTATCAGTGCCACCTTAGTGCCACTTCTCAGTGCCCACCAGTGCCACCTATTAATGCCCTTCAGTGCCACCTATCAGTGCCACCTCTCAGTGTCACATCTCAGTGCACACCAGTGCTGCCTATCAGTGCCCACCAGTGCCGCCTTATTAGTGCCCATCAATGCAGCCCAACGGTGTCCATCAGTGCAGCCCATCGGTGCCCATCAGTGCAGCCCATCAGTGCCCATCAGTGCAGCCTATCGTGCCCATCAGTGCAGCCTCATCAGCGTACATCAATCAAGGAGAAAAATTACCTGTTTGCAAAATTTTATAACTAAATATAAAAAAAAATTTTTTTTAAATTCAGTCTTTTAAATTTTTTTTTAACAAAAAATAAAAACCACAGAGGTGATCAAATACCACCAAAAGAAAACTCTACTTCTGGGAAAAAATGATAAAAATTTCATTTGGGTACAGTGTTGTATGACCGCTCAATTGTCATTCAAAGTGCATCAGCGCTGAAAGCTGAAAATTGGTCTGGGCAGGAGGGGGGTTTAAGTGCCCAGTAAGTAAGTGGTTAAACATTGGTTACTATCTGTCAAGTTAAATCGTTCAAGAAAAGTTTTAAAATGTCCCGTGTACATTAAGCCTAAGAACTACATATCCCGTGGTACCTTGCTGCCTACAAGCATTGATTTCTGTACTAAATCTGCCTCCTAAAACTTCTCCTCTGAGCACTTCTCTAGTTCAGAAGGCTGGCTCTGTGAATTCTGTGAAACAGAAGTGCCTACTCACAGGTCATAGTGAAAAATTGTCACAGGATTCAAGGAAGCAAATGTGTGGGGATCTTCACAAAGTAAGTTTACAAACGTCAAGATCATTCAGATTTTGTACCAGAGCACAATATTCGCCTATCACACATGTTCTTGAGGTAGACTAGGAGGTAAGTGGGCCCTGGAGCAACTGCCATCTGGAAACTTTTAACATCAGACATATTGACAGCACACCAGGGATCTTCACATAATGTCCAAATATTTGATTCATGATGATCACATCACAGAGTAATGCCCCGTACACACGGTCAGACTTTGTTGGGACATTCCGACAACAAAATCCTAGGATTTTTTCCGACGGATGTTGGCTCAAACTTGTCTTGTCTACACACGATCGCACAAAGTTGTCGGAAAATCCGATCATTCTGAACGCGGTGACGTAAAACACGTACGACGGGACTATAAACGGGGCAGTGGCCAATAGCTTTCATCTCTTTATTTATTCTGGGCATGCGTGGCACTTTGTCCGTCGGATTTGTGTACACACGATCGGAATTTCCGACAACGGATTTTGTTGTCGGAAAATTTTATCTCCTGCTCTCCAACTTTGTGTGTCGGAAAATCCGATGGAAAATGTCCGATGGAGCCCACACACGGTCGGAATTTCCGACAACAAGCTCCGATCGGACATTTTCCATCGGAAAATCCGACCGCATGTACGGGGCATTAGAATGCAATGTTTTGGCATCCTGCAGGACCCCCTTCATCAGGCATGTAACACCTAAAAAAGAGGTCCTGATGCAATGTTTTAGGGCCACGCAGGATTCTTCCTCTTGCATTCTTCCTCTGTGAAATGTTTATCTTGAACAAAATATTTGGATGTTCTTTAAAGATTCCAGTTGTGCTGGCAATATATATGTTGAGCTTTTCTATACAGATCCAAAAATGTACCATCTGTCGAGCGATCTCTTTGCCACCAGAACAGGTGCTCCTTTGTACACACTGGAACAAAGACAAAAGGGGAGCGCATCAGCCCAGTGCATTATCTTGAGACCAATTTATATTTGGTCTCAAGATAATGCACTAGGATAGGACACCCTCTTTTTTTCTTTATTTCAGATTGTGCTAAGGATTGTGGGCAGCAAGGTGACATGTTGCAGAGTTCCTCATGGCTTGTTCTTGTCTGGTTCCAGCGATACAGAAGAGGAATACTAACTGAGACCATCAATATAGACTCAGACTTGAGACCTTTACTCACCTGCGCTGATGGTTGTTCTCTGTTCCTCTGTACATATCCAAGAATTTACAAACTGGAATATTAGTATACACAGTGTAGTAAACCATGATAACCAATGAGTACTAATAACAACTAGTCTTTAGTAAAAGAAATTGTTTATGGTATCTTTCTATGGGTTACTGTCCATAGAACATCATTGATGCTTTTGCATTGCCCTATAAATAAACCATATTAAGAAAGATCTTCTATATTTGAGGATCAATGACAGATGTGTAGAAATACTCAAGATATCAGCAAGCATTTCCTTAGTGGAAGAGAGATGTTGGTAAAGTAGTAGAATGTAGGAACATTGCTGGAAATCCTCCAGATCCCATCAGTTATGAGCTATGTCATACATGCACCCTATTACATATAGCTGTGTTTGTGTAAGGGAAAAACAAGCATAATGAGTGATGCTTTCCTCTTCCTTGAAGAGTGTCCCATGCCATCTGTCTAGTCTGCTGCTCAGGAAGGAGTTCTTCCACATATAATTATTAGTAAAGACCAATATTATGCGCTTCTCAGCTCTTGGTTGTCTAACAGAGAGGTCCAACATCATCACTAGCAAGAGGTTTTAGCTCATCAAATGAGCATAAAAGTACAAACTTGATTTAGCCTCAGAATTAACAGCTTTGCATTTACTAATATTTCTAGGTGTCAGATTGTTCAGTTTGTTGGAGAAGCCAACACACTGAAGCCATTATTCTTTTTCTGCTGTAATAAGGCCTACCCCTCAGTATAGCTCCCCCTTTTGACAAATTAAAGGTTCATGGGCTCAGGAGTTACTTGGAGCATCATTTGAGGTTCAATTGCTCTGCCCCCCCAGATAATAGAGATGAAAAGATATGGACATGTTTGGATTCTATAGAAGAAAAGCAGCTTAAGGTGATAACCTTGGCTCCCTCTATAGATACAGTGGAGGAGTGATATAGCCACCCAAGGACAAGAACTGTGTTATTTGCATGATTACCTGGTAAAGCAAAGGAAGCTTTTGAAAAGAAAACAAATGCAGCCATCGCACCAAGGACTAGCAATCTGCAATATATTACATTTTTGGTTTTGGGTTTAGATATACTTTAATAATTCCTTTATTCCTTTATTAATTCCTAAAGCACATTCTTATTTCTCAGGTCCTTTCCCCAAGAGGACTGTAAATTTTAACAGATAAAGCCTCTCCAGACACTGCTTCTTAATCATTTGACTCTGTTCCAGACAAAATAATAAACTCCCTGATGTAATAAACTCTTTGCTCACGTTTCCCACGTCTGCTCTTGAATTTTTTGGCTACTTTGCTTAAAAAAAGAGACATTCAAGCTGACTATGAATGAATCAGAAACTGAAGCTGATCTGTGTGAATTGAAGTCGTCACGTCCCTCACTACCTGCACGTTTTGGTCCAGGATGTGTCTTATTCTATGCTTTTATCCTGTTTTGTTTTTTGTTGTACTTTATGCTGTTTTCCCGTATCTCCTTTTGATTTATCTAGTGATTCACATAAAAACTGTTTCCTTTTCATACAAAGGACTGACCTGTCCAGTAAATGAAAAAAAATAAGAAAATAGCCTTAAATAACCTCTTGGAAAAAAATATTGTATCAAACGCACAGTATTGCTTTAAAGCAAACATTATTAAAAAGACCAGCATGGCTCAATTTACTAACTTTTACCCAAAATTGTTTGTAATAAGGGTCTTTATTTTAGCAATGATATGTAATGAAGGTTAAAACTACTAGTCACATGGCTGAAAATTGTTGTAATATGTTCGCCAATTTATGTGGGGCATTATATTATTATATGTATGTACACATACAGTACAATATTGACCAGGCCAGAATTCAGTTGACAATGGTCGATTTGTCCAAGCCAACTCAATTTTAATATAACAGCTGATGTCCCTTTGATATGTTGATCTTATGTCTACCTAGGTGTGTGAGGTATGGCCTGTTAACCTAATTGAACATTTCAAAGGGTACATTGTTTAAAGGACCATAGAAGAAGTATTTATTGATGGTAATTAGACTTGAGGGGGTAACAATAAGATCAAAGAGTATTTTGGGTTGACCTAGCAGAAACTCCCTCCTAGTTTACTAGGATTTCGGGGGGGGGGGGGGGGGGGACTATTCAAGCTGGCAGTCAGTCCTGTCTGTGTGTGACTATGAAGGGGCAAATCTAGGAAAAATGGGACTCTAAATTATATAAATTATATACTCTGTTGGATTTTTGTCATTTGTGGACTTTGGACTTTGTTCTGTGTTGGAAGTCAATAAAGTGCATCTCTCTGGAAGAATTGGGTTGCTGCGGAAGAGTACTTACATCATCATTATAATAATTACTAATTAATCATCCACCCAATATAATACTATATCACTACATTACTATATATTATATCACTACAAAAATTAGAATAGTTATGGCTAATACAAAATTGTTATAGATTGTATACCCCTTTCTCATCATGCTGACTAACAGTCTTTTTAAAGGCTTAAGGTTTTTTACCTTCATGAAAAAAAAACCTTTAGTGTGCAACCCCCCCCCCCCCCCAGCCCCCCTAATATTTTCCTGAGCCTGATCTTCCTCCAGTGTTGCGCACGAAAACCTCTCGGCTTTCCGGGGACTCCCCCTACTTATTGGCTAAGCCAGCAGTGGGAGCCATTGGCATTGGCAGTCACAGCCAGTGAGCCAATGAGGAGAAAGAGGGGGCAGGGCAGAGCTACGGCTCTGCGCGTAAATGTACACGCAGAGCAGGGCTGGACTGGGACAAAAATTTGGCCCTGGACTTCATCCAGACCGGCCCACTTTAATTTTGCAAACACACACAAAAACAGTATATAAACTATACGCAATTGCGCAAAAAAAATAAGTAAAAACATTCCACTGTATGTATAAACAGCTTTTTTTTATTATTTAGAGAAAAAGATGCATTCCAAGATTACAGACGCCTTTAGAATGAAATGTGTAAGTTACACTCCGTTCAATGGCAGGTGTCATAAATAAGGAAAACGGTTTTATATATATATATATAAATAATAACTTATGTTTGAATATAGTATTAACAAGAAACAGTTCAAACAATAACTTGCGGGAATCACAAACATAAAAAGACAGGGAAAAATCCACTCTAACATACAATGCGAATTACCAAGGCAGTATAAATGGCTAACCATACAAAAAGGTCCAAAATCACTGTTAGGGCCTATAGAAGAAGCTTAGAAAACAATTCACTTTTCTATGCAACTTTGTCAATGATCACTTCAGAGTCAAGAGAGCAGAGGACATCCTTTTCTGTTGACATCAACATAAAAGCTTCCAGATGCTCTTGTGACAGCTTGGTTCTGAGTCTGCTTTTGATGAACTTGAGTGTTGAAAATGTACGTTCACAAGCAACCTGAGTGATGGACAGGGTTAGTAGGAACTGGTATGCAAGACCTAGGAGGTGGTAGGCATTTGACATTAGATTGAACCTCCTGAGAATCTGGTAGCAACACAGCAGGCATTCTTTACATGAGGAATACTTCTTACACTGGATTTCAACCTGCTCATCTTCTCTCTCATTCTCCAATGTTTTTACCTTGTATTCATCTAGTCGAGACATTTTTAATCTTTCCCACTGAAGAGCAAAACTGCTTGATTCACACTGATTCTCAGTGATTCTTAGATTCTCAGCACTTGCTTCACTGTCAAACTTCGACAAACATTTGCTAAGTTCTTGGAACATCAGTGGTGAAAGAGACGAAGACTTTAACTGAGTGAAGTTTCTTGGGTCCAGAAATGCAAGGTCAGCAGAGAGTGTGCCATGACTCAGGAACCTTCTGTGCAATGTCTCTGTAGCTGTGTCCATTATTTGATTATGTACTGTGACTTCATAATCCTTTTCTGGACTTGTGATCGTTTGAGCATGAGCAATCTCTCCAGGCATGGTTTTCTTCTTCCTATTTCTTTGTGATGGCAATGTAGACTGAGATTCCAGTTCTATCTCTTTGTCCTGCTCCTGCAATTGTTCATTTACCCACAGAACAAATTTCTCTGCAGCTGTGCTAACTGAGGCAAAATCTCTTGACATATTTTTAAGACTTTCATGTGTTGCCATAACCATTCTATGAGTAGACAGTATATCCATCCCCTGTGTTTGAAGGTATTTGGACAGTGGTGAAGTCTTCTCAAATATTCTGAGGAAGGTTTGTGCCGTCAGTATTATCTCATACTTCAGCAGAGCTTCAACAAATCCTCGTGCTTGAATGCGAGCAGTCGTTTTTAAGGTAATATCTTCTTGTATTGCTGTCAATGCAAGAATGACATCCACATAGAGACAATTGTCTGGATTTGCAAATGATCCAAACACTTTCCTGAGAGCGTTATCCTTGGCCCACCACTGTGTCTCTCCAATTAGTGAGAGTCGTCTCTGGTGCTTGTCTTGGCTCTCACTTTCCCACACATTCATCCTTTTATATGACTCACGAAAGAACACGATGCGATGTCATTAAGCACTGCAAAAAGTGATCCACATTGAATTACTGTTTGGGTTGTGTCAGCCAAAACTAGGTTAAGAACATGGGCTTAGAACCAAACATGCACTTGATTTGGTGAAAATTTGGACATCTGAGTAGAAAAGCCTTTGTAGCGGCCTTGCACGTTAGAGGCACCATCTGTAGCATGTCCAATGCACTTGCTCAAGTCCAAATTGATCTTCTCCGCAAGCTCAGAAACAATATCCACAAAATATTGTCCAGTAGATTCTTTACACTTGACAATGCTAATAAGCCTTTCATGAATGGTGTCTGTAACATATCGCAAAACAATAGAACACTGGTCTTGTGAGGTGATGTCTTGTGTGGTGTCAATCTGCACAAAGAACATTACGACATTCTTTATGTCTCTCACAATGGTCTCCTGAATAAGGTGCTGAATGGTGTCAATGACAGAATTAATGGTTCTTGCAGACAGTAACGTAACCAGGGAACCTCTGCCTTTTGCCCCAGTCTGATGTAGCTTCTTATGCCTCGTTTCCACTGAGCGGATCAGATCGGTTCAGTACGGTACGCTATTTTGGGTGTTTCCATTATGAAAGCAGCCCATACAACCGAACCGAACCGTTTCATTCAGGGTCCTGCTTCTGATGTGGGGCCAAAGAAAATGGAACGGTTCGGTTAGGGCGGAGCTACGATACATTACACCGATTGGTGGACGTGTGACGCCATGACGGCATGTTTTCTAAACCCACGTATGGCCCCAGTCGGTCCGACTTGCAGTGGAAACGCTCGCCTGAATAGGCCGGACCATTCTAGGCCGTCCAAACCGATCCGACCCGAACCGATCCGCTCGGTGGAAACGAGGCATTAGATTTTTCAATGCATTCTTTTAAATGCTCTTTCAGACAGACATCATACTTGCTTAACAGGAGTATAATCTCTAAGAAGTTACCATGATCAATATTGCTGTCATCAAGCATGTATGCAGCCTCATTCTCTGACCTATAGCTAAGTCCTCTTTTGCCAATCAATTTTACAACATCAACTACACGCTCCAGTATTTGTCGCCTCTTTCTGATTTGTTCTCTGTGTGAGGACAGCTGACTTCCACTAAGTAAATGTTTAACGTCAGATTTAGAGGCATTTAAGAAGTATGCTTCTGCACAGGTTTTGTGTGCCATGCTCTTTTCATGTTCCTCTATGCGCTGATGCACATGTTTCCAGTCTGTCATACCACTTATGAATGGAGATTTGTCAGCTAACTTGGCAAATGCTATGCAGACAGAGCAATGTAATGCATGGCGTTCTTGGCAGTAAGTAAGCCACTGTCTATTAGTGCCATCCTTGCCCCAGAACACTCTCTGTACCAATGGATTTCTTGATGTTTGTTGCAAATGATAATTAAAAAATATCTTCAAGTTTTCCTGGTGGGGACGAATGTAATAATTAATGTTTTCCTCTGTGAATTCACTTTCCTCTGTGTATGCTGCCATTTCTACACTCTCTCCTTGGTTTACATCTCCTCTGTCATCTACTCTCTCATGCGTTATGTCTTCACCTCTCTCTAATCCTCTGTCTTTTTTCACACCTTCTCTCTCTTGTCTACACTCATGTTCATGCTCATCTCCTATATCGTCTTCACATTCATCGCCTGCCTCATGCTCTCTCTCCTCTCCACTCTCCTCTATTGTGGACCCAGCCTGAGAATGGACATATAGTAAGTCACAACTGTAGGCATATAATGTTCCAAAAAGTCCACAAATCTTTATGTTTAAAAAGGAATAAAAAATTAATGTCTGACTTACCACAGCAGTCAGCCTGCTTTTTTTTTTCTCTTAACTTCTCAGCTCCTCCTTTACGTTTAGTCTTGTGTTTTAACATGTTTGTTGTTGCACGTAACACCTAATGGGTTTAGTTAAAGTGTAATACATTATTTAAACATTTCTCTAGAATTTCAAAACTGCTTATATACTTCTGGAGTAAACTTCTTATTAATCTTATGTTATTATCTATGGTATTAAGGTTTGAACATGCAATACAGACACATAAATACCTGTCATGAATTGGCAAAAGAATTGCAAAATCTATGACAGGGCAACTGATCTGGAATAGATTGTTGCATTGCAGATTTTTGCATCTGCATTTTCCAAATACAGCAATATGCCATTTGTAAAGTTTTCTTGGAAAAGTTTAATAGTGATTTTAACTTCGTGTATTTTATTATTTTGCAGATTGGGAATGGAAATAGTGATGGATATCAGTGCAGATTGGGAAGAGATAGATAGGAATTAGGATGGATATAGATGGGATTAGGGGCTCCTCTGCTAAACAGTGAGTTTAATGATTATTTTGCTGTCAAGAATGTCAATGGCTGTCTCAGTGTAAGGAGCTATAGAGCCGAAGACACTAGTGCGACAAATAAGTCTTGGCATTGGGATCGCAGAGCTGGTGAAGGACTAGGGAAACGACTATTGGATGTGAACATTGTTCCATGGGAGATGCACCATAACAAGTGTGCCTGGATGTCATAGGTCTCAGCACAGAAGATCTGTTGTTACATAGAGTCATTCTACATTTGTGGCTGATGGGACAGCGTCAGGGTCAGCGACTGTCTAATTCCACTCAGTACATACTGCACATCTCTCTGTTACACTCCTTATCTGCTTAAAGGAGAAGTCCAGTCTGAGCTCGTTTGGTTGGGCTTCTCCTGTGGATCACAGGAGTGCAATTCGTTTTACACTCCTGTGACCCATTTTCAGCAGAGAGTGGGCTGAAGTCTGCTCTCTACTGATGTCACAGAAATCAGTCCAGGCACCGTGTCATCATGACAATAAAGTCTGGACCTGCCAGGTGCTTGGATTGATACCCGCCTCAGCCTCTCAGAGAGCCACTGAGAGCCTGAGACAGCCACTCCCTGCTCCTCCACAGCTCAGCACTCCAGTGAGCACGGGGGGGGGGGGCAGAGCAGAGAGCTGCTGATTGACAGGCAGCAGCTCTCTGCTTGGGGAGCTAAGAGAACTGAGCCATCAGTGGTGTTTGATGGCTCGGTTCTCAGTGCAGAGGCGCCGGGGGACAGATGCAGCATCCACCTAGGTAAGTATAAAACAGCAAAAATAAAAAAAATAAAACATACTTCTCTTTTAATGAATTAAAAACTTGGCTGATGGTTGTTGTCAGTTTATATTACATAGAAACTAGCCTTTTACTCCATGATGCAGGAAGCTCAAAAGAGTGGCAGCAACAGCAATGGTAGCAGTGCCAGCTCCTTCTCCAGCCATACCCCAGCCAATATTAAAGAAGAGGACTGCAGCCCAGAGAAGGCGAGGCCTCCAGAAGTGTCCTGTTCACCTATTTCCAGGGAGATATCAGCTCAGTGGTGGATGAGCACTTCAGAAGAGCTCTCAGCCAACAAAGCAATGATTCCCGAAGCAGTGCTGCTGCCAAAAATGCCAGTACTGCCACTGGTCACTGATGAATTCATGTACTGCCACTGGTCCCTCCTGATTGACTGAACCACAGCAGCTGCGCCATTGGTTGCTGCTGCTGTCAATCAAAGTCAGCTAACCAATCAGGAGAGAGAAGGGGCAGGGCCGGGTCAGAGCTCAGTGTCTGAATAGACACAGTGAGCTGTGACCTGGCTCGGCTGCCCCCATAGCAAGCTGCTTTTTGTAAAAAAAATTACAAAAAGTTGTCACTAAATGATATATTGCTCACACAGGCCATGGGCATATGTGAAATTGCACCCCAAAATACATTCAGCTGCTTCTCCTGAGTACGGGAATACCACATGTGTGGGACTTTTTGGGAGCCTAGCCGCGTACGGGGCCCCGAAAACCAATCACCGCCTTCAGGATTTCTAAGGGCGTAAATTTTTGATTTCACTCCTCACTACCTATCACAGTTTTTAAGGCCATAAAATGCCCAGATGGCACAAACTCCCCCCAAATGACCCCATTTGGGAAAGTAGACACCCCAAGCTATTTGCTGAGAGGCATGTTGAGTCAATGGAATATTTTATATTTTGACACAAGTTGCGGGAAAATGACACATTTTTTTTTTTCTGCACAAAGTTGTCACTAAATGATATATTGCTCACACAGGCCATGGGCATATGTGGAATTGCACCCCAAAATACATTTAGCTGCTTCTCCTGAGTATGGGGATACCACATGTGTGGGACTTTTTGGGAGCCTAGCTGCGTACGGGGCCCCGAAAACCAATCACCGCCTTCAGGATTTCTAAGGGTGTAAATTTTTTATTTCACTCTTCACTGCCTATCACAGTTTCGGAGGCCATGGAATGCCCAGGTGGCACAAACCCCCCAAATGACCCCATTTTGGAAAGTAGACACCCCAAGCTATTTGCTGAGAGGCATGGTGAGTATTTTGCAGCTCTCATTTGTTTTTGAAAATGAAGAAAGACAAGAAAAAACATTTTTTTTTCTTTTTTCAATTTTCAAAACTTTGTGACAAAAAGTGAGGTCTGCAAAATACTCACTATACCTCTCAGCAAATAGCTTGGGGTGTTTACTTTCCAAAATGGGGTCATTTGGGGGGGGGGGGGGGTTGTGCTACCTGGGCATTCCATGGCCTCCGAAACTGTGATAGGCAGTGAAGAGTGAAATCAAAAATTTACGCCCTTAGAAAGCTTGAAGGCGGTGCTTGGTTTTCGGGGTCCCGTACGCGGCTAGGCTCCCAAAAAGTCTCACACATATGGTATCCCCGTACTCAGGAGAAGCAACAGAATGTATTTTGGGGTGTAATTTCACATATTCCCACGGCATGTTTGAGCAATATATCATTTAGTGAAAACTTTGTGCAAAAAAAAAAAATTGTCTCTTTCCCGCAACTTGTGCCACGTCACCAAGTGTTATTGCAGTGCTGGTTTGACTATGACCGGGGTGTACTAGGCCACTGGCGCTTGCCAGTTCACCAAAACGCTACCAAAAAAACTGTTAGCGATCGCAGGGATCAGGCCTGACTGTGCGAACGCTGCAGTTATGCGTTTAGTGTTTTATAAGTGACAGTGATCGATCGATACTGCACTTGGGTGGGCCGGGCCGAGGGGCAAAACGCAGGTGCTAGCAGGTATCTGGGCTGATCCCGCTAACACTGCATTTTTGGGAACCCTAAACTGCTGGGGACGCTAGTATAGATCTGATCGGATCAGATATTGATCCGTTCAGATACTATACCACTAAGGGAGGCATATGCTGCGTGCGTGGGTGTTAGCGTTACTGGCGCTAACCTGACGCTGCCTGGGGCTGGTGCTTGCCAGTTTACCAAAACGCTACCAAAAAAACTGTTAGCGATCGCAGGGATCAGGCCTGACTCTGCGAACACTGCAGTTATGTGTTTAGTGTTTTGTAAGTGACAGTGATCGATCGATACTGCACTTGGGTGGGCTGGGCTGGGCCGGGCAGAGGGGCAAAACGCAGGTGCTAGCAGGTATCTGGGCTGAACCCACTAACACTGCTTTTTGGGAACCTTAAACTGCTGGGGACGCTAGTATAGATCTGATCGGATCAGATATTGATCCGTACAGATACTATACCACTAAGGGAGGCGTATGCTGCGTGTGTGGGTGTTAGCGGTACTGGCGCTAATCTGACGCTGCCTGGGGCGACGCATATCACCGTCAGGCGATCAGGGGGCTAAACCTTTATTCTGTAATAAACGGCGGGTGCCCTGACACTATAAAAAATAAACTAACTAACCAGCATCACCCGTAACAGTTATACGGTGATCGGTGGTGAAAGGGTTAACTAGGGGGCAATCAAGGGGTTAAAACATTTATTAGGTAGTATATGGGGTTCCCTGTCGCTATAAAACGCTGACGGCGAACCTAAATATTTACCTCCCTAACTAGCGTCACCAGTGACACTAATACAGCGATCAGAAATATGATCGCTTAGAGACACTGGCGACAGGGGGTGATCAAGGGGTTAAAACTTTATTAGGGGGGTTAGGGGGGTACCCTAGACCTAAAGGGGGCTAACAGTAACTGTCCTACCACACTAACTGTCACAAACTGACACCATGCAGTAATCAGAAAAAAAAAACCTGCTTGGTGTCAGTGTGACGGGGGGGGGGTGATTGAGGGGTGATCGGGGGGGGATCAAGGGGTAAAGGGGGGTGTTTTGTGTGCCTGGCATGTTCTACTGTGTGTGTGTAGTGTTTTACTCACAGTGCAGTCTTCTCTCCTCAGCGCCGGAACGGAAAATACAGAGCCGAGGAGAGATGACATCATTTCCTTTGCTGCTGTTTAGCATACAGCAGCAGAGGAATGATCTGATTGGCCGGCGGCGATCGCGAGGGGGGGGCCACGAATGGATGGTCTCCCCCTCACCTCCGATCGCCGCTGGACAAAAGCGGACCGCCTCGGGCACCAGGGGGGGTCCGATCGGACCCCCCGCCCGCGGGAGGCAGACCACGTACATCGGCGTGAGGCGGTCCTTAAGTGGTTAACCCTTTCAATACCAGATCTCATTGCTTATTTCAAAAAGTATCCTGTGGTCCACTTGCCCTTTCTTTCGTTTTTCCTTTTTCATCTTTTCTTGCTCTACTGTTGCATTTGTATATAATCACAGAAGTATCCCTAGCAGTTTGCAACTTCTCTAATGGACTCCAATCTCAATTATTAGGACTGCTGATCCATGATACCGTTGCCAATTTACGCATACCTCCCAAAATTTTGAGATGGAAATGAGGGACACCTACTAACAAATGTATGTAGGCATAGGACACACCTTCATTGCAGAGCCTTGCTGTGCTGTCATGTGACCTCCCTCTGCTTCCTTTCCTGATATAAGGGAGTACAGTGGGAGGGGCTGAGGTTGCTCTCTGCAAGTTGGCAGAGGGAAGTCAAATGTCTGCACAGCAGGGCTCTGCAAAGTAGGTATTTAGCATTAAAACTTTAGGAAAACACACACTGTACTGAACAGAAACCTAAAACAGAGGGGATCAAAATAATTAATACATGTTTATTTACGTTGCAAGCACTGGAGCAGCTGTAGGGAATATAATTACACATAGAGGAGAGGGGATTGGCTCACGCACAGTTTATGGAACTGACAGGGAGAGGGGGAGGGGGGAAATGCAGAGATGCTGAGAAGAATGAGCAGAATGACGGAGGCTTGTAAACTGACCACGGTATCATGGATCAGTAGCCATAATAAACATGGTCAGTTTAAACAAGGGAAGACAAGAACAGGCAGGACCAACAGGTATTGTACAACATAGGAAAGGACAAATGACACAATAGAAACACTATGCTATATATTATGCCTTAAACAGACAGGAGCTTTTTTTAATGGTTACAACCACTTTAACCACTTCCCGCCCAGGGTACGTCCCAGGACGTCCTTGACTTTGAGCGGTTATATCTGAATGCCTGCAGCTACAGGCATCATTCAGATATTGGCTTTTTCAGCCGGCAATTCCCTACACCATAAGAATGATCATAGCGGCTGTTCCGCCGCTTGATAGTTCTTACGGGCGGCTAGAGGGGACGCCCCCCCTCCCACCGCTCTCCGATGCTTCTACCGACTCATCCATCGGTGAGTCAGGGGAATGGATCTGCCGGCCCCGGACGGTGACAGATGGTCACCGGAGTCTCTATGATCGTTCGGAGGCCGGGCGTGATGTTATGGCGCCACGCCCGGCCTCTGCATTCAAATGAATGGCGCCACCTCAGCTGGGAAGCCGAGATCGTTTATTTTTTTTATTGATTTCAGGCTTCCCAACCTAGAGGTGAGATGTAATTTTGAAGCGTGACATGTTAGGTATCTATTTACTCGGCGTAACATCATCTTTCATATTATGCAAAAAAATAACTAACTTTAATGTTTTGTTTTTTTTAAAGCATGAAACGTTTTTTTTTTTCCAAAAAAAAACCTGTGGGAAAATTGCTGCCCAAATAGATAGCTGCCCGAATGCGAGATAATAAGTTGCAATGACCGCCATTGTATTCTCTAGGGTCTTTGCTAAAAAAACATATATAATGTTTGGGGGTTTTATGTAATTTTCTAGCAAAAAAAAATGATGAATTTTACATGTAGGAGAGAAATGTCAGAATTGGCCTGGATGGGATATGGTAAACTACTTGCCGAGCAGCTCACGCAGATATACTGCGGCAGGTTGGCAGCGCTGCGGGAATTGCCGTACCTGTACGGCTGCTCTAGCAGGTGCAGTTGCGGGCAGGCGCGCGCCACCACCAGCGCACTCCCTCTGCACACTGTGGGAGCGTGTCCACAGGTCGGGCAGACTCGATGTCCACCAGCGACCCATGATCGCCTAGTACAGAGGTAGAAATGGGATCTGCCAGTGTAAACAATCAGATCCCCGTTTTGACAGGAGACATGACAGAGATCTTCTGTTCCCAGTAATCGGGAACAGTGATCTTTGTCATGCCCCAGTGAGCCCACCCCCCCTACAGTTAGAACACACCTAGGGAACACAAATAAACCCTTGATTGCCCCCTAGTGTTAACCCCTTCCCTGCCAGTGTCATTTTTACATTTTTATAGCACTGATCAATGTAATAATGTCACTGGTTCCCGAAAAGTGTCATTTGGGGACAGATTTGTCCGCCGCAATGTCGCAGTCCCGCTAAAAATTGCAGATTGCTGCCATTACTAGTAAAAACAATTAAAAAAAAATAAAAGTCCCTAAATCTATCCCATAGTTTGTAGACGCAATAACTTATGTGCAAACCAATCAATATACACCTATTGCTTATTTTTTTACCAAAAATATGTAGAAGAATATATATCGGCCTGAACTGATGAATAAATGTTTTTTTTTATTTATTTTTTTGGATATTTATTATATATGTTTTTTTTTTCAAAATTGTCGCTATTTGTTGGTTTATAGCGCAAAAAATAAAAACCGCAGAGGTGATCAAATACCACCAAAAGAAAGCTCTATTTGTGGGAAAAAAAGGACATCAATTTTGTTTGGCTACAGCATCGCACGACCGCGCAATTGTCAGTTAAAGCAATACAGTGCCGTATCGCAAAAAATGGCCTGGTCATTAAGGGGGCAAATACTTCAGGGGCTGAAGTGGTTAAAGGGGCATAGTTAAATACACAGTGAGCCTTTTTGCTGCATACACTACACACACAGTGGGTATAGAAAAGAATCACCCCCCCCTTTAAAAAAATCACATTTCCTGACAGACTCCATGGCAGCCTACGTGTGGGTTAACCCCGCCTCCTCTCCAATGCTATAGGACCCCCTACCCTATAAGATTGAGCTCACCTGTACAGACTGTGTTCCTTTTTTGTCCTCCTCCATGGACCTACAGCATGATTGTTCCTGTTGTCGTCCGGTCGGATTGTTCCAGAATCTAGCATACCATCGTACGGTGTGGCTCAGGGCCCAGCTATGAGCAGCGAGTAGCTTTCATGGCACTAAGATACCCCACTCGTGGAGGGTGGATGCCTCGTTATGCCTGAAGGTGGACGCATCAACGGCTGGCAAGGTCTGCAAATTTCTTACTTCTTCCATGGCAGTCGTTTCTTTGTCTATACTATTATGTTGTTTGTCTCCCGGTTCTCCGTGGTACTCCCCGGTACCTCTGTGTCCCCTCATGGCATTCGGAACGCTTCTGCGTTCCAGGTAGCTGCGGTGCTTCCGGGTAGCGGCCTCCGCTGTCGTTCTGCGCATGCGCGGGGCCTTCGTGAAAACAAGGCTTGGCTCGCGCGTGCGCAGAGTGGCGAATCTTCCGGCGGCCGCACAGGCGCCGTACGGCTGTCTCCCACGGCGCAGGCGCGTGGTGGAAGAGCGGTGACGTCACTCAGGCGGGGGATTTGATTGTCTGTCATCTCCTGTCAAGAACGGGATTTCCCGCAGGCCGTGATCGGCAACTTCCCCCAGCCTGGTCATTGTTGGTCTAACTGAGTTTTCTCCCCTTAAAGGGGAAAATTGAAGATAAAATAAATAATTTATAAATATATATACATATATTGAAGAAAATAAATAAATAAATAAAAGAGGACTTTATACATATACATACTCGTTCTTACTTTACACAGCATGTATCTACACTCCTGTTTGGATTGTGAGTAAAAAAAAATATATATATATAATAATAATAAATAAAATATATATGTGTATATAAATAAATATATATATATCTTATATATATATATATATATATATATATATATATATATATATAATATTTCCGATTGGCTCGGTATGTGTAGCATTTCCGGGTCATCTGTAGACCATCAGTGTCATGGTGACGTTCTGTCCAGCGGTTATGGACAGGTCACTGCCTTCATACAGCCAGCCCTCATGCACAAGGTACGTGCAGGCGAGGGGAGGGGCCAAGATTGAAGTCTCAAGGGATTGAGATTGCGTTTTGTCCCCCCCCCCATTCTTTTTTTTTCAGCCCTTTTCAGATCAGATGACCGAGACCTTGCCAGGCCACAGCATTTGCAAGAGGAGATGTCACCATTCCTCCTCCAACTAGAGGAGATGTTGCCATTCCTCCTACAACTAGAGGAGATGTTGCCATTCCTCCTACAACTAGAGGAGACGTTGCTCTTCCTCCTACAACTAGAGGAGATGTTGCCATTCCTCCTACAACTAGAGGAGACGTTGCCATTCCTCCTCCATCCAGAGGAGACATTGCCATTCCTCCTCCATCCAGAGGAGACGTTGCCATTCCTCCTCCATCCAGAGGAGATGTTGCCATTCCTCCTCCATCCAGAGGAGATGTTGCCATTCCTCCTCCATCCAGAGGAGATGTTGCCATTCCTCCTCCATCCAGAAGGAGGTGTTGCCATTCCTCCTCCATCCAGAGGAGATGTTGCCATTCCTCCTCCATCCAGAGGAGATGTTGCCATTCCTCCTCCATCCAGAGGAGATGTTGCCATTCCTCCTCCATCCAGAGGCCAGAGGAGATGTTGCCATTCCTCCTCCATCCAGAGGAGATGTTGCCATTCCTCCTCCATCTAGAGGAGATGTTGCCATTCCTCCTCCAACTAGAGGAGATGTTGCCATTCCTCCTCCAGTCACCGTACCCACCGCCCTATCAGCCGCTCGGATGGCAGAGCCTGCTGGAGATGTGGGACACGAGTCTCGGAAGACAAGTCTGTATGTGACCACTGTTATGCCTGGGCGGTTGGGGATAAGAGACGGAAAACAAGATTATGGAGTCTCTTGTGAAAGGAGTGAGGAAGCAATCCCTAGGAGATGGGATACATCCCTCACATGGAGCCAGTTGTCCATCCCACCCGGCTCCTTGGCTGGCATAGCCCAAAGGTTTCGGGTCCTTCCCAGCCCTACGCTGCTTCTCTGGATTCTTCTGACATCAAGTTGGAAGGGGATGAATGTGTCGGAAGCTCTGATGTCTCTCTGGTTCCTCCACGAGTCAAAGCGATTAAGGAAGCCCTTAAGTGAGTAGACCCTTTCTCCCCCCCAAGCATAGTAGTTCTTTAAGCACCTGGGGAAAGGGCGCTCTCTCTCTCTCTTTCTGCTCCTCACGGATTAAAGGATGAGGAGTGCAACTAAGTGGACAAGAAAACTTCCACATCAAACAATGCCTCCAGAGTGTATCCCTTCAAGACAGAAGAAGTGAAGTGTCTGGGAAACACTCCCCTTATAAATGCAGCGTTGTTGCGTCTGACATTACAGGTTGCTCTACCTTGGAAGATGCCGTGTCCTGCAGGACAGACTCGAGAGAAGTCAGATCAAGATCTCAAGGAGGCTTACAGGTTTGCCGGTATGGCTTGTAACCCTGCCCTAGCAGCTATGCCCAAAGGTTATGGAAGCCTGGACAGAGATTGCAGTCTTCGTACTCAGAGGATCTTCGGAAGAGTTCTCCAGAAGTTCCGCAGTTAAGGAGCTGAAGCTGGCGTCAATCTGCTTCACCTGTTGGCCTGGACTAAATGATCCTCGGTCATGGTTCAACGGGCCTTATAGTTACGCCTTCCCCAGATTAAGCGTCTGCTCGGTCGGAAGAGTCCCCAGTACGGGAGGTGTTGAACGCTCGTGAGAAGCTTGTGTTTTAAGGCCTGGCTGGGTCTTCACAAAGAACTGGAGTAGAGTGCAAGCATCCTTCCGTAAAACCCGCTAAGAGTAAGGCATCTGATGGTCGGGAACCAGCCAAATCTTTTGGGTTACGCCCGCCCAGGCAGTTCGGGCGGGGAGGCTCATCTGCTCCTCTTCCGGCACGTCTGGGTGGCCTCCATCACTGGTTACTGGGCTGTCAAGATGGTTTTATTGAGCCACACATATAAAATTTGTAGATACGTTGGAAGGCTCTGTCGACCTTCTATACGGCCAGGACATTGGCTAATCCCAATCGACTTAAAAGATGTTTACCTCTAGTTCCAAATTGGGCGAGACCATCTACAGTTCTTCTTCTTCCTTATCGGGCTGATGACCTCACACGTTTCTTCTCAAAAAAAAAAAATTTTCTCCGGCCATAGTGGCCCTCATTTAAATGAGAGGGGTATGTCTTTATCACTATTTCGATGACCTCATCTTGCTATCCTAACACAAAGACCAGTTGCTGGTTCTCAGGGAACTGGTTATCTCCACCCTGACCAGCTTCAGGTGGCTCCTAAAAAAACAAAAAACTACCGCCTCGACGGTCTACATGACCCCTATGGTCAAGTGGTCCCTGCAGAGGTTATACCCGCTCCAGTCAGGTTTTCTGCAGCGAGGGAGAGCAAGGGGCAACAGTCAACCTATTTACATATCAACGACGTGGAGCAGCCTCTTCTGGTGCCTTCAGCGCAAATATGCTCAATTGCCACTTCGTTGCCCCATCTCATGGTCAAAGTCACGACTGATGCCAGTGGTACCGGTTGGGGAGCCCTCTGCAGTTAGGATCTGGCTTAAGGCAAGTTGGGTACGCGTCTTCTCAACCCAGGCTAGAATGTCCTGGATCTTCGGACAGCCTAGTGTGCCCTTCAGTTCTTCTCCCATCTCCGGAAGGGAGAGTCAGTATTATAAAGAATGAACGACACAATGGCGATCTTCAATGTGAAGAGTCATAGGGGCACTCGAAGCTCCACAGTATGCCGGAAAATCGTGCCCATCATATCTTGGGCCCAGAAGAGCCTGACCGGCATTTCAATGGCCTATATATCCCAAATCCAGATCGTCTGATCGGATTCCTGCGTGCAGACACTAAAGAATGGTCTTCTCGTGTGCAGACATTCAAGTGGATTCTGTTCCTAGGAGTCAATCCCGAAGTGGATCTTTTTCTTTTTTCTTCACAGGCAACCTCAAGCTGGTGAGGTGTTACAACCCGGGGCCATTACAGCTAGGCCTTTGGAGTGGGTGCCCTGACAGATCGTTTGAGCTTCAAGAGGGCATACGCCTTTTCTATCACTCCCAATAATCCTCAGGTTCTTACGAAAATCTCATGAGGAAGCAGTCAAAGTGGTGGCAGTAGCCCCTTACTGGCCAATCGGCCTTGACTCCCCCTCCTGAGCCAGCTCAGCTTCCGGGATCCGGTGCCTCTCCCTCTCAGGCTGGACTTTCTTTCTCAAGGGACAGTTCTGCACCCTTGTCCGGCTCAGATGCGCTTCAAGGGTGATTGCCACTCTCATGAACTCTACTGGGACGAGCATGAATTAGGTCGACAGGAGAATTCAGGACAAGTTGGTTGAGTTCTCATTCTCTGAGCAGGTCATGTAGAAATCCAAAAGCTCAGGATATCTTCAGCTTTTTCGGCCTAGATTTATCTCTATCCATCCGCTCTCTTAGGGTCCAAGTCTCAGCCTTGTCGGCCTTCTCCAGAACTTCGTGGGCTGTTTACCCTTTAGTCCACCAGTCGTTCCATGGGCAGCTAAAGCTTAGCCCTCAAAAAGGAGACCAAGATTTCCCAATTGAGACCTTCCCCTTGTCATTGGCTCACTGTCTGAACTCAGTATTACGGGGTCCTCCCTGCTTTCTATTGGAGGCCTTTTTAACTAAAATCAATATCATAGTAGCCATTACCTTGGCTAGAGGGTCTCGGAGGTCACGTCCCTAGGTTACGAAGAACCTTTTTCTGTCCTTCTTCCCGGATCAGATGGTCCTTATTCCCATGCTCAGCTCAAATCCAAGAATTACCTCAAGGTTCCATAGGATCCAGGAAATCGTCCTATCCTCTGGTCATAGACGAAATTCTGAAGGTATACCTGCAAGCTACTTTCTTCCTTTTGGACATTCTGTCTACCTGTCCATCCTGCATTTCGGCAGTAACAAACTTAATCAAGCCTCGTACAGAAGGCTGTTAAAAGCCGGATACTTGTTGCGCTCAGCAGCATGTTCACTACCACAGTTGCTGCAGTCCCTTTTGTTCTGTTGCACTACAAACACTTCTGCCTCTCTTTTTAGTTCCTTAGTGGTCCTTTCAGAATGTTTACACAACATACATATTCTGATGGCTGATTTCAGTGTCTAATCTTTCTCCCTTAACAACTGAGCACGGACTGCATCATTGTAGATACCACATACAATCCTGTCACATATCAGTTCATCTGTTAGTGCACCAAAATCATATTCATTTTTAGCCAGCAGTCTCAGTGTGGCTGCATAGGATTGAATTGCTTCATCAGGTTTCTGAGCCATCATGTTAAATGCATGTCTGTCTATTATCACATCACCACATTACGTTGTGGTAAGCATATCTCATCAAATTTCTTGATTAAGACAGCAGGATCCTCTTAGTTCTCATTGTCTTGAAAATGAAATGACTCACATTTATCGAGTGCATCTGAACCGGCAAAATGCGTCTAAGCTTGTACATTTTTTGAATTGTCTGAGAGTCCTGCTTTACTGTACAGGTCCCATTCTCTTTTGAAATTCAGCCAGTTGTTAGCAATGTCATTATCAAAGATTAGGGGCTGTATGCCACGTAGATTCTGAGCCATGATATTTCAGCGATCTCACTTCTGTCACCATGTAGATTTTGTAGAAGTAATGATGAATCGTAAGATGAACCTTTTAAAGAACTTGTTTATTTCCAGCCAGCAGTGAGCCGCATATAAACTTTTTTTTCACTTCATAACTTCCTACTTCTTGTTCCAAGCCCCATGTCCTCACAAATCTATGTAAATCTGCAGCTCATACATATTCTACACTCTGATTTGCATTGCTGCATTGCTTTCTCTCTCTCTCTCTCTCTCTCTCTCTCTCTCTCTCTCTCTCTCTCTCTCTCTCTCTCTCTCTCTCTGTCCTGCTATTGTCTTGTTCAGAACTGTAAGCCGTGTGCTACCGTCCACCTGGGAGGCTGTACCTTGCATTTGTTAATTTTGTAAAACCAAGCAAAAGAGACTTTGTGTGGACTGCTCCTTCCTCTAACCAATGTGGGAACATCTCCTGGAAATGGCAATTTAGACTGGGATCACAGTGGGGTCCATTGCAAGCTAAGCCTGAAATGGGTTAGAGAGGCATCTGGGAAGTGCTGGTTGGGTAAGGCTGGGCTGCCCCACACCTATTAGGGGCCCATGCTCACAGTACTCCACTGGATCAAGGGAATCACTTGAGAACAGGTAGGAAAAGGTTAAAGATTAGAAATACTCCCATGCTACACAACACTTGACATCACAAACAGGATTCTGGGAGCTCATTGGTTAGAAGTGGCATTAAGTAGTCCCTAGGTGAACTCTTAAGAGTGAAAGAGACCTTGCCTACCCCGTACATGTGCTTTAACATGGAGTCTGGGGTAAGCAATCTGCGATGGATGCCTGAGGTTCACACGGCTTTAGGTTGTATGCCGATGGTATACTGCCTCAGAGGGGTGGAAGAATGGATGTGGCTGGTGTGCCCGGAGTCAGTGCATCCAACAGGTGAGGCTAACCCATAACCTTGTTATTATGACTGTCATCTGTTGTTATTATGGAAAACATCTGACCAGAGGGACACGTAGTAAGACTGGCAAGCATAAAGGGACATCTGCAGGAGATTCTAGCACCCAGTCCTCCATCCTCCACTGCCAACCATGGGAGGGCTGTGAGATGTCTCCCATGCACAACTGAGGGTTGGAGACCTGAAAGCATTGATCAACTGAAGTGGTTTTAACTCATAGTTACTATCCTGGAGCCTGGCCAGAGACACACTGGGAAGGTGGCCAACATATTATGGCCTGTAGTAATTCCCCAGGTTGGCCACTAGACAGCCCCCATAGCTAAGAGTGAAATTTGGCTAACAGAGCCACGTGGGTTAAGTGCCAGCTCTCCCCTGCTAGGGCAGGGGCATATTAGGAAGGTGGAGAGCTGAAAATTAGTTCCCCAAGGAAGGTTCTGGACACTGGGACACCCCTCACATAGGTACAGGTTTTTAGTTTAGTCTCTGCTCCCTGGACTTTATTATTTCTGATTTGCATAGCTGCATTGCTTGCTCTGTATTCTGATAATGTCCTGTTAAGTACTGTTTGGAGCTGTAAGCCCACCAGACTGTTACGATGCACAGCTGCACCAGATTCTGCACACCAGTTTTAGTAAACCTCCCCCCATGTGTGGACTGCTGCAGGCTAGGTCAGGCTGGGTTACCCCACAGGTGTCCCCAGAGTGATCAGTGCTGGGATCCTGTGGGCCACATGCTCATAATACTGTGCCAGAACCAGAGAATTACCTCAGAGCAGAGCAGGAATGGGTTAAAGAGTAGAAGCCCTGCCCTGCTACACACCAATGTAGTGTCCCATACATTTATGTTAATTGATAAAGTGATCCCTTACGTTGGTGTTCAGTGAAGAGCCCAATAATTTGGTGGTCAGTAGTGAAGCGCCCTCTTATATTGGTGGTCAGTTGAACAAGGGCTTCTTACATTGATGAACACTGCTGAAGTGCCCCCTATGTTGGTGGTCAATGGTGCCATACCCCCTTACATTAATGGTCAGTGGGACATAAATAAAACATTGATTTGTGTGGTTACATACAGATAAGTGGCCTTGTGTCACTTCTGTGTCTCATCTTACCTATTGGACCTTAAGCTTTCCTTGCGTAATTTTGAAAATATTTGGGCAACAGGCCACAGTAATGACCGTATACAAATAATCACTGCCAGTCACTAGCATTAGATAAATTTGAAAATGTCCCTTTTTATCTCTCTAAAGTCCTATGCGGATGCAGCTCTCAAACATTGCTTCCAGGTTTTATTGTCTGTCTTGGCATCAGTACAATACTTGACTCTGGAATTCACCCGTTACTTCTATGCCTCAATGATAGAGGTAGTTCTGCCTTGAAAACATTTAATACCAGGAAAAGGCTTAAATTAGGATTTTTTAAAAATGTAAAATGAGCATTGCAAAAAGTCCCAGGTAGTACATAGATTACAAAAGTGAAACTATAAATATAAATTTTAGGAAATTTGTATTTTTTATGTGTGGGAAACAATTAAATTATAGCAAATGCAAGTTGGAAACTCCCTTAAGTTATCAATGATTTTCCTTTAAATTAACTAAAAATATTTGGGAGTTTCTCTCAAGGGTGAGATAAATGTATTCCTCCCACAGTTCTTACATATTCCCCCACTTTTTTCTTTCCTTCATTTAAATGGCCTCTCTCTTTGTCATCTTATATATGAAAAAAAGTGCATAGGGAGATATCAGCCATTACCTTCTGGTAATTTAGAAAGCTATGATTATAAATGACTTTACAATCATTATGTTAAAATTTTAGGTAAATAACTGAAACCTACGTTCTATGGTAAAAACACAAATAAAAAAAAAAATCAGGATTTTTAAATTATGGTAAAAGTTTAGCTAGGTGTATTACATCATCCATAAGGCAGGGGCAGATCCAGGGGGGGGGGGGGGGGCAACAGGGCTATTGCCCCCCCCCCCCGAGAAATGAGTTGCGGGTGAGTGAGTGGGCGGCTTGGCTGGTGGGCAGCTCGGCGGACGGGTGAGTGAGCGGACGGGCGGCTTGGTGGTTTGGTGGGTGAGCAGGCGGCTGGCCAATCAGCGGGCCGGCAGGCAGGGGAGCAGAGAGTTGACAGCATCTCTCACCGTCCGGCGCCCTCCCTGCATCCCTGCAGTTTCACCTCACTGTGCAAGCAGCCGCTGGCAGCAGAGAGATTACATCATCTCTCTGCTGCCTGACTTCACTCTGGTACACAGCAAGTGACAATCCCCACGTTAGCAGGAAAGTGACACAGCAAGTGACAATTGTAGCAGGCAAGTGACAATCCGCAATGTGTGGCAAGTGACAATCCGCAACGTGTGGTATGTGACGTAGCAAGTGACAATCCGCAACATGTGGTAGGTGTCATGGCAAGTGACAATCAGCAACGTGTGGCAGGTGACATGGCAAGTGACAATCTGTATCAGGTGACAGGCACGTGGCAAGTGACAATGCCCAACTTGTAGGTGACGTGGCAAGTGACAATCTGCATCTGGTGACAGGCGACGTGGCAAGTGACAATACGCAACATGTGGCAGGTGACGTGGCAAGTGACAATCCGCAACTTGTGGCAGGTGACATGGCAAGTGACAATCTGCAACTTGTGGCAGATGACGTGGCAAGTGACAATTTACATCTGGTGACAGGCGACGTGGCAAGTGACAATCCGCAACACATGGCAGGTGACGTGGCAAGTGACAATCCGCAACTTGTGGCAGCTGACATGGCAAGTGACAATATGCAACTTCTGGGAGGTGACGTGGCAAGTGGCAATCCGCATCCGGTGACAGGCGACGGTGGCAAGTGACACACATTCGGGGCTCCCACTGATTCTGCATTATGGTGAGTTGAACTATTTCATTTTATATTCCAATGTAATAATAGAAATAATGTGCTTCAATCATCCTGACACCATGTCAACCATGGTGCCAGGATGATTGAAGCCCCAACACCAGCCATTTCCCCGATAAAATGCCCGCAAAAAAAGTATTTTCTGGCAGTGCCCCTCCCGAGACTAGAGATCCACCCCTGCCATAAGGTGAAGAAAACATTCTACATTTATATTATATATGTCTCATGGCCAGCAACGCTTTTGCTGCCAGAGCCATTTTTTGTGTTCTTTTTGCACATGTTTAAAAAAATCATTTTAGGCCGATTATTTAAAATGCCCAAAA
The DNA here is from genome assembly GCA_037952835.1 of Lithobates septentrionalis. Taxonomy (NCBI): domain Eukaryota; kingdom Metazoa; phylum Chordata; class Amphibia; order Anura; family Ranidae; genus Lithobates; species Lithobates septentrionalis. The sequence goes on from JBBDGP010000165.1 coordinate 2,745,116, forward strand.
CAGTATATACCTGTATTTTCTGAAAGCAGAGGCTCTGGTGAATACATTTTCTATGTCACACAATATTAGCACAACAGTTTATCAGGTGTATAATGTCATTATAAATGCACTTTGATTTTAAGACACACAATTATCCATTTTTTTAAACAAAATAAAAAAAAGATGAAATTGCATTCTCAACATGATTTTTTTTTTGTTTTTTACAAGTTCTGTTTTATTAATTTTGCGACATACCAGTACAAAGTATATGTAGAAAATACAATACATTTCAACACAAAACAGTGTGCAGTTGAGTCAGGGAACTGCCCTCATACACGTAATGCTCCACCCTAAAATCTGCCACACAGTAAGTTCTTAAAAGGTACTAGATATTGAGATAGCATACCAGAGGAACTCATGTCAATTATAGCCCCGCGTTCAACAGAATCACAAGAATCAAAGCGGCCACTCAACAGCAGAGGATGTAGTTCAAAGAGTAGAAATCATACCCAACATGTTAGGCCTTATAATTGTGAGTGCCCACGAAATGCCAAACTTCAGTATCCTACATTTTCAACAGGCTATGCTTTAAAAGTCCCTATGGGTTATCAGTTTGAAGTTAACTGCAAATAAATGGCTTAGAATTATTGCTCTCACTCCAGCGTGCATGGCAATATGTAACATGTAATACAGGTGATGTTTTCGTACATAGGCACACCCGATGCATGAGTTTAGGGTGAGGGCTCAAAGTTTTTTTGGAGGTCGTTTAAATGCAACTTTTTTTCCAATACATTTTTTTTATCACATAGAAGACCGAAAGTCCTCTACGTGATATTATTTTGTTGTCACTGGTTTCCTTGATTAAAAAATCAGAGGTCTATTAAACCCCTGATTTCTCACCTGCCCTCCATTGAAGTTTATTTAGCTCACATTGCACTCTATTAGCTTATTCCCCCTCCACAGAGGATGATGAAAGTGACAGCCAAACCCTGAACAGAAGTGATGTAATGTACGTCGCTTCTGGGTTCTTACTAGGTAGGGAAGATTAGCAAATCGACTTCAACACTGGACTTAGGAACACACCCAGTATCATTGGGATACTGGGATTGTGTTAAAATCCTTGGAAAGTCTCACAGAATCCAGGGCAGTTCAGGGCTATAGAAAGAGACTAGTGAACTTATAGGCCAATTGCAAAAAAGTTGAACTTTCAAGGATCCAAAATCTAATATAGTGTTTATTCTAATGTTGTGCTTCCTTATCTAAGTCGAGATTGGTTTCTCCCACCCTGGCTCTTGAGCCTCCTCATTGTTCCTTTATTGTAATGGGTAGCCTCAATGACCAATAAGAATTGGATGGATTTGCATGGTGTGAATGCGCCCTTAAGTGTACTGAATCTCTATTGAAGTTTTTAGTTGTCTGTACTTCCTGTTACTGTAAGCTACTGTATTTTCATGTTTCTGCATTCTCTTTTACTAAAGGTTTTATCCCTCACTATCGCAACGCTAACACACCAAAATAAGCAACTGTTTTTCTAAAAAAATATAACAGTTATTTTTAGTTGCATAAGAATAGGAAATTACATTCACACAACTAAACATAGGCCTTAGGCTAGCTTTAAAGATTTGTAATTTGAGACTTGAGGTCTTCATGCTTCTCCATAAAAGGCTCTACCTCTATAAGGGGTTATGGGACCAGATTTAAAAAATGCAGTGGATGGACTTGGATGAAGAATTCTTCTAGATGTGCTGTGATCTGCAGAGTAAGAAATCCACTTTTGCTTCTACATACAGAACAGCAAAATGAACAGCAGTGGAACAGATCAGAAAGGCAAATGCAATGATAAAGCTAGCCATACTTGCATAAATTCCTTTTGTTTAGCCCAGCCTTTTTCAATCACGGTGCCTTGGAAAAATGCCTAAAAATTGCACAAAAATGTATACAAGCCAGCAGGTGGATAAAGCTTGCCTTTTGGTTAAACAAAGCCACAGGTTTTTATTGTGCACCATTTCAACCTTCCAGCCATTGGCATCCTAAAAACCAGCGATGTCATCAGTGTTGATAAGAAGGGTGTTGATCGCCTGCACAGCATCCTTGTTTGACCCCGCCCCTCTCCGTCAACACTGGGGTGACATTAGCTGAGTGATGGAGAGAAAGGGAGAGGAGAAACACTGGAATGCTAGTTGGTACTAGTGTGCAAAAGTGTATGTGCTTTTGAAGAATAAATCACCTCTTAGGTTACATATACAGTACATAGTTACATAGTAGGTGAGGTTGAAAAAAGACACAAGTCCATCAAGTCCAACCTATGTGTGTGATTATATGTCAGTATTACATTGTATATCCCTGTATGTTGTGGTCGTTCAGGTACTTATCTAATAGTTTCTTGAAACTATCAATGCCCCCGAATTCCACATCCTTGCTGCTCTTACAATAAAGAACCCTCTACGTAGTTTAAGGTTAAATCTCTTTTCTTCTAATTTTAATGAGTGGCCACGAGTCTTGTTAAACTACCTTCTGCGAAAAAGTTTTATCCCTATTGTGGGGTCACCAGTATGGTATTTGTATATTGAAATCATATCCCCTCTCAAGCGTCTCTTCTCCAGAGAGAATAAGTTCAGTCCTCGCAACCTTTCCTCATAACTAATATCCTCAAGACCCTTTATTAGCTTTGTTGCCCTTCTTTGTACTCGCTCCATTTCCAGTACATCCTTCCTGAGGACTGGTGCCCAGAACTGGGCAGCATACTCTAGGTGCGGCTGGACCAGAGTCTTGTAGAGCGGGAGAATTATCGTTTTATCTCTAGATTTGATCCCCTTTTTAATGCATGCCAATATTTTGTTTGCTTTGTTAAATTAGCTCCGAGGGAGGCTCCGTGAGTAGTGCAGAGAGTGGGATGTGAACAAAGAGGGGAACTTACAATGGCAGCACTGATCACAGACTGTGACAGGGGGTACTGAGCTTGAGCACATGGCTAGACAAGGAGGTGAGATCCAATGATGAGTCTCTGTAAGGTAGCAGTGTGATGCAGAGTGCCGGGGGGGGGGGGGGAGTGGCAGAGAGCCGGAGCATTGTGTGTTAAAGGCATGTAAAATTCATGTTACTTATTGTGAGTTTAGTGGCCCGCGAGGTCCTAAAGGTTGGCGACCACCTACTTAGAGTATATCCGATCTGATAAAGTCACTATCTCTCTCATAATCCTTAGCAGTTTTATTGACAGAGAGATCACAGGATACAGATACAGTCATCTTTTCTGGTACCAGAGGAGGGCATTTATAGAAATGACATGACCAACCAAAGGGCCACAGGAGTGTGTTTAGGGTGTGTTAGCATTTTATGATAGTCTCGGAACCACTCCCTCTATCTAGTTTTTCAAACTGTATCGATATTTCCAGATGCCCATGTTTTCCTGTCCATAAACCTATATATCATTACAAGAACAAAATCATGATTTGATAGAGATTAAACATGATATATATTGGATGCCTATATCGCTTATGAGAGTTAATGTGACCAACTTGCTTGCTGTTGATATAGCATAAGCATGTTTGATATTAGCCACTTGCTGACCAGCCGCCAAATTTCTTCATCAGTTTAGGCCAATTTGTATTCTGCTACATATTTTTGGTAAAAAAAAATCCCAATAAGTGTATATTGATTGGTTTGCGCAAAAGTTATAGCGTTTATAAACTATGGGATAGATATATGGACTTTTTATTTTTTTATTGTTTTTACTAGTAATGGCGACAATCAGTGATTTTTAGCGGGACTGCAACATTGCAGCGGACAAATCTGACACTAAGTGACATTTTTTGGGGACCAGTGACACCAATACAGTGATCAATGCTAAAAAAAATGCAGTGACACTGTATAAATGACACTGGCAGGGAAGAGGTTACAATCTGGGCACTCAAAGGGTTAACTGTGTTCCATGGGTGTGCTTTCTTACTGTGTGGGGGATGGACTGACTCAAGGAAGAGACACATCTGTGTTTCTGACTAGCAGGAATCACAGATCTCTCTCTTCCTGTCTGACAGAACTACGTAAACAAGGCAGACCGCCGTTCTGTCTCTCCAGCGAACAATTGCAGGGGGGCGGCGGCCATTGTGGCATCCAGACCGCTGATTGGCTCTCACTGTGTCCAATCACAGCGGGAGCATTGCTCCGGTGATGCGCATGCGTGCCCCAGAGCCGATGGAAGTAATCATGTACAGATACGTGATTTTGCGCTTAAGGGCTGCCCTGCCGCAGTATATGTATGTGGGGCGGTCCTTAAGTGGTTAAATAGGATTTGGCTATAGTGTTCCAAAAGATCGGACACCTTCATATACAATAATAACAGTACACACCATTAGTGTACAACAAGGAGAATACACTGTTATACACACACTCGTGACCCTAGTGTCAAGGACAATCTACTCGATATGATTGACAGATCATCCAAGAGAATGGTCTCCACATAATTAGATTATGCTTTGGTCAATGTACTTTTATGGAGCTTAGAAGAGAAAGTGGTGTGTTTTTTGAATATTACCCCTTGGGTTGTTCCACTTTGTCAATATAGACACGTGTTATTTTCGCATATAAGGATCAACTTGTGGATGAAGCATGGACAAAATCATTGAGTTTGGCTGATTTGCTTGTGTAATTATATGTCGTATGCTATTGAACCAATAGATATTTTCGGTGAAGAAACTGTCATTGTATACAATACCCACATAGTCAGAAGGTTCAGAATCAGTGTAATTTAATGAGGAGGTCCTGTAGTAGGTGTGACATTCACTTAATTATTGTTTTACCAAGTTGTACAGTACTGACATTACAAAGCAGATTCTTTGGTGGAATCTTATAATTGCATACTTTGGTTTTTAAATAATTTCAATTATTATGATAAAGCAGGTTCACTTTTGGTTGTTGCTATTTATTTTTATCATTCCCATATAAACTAGTGAGGTAACCTGTAGAGCCTATAACCAGGTATCTTGGTGTAGGATGTGATTGTGTACAACTGGGGCTCCTTGTTTTGATAGTAATGTAGCACACCCCCCTACAGAGCCACTGGTGAATCCGGTCCTATTTCCCCCTTTATATTTTTAGCATACACAGCCAGGCACACAACATTTTCTTAATTGTTTCACTGGTTTAGAAAACAGTCTAGGGGTTCTTTTTAGGTTTTTAATTGGAACAGGAACTTGGAGGGGGATACACAGCATAGGATAGCCCCATGCACTGTAACTGAAACAAAGTGAGGACTCCTCAACTTCTGGCTGTGCTTTACACACTGCTGGCTGCACTTGAGGCTGCTCATCTCACACTGCTGTCTGCTTTTGATTGTCCCACAGGATTCCTAATACTGGTAGTGACTTGTACTCCCACAGGAGGTTATAAGCTACACACTGTCGCTTCTCTTTAGTATAGGGGGGTCATTTACTCACTTAGCCACAGGGTCACTGGTAGCCTCCTGTTGATATCTACAGGCTGTTTTTAGTGAGGGAGATGTAGACTTAAGCCACCACAGGACAGTTGGACTACTTCCCACCGACTTCCTCCTGGCTTTCTCCAATGAGCTTTCTCCTGACCCAGCTCAATCCCTGGACCATGGATCTTTGGTAGGCCCCCAAGCTAAGCCTAGCTGGGACCTCAATGTTTTTACACTTGCTTCTCAGCTCTCCTGTCTCAGGGCAGAGCTGAGAAGACAGGGGTCTTCTCCTGCAGGACTGGACCCAGGAACATTTAACCCTGCTACCCAGGCCTAAGGCTACTTATGGGTTCTCTCTCCACCTTATGGGTTCTCAGACCAGACCACTTATGGATTCTCCAGCTCCACCTCCCAAGGGATTGGCTGAAGTTCCATAAATATTCAGGCTGCCTGTCCTGCCTCTAGAAGACAGGAGGAAGTAGTAGAACAGCAGTCTGTGAAACACAGAGTGGCCCAAAGCAATCAACCTCTGCTTCACTGTTTACAGAGGAGCTAAACTATATTTCCCTAATACTCTACTCTACTCTAAACTAGGAGGGCGCTACAGTTTATATATTTACTGACTACGTTGTTTGGAGCAACAGCATCAATTTGTAGATATAAGAGTCTTGCCACTAACAATTAATTTGGTTATGAATGGGCTTAGTTGCTGACTTCCTAAATATCTCTCGGGGGCTTCAAATGAGAAATCGTACAGAGCTTCTGTCTCTGACCACCATGTCTCAGGATATCCCACTCACTGTTGCATGCTACATCATGTAAGGTAAACCCTACAGGGAGAATTAAACTTCCTTTTAATGCAAAAGGCAGGTGGGAAGATTTGGGAACACAAAAAAATCTGAATTTATGAGTAACAGTAAGACCCCTTTCACACTGGGGCGGTTTGCAGGCGTTATTGCGCTAAAAATACCGCCTGCAAACCGCCCCTAAACAGCCTCCGCTGTTTGTTCAGTGTGAAAGCCCGAGGGCTTTCACACTGAAGTGGTGCGCTGGCAGGAGAAGAAAAAATCTCCTGCAAGCCGCATCTTTGGAGCGGGGAAGGAGCGGTGTATTCACCGCTCCTTCACCGCTCCTGCCCATTGAAATCAATGGGACAGCGCGGCTATACCGCGGCAATACCGCGGCTATAGCCGCGCTGTAAGGGTGGTTTTAACCCTTTTTCAGCCGCCAGCGGGGGGTTAAAACCGCACCGCTAGCGGCCGAATACCGCGGTAAAACAGCGCTAAAAATAGCGCTGTTTTACCGCCGACGCCCCCTACCGCCCCAGTGTGAAAGGGGCCTTAGAAGTGATTCTGGGTTGCTAGCCAACATTGCAAAGCTCATTGCATATCCCTTATTTTGTGTGGTATACAACATATTCATCCACAGATTTTGATACATTTACTCTAGTTAGATTGTAAATAAGGTTTACCAAAAGTGGTGCACACAGAATCTGGTGCAGCTAGCTGTGCATAGTAATCATTCAGCTTCCAGGATTTATTGTCAAAGTTTAATTGAACAAACTGAAGTTAGAAGCTGATTGGTTACTATGCACAGCTGCACCAGATTCTGTATGTACAAGTTTTAGTAAATCTCCCCCAATAACTCTTTCAGAAGGTTAAAAAACCAAAATAAATATGAGTCACGATCCATCAAGAGGGTGATTTGGGGTCTCATACCATCAATGAATTTTGTGTCTGCTACATTTGATATGTTGTTGAGGGGATAGCAGTATTAGATAACATTCCCATAATCATTTGGAATAGTTAAGACTCCAGCCTTAATATCCTGCGAGAACTATGCAGACAACAGACCTGTCTGTCTCCCCCATAAACCCTTTCAATGCCAGAGGCCTGAAGTGAACAATTTTGCTGAGTTGCCCAGCCTTATATAGCAGTGCGACGGTTAAAGTAAAATTCAGGCTTTTCACAAAAATGAATAGAAATTCTTCTTAAATAAATATAAATTTTATTTAAAGACCTTAAGTTAAAATTATAATTTTAAGTTCTTATATGATTCTTTACCTGTTTTGCAAGGTTCTGATGTTACGTGGGCAAAAATGCCCTGCATATCTCCTGTGGCTAGCAGCAAAATTTAAGATTACAGGGCTTCATAGAAAACTTTTTAAAACCTTCATTCTACTGTTCAGGTTCCCATTACCCCTTTTCAGTATATCTCTGTTGTGTTCAGCATTTTGCACATCTAATAATACACGTCTTTATCACTAGTAGCCAGTGGCCTATATTACCCATATTTTTGCCTCATATTGGTGGTCTGTGGTATCTGATGCACCTCTTATTTTCACCCCTTTAAAGAGTCACTCCACTTTTTTGAAAAAAATATAGGATATAAAAAAACAATGTAGCCTATACAATTATTACAAAAGCTATACTGTTATTAAAAATCGCCTTTCCTTTTCAAACTGCAACTGCTGTAATTTGTGGGAAAATTCAATGCAATATGGCACAACTCCAATAGGAATTTCAGTTTTGGTGAGGTACACCCCAAAGTTAGATGATTCTGAAGGGGTGCAGACCCAGCAGCTTTTCTTGTTAGAACACTGAAAGTGCACCAAGTGATTATAATGAACTAGTTCCTCCCATTCAAATTCAGTCCGCAAAGGACATGGTGAGACCAACAGTAACCAAAGTTAGGAATCTGCTACCCTGCAATGTACATTGATCACCCACAGGGGAATGTTTTTTTCTTAACAAAAGTAGAGTTACTCTTTTACATTCAAAATCAGTGAACAACCCACTTCCTTTAAAAAAGCTCCCTTGCATTGCTGATTATTGTAAATGCCCCCTTTACATTGGGGGTCAGTGTAATGCCCCCTTACATTATTAGTCAGTGGATAAGTGTCCCTTAATATTGTTGCTCAGAGCAGAAGTACCCCTTAAAAATGGAGGTCACTTCCTTTTCTCTCTTTAATTTATATGTATTACTCTATATGCTACAAGATGAATGAGATCCTTGGCATGTCATCTATAACCTTGCTATTTGTTAAAATTTCAATAAAAAATTTGTGAAATCAAAATGGAGGTCAAAAGGGAAAGAATATCTCCCTGACATTGGTGGTCACTGGAAGAAAGACTCAGCTAAAGCAAAACCATTTATGTTAGTGGTGACTTACCTGAAAGTGGAGGTAACTGGTAATTACAATCAACTGATGGTGATTACAGCAGCCATTTTATGCATAGAGAAACTTGTACAGTGGAACCTCGGATTACGAGCATAATTAGTTCCAGTAGTATGCTCGTAATCCAATGTATTCGCATATCAGAGCGAGTTTTCCCACTGAAGTTAATGGAAACGAAAATAATTTGTTCCGCATTGACTTCAATGGGATGCAATACCGCATGCGGCCAGAGGCGGGGGCGCCGGAAAGCCTCGGAAACGGCCGAAAAGGCCCGAGCGACACTTCGGCGGACCTTGGAAAACCTCGGAAAGACCCCGTTCACGAGTCTTTCCGAGGTTTGCTGAGGTCAGCCGAACTGTCCTCGGGCCTTTCTGTGTATTTCCGAACGGCGCCGATCGACGACTTTCGGCTCTGCTTGGCTCCGGTGCCCCCCACCTAAGACCAAAAGCGGTACTGCACACCGCTTTTAGACTGAATCCTGCTCGTTTTGCGAGACAACACTCGCAAACCGAGTTAGGAATTTTAGAAATACAGTGCTCGGTTTGCGAAACGCTCGTTAACCGCGTTACTCGCAAACCGAGGTTCCACTGTACTTTAATGGTTCTGTTTTTCTAAATGTCAGTAAAGAGGTAATGTAACTTCACTGATACTTGAAATGGTTAAAAATTTCCAGAAGCAGTGGTAAAATACTTCTGATTAGTAAAATGCTAATCCTCAACTAATCTGTAAATTCTAAAGTGCTACAGAAGGAGTTACCTAGGCCAATTCAACTGTTTTTTGTCCTTGCATCTAGACTTTGATATGCCTTACAGAAAATGTTTTCTTTGCACATCAGTCCTGTACTGCATTATTAACAAAGAAAAATAGATAATTAATTGAACATCTTGCCCGTTCGAACCATATGGATACTGAACCTTTGACACTGGACATGACCTGGGGAGATGATCAGCAGTGTCAAGATGCTCTCCATAAAAGCTTTATATAAATATCCTCATACAAATATTAAATAAACTTTTATTATTTGTCTAAATTAAGCTTTTCTTTTTAAGGTATTCACTTCTTCAAGAAAAATTGTGTCCTTTTTAAACCATAGAAAATCATTAGCAACATGGTAGACAGGCACCAGGTGCCTAATATCCGTTTCCTTTCCTCTAAATGAACCTGGGAGGCCACATTAATATAGTGACTTATGGCGTATCTATGGTCAAAATGTAAAATCATATATTCATTTCCGCATTGTATTTCAATTATTTTTTATCTTACTCCTATTAATCTGAATGATCTTAAAGTTTCTGCACTTTGTGAAGATTCACTGTCCTGTGAAGAGGCAATGCTGTGTCACACAGTTTACAGAGCCTGCCTTCTGAACTACAGAGGTGCTGAGAGGAGGAGTTTCAGGAGGTGGAGTCAGTACAGGAATCACCGTTTACAGGCAGCAAGGTACCATGGTTTATGTAGTTCTTGGAAATTGAAAATAAACAGCAGAGGAAAAGCTGCAAAGCATGCAGGGAGTCCTGGAAGATGTGGAAAGAGAAGGCCACCAGCAGGCAGCAATCACAGCATGAAAGGAGTTTTTCTTTCAGCTTAAATTGGATTGTCAAATATAACTTTTGGTTGTTTTGTTATTACAATGTTGATATTTTAAATTTAAAGACCATTCTGTGACCATTGAGTCGGTACTTGCATCACCCATCTCATGTGGTACTTGCATCACCCATCTTTTGGAAATTTGCCTGACTGTTATGCTGATACTCTGACTTTAATGGTATTGAGCTACTGACTTGGAACAATCATACAGACTATAAAAGCCAGAACTGCTTATCTGCACACTTGTCCCAATTAAATGACTTTACATAGTTTGGACTTGATGGACGTGTGTCTTTTTTCAACCTCACCTACTATGTAACTATGTAACTCAAAGTTTTAAAGCCTGAGTATCACCATGACAGCTAGGCTTCTAAAGCTTTCATGAGAGTTCAGTAATGGTAGCATACAAATTTCTATTAGTCCTGGTATCCTTTAAGGCTTGGAATTCACACAGGTATCAAAGTCTGCTGTCTGTACTTCAGCTTTTCACAAATGCATATCTATATTGCACTAGTCTACTCCATTACCTTCTCATGGTAATCTCAGATTCTGTGTACCCCCTTCTGCTTACCTATTGTAACACAAGTGAGGCATTTTTCCCAAATACACCATATACAGGTGTTTTGCTGTCTACTAAATACAGAAAAACTGATGCAAATTGTATTTACTAAGAAGGATCTCACAGACAACAGTCACATTGAAAGCTACCCTGGAAGCCTGAATCATGGTAGTGATACAAAAAAACAAGAGAGAGAAGAAATTATGAAGTATAGCTTCAGGATGCACCCTCCCATGTCACATGTGTAGAGCTATCTAAAATCTGGCTGCAGTGAACTACATAGATTTTTAACTTATTATTTAGAACCATATTTATGGTCAGTCCACCCAAAAAGAATATTGGTGGATGCCAAACAGTAAAAGCATGAGCTGGACACACGCTACTACGCTCGAGGGAACAGTGGCTGTCCTTGTTGCTGGAATCCCATACTACTGTGTTCAAAGACATATGGTGTTACTTTTGGTGTTTGTAAGTTTTTAAACCTTAATAAATGTCCTTTTATCAGCGGTTTTACACTATGTGGAGCATATTTTCTATTATATCCACATTGGTCTTGCTGAGGGTATTCCCAGTGAAGTACTGGCTCCCTGTGGGCTGTGGGTGCATGTGATGACAGTTAACCAGCTAAATTCCTGGCATTTTCTGTGGAAGAGGGGAGGTTGGTAGAGTGCCCTTTTCTTGGGTGATTTCCCACTATGCGCATTTGACCACTCTTTTGAGGCTTACAAAATCTGGTAAGCCTTGTGTATGACCATAGACTGGGAGACCTTTTAAGTATCTGATGGTGAAGAAGTCCATCCTAATTTTTTTCAACGCTGCTTGTGGGACTTATTTATTTTCTCCTTTTTACGCTGTTCTGGGGTTATATACCTCCATATGAACTCTCATTTTTTTACTCTCATTGAATTTTCTGTTGTTTTTTATATATTGCTCATGTGTATATTATCACTTTTTTGCACTTATATTGTCACAGTATTGAGTTTATGTATATTTATTGCTTACACATTTGTCACAGTATGCAATTGATGTTTAGTGTTTTACACAATTTTAGTGTTGTTTGGATGAGATCCTGATGATATTAGGAACTAAACATATATTTCTTGACACTTATTAAAGAGGATGTAAACACTGCCTCTTTTTTTTTGTGACCTGAAAAGTAAAGGTATATTGTGTTAGTATGCATTGCATACTAGCACATTATGTGAAACTTACCTGCTAACGAAGCCCTCGTTGTCCCCGGTGGAGGCCACATCCATCTTCGCCCGTCTTCTTTCCGGGTCCGCGGACTCCGGCTGTGTGACTGGCCGGAGCATGTGATTTCACTCCCGTGCATGCATGCGGGAGCCGCCGGTCACGGCACAGGACTCTGAAGAATCGACACCGGCGGCCATTCCTTCAGAGCGCATGCACTGATGACGTCATTGGCGGTGTATACAGTAAATATCTCCTAAATGGTGCAAGTTTAGGAGATATTTACAGTACCTATAGATAAGCCATAGTATAGGCTTACCTATAGGTACGTACAATCAAGGGAGGTTTACTTAGTAAAAGCATTTTCTTATATCTCTCAAGGACTGTTTCTTCCCTCAGTTTGTAAAAAACTGCTACCAACTGCATGTGTGGAGCTATGCAGAAGCCAAGGAAGGACTGTAACAGAGGAAGTAAGATTAAACTGAATTGCAAGTGGAAAATTTTAAATTGGTATGAGAGTGCTTGTGAATTTTCAATAAAAAGGGCCGTGGAAGGGCCTGACATGCTGCTGTATCTGTGACTACCACACTTCATCCATTCTGTGCCCTCAATCTCCACCTGCAGTACACCATTAACACAAAATATATCTCTCTACCTTCTCCCTTTCCATGGTACTTAGAATTTGTGTATATTACACATGGTTCCACTCCATAGCCATACACAAGGCCTCCATTTGTAACAATGTGTGTAGATGGTGATACGAGTAGTCTCTTTGTGGAGAAACTCATGTGGTGAGGTTTCACCACTAATCTCCTCCCCTTTGTGCTCTTGCTGTTTCTACCTGTCAAAATACAGTATCTGTTGACTTCCACGAAAAATCGTTAAACACCAAGACAATGACCAGGAACAACCAGGGGAGATATTCAGAGGATTTACTTGTACTGCAATAGAATGTTTTCTACATCCTACCTCCATTACATTTCACCAAGCATAAACAACTTTCAATGGAGATTTTCTTTTTTTTTAATAGTATTTATTTTAGTTCAGTTTTGACTTTAGATACACTTTTATATATTTTTTTAAGAACAAAAAAAGTAACAGGAATGAATGGAATAAATTAAGAAATAAAATAAAAAGGAAATGAAAACAAAATTACATTTCCTATCTACATTTTTCTTAGATTTCCAAAGAGAATAAAAGTGAAAAGGAAATAATAGTTAAAAGGGAAAGGAAAGAAAAAATGGACAGTTTTTACGAACACCACTTTCTAATCTTTGGTTTTGAATTTATTGCCTATAAAATGTATCCACTTAACGATAGCCGTACTTTACGAATCACAAAGTTATTTAATTCTCCCATGAGGTGAGACGGCTGTGATGGAACCATAAAGTCACATACAGTGCAAGGGTGGGTCTGTAACCTTTCTTTCACTGTCTGTTTAGGATTAATTTGATATCCTCTTGTCTGTGCCTTAAGGAGATTCCCAATCTATTCCACCGAAAGAATTACTGGCATTATGATCTGTCTTGTGCCCCGGCCATTAGTACATTGCAGGAACAGGTTTTGTATAAGGATGCTGTAGACATGTTTAGTAGGGGACTACCCTGCTTGTCCGGCTGGCGTCCTTCATCCCCCAGGACGTTTAGATTGTCCCAGATTAATATGCAGCTTGGCATTTGAATTGCATTTTTAATGGGCATGAGATTTACAGACTGATAGTAAAAATCTAAAAATGATTGAAGTGCTTCAATACAATTGCTTCTGCATTCATTCAAAAGCTTTGTGTTTTTATTGTATCTAAAAAAATATGAACTTTAGCTATGGCTATACTGAACATCCTAATATCATTTACAGTTTGTCTGATGGTATATGTTCAATATAAATTTAAGTAAAAGATTGACAGCTTATATTTTTTTAACACGTGATGCAAGATAAATAGAGAAAATTGAATATTCATAAAACATTTTTAGCTTTTACATTTTTGCCGCCATTGCCAAGTAAACAAATACAGAAAATCAGTTTTGGTGCAGTTTGTGTCAATTTCAAACCCCTTGGCAAGATCACCAGTCAGGTTATGGTTGGGCAGTCCACAAGATAACAAACTAAAATATCCTCTAAGGTTTTGAATTTATTTATTCATAGAATATTTTTTTGTTAATCTGACTATGTAACTATGTAAAGCTTTGCAAAATACATTATGACATCCTAGAACAGAAGATATTTATTTGTCACTGCTCCTAACACAAATCCCAAAAATGGAAGGTTTATAATTCATTTTAGGATACAGGTTGATGAAACCGTAATGTATTTATGCCCTTGTAGCTAACTATCCATCCAAAACCGCTGGTATATAGCACACATAATTTTCAATAATTTATTCCTATTTTCAGAGGATATTTTAAGCTTATTGAACTTATCCAGTACAAGGCATGGTACACATGACTCTAAAATTAGGAGTTCAACTTAACCTTGTCTTAAAAGCCCAACTCAGTAAAATTTGAAAACTCTCCCATGCTGTCAGGAAAGGTTTCACCTGCTGGTGGCGCTGTCAGTTCTTTGGGCTGCAGTACTGGTGTCCACCAGCAGGTGTCTCTCGGCAGTCTGGAGCCGACCTCATCTCCTGCAATCAGGCATCACCTGAGACTGATTGCAGGAGGTGTGTATATATATATATATGCAGATGCTCACACATTTGCCTTGGTATTTTCCTTGAGCCCTGACCTGTATTCACGAATCCTGTACCTTGTGACCTGTATTCCTGAATCCTGTACCTTTACCTTGATTCCTGTGTTCCTGAACCCTGCATTCATTCCTGGGCCCATGTCTTGCAGACTTATCCCTTCCTCCTGTTGTCCTCTAACTGTCTCGTCCTGCTCCCTGTTCTATCTGATTGATCGCTCGTGTATGACCCTGGCTTGATTACGTTTATGATTATATCTTACTCCTGTATTTATGTTTGGTTTAGAGAGCTATTATTTTGTGTCACAGTGGTTGTTTGCTGGTTGGCTTTATTGTTTATGACTTATCCTTTTAATAAATCTTACTATTATCACTTTACATGTGTTTTGGTCTTCCCTACAGCAGTCCAGACATTTCTGACATTTATGACACATGCAGTAGGGCTGTGTCCGCACTGCAAGGGTTAATTGCCTATTTAGTCCAAAAAATGACTTCCTGCGCTTGAGCGTTTGTGCTTTAGGGTTTGATGGACTCTCCACTCATCCAGGTTTCCAGTTGTAGCACAAATGTGCCTTGCCTCAGGACTTTGGGTATCCCTTCATATAACACTATAAAACAAAAAAGAGAGAGCGAACCTACCTAGCGCATTACCATTATATAATTTTTATTGAATAAACAGAACAAGTTATATACTCACAAACGCATGTCATTGACAAGCATGTTATAGAATGCAAACAAGACTGCCTCCAGATCAACATCGTCCAGCTGATGACATGGGAACACTTTTTATCATCCTAAATAGTTACTACATTTAAAGGGACAATCCCTTATCTTCAGAGGCCTTCACTCCTGGTATTTACTTCCCCTATTTGTTTTTTTTTTTTGCTATGGTCCTGCCTCTCACTGCCATTCTCACCTAGGACATTGACGTGTCTAGGGGAGCCACCTCATCCCTTTAAACCCAAACACATATTCATTACAGTTAAAGGCTAACTTAATGCAGATAAGGCACTAAGTGAGTTTAATTACCACCTTAACCACTTGCCAACCAGCCGCTGCAGTTGTACTGCGGCAGAATGGCACGGCTGGGTGAAACAACGTTATGTAACGTCGCTTTGCCCTGTGGCCACCAGGGGCACGCCCCCTGCTCGCCCATGGAGCCGATGTGAGTGCCCGGCAGTCGCGATCACCTGTGGGAATTATTGGGAAAGAAGGGACACCAATTTTGTTTGGGTGCAACGTCAAACGATTTGTCATTTAAAGCGACGCAGTGCCGAATCGCAAAAAGTGCTCTGGTCAGGAAGGGGGTAAAATCTTCCGGGGCTGAAGAGGTTAATCAGCCACAGAACCTGTGTAATTAATATGTGTTTCAAAGGGATGAGTTGGCAACCCTAGACGTGTTCCTTCTCCTGCAGCCTCCTGGGATATCCCCATCACACACGCCAAGAGGCTTCAGGAGCAGGGACTCTTTGCGGCAGGTGGGCGGATCTGACGTATGTCAATGGACCGGCTGTCTGAATCCTGAATCCAGAAAGGGCAGCTGGACTTCTAATGACATCAGAGAAGAAAATAGTAGCACAGGGTCAGTCATTTATTCTGTTTGGTCCCCTGTTCCTGTGCCCACAACTTTGCACTATTACACACTTGGCTGAGTGGGGAATATTTAATGCAGATGTATAGGAAGTATCCCAATAATAAAAGCGTAATAGTAAAAAGAAGACTATGTACAGTACGTGCAATACGTGAGCAGTAGAAATAAATATGCTCTAACAGAAACACTCTAATGGTGTAGAGAGCAATGCCTATTAAACACTATACTAGCCAATCCTAACTAGAACGTACAGTCCAGCAGTAGGCATGTGCAATTAGTTTCAGTTTTTGGTTATTCAGAGATTCAGATGTATCCGAATCTCCAAATGAAATAGCAAAGAATTTAGTTGAAATTCATTTAATTTTGTTTTGCATATAAACTTTCTAATGAAATCCAAATGCTTGGAACTATTCAAATTCAGATTGGTCGAAATGAACAAACTCTGCATAAAGAATAGCTGGTTGTTAAGGAGCGGGCCGGGAAGCCGGCTATCGCATCCTTAACAACTGATGACAGCATAGCCACATGCCAATGTTGAGGGCATTTTGCCTAGTATGGTTCATGAGGGGGCCGCACGCTCCCTTCCCCCTCCTGGCATGACAGGCTGTATGCTCGGATAAGGGTCTGGTATAGATTTTGTGGAGACCCTACGCTGTTTTTTTTTATTTTGCCCCCCCCCCCCCAATCCATACCAGGCCCTTGGGGTCTGGTATGGATTTTATGGGGAAGACAATGCTGTTTTTTTTCTGCATTTTTCTTTGGTGGCATTTTTTTGTTTACATTTCAGCTGTCAGCGGAGGTGATTCATCAGTTGTTAAGGACACGATGGATGGCTTCCCGGCCCGCTCCTCATTCTTTATAAAGAATTCGAATCAGTCAATAATTTTTTTGACTGATCCAAAATCGAATAGTTTCAGAAATGTGGAATTTGTTAGAAAATTTATGAACGAAGAGTAATTAAATGAAACAAAACAAAACTAAATTAATTCTTAAACAAATCAAGAAACTAAATTAGTAACATAATGAATCCATCCAAAATAGCAGCAAGTAATCACCTCTCCCTTTTTGCCCATCCAGCTCACCAAGCCAGCTCAGTCTGTCAGAACTATACTTTCCACAATCCTTGCAGTCCACATCTTGTGTATCTTCCTATTGGGTAGAGGGCGAGCTCAGCACCAACTGTAAGAAAAAGGATGCTTTTAGCCCGGATCAACCTCCAAAGTAGAAATAGTACTAATAAATTACGTATGGACAGATATTCAACCAGGAAAAAAGTGGATGCAGTTTGGGTCGCCTTTTAAGGCATACAAAAATAACAAGGAAAAAGAGATTCCCCAAAAGAAGGCAAAAACCCAAACACAATCTGTCAAAAAACCAACAAATTTATTAAATAAGCTACAAACACCACACAAATATAAAAATGAAGACAATAGTGGGCAATTCAGGGAAGATGTCAATTAACTATAAATTGATAACGTTATCATTAAAAACAACGGAGCCGCGGCCAAACATACCCCATACACACACCAATCACAGCAGCAGATTACTACTAATTAGACAGGTAATGGGATGATATGAGTCCTCAAATCAACAGTATAGATGGTATGGCGGTGTGGGGGTGGGTGGATGAATGCAAGTTGACTTTAGATTAGTTGCAAAGGTTTCAATGTTGTATGAACACCAATAACAAATCAATAGCAGTCCGGGAACTGGACATATAGCATATGCAGGCTGATAGCAATGACCGGCAACATCTACTGTAGGCAATAGTAACTCAGGGCATAACAAGCAAAGCAGTTCATATAGGTGGCAAACAGTGAGGGGGAGCAGGTACGACAAGGCTGCATTGATATTTGTAGATAGGAGTGATACTCTCACCAAATGAATCAGCAGCTCACAGGATCGCTAGCTCTACCCCAAATGATTACTTGTTGATGAAGGAAGTTGCATTTGCTAGTGCCGTCTGATGGGAAAAGTTCCGCTGTATCAATGCCTTCCGTTTCTTCAGAGCTCTGAAGAAACCAGCGGTGATTGGCTGGTGAAACGCGTCAGCACGTGACGTCAGCACGTCCTTTCGGAGCCGCGATCACAGGGCGTTTGAATGTCTTGCCGGGACCTAACAGCTGACGACCGGCCTCTATCATCTGACGGAAGGCATTGATACAGCGGAACTTTTCCCATCAGACGGCACTAGCAAATGCAACTTCCTTCATCAACAAGTAATCATTTGGGGTAGAGCTAGCGATCCTGTGAGCTGCTGATTCATTTGGTGAGAGTATCACTCCTATCTACAAATATCAATGCAGCCTTGTCGTACCTGCTCCCCCTCACTGTTTGCCACCTATATGAACTGCTTTGCTTGTTATGCCCTGAGTTACTATTGCCTACAGTAGATGTTGCCGGTCATTGCTATCAGCCTGCATATGCTATATGTCCAGTTCCCGGACTGCTATTGATTTGTTATTGGTGTTCATACAACATTGAAACCTTTGCAACTAATCTAAAGTCAACTTGCATTCATCCACCCACCCCCACACCGCCATACCATCTATACTGTTGATTTGAGGACTCATATCATCCCATTACCTGTCTAATTAGTAGTAATCTGCTGCTGTGATTGGTGTGTGTATGGGGTATGTTTGGCCGCGGCTCCGTTGTTTTTAATGATAACGTTATCAATTTATAGTTAATTGACATCTTCCCTGAATTGCCCACTATTGTCTTCATTTTTATATTTGTGTGGTGTTTGTAGCTTATTTAATAAATTTGTTGGTTTTTTGACAGATTGTGTTTGGGTTTTTGCCTTCTTTTGGGGAATCTCTTTTTCCTTGTTATTTTTTTCAGCACCAACTGTACACAGCTCTACAATAAAAGTAGTAGTGACTGTGTAAAAGCCTCATCTACAGCCAGACACGGAATCCTTTTCCTGTCAGTGCTGCAGACTGGGCTACATGTGAATCAAGGACAACACTGGATAATACGTAAAAAGGAGGGGGGGGGGGGACTGGGGGTAGGGGGGGGGGTCTTCATAAACAGAACCTGTCACCCAACCTTGTGTTATCAATGAAGTTAAATAATTTAAAAAAAATAGTCAAAAAAAATTGTACTAAAATAAATAAAAATAAATCATTTAAAAAAATGTAACAGTACCCCTGTTCCATCTTCGCATACATGCAAATGCGAAACATGTGTGTAGGTACAACGTGTATATGTAAACAGCGATTTTGCCACACATGCAAGATATCACCACAAATGTTGGAGTGAGAGCAACAATTCTATGGCCAACATTCATGGTCAACTCTAAACTCATAACGTAAAGGTTTTCACCTATTAAAAATTTTAGTTACCATAGTTTATCACCATTTCATGGCAGCACACAATTTTGAGTCTAGATATGTTTGGTATCTAATATATATTCTCGATGCAACCCCATCTTTTATATTTTACCAAAAATTGTGTAACTGGGTGACCACCAGCTGTGTGAATCCTCCCCCCAGTTACTCTTCCCATTGCTTCTTTTCTGGCTCTTGAGCCACCTGTCTTCTCTCACTTCCCTGTTGTGCAGAGCAGCTGTGGCTGTCAGGAAGTGCCCAATGGAAAACACAATGCTGCTGCCCAAGTTGGTGCACGTCTGTGTGCACCGACACACGTGTGCACGTGTGATTCTTGGCACCAAATAGCCTATTTAACCTCTTCCCGACCGGCGCGTACATCGGCAGAATGGCACGGCTGGGCAAATGGACTTATAAAAATCGCAGAGGCGATCAAATACCACCAAAAGAAAGCTCTCTTTGTGGGAAAAAAAGGGCGTCAATTTTGTTTGGGAGACACGTCGCACGACCGCGCAATTGTCAGTTAAAGCGACGCAGTGCCGAATTGCAAAAAACGCTCTGGTCAGGAAGGGGGTAAAATCTTCCGGGGCTGAAGCGGTTAAACAGGATATGCAGACAGTACCAGTGCTGTCTGATCTGCAGCTTTCTGTGACTCCTGCTCCTGTTAATCTGCTCCTGTAATCTACTTCCTGAATGACCCGGCTTGCCTTTGGACTTCCCTTGCTTTTTGCCTGCACCTGACCCCGGCTCGCCTCTGACTGTGATCTTGCCTGCTCCTTTAAACACCACACTGTCCGCCAGTTACCGACTCGGCCTGTGACCCGACCTGCTTGCCTTTTGCACCTGCTCCAGCATCCCCTGCCAGTGCAAAGATCCAGTCTGCCTGCACCTGCCTGTATCCACACACCTCTGGACTGATCCACTGTCTGCCAGCCCCTGCATCTGGGTGTATGTGTGTCCGGATATTGGGTGATCCAGTCTCCAGCCTGTCTGCTGTTCTGATCCTCCTCCCTGCTGGTCCTCATCCCTGCAGCATCAGAAATCTCAGAGCGGACCTTTTAACAGCTGACCCACAAGGCACTCATACCATTCTGCACTCCCGTGCCACCAGTTTGCTCTACCAGGGGCCACGAGTCAGATACATAAGGGAGGTCTTCTTCTGCACTATTGGGCTCATTAGTCAGGTACGTAGGAACGTGACAGTGGCCAACCCTATGCTGCCACTGCTGTACTGTAGATCGGAGCGGATTGAGTGTACAGTCCCCTGCTCTTGCTTCTTCTCCTTCTCCTCCTCCCTTCTGGCAGCAGCCAATCAACAGTGGCGCAATGGACTTGCTGTGCAGCACTTAGGATCATAGGAGGTGTAGTCCAAAAAGGAGAGCTGTGCAATGGAGGCTATGGAGTACGAATTCCAATTCTCACAAATCTCCTATAAAACTAAACTAACACAGACACCACAACCAAAGAGTGGTAAACTGCAATACATTACATATTTTTTCTTGGATTTAAATGCTTTAAACGTGGTACAAAGGTGATGGATTCGCAGTCAGCATCACAATTGCTAAAACCACAGCAATGAAATGACTCACTTCATATGCATTTACAAGAAACCGCATTCCTTTGAGTTCATGGTATATATGAGATTCAGAGGTTAGTGTAATAAATAGGTTAAACCACTGCTAAAGTCAAATTGGCCTTCAGCAGACACTTTGAGGTTGGAATGTTAAAAAAGGCGGCTACAGTATTAGGTAGGCAACAGGCTGCCCCTTGTTTCACCTTTACAACTCTGAATTAATACATTCCTGTTATCTCACAACATTCAGTAACAGCATCATTGTTTTTAAATCAGTACTTTTTCTCATTTAAAAGCAGCCATTGTGTTTTGGTTTAGTGACTTTGTCTAGACTGAAATGATGTCATCAGTCTTCTGCAGGCAAGAGAAAGCATTTCCTTAGTCTCCTCCCTTTTAGTGATCAGACTGCAATATTGTAGCTTTGTAGCAAGTTACAATTAATGATGAACTAAGGTTTACTTGGGAAGCTGTCACAAGACATTGTCCAAATATGGCCATATTAGGTTAATGATGTCATCAGCATCCCCGTCCCTTTCTTAAACGTGGTTGTCGGTCAGGGAATTTCCTGACGGAAGCTGATTAGCCTGGCAGCCTGTTATCATGTGACAACTTCTCATGGGTTCAGGCCAAATTATGTTCAGCTTAAACCTTAGCTCACCAGCAGTCACAAGGGGAGATACTGCAGAATAGGGTTGATCCGTGTCAGATATTTGTAAGTACAGCAAGAACTGCACATGCACCAGCAGTGATTGCATCATTTCTAGGTAAGCATCTCAGTCCAAGAAGTAAATGCTCCTTGTGCCCCTTTCCCATTTGTTAAAGTAAACCTAGCATCAGATATTTTTCATGTTAAGTGTATGAAAGAAAATTATTGTGCATTCCAAATTCCTACAGGTATTTACACCATCTCAAAGGGATTATACTGCTTTCTCTGACAATGCATTCATATCACCTTTTCATCATATGAACTTTTCAGGCATTATCTATGGTCAGCATCTATCTCTTGGATTGACATGTTGGTTCAGGGTTGAAACAATCATGGAAATCCTGATGCCTGTGTAATTCTTGGTTGTGTTCAGAAATGTCTCACACCGATCGCCCTCCTACAAACTTACAATAATACAGTTTTATTGCTGAGAGACTGAAAAAAATGTTCCCTCCTGCTTGCAGCAGTCTAATGATATCACCTCATCCTTGACATAGTCACTTTACTGGACCTCAATGATTACTTTTAGTTGATAAATTATCTTGGTGACCAAGGGGAGCAGTGACGTCACTCCCTCAGACACATGACAGTGCTTTGGTGCAGAGATGAAAACAAAAAACAAACAGGGCGCTGAACTCAGATTTTCAAAGTGTCACTGAAACTGTCACTGGGTACACTGGCTCCAGTTTGCCAGCACTCAACAAAATGGGATCACCCAATGAGAGCACCAAAAAAATGTCCAAGGGTCCAAGGCAACTTAATAGTACAACTAAAACTGATTCATAGCAAAATAGAGTCAATGCATGTCAGGGGGGCCAAACACACACCCCCTTCATCAGGGATACAAAAGAAGTACAAATCCAAAAGTAATTACAACTACCTTTATATTTGTACACAGTTTGTAGCCCTAATGAAGGGGGAATGTGTTTGACTCCTGAAAATGTGTTGGCTCTATTCTGCTAAGAATCTATTTCATCAATAAATTACCTTGGACTCTTGGATGTTTGTTTGTTGTGCTCACTGGAGTGTATGTGTGTTGTTCTTGAGATTGGCTGATTGACCCAAGCACTGTCACAGTGGAGGAGGTTTCATGCTCCCCCATACCTGGTTGTTGTGGAGCAATGGGGGAGCACTAGTAAAGTGAGTATAACTGGCTCTGGGAGGGCCCTTTGAATAAAAACTGTTAATTTGCCCTGCCTGGTTCCCTCCTGCATTATGTTTTCTGGATGACTGACATAAAGAATGCATTCAGCAGGTCAAGACAACTTCATACTCATACCGAGTTAATAACTTATAAAGTTTTAAAGCCCTTGTATTAGTATGGTTGCTAGGCAAGTAGCAATTTGAAAAGCAGAAATCAGTAATGTTAGCCTTCATACTTCCCATGGCTTCCCTTTAAAATGTGACTCATTTTGATCAAGATAAAGAAATAGAAAAACATAACTTTTTCCTCAAATCTACAGAAGAAGTCACTCGGTATGCATTAATCACTGGGTGCAGATACTGTGAGGATGGGACAGAGAGCCCTATATAGTGTAAGGTCCACCTTTTCCTCTTTACCTTGCAGTGGTTTGGTACCTGTTAGCTAGTGTTTTTCTTTATCCTTCCTGGTATGATCATGCCTATTAAGTTTCCATAATTGTTTTCCATCACAGTACCAGACCCGATGCAGGATATATTTGTAGTAGAGGCCCACAGTTTACAGATACTTTATATTGTGGTGGTGGAACCATGTCTGTTATCTCATTTATATCCATTGATACCTGTTGTGGTTGTATTATGCCGCGTACACACGATCGCACATTCCAATAACAAAATCCATTTTCTTTTTGCAACGGATGTTGGCTCAAACTTGTCTTGCATACACACGGTCACACAAATGTTTTTGGAAATTCCGATCGGCAAGAACGCGCTGACGTACAACACGTACGACGGGACTAGAAAAAGGAAGTTCAATAGCCAGTGCGCCACCCTGCTAATCTCATGTTAGTAGAAGTTTGGTGGGAGACGATTCACGCTTTTCTGCCTTGTGCTTTTCAGATTGTTACTGCTCTTCAGTTTGTGCTTGTGGGTTCATATCTGGTATAGTACGTATTTGATTTTCAGTGCGTTCTTGTCCGCTCGTTTCTGATTTTCAGCTCGCTCTTCTCAGGCCTTTCTGATTTTCAGTGCGTTCTGTTAGTTCATTCTGACCAGCCGACCGTTTTCTAGTAATGTTGCAAATACTTACTCGTCGTAGAGTTCATGCTATGCAGGGGCTTGGTGTTGGGGTTCTTACTTTGACCCAAGCCCAGTCCATGAACAGGGCGGGGAGGAGTTCATGGGCGAAGAATTAGTTGCTCCAGCATGACCAATTCTCTCATATGTCTTTGTTGCAGATGATCCGTGAGAATAATCCTGATGATTTCAGGAATTATATCCGGGTGACAGACCCCGTTTTTCACCGTTTGTTGGCTTTGCTGTCCCCTTATATTATGAAGCAGGACACCTGCATGCGGCAAGCCATCACTCCCAAGCAGAGGCTTGTCGCCACCTGCAGGACATCAAGTTCTCTACAGGCATCTCCCCCCAGGCTCTGGGGATCAATATTCCAGAGACCTGTTCTGCCATCATTCAGGTCCTGCAGAAGGACTATATTAGGGTAAGATTTCTCCTTTAACATCACATTCTATGTATTTAATGTTTGCTAATGTATTGTATTTCTTTCATCATTCCCTAATTACCATGATTGGAATATGCTGTGAATGTCCCCTTTGTTCTCGTGCATGCTGGAAGCTTTTAAACTTCCTTTTTTTTATTATTATTGTTATTTTATAGGATTTATATAGCGCCAACAGTTTACGTAGCGCTTTACAACTTGAGGGTAGACAGTACAAATACAATACACTTTAATACAGTAGGAATCAGAGGGCCCTGCTCCTTAGAGCTTACAACCTAAGAGGGAAGGTCAAGAGATAGAAGAGGTAATAACTGTGGGTGATGTGCTGATTGAGAAGATAAATGTACAGTTGTTAGGTGGGGGCCAGATAGGCTTCTCTGAAGAGATGAGTTTTCAGGGATCGTCTGAAAGTGGATAAAGTAGGAGAAAATCGTACAGATTGGGGTAGAGCATTCCAGAGGATGGGAGAGGCTCTGGAGAAGTCCTGAAGGCGAGCATGGGATGAGGTGACAAGGGAGTTTGAGAGCAGGAGGTCTTGGGAGGAGCGAAGAGAACAATTAGATTGGTATTTTGAGACTAGGTTAGAGATGTAGCTGGAGGCCAGGTTGTGGATGGCTTTGTGAGTTATAGTTAGTATCTTGAATTTAATTTGGTGACTGAGTGGCAGCCAATGGAGGGATTGGCAGAGGGGTATAGCAGACGCTGAGCGATTTGTGAAGTGGATGAGCCTGGCAACCGCGTTCATGATGGACTGAAGTGGGGATAGCCTATTTAGAGGTAAGCCAATGAGGAGGGAGTTGCAGTAGTCAAGGCGGGAGATGACCAGGGAGTGGATTAGAAGCTTTGTGGTGACATTGGTTAGGAAGGGGCGTATCTTGGAGATGTTGTGGAGGTTGAGGCGGCAAATTTTGGATAGTGATAGAATGTACAGTACAGTGTGTATTTATATTTTTGTATTATGACACTTCTTACCTGTCCAGTGGGCTGCCAATAGTGTAAGTAATGAGGGGCTGGCCAAAGTTAAACACATTATTTATGCATTCAGCTCTCAATGAAGTGGAAAGGGATACCTGTCCAAAACATCTCCCCCCCCTAAAATTTTTAGTGGGCCATCAGAGAGGGTGAGGAATCTGATAAGTGGACTTTATATATTTGTCTTTAAATACTCCTTCAAATAAATGTTAATACTGATGTTGGCCAAGAATGTTTGTGTTTAATCTGCTTCTTTATGTGCAAAATTACTATTTTTTATTTTCTTGTTTGACTCCACAGTTTCCTTCAACGCCACAGGAATGGCAGACTGTGGCATCCCAATTTGCCCAGCGGTGGGACTTTCCCAACTGCGGAGGGGCAATTGATGGGAAACACGTCCACATAGTCCCACCCCCCAACACGGGGTCATACTATTACAACTATAAGGGGTTTAATAGTATTGTAATGTTGGCGGTGGTGTCGACGACATATGAGTTTCTCTATGTGGACATGGGGAAGAATGGCCAGATGTCGGATGGTGGAGTCATCGCCCAGACCGAGTTCTACAGACAGCTCCAGAATGGTGGCTTGGGATTGCCACCTGCTGAAGATAATGTGGAAGGACTCCTGTTTGTCTTTGTCACTGATGAAGCATTTGGGCTAGGTGATCAGTTGATGCGGCCGTTCCCGATGAGGACCCTCACCCTGGACCAGAGGGTTTTTAACTACCAGCTGGCCAGAGCAGAAGAGTGGTGGAGAACGATTTCGGGATAATGGCCAGTCGGCTCCTTCTATTCCTTACGGCAATCAACATGGCGGAATATAAACTTAACCATATAATCCTTGCATGCTGCATTCTCCACAACTATTTAAGGATAAATTTAGTGAACTATGTGGCCTCAGTTGGGCCTGAGGCCGGACTTCAAGAAGAAACCCAGACGGCGCTTGAAGCTGGCCGTCCTGGCTTGCCCCCCGAAAGGGCCCGCGAGGTCCGTATCAAAAAATATATGGAGTACTTTGCGGGTGGGGGGGCCATTGATATGCCAGAAAATGTTTAATAAACATTTTTAATACATTTTTTTAGTTAAACTGAAATAAGATTTCCTTTGATTTACTCCTTGTGTTTCTTTTAGCTGTCTCTTAGGTTATCCAATGGGCTTTTCTTTTTGGCCATTTTCTTCAATAGTGCAAACGTAATTTATTTGATACATGAGGTGACAATCTCTTCTTCAGCAAACTATTATGTTGTGGGTCTGCTACACACACACCTTGTTTATGTTGTTAATGTATGTAATGCATTCAGCACCATAAATTAATTTTTGTTAGTCACAAAAATGGCCTGATTGTCGCAAATTAACCACTTGACGACCGCCTCACGCCGATGTACGTCGGCAAGGTGGCACGGACAGGCAAAATCACGTACATGGTACGTGATTTGCCTTCCGCGGGTGGGGGGTCCGATCGGACCCCCCCCCGCCGCCCGAGGCGGTCCCGTTTTGTCCCCCGGCGATCGGAGACGAGGGGGAGGCCATCCGTTCGTGGCCCCCCCCCTCGCGATCGCCGCCGGCCAATGGGAACACTCCTTTGCTGCTGTATGCTAAACAGCAGCAAAGGAAATGATGTCATCTCTCCTCGGGTCGGTAGTTTCCGTTCCGGCCCGAGGAGAGACGACATGTGAGTGACTGCACCAACACACACACACACAGTAGAACATGCCAGGCACACATTACACCCCGATCCCCCCCCCCCGATCGCCCCCCGATCCCCCCCCCGATCACCCCCCCCCCTGTCACAAACTGACACCAGCAGTTTTTTTTTTTTTTTCTGATTACTGCATAGTGTCAGTTTGTGACAGTTACTGTGTTAGCACAGTTACTGTTACCCCCCTGTAGGTCTAGGGTACCCCCCTAACCCCCCCTAATAAAGTTTTAACCCCTTGATCACCCCCCGTCACCAGTGTCACTAAGCGATCATTTTTCTGATCGCTGTATTAGTGTCGCTGGTTCCGCTAGTTAGTGAGGTAAATATTTAGGTTCGCCGTCAGCGTTTTATAGCGTCAGGGACCCCCATATACTACCTAATAAATGTTTTAACCCCTTGATTGCCCCCTAGTTAACCCTTTCACCACTGATCACCGTATAACCGTTACGGTTGACGCTGGTTAGTTTGTTTATTTTTTATAGTGTCAGGGCACCCGCCGTTTATTACCGAATAAAGGTTTAGCCCCCTGATCGCCCGGCGGTGATATGCGTCGCCCCAGGCAGCGTCAGATTAGCGCCAGTACCGCTAACACCCACGCACGCAGCATGCGCCTCCCTTAGTGGTATAGTATCTGATCGGATCAATATCTGATCCGATCAGATCTATACTAGCGTCCCCAGCAGTTTAGGGTTCCCAAAAACGCAGTGTTAGCGGGATCAGCCCAGATACCTGCTAGCACCTGCGTTTTGCCCCTCCGCCCAGCCCACCCGAGTGCAGTATCGATCGATCACTGTCACTTACAAAACACTAAACGCATAACTGCAGCGTTCGCAGAGTCAGGCCTGATCCCTGCGATCGCTAACAGTTTTTTTGGTAGCATTTTGGTGAACTGGCAAGCACCAGCCCCAGGCAGCGTCAGGTTAGCGCCAGTAGCGCTAACACCCACGCACGCACCGTACACCTCCCTTAGTGGTATAGTATCTGATCGGATCAATATCTGATCTGATCAGATCTATACTAGCGTCCCCAGCAGTTTAGGGTTCCCAAACACGCAGTGTTAGCGGGATCAGCCCAGATACCTGCTAGCACCTGCGTTTTGCCCCTCCGCCCGGCCCAGCCCAGACCACCCAAGTGCAGTATCGATCGATCACTGTCACTTACAGAACACTAAACGCATAACTGCAGCGTTCGCAGAGTCAGGCCTGATCCCTGCGATCGCTAACAGTTTTTTTGGTAGCGTTTTGGTGAACTGGCAAGCACCAGCCCCAGGCAGCGTCAGGTTAGCGCCAGTACCGCTAACACCCACGCACGCACCGTACACCTCCCTTAGTGGTATAGTATCTGAACGGATCAATATCTGATCCGATCAGATCTATACTAGCGTCACCAGCAGTTTAGGGTTCCCAAAAACGCAGTGTTAGCGGGATCAGCCCAGATACCTGCTAGCACCTGCGTTTTGCCCCTCCGCCCGGCCCGGCCCAGCCCACCCAAGTGCAGTATCGATCGATCACTGTCACTTACAAAACTCTAAACGCATAACTGCAGCGTTCGCAGAGTCAGGCCTGATCCCTGCGATCGCTAACAGTTTTTTTGGTAGCGTTTTGGGGAACTGGCAAGCGCCAGCGGCGTAGTACACCCCGGTCGTAGCCAAACCAGCACTGCAGTAACACTTGGTGACGAGGCGAGTCCCATAAGTGCAGTTCAAGCTGGTGAGGTGGCAAGCACAAGTAGTGTCCCGCTGACACCAAAAAGACGAACACAGGCCCGTCGTGCCCATAATGCCCTTCCTGCTGCATTCGCCAATCCTAATTGGGAACCCACCGCTTCTGCAGCGCCCGTACTTCCCCCATTCACATCCCCAACCAAATGCAGTCGGCTGCATGAGAGGCATTTTTATGTCCTCCCGAGTACCCCTACCCAGCGAACCCCCCAAAAAAGATGTTGTGTCTGCAGCTAGCGCGGATATAGGCGTGACACCCGCTATTATTGTCCCTCCTGTCCTGACAATCATGGTCTTTGCATTGGTGAATGTTTTGAACGCTACCATGCACTAGTTGAGTATTAGCGTAGGGTACAGCATTGCACAGACTAGGACACACTTTCACAGGGTCTCCCAAGATGCCATCGCATTTTGAGAGACCCGAACCTGGAACCGGTTACAGTTATAAAAGTTAGTTACAAAAAAAGTGTAAAAAAAAAAAAATATATAAAATAAAAAAAATAGTTGTCGTTTTATTGTTCTCTCTCTCTCTATTCTCTCTCTATTGTTCTGCTCTTTTTTTTTACTGTATTCTATTCTGCAATGTTTTATTGTTATTGTTATTATGTTTTATCATGTTTGTTTTTCAGGTATGTAATTATTTATACTTTACTGTTTACTGTGCTTTATTGTTAACCATTGTTAACCATTTTTTTGTCTTCAGGTACGCCATTCACGACTTTGAGTGGTTATACCAGAATGATGCCTGCAGGTTTAGGTATCATCTTGGTATCATTCTTTTCAGCCAGCGGTCGGCTTTCATGTAAAAGCAATCCTAGCGGCTAATTAGCCTCTAGACTGCTTTTACAAGCCGTGGGAGGGAATGCCCCCCCCCCACCGTCTTTCGTGTTTTTCTCTGGCTCTCCTGTCTCAACAGGGAACCTGAGAATGCAGCCGGTGATTCAGCCAGCTGACCATAGAGCTGATCAGAGACCAGAGTGGCTCCAAACATCGCTATGGCCTAAGAAACCGGAAGCTACGAGCATTTCATGACTTAGATTTCGCCGGATGTAAATAGCGCCATTGGGAAATTGGGGAAGCATTTTATCACACCGATCTTGGTGTGGTCAGATGCTTTGAGGGCAGAGGAGAGATCTAGGGTCTAATAGACCCCAATTTTTTCAAAAAAGAGTACCTGTCACTACCTATTGCTATCATAGGGGATATTTACATTCCCCGAGATAACAATAAAAATGATTAAAAAAAAAAAATATGAAAGGAACAGTTTAAAAGTAAGATTAAAAAAGCAAAAAAATAATAAAGAAAAAAAAAAAAAAAAAAAAGCACCCCTGTCGCCCCCTGCTCTCGCACTAAGGCGAACGCAAGCGGCGGTCTGTCGTCAAACGTAAACAGCAATTGCACCATGTGAGGTATCACCGCGAAGGCCAGATCGAGTGCAGTAATTTTTCCAGTAGACCTCCTCTGTAAATCTAAAGTGGTAACCTGTAAAGGCTTTTAAAGGCTTTTAAACATGTATTTATTTTGTTGCCACTGCACGTTTGTGCGCAATTTTAAAGCATGTCATGTTTGGTATCCATGTACTCCGCCTAAGATCATCTTTTTTATTTCATCAAACATTTGGGCAATATAGTGTGTTTTAGTGCATTAAAATTTAAAAAAAGTGTGTTTTTTCCCCAAAAAATGCGTTTGAAAAATCGCTGCGCAATTACTGTGTGAAAAAAAAAAATGAAACACCCACCATTTTAATCTGTAGGGCATTTGCTTTAAAAAAATATATAATGTTTGGGGGTTCAAAGTAATTTTTTTGCAAAAAAAAATAACTTTTTCATGTAAACAATAAGTGTCAGAAAGGGCTTTGTCTTCAAGTGGTTAGAAGAGTGGGTGATGTGTGACATAAGCTTCTAAATGTTGTGCATAAAATGCCAGGACAGTTCAAAACCCCCCCAAATGACCCCATTTTGGAAAGTAGACACCCCAAGCTATTTGCTGAGAGTCATGTCGAGTCCATGGAATATTTTATATTGCGACACAAGTTGCGGGAAAGAGACAAATTTTTTTTTTTTTTTGCACAAAGTTGTCACTAAATGATATATTGCTCAAACATGCCATGGAAATATGTGAAATTACACCCCAAAATACATTCTGCTGCTTTTCCTGAGTACGGAGATACCACATGTGTGAGACTTTTTGGGAGCCTAGCCGCGTACGGGACCCCGAAAACCAAGCACCGCCTTCAGGCTTTCTAAGGGCGTGAATTTTTGATTTCACTCTTCACTGCCTATCACAGTTTCGGAGGCCATGGAATGCCCAGGTGGCACAACCCCCCCCCCAAATGACCCCATTTTGGAAAGTAGACACCCCAAGCTATTTGCTGAGAGGTATAGTGAGTATTTTGCAGACCTCACTTTTTGTCACAAAGTTTTGAAAATTGAAAAAAGAAAAAAAAAAATGTTTTTTCTTGTCTTTCTTCATTTTCAAAAACAAATGAGAGCTGCAAAATACTCACCATGCCTCTCAGCAAATAGCTTGGGGTGTCTACTTTCCAAAATGGGGTCATTTGGGGGAGGTTTGTGCCACCTGGGCATTCCATGGCCTCCGAACCTGTGATAGGCAGTAAAGAGTGAAATCAAAAATTTTCACCCTTAGAAATCCTGAAGGCAGTGATTGGTTTTCGGGGTCCCGTACGCGGCTAGGCTCCCAAAAAGTCCCACACATGTGGTATCCCCATACTCAGGAGAAGCAGCTAAATGTATTTTGGGGTGCAATTCCACATATGCCCATGGCCTGTGTGAGAGCAATATATCATTTAGTGACAACTTTATGAAAAAAAAAAAAAAAAAAAAGTGTCACTTTCCCGCAACTTGTGTCAAAATATAAAATATTCCATGGACTCAATATGCCTCTCAGCAAATAGCTTGGGGTGTCTACTTTCCAAAATGGGGTCATTTTGGGGGGTTTTGTGCCACCTGGGCATTCCATGGCCTCCGAAACTGTGATAGGCAGTGAAGAGTGAAATCAAAAATTTACACTCTTAGAAATCCTGAAGGCGGTGATTGGTTTTCGGGGCCCCGTACGCGGCTAGGCTCCCAAAAAGTCCCACACATGTGGTATCCCCATACTCAGGAGAAGCAGCTGAATGTATTTTGGGGTGCAATTCCACATAGGCCCATGGCCTGTGTGAGCAATATATCATTTAGTGACAACTTTTTGTAAATATTTTTTTTTTTTTTGTCATTATTCAATCACTTGGGACAAAAAAAATAAATATTCAATGGGTTCAACATGCCTCTCAGCAATTTCCTTGGGGTGTCTACTTTCCAAAATGGGGTCATTTGGGGGGGTTTTGTACTGCCCTGCCATTTTAGCACCTCAAGAAATGACATAGGCAGTCATAAACTAAAAGCTGTGTAAATTACAGAAAATGTACCCTAGTTTGTAGACGCTATAACTTTTGCGCAAACCAATAAATATACGCTTATTGACATTTTTTTTACCAAAGACATGTGGCCGAATACATTTTGGCCTAAATGTATGACTAAAATTTAGTTTATTGGATTTTTTTTATAACAAAAAGTAGAAAATATAATTTTTTTTCAAAATTTTCGGTCTTTTTCCGTTTATAGCGCAAAAAATAAAAACCGCAGAGGTGATCAAATACCATCAAAAGAAAGCTCTATTTGTGGGAAGAAAAGGACGCAAATTTCGTTTGGGTACAGCATTGCATGACCGCGCAATTAGCAGTTAAAGCGACGCAGTGCCAAATTGGAAAAAGACCTCTGGTCCTTAGGCAGCATAATGGTCCGGGGCTCAAGTGGTTAAAAAGCACTGTGGGAGTTATTTACTAAATGAAAATGCACTTTGCACACCAAGTGCACTGCCAAAGTGCACTTGAAACTGCACTTGTAGTGCACTAAAAGTGCACTCGTAGTGCAAAGTGGATTTGCCTTTAGTAAATAACCCCCATTGACCCTGTAAACACCAACTTAGTCCAAAAACTGCTATTGAGCATTGAAAGAAGAATCCACACATTGTTGAGTAGAAAACGTTTACTCTGTGCACATTCACATGTGCGTTAGAAAAGTTTTTTTGAACAAACCAACATACTTTCGGAATAACATTTTTGGTTTTGACAGTACAAATAGCCTTTTTAGTGTTAAACAGGCATGTTTAAAACCATAAAACAATACACAACTCAGGAACTTACAAAGTTCAACTTTGATAAAGTGAAGGCAATATCAGACATTAGTATGTCCAAACTGTGTTGATTTTGCCTTCATCAGATGGGGTGATGTCACCCCTGTGAAAACCAAATTTTGAAGATGCACACAAATTGAGAGTCAAAATGGGGATTTCCCTCCTGATCCCATGTCTAATGTCAACATGTGCTAGCTCCCATCATGGAGGATTAATGGACGTGTTTCGGGGGTGCAACCCCTTCCTCTCACCTACTCGAGTTGCGAGGAAGGGGTTGCACCCACAAAATGCGTACGTTGATTATCCCGTGATGGCAGATAGCACATGTTGACACACTGTGTGCATCTTCAAAATTTGGCTTTCAATATACTTCAAAAAAGATTCTAAAATCTTCAAAATATAATCAAATTGAAGAATTTTGCTGTGTTTTCGATTCTGCCTAAAACATCAATGATGTTTTTCAACATCATTGATGTCTTCCTTGATCTTCTGTAAATCACGATTGCACACCATGATCTCCCCGATGAGGATCTGTGCACTTGCACTTGTGAAATGAGTTTCTTCTTCCACAACATCCACATCACCTAAAATTAAAAAACACACCATGTATTAAACATATGCAGGCATACATCTATTACCTGAAGCTGTGGTCTCAGACACTCACCTGTTGGGTTCACTATTTTGCCCACTTCATAAACCTCTCCTTCCTCCACATCCTCTGGTTGTGGTGTTGGTATTTCCCCTTCTTTATGAGGTTGGGGGTCCCTGGTGTCCTCAGATGTCCCGAGTCTTTTCTCCCCTATGTGAATAAAAAAAGGTATACTTAGCACACAGATATTTGAGGGCAGAAATAGGAATCGGAACATTGCTTGGAATTGTCGTACAATTGTCTTTTTGGGCAGAGTTCCAAGCTGAAGACATTTTTTTCCCTTTCTAAAGCTGGAAAACTTACCTTTTTTGTACAATTTTCACACATGGAGAGGCCCCTAGTATCCACTGGAGCACCTGTGTGGGACACCCTAAAAAGGGTGTTCTGGTGTCCCACACTAGTGCTCCTGCATCCAGATGTGTAAACAGCTGCTGAGTGTCCTCTCCTTACACTGAATCAAGTTTACATTTCATTCTACTTGCAAAGCCATCTAGAGAACAATGTTCTAAACTTCTTTTAATACAAATAGGCCTGAACAAATGTAGTTAACCTGGCAAAAATATTGTATTAGTGGGCGAACGAACGATGTTTACTACGAACGATTATGTGCCCATGAACCAGAAAGTTGCCATTTTAAACTGTACAACAGTAAAGAAAAACAGAAAGTATGTGGCCTCATAGAGCAATAAAATTATTTATGGTATAAATCGATAAAATGTACCATCATCCAAATTCATTTGAGAAGGATCATTTGGGAGTATGGGCCCCACCCCAAACTCACCTAGGAAGAAGAGGCAAGTGGACTATTGCGGTACATACAAAAGAGATAATCATATATAGTACGACTCACTGATAAAAATTCACAAGATTTATTTATACAAAAATAGCAAAAAAACAACAAGACATTAAAAAGGTTCAGATGATATGATATTTCAACATGTTTCGTGGATTTACCGCTTCATCAGGACAATACATCTGCGGACATAGATAGAAATACAATAATGGGTTACATATAGAGAATTTTTACAAGTTTAAAGAATGGGCAGGGTAGAGTAAGGTAATAGGGACTGCTTACCTGAGCCTCAGAGAGTGTGCAACAGCAAGGCGGCCCAGCTAGGTCTCCCCCGGCGATTGGGAAGGGGATATGAAACACCAGCAAACATCTAAGTGGAACAATATCAAGACGTATATTCGGGTAATCAAGTCAAGCGGGTGCCAAACATAAGGGTGATGTGGTTGTGAAAAGACACACCAACACATGTGAACACATAAACGTGAAAGATATGGTGAGGTATGGGAGGAAGAACAAAAGAAGGCAAGGAAAACAGAAGAAGATCATGCATGATTGGGAAAGGAAAGGGAAAGAAAATGAAGATAAGAAACGTGAAAGAAAAGTAAAGGAGGAGAGAGGGAAGAGAGAGTTAAATATGTAAAGAACAAAAGAAAGAAGGGGAAAACAAAAAATACCACCTTTTTGGTTTTCTCACCTTTTGCTGGTTCTTTAGATTACTTTTTGTTTTCCTCTTCTTTCTTTTGTTCTTTCCATATTTTACTACGGCGTGTGTGTCCACCTTTTGCTATAAGCGTACCCAATCTTCCTTTATTTCACATGCAAATCTGCGAATGACATATGGAGAAGCCTATGCAGTTTCACCTATCAATAGAATCATGGAAAGGACGTCACTCTTTTATTTCCCTTACATGGGACTATATCACACTCTATAGAGGAGCATTGCAGTTGAAATTTTTGTTCACCACGGACTGTCTGTTTGTTTTTTTTGGTCACAAAAACCTTATATGTTTTTTATTGGTATTTATTTATTTTTTGTCATTCACTGCACACTGATTTTGTGATTTATTTTATGTTATACTTACTAGACATTGGCTTCTCATCTATGAACGCCCATTGGTCCTGTACTTATTCCTGGGGGCCACTCTGGGGATTGTGTATATCACATTAGCGCTGCATTTTTTTATGTCTTTTGGTAATTACACAGTTCACTACACTGTTGATGCTGGCTGCTGATCTACTGTTTCACAAATTCACTAGTAGCGCAACTTTTTTCACTTATACCTACCAATAATCATTAACATGTTCTGGCAGCCGCCCTGTCTGTGGCAGGTGAACCACCCATTTTTTAATAAGCTAAAAAAGAGGAAGGCAGCTCTGGAGAAACTGCTTGAATTTGTGAAGCCGATGATCCCCACGGAAGACATCACCTATTTGAAGGCCAAAATTGATGGCATGAGGAGTACTTATCTTAGGGAGCGAAAGAAGGTCCAGAATTCCCAGAGATCAGGAGCAACAGATGACGTTTATGTCCCCAGGCTGTGGTACTATGACAGACTGCGTTTTCTGTCAGACCAGAGTGAACCCAGGCAATCACTATCCACTCTTCCTTCAAGGCTTACTTCCACCTCAGCTGAGGCTTCCGATGTCCAACCTGGGCATTCCAGGCAGGAAGATGTGGAGGAGCCCAGCTTGAGTCAGGTATAGCATTGTTCAACATATTTCTTGTCGTAAAATTAATGATGTTAACTAGATGTTATTATTGATCACTAATTTCTAATTTAACAAAGTGGTTTACATATCAATAGACAGCAGTGGCCAAAAAGGATTGGGACAAGAAAGAAAAATGCTGGGGTCAGAATGATAGTCTTTTCTATTTGTTAACATTCAATTTGCAACAGTCATGAGCTGAAAATTGTGTGTGATTGATGAACAAAAAACTAAAAATGTCCCTTTTTCATACACAGGAAAGCCTCAGCCAGGAGGTGGCGGGTGTAAGTGGCAGCCAAGAGGTCGACCATCATCCTCCTCCTCCACCCCTTGCCACAACTCCAACACCAGAGCCACAGCCTGGAAGGAAGCGTCTAAGGAAGACAAGAGTGTGATAGTCTGGGTTCAGTCTGGTCTAGCAAAAGATGCAGGCTGTTGTATGACCACAGCCTGGGGACATATATATGTCATCTGCTGCTGTTCCTGATCTCTTGGAGTCCTGGACTGGATTGTGCTCACTATTATATGGACTCCTCAGGCCACCAATTTTGCCTGTAAAATAGTTGATGTGTGCCCTGGGGTACAAAGTACAAAGGCTTCGCCAATTTCACCAGTTTCTCCAGTGTTGCCTTCCTCTTTATTTTCTTATGACCCCCAAATAAATGTCTATTTTTGATTCACAACTACTTGCCTATGTGTTTTACTTCAAAAAGGACAGTTTGTTTGTGAGTAGGCAGGTACATTTCCTAAATACAATGTCAAATTAACAAGGAACACCAACCAACCTCCTTGAGGTTAAAAAATACAAGATAACAATGGTGTTGTGGTAACTTGACACACAAAACGAAAAAAAAAATATTATGGAGATCACTAGAAAAAAAAACAGGAGATCTTGATAAAAAAAAAAAAAACACTATAAAAATAAATACAAAACATTATTATGGAGATCTGACGAAAAAATAACTAATATTATTCAGGAGATCACGAGAAATAATAAAGAAATCAGTTTGTCAGAACTGTTTGTGAATATCAGCAGCAAAACAACTTCATTATTCTAGCATTATAAAGAAGAAGAGAATGCGCTGCATTAAAAGATTTTAAAATTTGCAGCTTGACGAATGTGCTATCTCCATTACGAACACCAGTTTTAGCAGAATGAGCGCTTCGGTCTTGTACTTGACCACACGCTCGGAATTTACGAGAACGGATTTTGTTGTCGGAAAATTTGAGATCCAGATCTCAAGTTTTGTTTGTCGGAAATTCTGATGGAAAATGTCCGATGGAGCCTACACACGGTCTGAATTTCCGACAACAAGCTCCCATCGAACATATGTTGTCAGAAATTCCGACCGTGTACGCGGCATTACTGTTTATTTTTGAATTTCATCAACTGGTTTGTCATGTCATATTGTTATGTTCTATTGGGTACCTTTTAATTAAAAAAAATATATATATACTTATATACTTTGTTCGAAGAGACTGTCTTACATTCAGCAGGTCAAGTGATTATATACTGTATATATGAATAAAATCAACTAGCACCTCTCCCTCAGTGCCATCCTTTGGCAAAAACAATGCAACAATTGCATGACCCTCCACCAAGGAGAGACAGGAAGACTGACCTCTTCACATTTTCCCTTTTTGTATGTTAATGATGCCCTGTTATGTGCATTCAAGCTGGTCTCCAAAAAGCCTTGTACAAATTACTTTATATTTATGCATTGAGATTACTGACTTGAGGTATAAGCAAATAGTAGTTATTGTATGGTGTACTTAATGTTTTTAAAAATTTGTGTCCATATGGCCTTTCAAGTGCTTTCCATTTTTGATGTGGTCATAAATGGCTCACCTCATGGACAGTGCATTTTCCAAGAAGCATTTAACTTGGAGTAAACATTTAAACAAGCACTTAATGGTATAATGGTTTACTGATTTAATTGCCTATATGTTCTTTACTGTTTGTTTTGTTCACTGGAACATGATATGTGGACTGATGTAAATGGTACATATATATATGAGATTGTCTAAATTTGGAAAAGATTAACACAGATAAATCGGTGCATTTACTAGGGAAACGAATAACAAAGATAAATTTTACAACACATTGCTTAGGGAAAGTGGCCTGTATTTGAAATATTCTTTTTACATATTCCATTTACTCAGCACCTCATACTATGGGCTATCTAAATTGGAAGGTTGGGCTCATTTGAAGAAATAGCTAGCAGTAGTTAGTCATATTCAGCTGGACTTGTTCTGTAATGTTGACGATATTGCGTAGCTTTTCCAAGCCCTTCAGTTCTAATGGGTGTCAGGAAGTTACCCCACCATTTATATCTACACAGGTAGCACAGACACCCTAACCTAATGACCATGGAATGTGTAGATGTTGATTGTCCAAGAGCAGGATGGGAGGTATGAAAGCTGTGGCATGGAAACTGGACACTGCCATGGAGACATG
The DNA here is from genome assembly GCA_037952835.1 of Lithobates septentrionalis. Lineage (NCBI taxonomy): Eukaryota > Metazoa > Chordata > Amphibia > Anura > Ranidae > Lithobates > Lithobates septentrionalis. The sequence goes on from JBBDGP010000165.1 coordinate 2,783,760, forward strand.
TACCAATACTAATGTTTTGTTTTAAATAACATACAGCAGAGAGAGTATCCTTTTAATGTGGCTTCATAAGTGACACAAAAAAATACACACTTAGTACACTCTAGCAGCACATAATTTGCCTGTGGAATTGCTACTTTTCTTTTACAATTACCTTGGCTTAGTGGAACAGCAGCACCCCAATATGATTTATTTCAGCGTGCAAACAAGGCTTTCAGGGGGTTTTAGCAGCAACACTTGCTTTTTCATCAAATAATTGTGAACCCACTTTGACCAGTGGATATAAATAGTTGGACTGCTGAGACTGTCCTCGCTGATGCAAAACTGTCCTTTCCCTGGCCATTTTTCAGCACCTTGTCAACAATGATTAACTGCTTGCCGACCAGCAGCTCTCCTGGGCAAATCGCCGTAGGTGTACGTCAGCCGCTTTAAGAACTCTAGGGGGCACGCGCGCACTGCCGGGGGCATGCGCATGTGCCCGCGGCACGATGCAGGAGCCGATCCGCATAGTCACGCTGTCTGCTGGATGCCCGCGATCACTCCTCACAGAGACAGAATGGGGATCTGTCAATGTAAACAGACAGATCCTCGTTCTGTCAGGGAAGTAGAGAGAGATCTGCAGTTCCTAGTAATCAGGAACAGTGATCTCTCTCTACTCCCAGTCAGTCCCATCCCCCCACAGTTAGAAACACCTCCCTAGGACACACTTAACCCCTTGACTGCCCCCTAGTGCTAGTCCCCTTCCCTGACATTTATACAGTAATCAGTGGCTTTTTTTTTAGCTCTGATCTCTGTATAATTGTCGATGGTCCCACAAAAGTGTCAAATGTCACAGTCCCACTAAAAATCTCTGAACACCGCCATTACTAGTAAACAAAATAAAAAAAAATGCCATAAATATATCCCCTATTTTTTGTAGACGGTATAACTTTTGTGCAAACCAATCAATTTGAATTTTTTTTTTTACCAAAAATATGTAGAAGAATACATATTGGCCTAAACTGAATTTTTTTTTTTTTGGATATTTATTACAGCAAAAAGTTAAAAATATTGTAATTCTTTTTCAAAATTGTCGCTCTTTTCTTGTTTATAGCGCAAAAAAATGAAAAGCAGAGGTGATCAAATACCACCAAAAGAAAGCTCTATTTGTGGTGAAAAAAGGACGTCAATTTTGTTTGGGTACAACGTCGCACGGCCGCGCAATTGTCAGTTAAAGCGACGCAGTGCTGTATCACAAAAAAATGGCCTGGTCAGGAAGGGGGCAAATCCTTCCAGGGCTGAAGTGGTTAAAGTGGTTGTATACCCTTACATATGTAGGCAGGTGGTCTACTGTGTGTTTAGTTAGCTTGACTGCTCAGGTAGGTGAAGAGGTTAATGTTTTACCGCCTTCCCTTTGTGTGTTCACAGTTTTTTTTATGGGGTCCAGTCTCTCTCCCGTGTGATATAAAAGGGAAGAGGTCCTGATCCCTGGGGGCTCGGGACTTAAGAGAAGATGGGACAATTGCAAGGTCTTTCTGGGACCTGTTGTCCAGCTTAGGATGCCAATCCATCAGGACACCCCAAGGACATGGACTAATGTCTAATGTTTCCAAGAATGGGCTATTCCCAATATTACTTCACCTGTTCAAGTAACCAGCAGCCACATCTAGGTGTAGTTAGTATGAGGACATTATTGCATGTTATATTTATGTCCTACTGAGCTTTTAGTCAAAGTTGTTTCAACTGCATGGAGCCTGTTCTGAAGTTATTCCAGGGAGAGCATGTTTGGTCTTGGCGTACTTCTAAAGAACCTGGTCCTGTAACAGCACTATGGTGTGGTACCTGGTTAGGTGACAGGTCCTCGAGGTAGCGAGGGGGTCGGTACCCTGACTCCCTCCCTAGCTGTCTGTCTCCTCCGGTCACCGGGAGCGGATTAGCATTACGGATGTATAAGTCCTGATCACTAGGCACAGAAAGGAAAAAGTTTATGAGCACGCATGGGGCCTGCTATGTGCTCAGCGGGACCCCATTCTGTTAGTGGGAGTGAGGTAACAGAGGTACACTGGACTGGTGCAGTGGACATTGGGGTTGATTTACTAAAACGAAACAAAGTGTAAAATCTGGTGCAGCGGTGCATTGTAGCAAATCAGCTTCTAACTTCAGCTTGTTCAATTAAGCTTTGACAATAAAACCTGGAAGCTGATTGGTTTCTATGCAGAGCAGCACCAGATTTTGCACTCTACCAGCTTTGGTAAATTAAACCCACAGTCTCTGCATGCCCCTCCGAATGCAACATACAATTCCTGGCAAAAAGTATGGAATCACCACTCTTGGAAAATGTTCATTCAATTGTTTAATTGTGTAAAAAGTAACTAATTACAGACATGCCTCAAACGATTTTCATTGAACACTCCAACCTTCTGGCTTTAAGAAACACTTAAAAAAAAAAAAAAAAAAAGAAAACTGTAGTCAGCTGCAACTGTTTTTGCAGATCAAGCAGAGGAAAAAAATATGGAATCATGCAATTCTGAGGAAAATATTATGGAATCACCATGTACTTTGCAGTTCTAAAACAAACATCTGGATCAGATTACATTCTGCAAAATGATGCCATCATCACCAAACATACTTTCAATTGATATAATAATAAAAGTGTCCAAAATCTCAAAATAAACTTGTGCATTTATTTAAGTTTTAATGACTGTCATCTCCCACGTACCTTTACCTGACATGCAACCCCATATCATCAAGAATTATGGAAATTTGCATGTTTTCTTCAGGCGGTCGTCTTCATACATTTTATTGGAATGGCACCAAACAAAAGTTCCAGCATCATCACCCTGCCCAATGCAGATTTGTAATTCATCACTGAATATCACTTCATCCAGTCATCTATAGTCCATGATTGCTTTTCTTGTTTTTTTCTGTTTAGGTGTTAATGATGGTTTTTCATTGTATGTAAATCCCATTTCCTTTAGGCGATGTCTTACAGTTTGGTCACAGACATTGACTTCAGTTTCTGACCATTTGTTCCTCATTTGTTTTGTTGTGCATTTTCTGTTTGTAATGTATATTGCTTTAAGTTTTCTAACTTGACGATTTGATGTCTTACTTGGTCTACTAGTACGCTTCCCTTTAACAACCTTCATTTGTATTTGATTTGTACTAATGAAAACCATCATTAACACCTAAACAGAAAAAACAAGGTTACACTGGGCTAAAGAAAAGCAATCATGGACTGTGGATGACTGGATGAAAGTGATATTCAGTGATGAATCTCGAATCAGCATTGGGCAGGGTGATGATGCTGGAACTTTTGTTTGGTGCCGTTCCAATGACATGTATGAAGACGACCACCTGAAGAAAACATGCAAATTTCCACAATCACTTTTCTTGTTCCATCAATTGAAAGGATGTTTGATGATTATGACATCATTTTTCAGGATGTAATCTGATGCAGATGTTTGTTTTAGAACTGCAAAGTACATGGTGATTCCATAATATTTTCCTCAGAATTGAGTGATTCCATATTTTTTTCTCTTCTTGATCTGCAAAAACAGTTGCAACTGTCAATAGTTTTCTTTCATCTCTCTTTTTTTAAGTGTTTCTTAAAGCCAGAAGGTTATAATGTTAAATGAAAATAGTTTTGAGGCATGTCTGTGATTAGTTTTTTTTCTACACAATTAAACTATTGAATGACCATTTTCCAAAAGTGGTGATTCCATACTTTTTGCCAGGGGTTGTACATCAGTACAAGTGTGTAGTTACATGGGACAAAACATCTTTAGGAGAAACTCTATACATTATCGCTGCACACAAGCGGCTCATCTCTAACTCGGGGGATTACCTCAACGTTTGATTCTTCACATGACCGCAGCCTCCACCCGATTCCACTATAAGAGCCGCTAGCAATGATCGCATGTAAAATCCAGCAGGCTGCCCATACATGGCTCAAATCTCGGCTGGTTCCTGATAAACTGACCGTGATTCATGGTCGGCCTAATATATCCCACCAACTTTAAGATGCCATTGTAATGCGATAATCCATGTTATTCCCTTAGGCTGGCCATACACAGAGCAGATTTCTTTCCTGTAACCATGGGTTTCAGGAAAGAAATTTGCTTGATTCCCCATCAACACAGGCAGTGCTGATTGGGGAATCCCTCCTGCCCAAGCCATTGTCTGCTCCCGCCAGGAGAAGACAGTGATTATTGCTAGCGGCTATAGCAGCCGCTATCGATAGTCGCAGGTAAAACCCAACATGCTGGTTGTACCCAAGTTGATCGATCGATTGATCAACTTGGCGCATTCAGCCTGCCCATATGGCCTGCCTTGACCTGTCAGTGGTCCTAAAGTTATGGCTGATTGGTGTTTATCAGCATATTTTATATGCTTACAGAACAGTTGTCAGCCTCTTAGCTATGGTATTTATATGTTGGACATCCTAGAAGCAGAGTCGGGTTTATAATTCCTAACCCCTAAGCCAAGCATTATGTGATGCCCCCCTCAATCAACTGGTTAGCTTTAGAGCTTTAGTATCACACAACAAGATATAAACTCACAGCCACATAAGACACGCCAAGATTGATGTTGGAAAGACTGGAAAAGTACAGTTTGTGCATGTGAGTAAGTACACCTACAACTGACCTGAAGAGTAAGAGAAACCCAATGCAGGTGAAATGCAATTTTGCAATTCCATGCACAAGTGGAAATTCAGCCCTGCCTAAAATGTAACTGGATGAGCCATGAAAGGAAGAAAAGAAATGCAGAAGCTCGGAATTGTTATGCACAAAAGTCCAATAATGAACAAAATGTAATCTCTGAAAAAAAAAATGTCTGCTGCACATTTTAGAATTATTGTAGATGTGAATTATCCCAAAAAACCAACTTATTAGGAGGGAGCAAGAACCTTTAATCATACCCGCGATTAAAGCACGTAGATCTTCAGGGGGACTATGTATATAATCCTGACAACACAGTGTTAAGATGGAAAACATTTCTTGTATTTTTGCATAATCCATTTATTAAATGGATTTAGGCACATGTAATACATACTGTATATATTGCTGAGACAAATTCTTCAAGGTGCTAAGCTCAAGATGTGCAGGTGGAAGGGGTTTATACCTAGATACGGGAGCACAAGTCACTTTACTTTACTGGGACTTCTACAATAAATATTTGAAGCACATCCCCCTAAGTAATCTAGAGGAGCTGGAAATTTGGGGAATTGGGACTGACAAGTTCCCGTATAATGGATATATTCCCAAAAAATCTCCTTTAGGCCAGCAGCCACAGGAAAGATGGAGACATTCGACACATTGGCTGTAGTGTGCCCCAGACCTCCTGGAGCTGAACAGAATTCCCTTTTGATTGGGACTAAGACTGATTTAGTGAGAAGGCTGCTAGCATCTGTGGTTGGAGAAGATAGTTCCGTGCCCAATGGGATTCACCCACGACTATACCATGCATGCCAATGAGTAATTAAGGAGCAGAATGCTTCTGCCGAGGGAGTAGGATGGTTCTGAAAGTTAGACACGAGAGAAAAAGTGTTACAGCCAGGTGAAATTGCTTGCCTGAAGGCCACTGTCAAACTCACTTGGGAGCATCCAGGACCCTTTGCACAAGAAGAAGCAGCTGGGATAGCAAAGGTTCCCAAGTTGGTTTCCACCAAGCCCTGTTCCGAAGCGTGAAGAAGGTGTCCATCAGCCTCCGGAATGTCACAGATCACCCTGTGGTGTTAGGGGCTTGAATGCTGGAGGGGCAAGTGAATGCAGCCACCCCAGTTCCTCCAGCAGAAATTGTTAGAAGTACAAGGGGCTGTAGAAGGAAATGGAAAAGTGTGCTGAGGTGTTACACCCTGCATGGCAGAAAAGAATGAAGTTACAGTTGTCTCACTGGGAGAAGATCTTTTCTGACAATGATTTTGATGTAGGTTGTGCTAAAAGTGTACAACATAGAATCCGGCTACAGGAAGACAAACCCTTCCAGGAGAGACCTCGGAGGATACTCCTCAGTGACCTGGAAGGGAGCAATTGGCTGAATTGAAGATGTCAGGAGTAATTCATGAGTCCAGAAGTCCCTATGCTTCCCCCATTGTGGTGGTACGGAAGAAAAATGGAACATTGCGCATATGCATAGACTTTCGAACCTTGAATCAACTGTCCCTGATCAGTATACAACTCCCTGTACTCCCTGTATTGAGGATGCTCTCCAGTGCCTTGCAAGGGCCAAGTGGTTTAGTGTGCTGGCTTTGAAAAGTGGGTATTACGAAATACTGATGCCCCCTAAAAACAAAGAGAAGATAGCCTTCTTCTGCCCGCTTGGGTTTTTTGAATTTAATCAGACACTACAAGGACTTTCAGGGGCACCAGCGACATTTCAATGATTAATGGAGGCAACTGTGGGAGACATGGATTTGATTGAAGTTCTAGTATACCTGGACGACATCATAGTGTTTGGAAAGACCCTAGAAGAATATTATGCGCGGTTGGAGAAAGTCTTTGAAAGGCTACATGAGGAGGGGCTTAAACTATCACTGGAAAAGTGTCAGTTTTACAGAACTTCCATCACCTATTTAGGCCATGTTGTCTCTGCCAAGGGAGTAGCTACAGATCTGAGGAAGCTGGAAGCAGTCACTGCATTGGCTAGACCAGAGACTGTGATGGAATTAAGATCCTTTCTGGGGTTTTGCTCATATTACAGAAGGTTTGTAGCTAACTTTGCGAAGATTGTCAGACCCTTTAATGAATTGTTACAAGTAGTTTCAGGAGAGGAAGAAGGCAAGATAAAGGTGAAGAAGCCTGGAATAAGAGGGAAAAGAGAATCCATCAGAGAACATGGACTCGCCCATGTGAGGAGGCTTATCAGCATTTGAAAAGGAGTCTTACAGAAGCCCGGTCCTGGCCTATGCCAACCCAACTAAGCCCTATGAACTTTATGTGGATGCTAGACGAGATGGGTTGGGAGGAGTCCTCTAACAAGAACAAGATGGTGGTCTCTGACCAGCCTCATCCCCTCTGAGAAGAATTACCCAGTTCACAAATTGGAGTTCTTGGCCTTGAAATGGGCAGTAGTTGACAAGCTGAAGGATTATTTATATGGGGCCAAGTTCATAGTGAAGACAGGCAATATCCCTTTGACCTACCTTTTGACTTCTGCTAAGCTGGATGCCAGTACATATCGATGGTTAGCTGCACTGGTTGGATTTCAGATCAGTTTGAAGTATCGGTCTGGAGCTGGCAACAGGGATGCGGACGCACTGTTCTGTAGGCCTCATCGGCTGCTAGAAGAACCCAGAGAATGAACTTTTGTGCCTACAGAAGGAGTGCAATCTTTTTGCGGAGACCTGGTCCAACGGCTGAAAGGAACTTTAGGAGCTGAAACCATAGGAGTTCCTCCTTCTGGAGTGCCTCAGTTTTACTGTGGGATGAAACAAGTGCGAGGTGAGGGTCTTCCTTGGCTATCAAAAAAGACTTAAAAACTGATCAAGATCAGGATCCCCAATGCCACTTAGTCATTGAAGCTTTTGCTAAGCAGGATCCAGTGTTGCTGTTGAAGAGTCCTGTGGTTGGTGCTAGGATACTACACAGAGAGTGGAATAGGCTGCAATTGAGAGACGGTCTGCTGTGTAGGAGGGGCCCTGCTAAGGAGTCAGAGGAAACATGGCAAATTTTCCTTCCTGAAATGTATTGCACATCAGTGTTGGTAGCCCTTGCCGAGGAACATGGAAATTTAGGCATAGAAAGGACCTTTTGCTTAGTCAGAGATAGGTTCTATTGGCCTAACATGAGAAGGGAGGTAGAAAGCTATTGTCATTCATGTTTACCCTGCATTCAGAGAAAAACTCTTCCAGTGCGAGCTGCTCCCATGGGACATCTGCAGAGTCAGGGGCCCATGGAGTTGGTGTGTATTGACTTCCTGTGCCTGGAACCGGATACAGGTGGAATAAGTAATATTCTTGTGGTGACTGACCATTTCACTCGGTATGCCCAGGCTTACCCTACCAAAGATCAACAGGCTACTACTGTGGAAAATGTTCTTGTGGAAAAGTTCTTCATCCATTGCGGACTACCTGTCAGGAGTCACTCTGATCAAGGAATAGATTTTGAAAGCTGACTAATACATGAGTTGTGCAAGTTGCTGGGCATCAAAAAGTCTCAAATCACACCATACCATCCTCAGGGAGACCCTCAATCCGAAAGGTTCAAGCGGACTTTACTGAACATGCTGGGAACTTTACCCACTGAAAAGAAACAACATTGGGGAAATTATATTGCTACAATAGTACAGTGAGTGATGCCACAGGATATGATGCACCATACAGACTTATGTTTGGGAGAGAAGCTCGACTTCGGATTGATCTGGTTTTTGGAACATCTGTGGAAGATAACTCTCTGACTTCCCACAGGTGATATGTAGAATGTCTACGAAAAAATTTGAAGCAAGCTTATGAGAAAGCAATGGAACATGCTGCCACCCGAGAGTTGAGAAATAAGAAGAATTTTGATCTCAAGGTGAAGGTGCAAGATTTACAGCCAGGAGATGGAGTGCTGCTAAAGAATTTGTGTGTGCCGGGAAAACATAAATTGGTTGACGGCTGGAGGCCTCAGCCCTATGTCATCTGCATGCAGCTTCAACCTTATGTCATCTGCATGCAGCTTCCAAGGTTACCAGTGTACCAAATTAAACCTGAAGGAAAGCTAGGGCCTCTCAAAATGTGGCATCATAATCATCTGCTTCCCTTATCAGATGCTGTTCGAGTGCCTCCTGTTTCTCCTCCACCTTCATTGGAACCAAATCCCCCAGAGCTCATTCTCGTCGAAGACTTCCCATTCGCTCTGTGCTGCCGCTACAAGAGGAGAGTGAGGATGAGGAGATAGTGCCTTGCTGGTTGTGGCCCTCAACTGCTAATATTGATGTAGGAATCAGTAATTGGACTAGAGAGAGAAGACCATCAAAAGAGGTGGAAAAGTGACCTGATCGGGGAGTGAATACTTCATCACTGCCTAGAAGGATAGATGCTATTGAAACTGGGAGTACTAGTCCAATTCTGAATCAGGCTGAAGATTTGATCAGTTTTACTGATGGATATTTACCTGTGCTGGAGCCAAAAAGCCACATGGAGAAGGAATCGTCATTGTTAGATGAAGAAGGAGCATTGTGCTAAACTCCACGCTGTTAATGAGGCTGGTCTTACTATTCTTAAACCAGGTCCCTCCACCCCATGCACAGACTTACTGTCAGTGACTCATGACCTTACCAATATGAAAAGTCCTAAAAGGAACTCAACACCCATGAAAAAGCCCTGAAAGGAACCCTTCACCAGTAGAAAGCCCTGAAAGGAATTCTACACCAATAAAAAGCCCTGAAAGTAATTTTACATCAGTCAAAAGTACTGAAAGAAACCTTACACCAAGTTCAGAAGCTCATTCTGGTGACCTTGCTGTGACCTCTGACACCACTGGGTGGGACATGGCTATTGCCCTGGCCTGTCAGAAAACTGATTATGAGTTAACTGAAAATGTACACAAGTGGTTTCCGCAGAATCCAAAAGTGTCAACATTAGTTGAATTTGAATAATGGTTAGTGTTGACTAATCTCCTTTCTTTCTAGTAATTGTTGACAAAATATTCCTGCCTCTTTGTTGACCAAAGACTTTAAGTGGGGGGAGGGTGTAGCCAGGAGCTGGATATATACATATTCCTGCAATCAGGAGACACTGTGTAGCATTGCTGCAGGGGGAGCCATTTCCCTCTAATGCTGAGCGTGATGCTGACCTGTTACCTTCTTATTCAAAGACAAGGCAGAGCAAGGCATCTTGGGATATGTAGTCCACATGGATCGGATTTGCCCTCCGGCTGAATCATGAGGAACTACAACTACCAGCTGGCTGATAGGGAAGAGCAGATCCCTGGGAGAGACTATAATGCCCCGTACACACGGTCGGATTTTCCAATGAAAAATGTCCGATCGGAGCGTGTTGTCGGAAATTCCGACCGTGTGTGGGCTCCATCGGACATTTTCCATTGGATTTTCCGACACACAAAGTTTGAGAGCAGGATATAAAATTTTCCGACAACAAAATCCGTTGTCGGAAATTCCGATCGTGTGTACACAAATCCGACGGACAAAGTGCCACGCATGCTCAGAATAAATAAAGAGATGAAAGCTATTGGCCACTGCCCCGTTTATAGTCCCGACGTACGTGTTTTATGTCACCGCGTTCAGAATGATCGGATTTTCCGACAACTTTGTGTGACGGTGTGTATGCAAGACAAGTTTGAGCCAACATCCGTCGGAAAAAATCCTAGGATTTTGTTGTCGGAATGTCCGAACAAAGTCCGACTGTGTGTACGGGGCATAAGAGGGATGGGTTGAGACCTAGCACGCTTTCTTGGGACCCAGCGTGGATATGTGTGCAGGTATTCTGTGATAGTGTGAGTTTCGGCCTGCACCAGCACAACTATCCAGTGGATATCCAGAGAGACATCTGTGGGTAGCTCCCTTTAGCTGTTCCGTGGCAGCCTGGAGGTCGCTCCCATTCCATTTATCCTGCAGTAATATCAGATTCGGGTGAGCCGTAGTGTGGTGCGGTGGAGGTCGGACACTGTACGCTGAGCCACATTCCTGAGAGCCAGCCATCATCACCATCATCATCATCACCATCATCTCTTGTTCCAGTGTGGTGAGCGGGCAATAGCCCAACCTTAGACACTGTAAATAGACAACATTGTCTCCTGCACAGCTTAACATCTTTAGTGCCAAGGATCTAGACCAAACATCATAGACACTATATACAGACATCTTTACTTTCTATTGCCCTGCTGCTACTTGTAGTTCCACAGAGTGTAACATCTTTAAGTCAGTGATCACTGTGAATCCAGCTTCAGTTTGCTTCATACAGGAAGACTGTTTGCTGTTTATTCACAATTTATTCATTCAGTTTGCTTTGCTTTGCTTTTCCATTCAAAAATTCTTTGCATGCAATCAAATATCAAGGGCTAGCTGAAGATCAACTGGACTGCCGCACAGCAATACAGGACTACTTTCCACCTCATTCCCCACTTCGGGGATTTGTTTTACTGAGCTCATAGAGTTATTATTCACCAAGAACTCTCTGAAAGAGCAGGTTGAATTTTAGTACAGTTTTCTCATTGCTAGAAGTTATAACTTGTTATTTACTGTTCTGCATTTGTGTGTGTAGGAGCAGTAGAGAGGGGTCTGACATTCATAAGAGCCATGGGAATGCAGACCGCACCTGCCCTCCCCTAATACCAAACTTATAATACCTATTTAAATAAAACGCAAACTACTTTTTGGCAAAGATTGGCCGCACCACGTTTATTGGTGTATTCAGGTCAATAAATAAAAATAACAATATTGTGATAATTTTATTAATTCATAAAATCCATCAATTTCAACAATAAACTTAAAAAAGCTCAATCTTAAAGGACTGGAACATACAGAATATTTTAAAACCTAAGTCCCCCCTACACTTATGCAGGGTGACAGACCACATAAGGTGCTTAGCGACTAGGGAGGGGGTGTGAGGAGCTTGTTGCACCTACACTGACTAGGTGGGCACTGGCGGGAATACCTGTGAGAAGGGTCTTATATATAATGAGCCCTTTTCCAGAACATTCCACAGGGGTCACGTGACTATCTGGGAATTACCCAATCAGTCTGTTCACCTTAATCCCGCCCCCATACCTATTTGGAAACCTCTTAAAGGGGCCCTGTCCCTAATACATTAACCTGCACATAACTTCCTAACATTATCTTATTATATAAATCTATCCTATGTTTTATAAAGGGAGGGGCGACCGCATGCCCATGCTTGTCAGGCTCAAAGCTTTGAGCCTTCCTAGTCTATTCCTCTGCTCTCCTGTAGCCTGTTCACATAGGCATTGAATTGAATGTGCTTGGTTGTGTACAGAGATTATAGTGTTCACTGTTAAATGTTTAAATCTGATAGGTGAATGACATTTAGGTGTTGATAACATTTCTTTAGGAAATACCATTTTAAAGTGTAAACTTGAGTTGATTCTCTCATTTCTGTTTTTCATCTCATTAAGTAAACTTTACTGGTTTATCCAATTTTGGTGTATTTATTTCCTTCTTGTTGTCATTTAAAGGAAAGGAAAATGTATGAACCCAGGGTGTCAGAGGTGGCAGAGGACTTACAGGTCAGGGCAACCAGAGGGGTACTGATGTAATTTGCGACCCTCAAGAGGGCAGTGTTACATGTGAATAATTGCTATAGACAAGATTTCTGGTTCCTATCTGGAGAGCTACTTTTATGAAAAGTCTGCATTAACTGTTATATACAGGTAAGCCAAATGATGTCTTTAGACTGGTTTCACACTGCTGTGCTACGGTTTAGCTGCAGAGCAGTTGTATTCGTGTTTTTCATGCGATTAATCCGCGGTTTCCCATAGACTTTCTATAAGGTCACGCATTTTTGGCACATTCTCTGAAAGTGCACCAAAGATGTATGTATGGTAGTAAGTAGGTGACACTTCCTCCATGTTCTCCCCCACATTGGGTGCCAAGTGTGAGTCACATGGGAGGGCTAGCCCTGGGTGGGTTCTTCTGGGCTATGCTAGACACCTAGAACAAGGTCACTGTCATGCACATAGGGTACCTTACTTGTACCGTGCTCACCAATGCCCTGGGACAGGGTCGAAGTTGCTTTCAAGGATAACTCCACCTTAACCACTTCAGCCCCGGAAGGATTTACCCCCTTCCTGACCAGAGCACTTTTTACAATTCGGCACTGCGTCGTTTAACTGCTAATTGCGCGGTCATGCAATGCTCTACCCAAACGAAATTTGCGTCCTTTTCTTCCCACAAATAGAGCTTTCTTTTGATGGTATTTGATCACCTCTGCCGTTTTTATTTTTTGCGCTATAAACGGAAAAAGACTGAAAATTTTGAAAAAAAAATGATATTTTCTACTTTTTGTTATAAAAAAAATCCAATAAACTAAATTTTAGTCATACATTTAGGCCAAAATGTATTCGGCCACATGTCTTTGGTAAAAAAAATGTCAATAAGCGTATATTTATTGGTTTGCGCAAAAGTTATAGCGTCTACAAACTAGGGTACATTTTCTGGAATTTACACAGCTTTTAGTTTATGACTGCCTATGTCATTTCTTGAGGTGCTAAAATGGCAGGGCAGTACAAAACCCCCCCAAATGACCCCATTTTGGAAAGTAGACACCCCAAGGAAATTGCTGAGAGGCATGTTGAACCCATTGAATATTTATTTTTTTTGTCCCAAGTGATTGAATAATGACAAAAAAAAAAAAAAAAAAAAAAAATTTACAAAAAGTTGTCACTAAATGATATATTGCTCACACAGGCCATGGGCATATGTGGAATTGCACCCCAAAATACATTCAGCTGCTTCTCCTGAGTACGGGGATACCACATGTGTGGCACTTTTTGGGAGCCTAGCCGCGTACGGGGCCCCGAAAACCCAGCACCACCTTCAGGATTTCTAAGGGCATACATTTTTGATTTTACTCCTCACTACCTATCACAGTTTTGAAGGCCATAAAATGCCAAGATGGCACAAACCCCCCCCAAATGACCCCATTTTGGAAAGTAGACACCCCAAGCTATTTGCTGAGAGGCATGGTAAGTATTTTGCAGCTCTCATTTGTTTTTGAAAATGAAGAAAGACCAGAAAAAAAATTTTTTTTTTTCTTTTTTCAATTTTCAAAACTTTGTGACAAAAAGTGAGGTCTGCAAAATACTCACTATACCTCTCAGCAAATATCTTGGGGTGTCTACTTTCCAAAATGGGGTAATTTGGGGGGGTTTGTGCCACCTGGGCATTCCATGGCCTCCGAAACTGTGATAGGCAGTGAAGAGTGAAATCAAAAATTTACGGCCTTAGAAAGCCTGAAGGCGGTGCTTGGTTTTCGGGGTCCTGTGCGCGGCTAGGCTCCCAAAAAGTCCCACACATGTGGTATCCCCGTACTCAGGAGAAGCAACAGAATTTATTTTGGGGTGTAATTTCACATATTCCCATGGCATGTTTGAGCAATATAACATTTAGTGACAACTTTGTGCAAAAAAAAAAAAAAAAAAATTTGTCTCTTTCCCGCTACTTGTGTCACAATATAAAATATTCCATGGACTCGACATGCCTCTCAGCAAATAGCTTGGGGTGTCTACTTTCCAAAATGGGGTCATTTGGGGGGGGTTTGAACTGTCCTGGCATTTTATGCACAACATTTAGAAGCTTATGTCACACATCACCCACTCTTCTAACCACTTGAAGACAAAGCCCTTTCTGACACTTTTTGATTACATGAAAAAATTATTTTTTTTTGCAAGAAAATTACTTTGAACCCCCAAACATTATATATTATTTTAAAGCAAATGCCCTACAGATTAAAATGGTGGGTGTTTCATTTTTTTTTTTTTCACACAGTATTTGCGCAGCGATTTTCAAACGCATTTTTTGGGGAAAAAACACACTTTTTTAAATTTTAATGCACTAAAACACACTATATTGCCCAAATGTTTGATGAAATAAAAAAGATGATCTTAGGCCGAGTACATGGATACCAAACATGACATGCTTTAAAATTGCGCACAAACGTGCAGTGGCAACAAAATTAATACATTTTTAAAAGCCTTTAAAAGCCTTTACAGGTTACCACTTTAGATTTACAGAGGAGGTCTACTGCTAAAATTACTGCCCTCGATCTGACCTTCACGATGATACCTCACATGCATGGTGCAATTGCTGTTTACATTTGACGCCAGACCGCCGCTTGCGTTCGCCTTAGCGCGAGAGCAGGGGGGACAGGGGTGCTTTTTATTTATTTATTTTTTTTCTTTATTATTTTTTTGCTTTTTTATCTTATTTTTAAACTGTTCCTTTCATTTTTTTTTTTAAATCATTTTTATTGTTATCTCAGGGAATGTAAATATCCCCTATGATAGCAATAGGTAGTGACAGGTACTCTTTTTTGAAAAAATTGGGGTCTATTAGACCCTAGATCTCTCCTCTGCCCTCAAAGCATCTGACCACACCAAGATCGGTGTGATAAAATGCTTCCCCAATTTCCCAATGGCGCTATTTACATCCGGCGAAATCTAAGTCATAAAATGCTTGTAGCTTCCGGTTTCTTAGGCCATAGAGATGTTTGGAGCCACTCTGGTCTCTGATCAGCTCTATGGTCAGCTGGCTGAATCACCGGCTGCATTCTCAGGTTCCCTGTTGAGACAGGAGAGCCAGAGAAAAACACGGAAGACGGTGGGGGGGGCATTCCCTCCCACTGCTTGTAAAAGCAGTCTAGAGGCTAATTAGCCGCTAGGATTGCTTTTACATGAAAGCCGACCGCTGGCTAAAAAGAATGATACCAAGATGATACCTAAACCTGCAGGCATCATTCTGGTATAACCACTCAAAGTCGTGAATGGCGTACCTGTAGACAAAAAAATGGTTAACAATAAAGCACAGTAAACGGTAAAGTATAAAAAATTGCATACCTGAAAAGCAAACATGATAAAACATAATAACAATAAAACATTGCAGAATAGAATACAGTAAAAAAGAGCAGAACAATAGAGAGAGAGAATAGAGAGAGAGAACAATAAAACGACAACTATTTTTTTTGTATTTTTGTTTGTGTTTTTTTTTTTTTTACACTTTTTTTTTGTAACTGTAACTTTTATAACTGTAACCGGTTCCAGGTTCGGGTCTCTCAAAATGCGATGGCATCTTGGGAGACCCTGTGAAAGTGTGCCTAGTCTGTGGAATGCTGTACCCTACGCTAATACTCAACTAGTGAATGGTAGCGTTCAAAACATTCACCAATGCAAAGACCAGGATTGTCAGGACAGGAGGGACAATAATAGTGGGCGTCACGTCTATATCCGCGCTTGCTGCAGACACAACATCTTTTTTGGGGGGGTTCGTTGGGTAGGGGTACTTGGGAGGATATAAAGAAAATGCCTCTCATGCAGCCGACTGCATTTGGTTGGGGATGTGAATGGGGGAAGTACGGGTGCTGCAGAAGCGGTGGGTTCCCAATTAGGATTGGCGAATGCAGCAGGAAGGGCACTATGGGCACGACGGGCCTGTGTTTGTCTTTTTGGTGGCAGCGGGACACTACTTGTGCTTGCCACCTCACCAGCTTGAACTGCACTTATGGGACTCGCCACGTCACCAAGTGTTACTGCAGTGCTGGTTTGACTACGACCGGGGTGTACTAGGCCGCTGGTGCTTGCCAGTTCACCAAAACGCTACAAAAAAAAGTGACAGTGATCGATCGATACTGCACTTGGGTGGGCTGGGCCGGGCGGAGGGGCAAAACGCAGGTGCTAGCAGGTATCTGGGCTGATCCCGCTAACACTGCGTTTTTGGGAACCCTAAACTGCTGGGGACGCTAGTATAGATCTGATCGGATCAGATATTGATGCGTTCAGATACTATACCACTAAGGGAGGTGTACGGTGCGTGTACGGTGCGTGTGTGGGTGTTCGCGGTACTGGCGCTAATCTGACGCTGCCTAGGGCGACGCATATCACCGCCGGGCGATCAGGGGGCTAAACCTTTTTTCGGTAATAAACGGCGGGTGCCCTGACACTATAAAAAATAAACGAACTAACCAGCGTCACCCGTAACGGTTATACGGTGATCAGTGGTAAAAGGGTTAACTAGGGGGCCATCAAGGGGTTAAAACATTTATTAGATAGTATATGGGGGTCCCTGTCGCTATAAAACACTGACGGCGAACCTAAATATTTATGTCCCTAACTAGCATCACCAGCGACACTAATACAGCGATCAGAAAAATGATCGCTTAGCGACACTGGCGACAGGGGGTGATCAAGGGGTTAAAACTTTATTAGGGGGGGTAAGGGGGGTACCCTAGACCTACAGGGGGCTAAACCTTTATTCAGTAATAAACGGCGGGTGCCCTGACACTATAAAAAATAAACGAACTAACCAGCGTCACCCGTAACGGTTATATGGTGATCAGTGGTGAAAGGGTTAACTAGGGGGCAATCAAGGGGTTAAAACATTTATTAGGTAGTATATGGGGGTCCCTGACGCTATAAAACGCTGACGGCGAACCTAAATATTTATGTCCCTAACTAGCGTCACCAGCGACACTAATACAGCGATCAGAAAAATGATCGCTTAGCGACACTGGTGAGGGGGGGTGATCAAGGGGTTAAAACTTTATTAGGGGGGGTAAGGGGGGTACCCTAGACCTACAACCTACAGGGGGGGTAACACTCACTACCCTAACACTGCTAACTGTCACAAACTGACACTATGCAGTAATCAGGAAAAAAAAAAAAAAATTTGTCTCTTTCCCGCTACTTGTGTCACAATATAAAATATTCCATGGACTCGACATGACTCTCAGCAAATAGCTTGGGGTGTCTACTTTCCAAAATGGGGCCATTTGGGGGAGTTTTGAACTGTCCTGGCATTTTATGCACAACATTTAGAAGCTTATGTCACACATCACCCACTCTTCTAACCACTTGAAGACAAAGCCCTTTCTGACACTTTTTGATTACATGAAAAAATTATTTTTTTTTGCAAGAAAATTACTTTTAACCCCCAAACATTATATATTATTTTAAAGCAAATGCCCTACAGATTAAAATGGTGGGTGTTTCATTTTTTTTTTTTCACACAGTATTTGCGCAGCGATTTTCAAACGCATTTTTTGGGGAAAAAACACACTTTTTTAAATTTGAATGCACTAATACACACTATATTGCCCAAATGTTTGATGAAATAAAAAAGATGATCTTAGGCCGAGTACATGGATACCAAACATGACATGCTTTAAAATTGCGCACAAACGTGCAGTGGCAACAAAATTAATACATTTTTAAAAGCCTTTAAAAGCCTTTACAGGTTACCACTTTAGATTTACAGAGGAGGTCTACTGCTAAAATTACTGCCCTCGATCTGACCTTCGCGGTGATACCTCACATGCATGGTGCAATTGCTGTTTACATTTGACGCCAGACCGCCGCTTGCGTTCGCCTTAGCGCGAGAGCAGGGGGGACAGGGGTGCTTTTTATTTATTTTTTTTTTTTCTTTATTATTTTTTTGCTTTTTTATCTTATTTTTAAACTGTTCCTTTCATTTTTTTTTTTTTAAATCATTTTTATTGTTATCTCAGGGAATGTAAATATCCCCTATGATAGCAATAGGTAGTGACAGGTACTCTTTTTTGAAAAAATTGGGGTCTATTAGACCCTAGATCTCTCCTCTGCCCTCAAAGCATCTCACCACACCAAGATCGGTGTGATAAAATGCTTCCCCAATTTCCCAATGGCGCTATTTACATCCGGCGAAATCTAAGTCATAAAATGCTCGTAGCTTCCGGTTTCTTAGGCCATAGAGATGTTTGGAGCCACTCTGGTCTCTGATCAGCTCTATGGTCAGCTGGCTGAATCACCGGCTGCATTCTCAGGTTCCCTGTTGAGACAGGAGAGCCAGAGAAAAACACGGAAGACGGTGGGGGGGGCATTCCCTCCCACTGCTTGTAAAAGCAGTCTAGAGGCTAATTAGCCGCTAGGATTGCTTTTACATGAAAGCCGACCGCTGGCTAAAAAGAATGATACCAAGATGATACCTAAACCTGCAGGCATCATTCTGGTATAACCACTCAAAGTCGTGAATGGCGTACCTGAAGACAAAAAAATGGTTAACAATAAAGCACAGTAAACGGTAAAGTATAAAAAATTGCATACCTGAAAAGCAAACATGATAAAACATAATAACAATAAAACATTGCAGAATAGAATACAGTAAAAAAGAGCAGAACAATAGAGAGAGAGAATAGAGAGAGAGAACAATAAAACGACAACTATTTTTTTTTATTTTTGTTTGTGTTTTTTTTTTTTTTACACTTTTTTTTTGTAACTGTAACTTTTATAACTGTAACCGGTTCCAGGTTCGGGTCTCTCAAAATGCGATGGCATCTTGGGAGACCCTGTGAAAGTGTGCCTAGTCTGTGGAATGCTGTACCCTACGCTAATACTCAACTAGTGAATGGCAGCGTTCAAAACATTCACCAATGCAAAGACCAGGATTGTCAGGACAGGAGGGACAATAATAGTGGGCGTCACGTCTATATCCGCGCTTGCTGCAGACACAACATCTTTTTTGGGGGGGTTCGTTGGGTAGGGGTACTTGGGAGGATATAAAGAAAATGCCTCTCATGCAGCCGACTGCATTTGGTTGGGGATGTGAATGGGGGAAGTACGGGCGCTGCAGAAGCGGTGGGTTCCCAATTAGGATTGGCGAATGCAGCAGGAAGGGCACTATGGGCACGACGGGCCTGTGTTTGTCTTTTTGGTGACAGCGGGACACTACTTGTGCTTGCCACCTCACCAGCTTGAACTGCACTTATGGGACTCGCCACGTCACCAAGTGTTACTGCAGTGCTGGTTTGACTACGACCGGGGTGTACTAGGCCGCTGGTGCTTGCCAGTTCACCAAAACGCTACAAAAAAAAGTGACAGTGATCGATCGATACTGCACTTGGGTGGGCTGGACTGGGCTGGGCCGGGCGGAGGGGCAAAACGCAGGTGCTAGCAGGTATCTGGGCTGATCCCGCTAACACTGCGTTTTTGGGAACCCTAAACTGCTGGGGACGCTAGTATAGATCTGATCGGATCAGATATTGATGCGTTCAGATACTATACCACTAAGGGAGGTGTATGGTGCGTGTACGGTGCGTGCGTGGGTGTTCGCGGTACTGGCGCTAATCTGACGCTGCCTAGGGCGACGCATATCACCGCCGGGCGATCAGGGGTCTAAACCTTTTTTCGGTAATAAACGGCGGGTGCCCTGACACTATAAAAAATAAACGAACTAACCAGCGTCACCCGTAACGGTTATACGGTGATCAGTGGTAAAAGGGTTAACTAGGGGGCCATCAAGGGGTTAAAACATTTATTAGATAGTATATGGGGGTCCCTGTCGCTATAAAACACTGACGGCGAACCTAAATATTTATGTCCCTAACTAGCATCACCAGCGACACTAATACAGCGATCAGAAAAATGATCGCTTAGCGACACTGGCGACAGGGGGTGATCAAGGGGTTAAAACTTTATTAGGGGGGGTAAGGGGGGTACCCTAGACCTACAGGGGGCTAAACCTTTATTCAGTAATAAACGGCGGGTGCCCTGACACTATAAAAAATAAACGAACTAACCAGTGTCACCCGTAACGGTTATATGGTGATCAGTGGTGAAAGGGTTAACTAGGGGGCAATCAAGGGGTTAAAACATTTATTAGGTAGTATATGGGGGTCCCTGGCGCTATAAAACGCTGACGGCGAACCTAAATATTTATGTCCCTAACTAGCGTCACCAGCGACACTAATACAGCGATCAGAAAAATGATCGCTTAGCGACACTGGTGAGGGGGGGTGATCAAGGGGTTAAAACTTTATTAGGGGGGGTAAGGGGGGTACCCTAGACCTACAGGGGGGTAACACTCACTACCCTAACACTGCTAACTGTCACAAACTGACACTATGCAGTAATCAGGAAAAAAAAAAACCTGCTTGGTGTCAGTTTGTGACAGGGGGGGTGATTGGGGGGGGGATCGGGGGGGGATCGGGGGTGTAATGTATGCCTGGCATGGTCTACTGTGTGTGTGTGTGTTGGTGCACTTACATGTCATCTCTCCTCGGCGCTGGAACGGAAACTGCCAGACCGAGGAGAGATGACATCACATCCTCTGCCTCTGTGTACTATACAGAGGCAGGGGATGTTTCTCATTGGCTGGGAGCGATCGCGAGGGGGGGGCCACGATCGGATGGCCTCCCCCTCGTCTCTCATCGCTTCCAACCAAATGCCGACCGCAGCTGGCACCGGGGGGGGTCCGATCGGACCCCCCACCCGCGGGAAGGCAATCACGTTTCAGGTACGTGATTTTGCCTGCCCGTGCCGCTCTGCTCACGTATATAGGCGTGAGGCGGTCGGCAAGTGGTTAAGGTAGACCTGTGACTCAAAGGTGGCCATACACTGTGTACACTTGAATAGACTACTCAAGTCTACTTGACTCTCTTCATGTTGATGTGCACCGCTACTGTTGCATTTAGTAGGGACACACAGAGCCGATGCCCTCTCCACCTGCCCTTAATGATGCAGGACCAGTGGGTCAGACCCAAGAAGCCTGCCAAGAAAAAGCCAGGAAACATAATGAACTCTAACCCTCCTGGCTAGTGCAGCACTAAACTGAACTGCAATAGGCAACCTGTCTACATGCAGGACTTTTGGTGCGCTTTCAGAAATGAGCCAAAAACGTGCAACCTAATAGAAAGTCTATAGCAAACTGTGGGTTAACAGCACAAAAACCATGCGTACACCTGCGCTGCAGCCAAACCACAGTGCAGCAGTAGGAAACTAGCATTACAGTATAAAATAAAAGAATCTGTAGCTGATATAGAAACCTGCATTAAAAGTTAGATACTGTATATTAGTATTTAAAGCGTATGGCTGGTACATCACTGCAATCATGCACATTTTTCAAGGTTTTGTCTCTTTGAAAGGGCTGTGAGTACAGAAAAATGTAATGATCCCATCAGAAGTCTATGGAGCTCTTAATAATGCTACCTCTGATGCGCTGAAATCCCAAGCAGTATTGATAGCCCTGCCTGAATTCTTCTATGCTCGACTACAGAACACCTTCCACTATTTAAAACAAGAGTTTGTTGTTTTAACAAAAGTAAGAGTTTATTTTCGTAGATAAAAAAAAATCCAATTGCCTGGCAATTTTCTGCTTGGGAATTGTTTGCATGGGTTTTTCCATCTGACGCCAGTGCTACAGTGTGCAGTTGTGACAAGTTTTATAGAGATGAATGAGTAGACAGTAGACTTTATAAAATAAGCGCACTGCACTATTTGTTCAGCAACCTTCACAACTCACTGATTGATTTTACTTGCTGCCTGCAATCACTCTTTCATGTTATTACTGCGTGTAGGGAAAAAAAAGGGTTATGACAGTTGTTTCCTATTGACATAATTTCACGTATTTTTATTTTTTTTTCATACTCTTGACTCTCAGGAGGAAAAAGCATTTTGTAAATGACTTAACTCTTTAGCAGTGATGTTTGGCATTCTGCTGCTATTCCCTGACATCAACCAAGATCACCACACAGTATAAAGTATAAATCCACATCTGCACCTCACAAATATTTTAAAATCACAGAAGCATTACACATTTAAACACAACTGATTTCTTGTTCTTGTTCTTTCATATGCCAATAAAACAAAATAAATACTTCAGTACTTAAATGTAAAAGGATACACGGTTGTACAATCTATAGAGACCAAAATTGATCCAATTCTCTGGTCGAACAAATGCAGGTGTTCATATGTAGACATATTAATACGAAGTGGGGTCCACAACCTTGACACTGAAAAATGAACAAAGAGCACACCGGCAAAGTGTAAAACCCTCAAAAAAATTTTACTCAAACTGTCTTGTACTAGAAAAAGTATTTGATGTAAATGTGTATTTCTCTCCAACCTTAGCTATCAAAACCATTAGACATTGTTTACAGACTGTTGAACTGCCAAAGTCCACCTCGATGACGCAAAACGGCTTACATCTACTCTGAGGGTGCTGAGGAAGAGGACGTACAAACTTTTGTACAATTGTGGGAGTGCCTAGGTGGACTGTGGCAGTTCAGAAGTCTGTGATTGATGTCAACTGGCTTGAGAGACATTTGATTTTATAGATGTGAGATATGCGTTTACATTGAGTATTTTTGTGAGTGCAAGAGAATTTGAATTAAACTAAATTGAGGGTTTCTCATTATGGTTAGCTTTATGTTCATCTTTCTTGTTCTTTCATGTATTTTACCTGCTTAGCCCAACTTACATTTACTGCAGCAGGGCGGCCACTCTGTACCAGATCACGTACCTACTACGTGATCTGACACTTCCCGGTCTGGGGCACGCACCGCTGGTGACCTGCTCCCACTGTGATTATACACAGCGGGAGCCCAATGGCGGGTACCGTGGAGTGGGAAAAGTATGTGGGTCGCTCAGGCTCGATGGGGAGGGGGTATGTGGACAGGGCATCCGCAGCTGCTGCTAGTGTGCTGATAGGGAATGGAGCCCGTCCTGTCTCCTTCAAAGGTTCAAGAAAGGAAGGGTGACCCCTGGAAGTCGCACATCTATGGTGTCCTACTGCAATGAATGGAGTGGCAACCCCAGCCTGGACTCCGAGCAGACCACGTCCCCAACGCGTTTCACTCCACCCCCTGGAGATTAGTCATGGGGACTCGATGTCTGCCGGCACCTTCTGATTAGACAGTAGAGAGGCAGAACGACAATCTGCCTATGTAAACAAGGCAGATTGTCGTTCTGTCAGAGGGAAGGTACTGATCCTGTGTTTCTGCTAAGCAAGAACACGGATCTTTGCCTTCCCCCAGTCAAAGCACCACCCCCTCAGTTAGTAAGCACAACTTAGGCATACATTTAACCCTTTAATCACCCCTGATGTTAACCCTTTCCCTGCCAGTGTCATTAGTACAGTGACAGTGTATATTCTTTAGCACTGATCACTGTATTAGTTTCACAGGTCCCCAAAAAGTGTCAAAAATGTCAGTTAGTGGTCTTATTATTCAGCTGCAATATTGCAGTCCTGCTATAAGTTGCTGATCGCCACCATTACTGGCAAAAAAATAAATGAATAAAAATTTCCCATAGTTTGTATACACTATAACTTTTGCGCAAATCAATCAATATATGCTTATTGGGATTTTTTTACCAAAAATACCAGTATGTAGCTGAATACATATTGGCCCAAATTGATGATGGAATTAAATTTTTTTAATTTTTATTGGGTGTGTTTTATAGTAGAAAGTAAAAAATATTTTTTTTGTTTGTTTATGGTGCAAAAATAAAAACCGCAGAGATGATCAAATACCACCAAAAGAAAGCTCTATTTGTGGGAAAAAGGGACTACATTTTTTATTTGGGTACAGTGTCTCACGACTATGCAATTGTCGGTTAAAGTAATGCAGTGCTGTATCACAAAAAATGCCTGGTCAGGAAGGGAGGAAAAACCTTCCCTGTGTGGTTAATGACATCTCAATTTAGAGGCACCTGGGTAGGTTTAATCACATGAGTGAGATTTTCCTGAGACTGTATTGCGGAGGCTGCTAAATGGCACTGTGCATGACTGGCAGTTAAAAATCATATTAGATATATCCAGCAGTCATTTTGGATTTTAAATACCCCTCCAGTGATCATACAAGTACACTTTTGTAAGAAAAAATATATACAAAATCTTTATTTCTAACAATACAATATTTAAAAAACGCATATCAATTGTCATGGCTTGCATACTGATACCAACGAATCTTTGTCCGCTACAAACATGCATGGCTGTTGGTTGGGATGAGGAGATAGGGTCAACGTGTTTCGTGGAAATAACTGCTTCTTCAGGACCATTTGCTCCTTATTTTATTATTCTTTATATTTCCCCTAGTCTGGGGCTGATCTTTCTCCCACGGGCCCGCAAGACTGTACTTCATTGGATTTTCCACCAGTACATTTCCATATACTGTGTGGTCTAGTTGAAAAACACATACATTGAAATCTTTCAGAAAAAGGTATCCTATTTACATATATTGTTTTCCCTTCCCATTGCCCCATCCCTAGCTTCTCACTAGGGATAGCTATTATGTTTTTCTTTTGACCTAATGACTAGTATAAATAAATCTAACTATATTTTCTGATGTTCTGCAAATCATAATTATATATATATTTTGTTCTTAGAACCTATATTTTTGTGATCATGTGCATTTAAATGGTCCTGAAGAAGCAGTTATTTGCACAAAATGCTTCAACCCTAGTTCTTCATTTCGTCCAACAGCCATGCATGTTTGTAGCGAACAATGATTTGTTGGTATCAGTATGGAAGCCATGACAATTGATATGTGTTTTTAAATATTTTATTATTAGAATTAAAGATTTTGTATATATTTTTTCTTACAAAAGTGTACTTGTGTGATCACTGGAGGAGTGTTTAAAACCTACCATTTACCCTTTTTTTGCAATATATTTATTACAAGGATGATACCCTTCATTGGCACATCTTCCTAGTTGGAACCTCCCCTACATACATCCAACAAACACACTACAAAAAACTATTGTGGTAAAAATTTTGTTAAAAAATAAAACAAATGCATCCACCACATCTAATGATTGTTAAGCTGCAATATATTACATTTTTGGTTTTGGGTTTAATACCATTTTAAACTGTAATTCTTTTATTTTCATATCCTAAATCTTTTATACTGCTTTCTAATCCAACTAGAATAAAATATTACTATATTCTGTTAAAGTGTGGACATTTTAAAGCCCTGCTTCTGTATAAAGTTTGTAAACAATAGGTAAATATGGTCATATTTACTTGTTCATTGCATTTGCAGACTTTGCTTCCTTCTTAGCAGTATCTAATGATTTGTAAGCTGCAGTATATTATATTTCTGGTTCTGGGTTTAATACCCATGTGCGAGAGTCTGTGGTTTTACACTCCTGCCACACTTCCACAAGAGTCTTACTCCTTATGCTGCAGTATCTGTAATGTTGAAAAGGCCCAATAGGAAGCATACTCTTTGTAGTGAATGTGTTAAATAGGTAGATATCAGAACTGAGGGGACATATGATAATTTCAAAGTCTATAGAAAGATAATGGGCTTGTAAATGACTGAAACCACCTCAACCCAAAGCTAAAATATCTAAACTGAGCTGACTGGAACTAAAAGGACCTCTGTCATTAGAGAAATAAGGATGGTGC
Source organism: Lithobates septentrionalis (assembly GCA_037952835.1). Taxonomy (NCBI): domain Eukaryota; kingdom Metazoa; phylum Chordata; class Amphibia; order Anura; family Ranidae; genus Lithobates; species Lithobates septentrionalis. The sequence goes on from JBBDGP010000165.1 coordinate 2,809,566, forward strand.
CATTTCTGGCCCTCCCTTCTAAAACTGTTTTTGACAGCCTGGCTGTTAACCCAGTCCTCTTGCTTCACTACTCTGAGCCAATGACCTGGAACAAATGTACAGGTGAAGACTTCTGACTTAAATTAGATTTTCCTAATCTGCACACTTGTCAACGGTCAGACTCGGCAAGTATTAAGGCCAGAAACATTTAGCAAAGGGAAAAACAAAGCAAGAAAATAAATAAATAAAGCACTGTCTTTTATATTAAAAAGCTTTACATGTTTGAAAGTACAATGGTTTCAAAATAGGAGTTTTACATGGCAACTCATCTCAGAAGTATAAATTAATGTAAAAAGACATCTCACTCTAGGCAAGGCAACAATAATCTTATAAAAAGTATACAAAATATTAGTCATGTGCATTCGTAATTGGCATCTATGTAAGTTCTCCTGAGCTGCACAATGACTCCCAATGACGTCATCCCCTCCTGACCTCCCCCTGTTCTCCTCCTGGTCAGGCAGCATATAAGGAGGCACTAGTACAGCTACAACCCAGGCAAGCACGACAAAGCTTTGTTAAAGAGCACTTATTCATTGGAGTGCATCCTGTGCCAGAATAATCACAGAGAACATCCGAGGACATACTCACAGCTTAGTAATAAAGGTAAGCTAGATCTTTTGCCTTCTCCCTACATGCTAAACCTTTTAGAATATTTTCTGAACAGTTGTAATATTTACATATAGCTTATATCAAGTAAAATATTTTTTAAAAACCATTAATACATTTTAAAACTATATTTAAATACTGCTTCATTTTAATACAATTCAAACTTGTTTATTTATTAGAAAAATACCTAAACAGTTAATGTTATTCATTTTAAAATAGACATATAATGAAATCAGTTTTTTTTTAATACACTTTGAAATGTTTTAGTTTGCCATTACATATGTTCTTTCCTTAAATTATTATTATTAATATTAGGTATTGTGCTTATTTAATTTTAAGTAATAGTAGTTACACATCAAAAGATACATTTTGCCCATTATAGTTTTTAAAATGCAGGTACAGACACACACACACACACACACACACACACACACACTACAAGTAAATTCTAAACTCGTTTTGGCGGGCATGGACTTGCAAATTATGTTGGCTTCTTTTCTGATGCAATATAATATAAGGGTTGCAGCGTGCTCTGATATACAGCCTGAGCCTGTCTCAAGGCAATATAATCCTTACAGTTCACAGCAGGGCTCCTTGGTGCTTTCCAAAATGCTAGGCTATACTCTATATGAATGGAGAACTGCAATAGTACATGTGTTCACTGGAGTAATGAAGAGGTATAAAAACAAAAGCAAAGTACTGACAGTGCTGTTGCCAACAGTAAAAAAATGACATCCTAAATTATCTTTAGGTAGAAAATGAAACATAAAATGATACTGACCGAATATGAGTAACACCTCCACTTAATCACTATTATAGTAAGCCTGCAAGTATACATTATGTTTTCATTAGTTGTAAATGTATGCAAATGTCAAATTAATTTGAGATTAGTAAAATACTAATAGACTTATGGGCCAGCCACACGTATTTAACAGACATCGAATTCTCTATCTCTCGATACGAGCTGGTACTGTTTTAAAGTGTAGATTTTATTGAGCACCCAAGGAATACTAAGGTGTAAAATGCATTTTAAGAAGGTTGGATAAGGTCAGTTTCGGTAGTAGTAAGCCAATGCCTACATACTGTGGTTTAGAACATAGCTTAGACAGCAATTTCCTATTTTAAGCTGTGTAATAATATAGCAGAGGGGTATATCTCATCCCTACTAAGTAATACGCCACATTAATAGTCTAAACTGATTATTTTTAGTAAGATTAATGTGTAATAGTCTAAATACCAATATTAGCTTGAATTAATGATTGGAGGACCTTCATTTCAAAAAAAATTCTGCACATATAACTATGAGAAAATCAATGTCACGAGAAAGCCTCTTTATTTTATTGTTTCAGAAGCCTACGCTTGATATAACTCAGCAAAAACCTCTGAGATATATTATTCCAAAACCCTTTATATGGATAATTTTATTTCTTTGTGTTGTTAAAGATAATATACATTCATTTATTAATATAGCATAAAAAGCAGTAATGTATAGTAATCCAGGCTGTACAATTAGAAAGTGCAACTTATTTTTCTTGCCTATAGTTGTGTGTTTGCCATTACAAGCTTACATTTGTCATATTGTCCTATCCAAATCTCATAATGCCTAGAAACTACAAGCTCGTACATTTACAAAAATATTAAAGCTGTTTAAAAAGATATACAGTAATGAAATTCAATTGAACTCACGAATTCCCAAACAGAGCATCATACAAAGCTGTCATACTTCTCACATTCAGATGGTCTAGCAGTTTCTAGTATCCTAAGGGCTTGGGTTGGTGGGCTTTGATCTTGTGTTGATGATGTCAGTTGGTTATCTGTTTGAGATGCTTTTGAGTTCATTTAGAATTCACTGACTGGTACACAATTGTCCTCCTTCTGAACTGAATTTCACCTGTTTCAAGTGGGTTTTGTACCCCCATAGACTTATATGCAAAAGCAAAACTCGTTGGAAGTGAACTAAACAACACAGGTTCTTAGATAGTCACCAAGCATATCACTTATGCCAACCACTGAATGGTCTTCTACAAAATCAAGCTGGACAAAATAGGGCCTGATAGAGGAACTACATGCTTATCCTTTTGTATTAGATACCTTTTAAGAAGTCTTAGTGTACCCGCACTCCCCTTTCCACTACCATGCCTGAAACCTACCCATCATTGCTTCTTCATGAAATCTTCCCCCCATGCTCTCATCATTGCAGTTGTATCTCATCCTTCGCCGCTTGTACCACACCTGTACACCAACTCCTGTTCTTACCATTATGCCTGACCCCCACCCTATCCTCCTTCTCTCAGCACCTCTCCCACATGTTTCCTCTTCACTAACTACTTCACCAACAACTGCCTCAGAACTTGCTGTCACCATACCAATGCACACCTCTGTTCTCTCCTCCACTGCAGTGATGTGCTCTTTCATATTCAGGCTGTTTAATGAACAGGCATACTTGTGCTAGAGTTTTAGTTTAAAGACATTGTTGGATGGGTGTTTGTCATGTCTAACGTGACAAGCAATTAAAATGACGCTTATCAATATCAACAGAATTTGTCCTGGCTTTGTTATGGAGTACTTTAAACACTCCGTGGGGCAAGGGTGGGGGGGGGGGGGTCTATTATTAGAACATTTAACAGAGCCATTTGACAGATAGTTATGCTATGTTGTTTTGCTGCATGCCATGTTTTCTTTAGAAAAATAATCAAGATTTAAGACTGAACTGTAATGCCCCGTACATACGGTCGGATTTTCCGATGGAAAATGTTCGATGGGAGCTTGTTGTCGGAAAATTCCGACCGCGTGTAGGCTTCATCGGACATTTTCCATCGGAATTTCCGTCACACAAAATTTGAGATCTGGATCTCAAATTTTTCGACTACAAAATCCGTTGTCGTAAATTCCGATCGTGTGTACACAATTCCGACACACAAAGTTCCATGCATGCTCAGAATCAAGCAGAAGAGCCGCACTGGCTATTGAACTTCATTTTTCTCGGCTCCTTGTACGTGTTGTACGTCGCCACGTTCTTGACGTTCGGAATTTCCGACAAGATTTGCGTGACCGTGTGTATGCAAGACAAGTTTGAGACAAAATTTGTCAGAAAAAATCCATGGATTTTGTTGTCGGAATTTCCAATCGTGTGCACAGGGCATTACAGTGTAATTTGTATATCCAACATGTTACAAAGTAGATTACACAAATATTTGTATAAAAATGGCTAATACTAAAGTTTTGATATAAAGCCTTATCTGGCATCACCCTACAACTTAATTTACTTGCCACTAGGAAGGCTTTGCCATCAAAAATTTCTAAATTAGTCGTTACTTTTGCACATTCTGTTGACATCTTGTATGTCAATTTGTAAACAAGGTATAAAAAGACCATTTACTATATTGGCTAATGGATCTTAGGCCTTTCTTGGTCACCTTGGTCTCAGTCTACTTTGTCACTTTGTCAAGCAGCCAAGCTGTTCTACGAGAAAATGAGATTTGGCATAAGCTTTTTCAAAACAATATAAATATAGACCAAATGAAGGAAGTTGGCTGGACATTGTAAGACCTGTCTAATAATGACACTATGCTTTTTCCTCTCTAGCACTCATGGCTCGACGTGAATGTCTTGCGTTGTTTTTCCTTGTGATGACCTTCAGTGTCTGCAACTCCTTTTGGATGGACCACAAAGTCAGGTAAACATACAGCCTAGCCACAAAGATTTTTTAATACTTTTAATAAAGGTGCTTTTGATGAGAAATATACCAAATGTGAATTGCAGGATTTCACCAGACTGTGTTACAGTTTTCTCTGTTAACAGGGTTTGCACTTGCAGCAATTGGCTTTTCCAACTATTTCTTAAAATATTCAATATGAATGTCAATTCATGCAGCATCCAGATCGTCATGTTTCCTCTCATTTGGTGATGTGACAAGAAAATTAGTCAATACATTGATTCGTAGCAGATTAAAAAGCAATGCATTTTCTGGGACCAAACATACTTCCCCTTCATCAGGGCTTAGGAATTTTGACTGTGCTTAAATGGTAACCAGATGCCAAATAGATCACTATGATTTACTGCTTGGAACAGTTTCAGAAGAGCAGGTTAAGCCAGTGTCAGTGAATGCAGCAAAATCCTAGTGTGTTTGGTCCCCCAAAACTAGTTGGTATTTTTTGCTATAAATCAATTTTATCATTGAAAACTGCATGTTTGGCACACTCGTTGGATTGTATGTATTAGATTCTCAACTCTGGGTCCTTACCCTGTTCCTTAATTGAGTTCCTATTTTGTGGAGCGCTGGTAAAAGGGAGCAAGTGTGCCCAGTGACTTGTAGAGAACTGAAATCCTGTGCCCCATTTTTTCTTGCGTTAAGTCATTAGTCAGTGGCAGTGACTTTATAACAGTAACATTGCTAAGGTAGAGATGGCCATTTGAGGCAACGTCAGTTAGATAACAGATAGAAAAAGCAAGCTGGTGAGTTACCTACATATATAACGCTAAACACTTAAAAAACAACTCTGCCTATAAAGGTATATTTTGATTACAACTACCGTATATACTCGAGTATAAACCGAGTTTTTCAGCACATTTTTTTATGCTGAAAGTGCCCCCCTCGGCTTATACTCGAGTCTGCTATTTGCCTACCTGATCAGCCCGTGTGTAATGCTCAGACGGCAGCCGACCAGTGTACAAAACTCGCGCCTCCTCCTCGTCCTCATCCGTGATAGGGGAACACTCAGTTTCCTAGCAGTGAGTCAGTGTTCAGTGTTTCGCCTATCACGGACGTCCTCTCGTCCTCATCCCACGGATGAGGATGAGAGGATGTCCGTGATAGGCGGAACACTGAACAATGACTGCTGGGAAACTGAGTGTTCAGCCTATCACGGATGAGGAGGAGGAGGAGACGTGGCTTTTGTACACTGGAATGGCCGCCGTCTGACTGCATGACACGGGCTAATTAGGTAGGCAGATCGGCACAGGGAGGCTGCAATGCACACAGGGAAGGGCTGCAATGGACACAGGGAGGCTGCAATAGACACAGGGAAGAGCTGCAATGGACACAGGGAGGCTGCAATGGACACAGGGAAGGACTGGAGGGGACACAGGGAGGCTGCAATGGACACAGGGAATGGCTGCAATGGACACAGGGAGGCTGCAATAGACACAGGGAAGGGCTGCAATGGACACAGGGAGGCTGCAATGGACACAGGGAAGAGCTGCAATGGACACAGGGAAGAGCTGCAATGGACACAGGGAAGAGCTGCAATGGACACAGGGAGGCAGCAATGGACACAGAGAGGCTGCAATGGACACAGGGAAGGACTGCAGTGGACACAGGGAGGCTGCAATGGACACAGGGAAGGGCTGTAATGGACACAGGCAGGCTGCAATAGACACAGGGAAGGGCTGCAATGGACACAGGGAGACTGCAATAGACACAGGGAAGGGCTGCAATGGACACAGGGAGACTGCAATGAACACAGGGAAGGGCTGCAATGGACACAGGGAGACTGCAATGAACACAGGGAAGGGCTGCAATGGACACAGGGAGGCTGCAATGGACACAGGGAAGAGCTGCAATGGACACAGGGAGGCTGCAATGGACACAGGGAGGCTGCAATTGACACAGGAAAGGCATGCAATGGACACAGGGAGGCATGCAATGGACACAGGGAGGCATGCAATGGACACAGGGAGGCATGCAATGGACACAGGGAGGCATGCAATGGACACAGGGAGGCTGCAATGGAAACAGGGAAGGGATGCAATGGACACAGGGAGGCTGCAATGGACACAGGGAAGGGCTGCAATGGACACAGGAAAGGCAAGCAATGGACACAAGGAGGCTGCAATGGACACAGGGAAGGCATGCAATGGACACAGGGAGGCTGCAATTTACAAAGGGAAGGCATGCAATGGACACAGGGAGGCATTCAATGGACACAGGGAGGCTGCAATGGACACAGGGAAGGTATGCATTGGACACAGGGAGGCATGCAGCTACAGATGGACATTTCTGACCCTCTTTTCCACTTACAGTAGCTGCTGCATTTCTCACCCTTGGCTTATACTTGAGTCAATAAGTTTTCCCAGTTTTTTGTGGTAAATTAGGTGCCTCGGCTTATATTCGGGACGGTTTATACTCAAGTATATACGGTACTAAAAATGTATTTCTTTTACAGACATATGCCTCCACCTGTGGTGTCTTTCTTGGAAAAGTTAGGAGGCTTTTCAAAACAGAGGCTTGTAAGAGATGAAAGAAATGCTGACAATTCTGCTATGGAGGAGTCTGAAGACAATTCAAATGCAGAGAACTTTCAAGATAACAATCAGAACATGCTAAGGTAATTAAAAATGCATACCCACATGCACATATATAACAGTAGTGCAAGATTGGGGATATTATAAACATTGCAGAAGAACTACAGGAGATTAGTACAGAGGGTATGTGCAAGAGAGGGGTGTAGAGGGTAAAAGACAGCAGTATGTGCAGTAGAGGAGTGCAAATGGGTTTGATAGTGGCAGTATGCACAAGAGAGGAGTGTGAACAGTAAGACAGTAGGCAGTATGGGCAAGAGAAGAGTGTGGAAGGAATGACAGTGGCCAATATGTTCAGGTAAGGAGTGTTTGGGGTATAAAGGTTACAGTATGTACAGGAGAGGAGTGCGAAAAAATTAAAGTAGTATGTATGTGCAGGAGATCTGGCTTCTATTCCCACATGGTGGCAGCCCTCAGTGCATATTTTATCATATTTATGTTTTATGGACATTTTATGGACTTCCTATATATTCTTTGGGTTGCTATAGAACTCTAAGTGTTTGTGCCTTTTACTTCTATTGGTTTTTGTATGTGCAGGAGAGCATTGTGTAGTAAAAAAACACAAAAATAAGCCCCACTGTTTTATTATTTGAGCTGAGTTTAAAGTATATGGACCTTTATTTTTCAGCTACCATAGAGAAAAGCGGTATGCTCCATCAGTCAATGCCCGTGGCTGTCACTTGGGCACTTGTCAGATCCAGAATTTAGCCAACATGCTATATCGCCTTGGAAAGAACAACTACAAAGATGGCTCCAACAGAGACACCAAGGATCCATTAGGATATGGTAGAAGGCGCCGCCGATCCTTGGTTTACAGTAAAGACAGGACTGATTCAACTAAAATTTTACAGAACACATAGATCCTGGTTGACTTTCCAAGCTTACTCCACAATTCAAAGAAGACTTAACATGGAAATTAATATTACATAGAGCTGAATTTATGGACTTTACGGTGTCCTGTGGTGCAAAACCAAGAGCAAGTCTTCAAGATGGGTTTCTGGGTTGTCAGGTGACGGGCTTAAACAGAACCTGCAAAGGCCACAATTGTGTAGTGAGGCACCTGCTTTTAATAGAAGGAACTAAGATTTGTGCACTGATTTCCACTTTAGCAAAACTTTACCCTCTCCTTACACAAAGTGAAACTACTATGCCAGGAGTATGCTTTCCAACAGTAATAATGTAATGTGCTTCAAAGCTGTGTATCTCTGTGTGCCAAGAATAATATTATAAAGTTATATTTAGCGTGACGTCAATGTTATGCTTTGCAGTTCTTGTGGATGGTAGTGTGCCTACCGGATGCAGGTGGGATGATAAGGGAACAATTGCACTTGCGTGTCCTAGTGTTTCTTAGGCTTGCTTGAGGAGGGAAGAAGATGTTTACGTAAAGCTTAGATCCCCATTCCAAACAAAATACTTCCTCCTTTTCTACCTCTTGTAGTAAGGTCACAAGTGACGAGTATTTTTTCCTTTGCACTAGATATTAGAAGAAAAATACTTGCACAACAACAGATGTTCAGTGCGTATGTCTCCAGTGGCACAAATTAGATTGACATTGATATTTTGCCAGACCGATATTTTATAGCCACCCTTTAAAGCTGAAATCCCAGAAATATCATTTAACCATATAATGGTCTGAAGGGTGAGCGTTACAGGAAACCTCCTCTCAAAAATAATAATTTACAAGTTCACTTATGGCTTTTCCAACATGGAAAAAATACAACTCAGCATAAGATGGGCATTTATTTCCACAATAAAAAAGCCAAAGGCAGGCAATAAGCACTGTATGGAAGTTTTCTGTATGTTTATATCACATTTTCTGGTAAAGGGGGAGATTGTAAAAAATATTTCAGGTGTAAATATATTATATACACACACTTAAGATATTTAAAGTTTTTACAATTTATTTGTAAGTATTTTTAATTTAATATTTTTAAGTTATATTTTTGTCGGGTATTGAAGATTTTTATACACATATTATGTCATGACACATGGGAACTTTTCTGTAATTTGTGAACTGATTAAAAGCAAGTTTATTCATATCCAAGTGGATTGTGGTGTATCTATAAACACGTACTGTACTTTTTATTCTTCAAAGTGTTCAAAAACCACAGACAGAGCCATTATCAATATAAACACATTTGTGGATGAACTAGATACTGTACATTGCATATTATGTTTTGCCATTTTCCATTCAACTTCAGCTATTCCATAAAAATTGCTTTCTTAATGACCTTCACCTAATGTGGATTAAAAAAGTGCAAAGTGCACCAACTCAAAAAAAGGGAGATGTCCCCCATGTGGGGTTTTCTAGGCAGCAGAAGGTGAAAGGATAATATTGATATTACTCTGGGTGTGCTGCATTCTGTTCTTCTCTCAATAAGTGTCTTCCTTGTTTATAGTGCACCAACTCATTACTAACCAATAGAAATATAAGACTAATATGTTCCATGCACTTCTTTTTGTCATATGTCTTGGTGTTAATGAGAATAATTACCGGTAATAATTCATTTTTACCAAGGGTTTCTGTAGTAGCACAGGTGGCAATACATCCCTTCCACTCGGCAGAAGTAAAAATAAACTTTTCTAAGCCTAAGTGGTAAAATGTGGTATGTTCATGTCACTGTTACTAATACTTGATACACAAGAATGCCTCATGCATAATAGTAAGCTTTCAAGCATCATATACTCACATCGGTAAAGTGGGTGGAGGGGGTAAATGTCCTTGAATCAGAGTTCCACTTGTCCACTTTACTGCACCACTTGCACTTCATTTTTAGGGGTGAGGATAGATGTATCCCAATAGAAATAATAATAGAAAGTCTGCATACAAACATGAAAAAGGAAATTAAGTTTTCTTCATATAAGCCAATAAAGTTCTATCTTTAATTTTTCTGGTATATATTACAGTGTACAAACAAATTCATTGGTAAATGTTTTCATATATGTGAGGTTACCTGTTATATACAGTAATTTGATATTGTCACTTAATATACTTCAATCTTCGCTGGGGATGTTAATAGGATTCTAATGAACCTTGGATAAAGAACAACTGAATAGTCACATGGAAAAATGTGGACATGGTCAAAATGTGGGTGTGACTGAACAACAGACTTTTCACATAAAAGACCTGATGGGAACCATGCCCCCTTCCTCCTTTTGCAGTCAACACCCCATGTTATTCATACTGCCCGCATTTGTAAAAAGGGCCCCATATCAATTTTTTTGCCTTGTATTCACAGGGAGCACCCCACGTCATTCACTTCTCTTCCATTCACATACAGCACCCCATGTCAGACATGTCCCTCCCATTCACAGAGAGCACCTTATGTTTGCAAAGTTCCTCCTATTCACAGACAGCACTCCATGTGAGCTATATCTTACCTGTTCATAGACAGAACCCCATGTGAGCTATGTCATTCCATTCATGAGCAGAAACATATGTCAGACATGTTCACCGATTCACAGAGAGCACCCTATGTCAGCCATATCCATCCATTCACAAATAGCAGTTCATGTCAGCCATCTCTCCTCCATTCGCCTACAGCACTCCAGGTCACCCATGTTCCACCTATTCAAAAAGAATTCCCCATGTCTATGTCACTCCATTCACAGATAGAACCTTCTGTCAGCCATCCCCCTCTCTATTCACAGACAGTACCCCTATGTCAGCCATGTCTCTCCCATTCAAAGAAAGAACCTCCTGTCAGCCATACCCCTCTCCATTCAAAGACATTCTGAGAGAGACCCGTAGCCCATTTGATCTCGATTGTTGGTTGCAATTAGGGATGGGCCGAACACCCCTTGGTTTGGTTCGCATCCAGAACATGCGAACGGACCGAAAGTTTGCGCGAACATTTGAACACCGTTAAAGTCTATGGGACTCGAATGTGAGAAATCAAAAGTGTGAATTTTAAAGGCTAATATGCAAGTTATTGTCCTAAAAAGGGTTTGGGGACCTGGGTCCTGCCCCAGGGAACATGTATCAATGGAAAAGAAAGTTTTAAAAACTGAGGTTTTTTTGGGAGCAGTGATTTTTCCCGAGTTTAAAACAGTCCCTGCAAAAAATAACATTTCTAAAGGAATAAAAGTCATTTAAAACTGCTTGCGGCTGTAATGTAATGTCAGGTCCCGGCAATATGGATGAAAATTATTGAGAAAAATGGCCTTTGGGTCTTTGTATTGATATTAAGGGGAACCCCGCACCCAAATTAAAAAAAGAAAAGGCATGGGGCCCCCAGGCCCTGTATACTCTGAACAGCAGTATACAGGCGGTCCAAACAAGACAGGGACTGTAGGTTTGTTCTTATGTAGAATCTGTTTGTAATTTGGAACAGGTACATTTTGTAAGTGTAGCTGCAGCCAAAAAAATCTATTTTAAAGCTTTTTGGAAAACATAGGGAAGGGTTATCACCCCTGTAACATTTGTTTTGCTGTCTGTGCCCCTGTTCAGAAGATTTCACCTCACTTTTTGTACCAATGACAATTGGATTTTGAAAATTTGGTGTTTTAAGGGATCAAGGATTGATGATAAATCAGTGGAGGAGACACCTTTTTCCCATATTAACTCTTACAGGAGAGAATTCCCCTTCCTAAGGGTAGATTTCCACTCACGTCCTGTTGTCTCCCTCCGTTTGTAAGTCTGATTTTTTAAAACAGGGGACCGCCTGTATACACTATACGGCCTGCCCTATACACTCTGCGGAAAATTGGGCCTTAGGTGTTGGTGGTACCAGAACACTGTAAGCCCTCACAGTTACTCTTGCTGGGCGCTGGAACGGGCCCTGCTGTGAAAAATTATATCAAGAATTGTAATTACATGCCCTGTTAAACAGGGGAAGAAAAATTGGGTCTTAGGCGGTGGCGGTGGTGGCACAACACTGTAAAGCCTCACAGATACTTTTGTTAATATTATATCAAGAATTGTAATTACATGCCCCTGTCACGTACCTTTCAGCGGAGTCCGAAATGACGAGGGTGGCCTCTTGCACGGTCCTGGTCCTAGCACCCCTGGAGGTTGAGATAGGGCTGCTAGGGCGGCGGAAGGGTGCAGGTGCCTGCTGGCAGGATCAGGAAACACCGGAGCCTTTATGGAGGAGGTGGGATGCTGATCACAGGATTGGTTTAGGAAAAGTCCAACAGGAACACTTGTAGAGTCAGGGGCAGGCAGGAGTTGACAACGTGCTGACAGTAAGGTACACAATCGGCAGGCAGGCTCATAGTCGGGGACTGGCGGTGGTTGGCAACAGGCTGGCAGGAAAGTACAAGATCAGGAGACAGAGCCGTAGTCAGAAGTCCAAGCCGGGGTCGGTACAGGAAGCAGAGGCAAGCAGAGATGCAGGGGTAATCCGAGAGAGTATTCGTGGAAGCCAGAAGTTCAGGATCAAGGTAATCAAACAAGACAGCAGCAAGGATACAGGAACTAGCTGAGACAATCCAGCACTGACACTAGTGCACTGATCATTTAAGTAGGGTGCCTGGTCCGGGGCTCGCTCGTTCTTGCCGTACGTTTGAGCAAAGACTGCTGGCTAGCGCACGGGTATGAGCATTTGTTGCGATGGTTCTCTGACATTGCCCCCTCCTTATGGGCAGCCTCTGGCTGCCCATCTGGGTCCTCCTTTCCGGATGAGAGCGATGAAAGGCTTGTATAAGTCTTGGGGCATGGAGGTTTGTCTCTGGTTCCCAGGAATTTTCTTCTGGACCAAAACCTCTCCACTTAATTAGATATTGATTCTGTCCCTGCCTTCTCCTGCAATCTACAATGGTCTCAATCTCAAACTCCTCCTCTCTATCCACCATTATAGCTTCTGGGGGCCCCACTTCACGATCTAGAAAGGGATTAACCACATTGGGTTTCAACAGGGAGGCATGAAACACAGGGTGGATCTTAAACGAGTTGGAAAGTTCAAGTTCACAAGCCACTGGGTTAATTTTTCTCTTGACCGGAAAAGGTCCCAGGTATTTAGGTCCCAATTTCCTGGACGGACAGGCCAATTTCAGATTTAATGTTGAAAGCCACACACGGTCAAATCCAGTTCTCCTCTCCTCCTCCTGTCGAGGATTTTCCTGTGTCCTGGAAATGGTCTCTCTTAGCACCTGGTTATTGGTAGCAAGGAAGTTTAGTCTGTCCTGAACAGCTGGCAAAGGAGAATCCAGAATCAACATTGGCAAGAAAGAGGGATGAAACCCATAGTTTGAGAAGAAGGGGGATTGATTGGTGGCTGCATGGGCAGAGTTATTAAATGCGAATTCCGCCAAGGGCAGTAGTGAGGCCCAATCTTCTTGGGTAAAGGAGGTGAAGCAGCGCAGGTATTGTTCCAGAGTTTGATTGGTACGCTCAGCCTGCCCATTGGACTGGGGGTGGTAAGCCGAAGAGAAATTGAGTTTGATGCCCAGCGCTTCGCATAGTGCTTTCCAAAATCTTGAAGTGAACTAGACTCCACGATCTGAAACTATGTCACTAGGAATTCCGTGCAGTCTAACCACCTCTTTAATGAAAACTTTAGCAGTTTCCGTTGCTGATGGGGTCCCTTTCATGGGGATAAAATGTGACATCCTGTCTCGATTCTCATATCTAAGCATGCTGACTTTCAAATGACAGACACATTAGTTGACCCAGGAGGCAGATTCATATTTATAAAAGGAACATACGCTGGTAAACCCATCACCATAGCCAACATCTACTGCCCAAATGAACACCAGGTATCCTTTGTAAAAAAAATCTGTGACCTTCTACTAAATTTTCAAAAAGGATTATTGCTATTGGGAGGTGACTTTAATGTACCATTAAACCCCAACCTTGACACGTCCAGAGGCACATCCACACTCTCATATAAGGCCTTACGCCAAATCAAACTTCAACTACAAAACCTTACACTCCGCGACACTTGGCGCACCATGTATCCATCTGATAAGGATTATACCTTTTATTCAGCCCCACACCAAAAATACTCTAGGATAGATTATCTACTTTTATCACAGAATGACCTACCCCTACTCATGCAGGCGACCATAGAACCAATGTTTCTATCCGACCACCACCCTATCTCAGTAACACTCACATTCCCTGAAAAAAGAGAAGTGTCCAAAACATGGCGACTAAACCCAGACCTTCTCAAGGATCCAGACAACTTGACCCAGATACACTCACACATACAAAGTTACTTCTTAGAAAACAATACCCCAGATATTGCACCTATCACTGTATGGGAAGCACATAAGTGTGTACTAAGGGGAGAACTCATTACACTCGCCTCCACAATTAAAAAGGAGGCATCAGGAACAAATTAGATCCTTGATTCAAACCATAAATCGGCTAGAGGCTGCACATAAACAAACAACATCACAAAACACATTACAGGAACTACTTCAAGCCCGCTCTACATTATTAGACGAATTAGGGAAACGTACCAGAAGGCGATACGTACTCCAACAGAAAGTGTTCTATGAACACAGCAACAAGAGCGGGAGACTGTTAGCACGTGCAGTTCAAGCAACCAAAACATCCTCTAGAATTCACCAGATTAGAGATAAACATGGCACTCTCCTTTCCAAAAATGCAGACATCGCCAAACATTTCGAAAAATATTATTCCAAACTATACAACATAAAACAACATAATGAAGCCAAACTAAAAAACGGTGATCGAAAATCCCAACTAAAAGAATTTCTAGCACAATTCTGCCCCAAACCCATCACCTCCCAACAAGCAGAATTAATGGAGTGTCCTCTCTCAATAGAGGAACTCCAACTAGCAATCAAACAGATGAGCGTAGGAAAAAGCCCTGGCCCAGATGGTTTTCCATTAATATATTACAAAAGCTTCCAAGACACTTTGATTTCAGAAATGCTCAAATCCTTTAATTCCCTCGCAGATCCGCTCAAATCAACAAACAGACTGCTAGAAGCACATATAACCCTCATACCAAAGGAAGGCAAAGACCACACACAAGCCTCAAACTACAGACCAATCTCTCTACTGAATGTAGATATCAAACTATACGCAAAAATCCTGGCCAACAGACTACCACTTATCCCTGGCCTCATTTCTTCCGACCAAGTCGGGTTTATTCTGGGTAGAGAGGCCAGGGATAACACTATACATACCCTAAATATACAACATTGGCTAGCCACGTCTGGAAATAAGGGCTTTCTCCTATCCCTAGATGCTGAGAAGGCATTTGACAGGGTGGCCTGGGACTACATGCAGGAGGTCCTCAAGGGCATAGGCCTTATGCCTCGCATGTACACACATATTAACGCACTATATACCAACCCTACAGCCAGGGTAAGGACCAACGGCCTCCTGTCAAACACCTTCTCTATAAGCAACGGTACGCGCCAGGGATGCCCACTCTCCCCATTGATATATGTCCTGACATTAGAACCCTTGTTAAATAAAATTCGCAACAATTCAGATATCAAAGGTATACCCATTGCACATAAAGAATTTAAAGTAGCCGATTTTGCGGACGACGTCTTACTCACCCTTCAAGACCCTCAAATCTCCCTACCCAATTTGCTGAGCGATTTAAAACATTTTGGAGAATTGCCAAACCTAAAAATTAATTATGCCAAGTCCCATGCCCTGAATATATCTCTCTCCCCACAAGAAGTAACCCATGCCCAAATATCATTCCCATTTCAATGGGAAAAAGAAGCCATCACGTATCTAGGAATTCGGATCACCAAACGAGCAACAGTCACAATCACGAAAAGACCCTAGTTAAACTCCAAACAAACATTAAAGACTGGACCAACTTAAACATATCCTGGTTCGGCCGGGGGCAGCCTTAATAAAAATGATTGTCCTCCCACGCCTGTTATATCTCATGCAAGCAATCCCAATACATTTACCCCCATCCTTCTTTGCCACATACAAAAAGATGTGCACAGCTTTTCTTTGGAACGACAAATCGCCACGCATAAAATATACTCGACTAACACTTCTGAAAAACAGAGGGGGAATTGGCCTCCCCGATCTATATAAATATCACCTAGCATGCCATCTGACCAGGATTGTGGATTGGAAGATACACCAAATAGAAAAAGCATGGGTGGCAATAGAGCATTCTTATATACACACCCCCACACATATTCTCCCTTGGCTTCCAACACGACTATGGCCTCAGAATCTGAAGACACACCCCTTTATATATCCTACTTTAATGGCCTTTAATAAAGCCATAACACTGCATAACTTAACCACCCACTTGGGACCGCTCACCTCCCTACGAGGAAATCCAGAATTCCCCCCTGGTGAAACTACGATGTTTCTACAGAACGAATGGCCACATAAAGAGATAAGAGCACACCAATTTTTCAACAAGGGCATCATACGATTATACCAAGACCTGAAATTAGAGTCTCATACAACCACATTCCCTTTCTGGTCATATAGACAAATAAGACACTATCTAACATCTAAAAATTCAACTGCAATTTGGGCGAGGAAATTAACAACATTTGAAACCCTCTGCTCAAGTGATTCGCCTCAGAGGCACATCATCTCTCAAATTTACTCACTCCTCCATGACAATAATCTATCAACACCTAATGAAATCCCAAGATACGCATGGGACGCAGACTTACAACTAAATTTGACGAAGGAAGATTGGGAAACCATATACTCTTACGCACACAAAGGGTCAATGAATGTGGCGATACAAGAAAATGGCTACAAAATCATAACTAAATGGTATAGGACGCCAACAAGACTACACAAATTTTCTCCTTCAATACCTGATGTATGCTGGAGATGCCAAAAAGCAGTAGGATCCATGATACATATATGGTGGGAGGGTGACTCCATCCAGATTTTCTGGAGGGAGGTACACTCCATCATAGAACAAGTCTCCACATACACCTTAAACTTTAGCCCCGCTCAATACCCATTACATCATACTACACTATCCAAACACGATTACTTCAAATCCCTGGCCATGCATATGGTCAATGCTGCGAGACTCTGCATCCCAACACATTGGAGATCAACAGACGTACCCACAATTAGGGAATGGTTACAGAAAATATCCAAAATAGCAAAAATGGAAGAACTGATTATGATAGCGCAGGAACGCATACAAAAATTCACAACTACATGGGCCTGCTGGAACCACTTTAAAACAACAGATTACTATAAATCTCTCTTCCCAACATAAAGTGTATCAACTCAGATCCATATACGAAACTAGATATTAAATTATATCCCTCCCTCAATGTGCAGGAAGGAAGGAAAGACACACAATTGAAGAGCAGTCCTCACTTTCCCCATCCGCCCCCCCCAGTCACCCCACTATCCCCTCTCTAAAACCTTAACCCATCTTACCCTCCAGTTTCTCATTACAAATAACCCACATTCTAAACACTATCCAAGGGAAGCTTCCTTTGATCACCATATCATAAGCCGACCAAAGGGAAAATCACACAAGCATCGTAACTAATAGCTCGGTGCCAAATAACCCTCTATAGACATCCAACCCTACCTTGAGAAAAGATAAGCCAAGTCAAAAGTTCTAAGGGTTAACGCAATCAGCTAAGGAAAAGACATGTCATAAAAAAAAGGGTTTCCACATTTCAGAATCCAGTTATACCGATTGTGAGTACAGATTTATTCAATAACTAAAATACACTTGGTAATAAATAAAACATAATGTTCACTTTTCCATGGCTTAAAGTGGGGTTCCACCCAAAAAAACAAAAATACCTCAAAAATTCTAAAAAAAAACCCAAAAAAACATTTGGATATTTTTTTTTTTTCACTTACCTCTAAATGCCTGTTGCTAGGGGGTCTCTCGTAGTCTGCCCCTTCCTTTGCCTGGGCTGGTGACATCACTTCCCCCTCGGCACAGGAAGGGCTCCGCTCTGCTCCCTCCCACCTGTCAATCATCTGGGACCCATTACAGGTCCCAGGTGATTGAGCGGCCAATCACGGCACGTGGCGCCGCTCGCGCATGCGCAGTGGGTGCCAGGCTGTGAAGCCACAGCCCGGCGCCCACAGTTGAAATGCCAGCGCCGACGAGCGGAGGGGGGGACGAGCAGGGCTTCGATCCCCCGCATCGCTGGACCCAGGGACAGGTAAGTTTCCAATTAAAAGTCAGCAGCTGCAGTATTTGTAGCTGCTGACTTAATTTTTTTTGTTTTTGACAGGCCCCCCTGGGTGGAACTCCTCTTTAAGTTGTCAGACTATGCATTTCTGTATAAACCATAGAAACTCCTTTTGTATATTATACATTTGTAAAACATAATGTAAAAGTTATATGTACGATCATTTCAATAAAAACTTTTATGGAAAAAAAAAAGTGACATCCTGGAGAGGCGGTCCACCACCACAAAGATGGATGAAAACCCTTCAGATGGAGGGAGCTCTACAATAAAATCCATCGCGATTTTATCCCAGGGTCTTTCAGGAATGGGTAGTGGTCTTTATAAGCCCCATGCTTTGCTTTTGCTGTTCTTATTCCTGAGGCAGATTGAGCAGGAACCAACATATTTCCTGCAATCCCTTGCTAGGCTAGGCCACCAAAAATGTCTCTGGATCAAATCCATGGTCTTGTATCCCCCGAAATGGCCGGCCAACGGGTAGTCAGGGCATACTTGTGGGATGGTAGTATGCAGATTCTGTGGTATGAAAACTTTATTACCCTGCCAATAGAGTCCATCATTTTCCTGAAGGTTCATATCTGGGGGCAGAGAAATTCCCCTGGATGCTTGATGAATCTGTGACATTAGGTCGGCTTGTGTAAGCAGAAAATTTCCAGCCTGTAGGATGATATCCGTTTGGGGTGGAACTTCAATTTCCGTGAACATACGCAATAGCGCGTCAGGTTTCACATTCTTGGACCCGGGCCGGTAGGTTATATGGAAACTGAAGCATGAGAAAAAAAAGAGTCCATCTTGCTTGTCTGGGTCTGAGGCGTTTGGCGGTCCTGAGATATTCCAAGTTTTTGTGATCCGTGAAGATCAGTATTGGGTGTGTTTCTCCCTCCAAGAGGTACCGCCACTCTTCTAGGGCTGATTTAATTGCCAACAGTTCTCAGTCTCCCACATCATAGTTCCTATCTGATGGTCCTAATTTCTTAGAGAAAAAGGCCGCAGGGTGCATCAGAGCCTTAGGTCCTTGGCGCTGGGACAAGATGGCCCCTACAGCGCTTTCTGAGGCACCCACTTCCAGAATGTATGGAAGAGCGGGGTCAGGGTGCTTTAGTACCGGGGCAGAGGTAAAAAGTCCCCTTAATTTGTCAAAAGCAGCTTGAGCTGCCTCTGTCCATTGAAAACGGTTCTGTTTCTTGGTGAGTTGAGTGATGGGCATGATGATACCAGAGAAGTTTTTAATAAATTTCCTGTAGAAATTAGAGAAACTGATGAACCGTTGTACCACTTTCTTATCAATTGGAGATGGCCAGGACATTATAGCTGCAACCTTTTGAGGATCCATTGCCATACCTCCCGTAGAGATTACCAATCCGAGAAAGTGAATGGTCTGCCGTTCGAATTCACATTTCTTGGCCTTGGCATAGAGTCCATTTTGTCTTAATCTAAGAAGAACCTGTTTCACATGGTCACGATGTAGTTCTAGAGAGACCGAGAAAATTAAAATGTCGTCTAGGTAAACGATCATGAATAGGTCTGGGAAGTCTCTGAAGATATTATTTACAAAATGCTAGAAGGTTGCCGGAGCATTGCATAACCCAAAGGGCATAACGAGGTACTCAAAGTGGCCAAAACGAGTCCGGAAGGCCGTTTTCCACATATCTCCCTCTCTGATTCTGATCAAATTGTAAGCACCTCGTAAATCCAGCTTAGTGAATATCCTTGCGGAGTCTCTGGAGCAGTTCTGGAATTAGAGGCAAGGGGTAGCGATTCTTAAAGGTAATCCGGTTTAATTCTCTGTAATCCACACATGGACGGAGTGAGTGGTCTTTTTTCTTGACAAAAAATATTCCTGCCCCAGCTGGAGAAGTAGCATGTCAGATGAACCCTTTCTTGAGATTCTCATCGACATAATCTTTCAAGACCAAGAGCTCAGGCTATGAAAGGGGGAAAATCCTTCCAAATGGAATTTCTGCCCCTGGTAAAAGTTCAATTGGGCAATCGTAGGCCCGGTGGGGGGGAAGAGTGTCTGCTTTCTGCTTATCGAAGACATCCAGGAAATCATGGTACACGGATGGAACAAGGTCTTGGGATTCAGATACTGGTTTAAGCCAACAACTGGGGCCGTATGGTGGAGAGTCTTGAGACAGTTGTGGAGGCAGTAGGAAGACTGGAAAACCACCTTGCCTGTTATCCAATCTATCTGTGGGTCGTGTGCTTGCAACCATGGCATCCCCAGAATTAGGGATGAGCCAAACACCCCCCGGTATGGTTCGCACCAGAACCTGCGAATGGACCGAAAATTTGCACGAATGTTAGAACCCCATTCTAAATCAAAAGTGCTCATTTTAAAGGCTAATTTGCATGGTATTGTCCTAAAAAGGGTTTGGGGACCCGGGTCCTGCCCCAGGGGACATGTATCAATGCAAAAAAAACTTTTAAAAACGGCCGTTTTTTCGGGAGCAGTGATTTTAATGATGCTTAAAGTAAAAAAAAGGTGAAATATTCCTTTAAATATTGTACCTGGGGGGTGTCTATAGTATGCCTGTAAAGTGGCACGTTTTTCCCGTGCTTAGAACAGTCCCTGCACAAAATGTCATTTTTAAAGGAAAAAAAGTCATTTAAAACTGTTTGCGGCTTTAATGTAATGTCGGGTCCTGGCAATATGGATGAAAATCAGTGAGACAAACGGCATGGGTACCCCCCAGTCCATTACCAGGCCCTTTGGGTCTTGTATGGATATTAAGGGGAACCCCGCACCCAAATTAAAAAAGGAAACAGCAGTATACAGGCTCTGTACTCTGAACAGCAGTATACAGGCGGCGTAAACAAGTCAGGAACTGTAGGTTTGTTGTTAAGTAGAATCTGTTTGTAATTTTGAACTGGTACATTTTTAACGTTTAGCTCCAGCCAAAAAATCTATTTTAAGCTTTTTGGAAAACATAGGGAAGGGTTATCACCCCTGTGACATTCTTTTTGCTGTCTGTGCTCCTCCTCAGAAGATTTCACCTCACTTTTTGTCCCAATGACAAATGTTTTTTTGAAAATGTGGGTTTTTTTGTGAAACAAGGATTGGTGATAAAGCATCAGTGGAAAGGAGAAATGTTTTTCCCATATTAACTCTTACAGGAGAGAATTTCCCTTCCTAGGGGTAGATTTCATCTCACTTCCTGTTGTCTCCTTCCATTTGCAAGTAGGAGTTGTTTGTAAGTTGGATGTTTGAAAGTAGGAGCCTGCAGAAATTTGGGCCTTAGGTGTTGTTGTGGCCACAACACTGTAAGCCCAAACAGGGCCCTGCTGTGAAATATTAGATCAAGAATTGTAATTACATGCCCCTGTTGAACAGGGGCTGAAAAATTGGGCCTTAGGCACTGGTGCTGGTGCCACAACACTGCAACCCCTCACAGATACTCTAGTTGGAACGCATAAACGAGCCCTGCTGCAAAGTATTGCATCAAAAATTGTAATTACATGCCCCTGTTAAACGGGGGCTGAAAAATTGGGCCTTAGGCACTGGTGTTGGTGCCACAACACTGCAACCCCTCACAGATACTCTAGTTGGAACGCATAAACGAGCCCTGCTGCAAAGTATTGCATCAAAAATTGTAATTACACGCCCCTGTTAAACAGGGGCTGAAAAATTAGGCCTTAGGCACTGGTGCTGGTGCCACAACACTGCAACCCCTCACAGATACTCTAGTTGGAATGCAGGAACGAGCCCTGCTGCAATGTATTGCATCAAAAATTGTAATTACATGCCCCTGTTAAACAGGGGCTGAAAAATTGGGTCTTAGGCACTGGTGCCACAACACTGCAACCCCTCACAGATACTCTAGTTGGAACGCAGGAACGAGCCTTGCTGCAAAGTATTGCATCAAAAATTGTAATTACACGCCCCTGTTAAACAGGGGCTGAAAAATTAGGCCTTAGGCACTGGTGCTGGTGCCACAACACTGCAACCCCTCACAGATACTCTAGTTGGAACGTAGGAACGAGCCCTGCTGCAAAGTATTGAATCAAAAATTGTAATTACACGCCCCTGTTAAACTGGGGCTGAAAATTTGGGCCTTAGGCACTGGTGCTGGTGCCACAACACTGCAACCCCTCACAGATACTCTAGTTGGAACACAGGAACGAGCCCTGCTGCAAAGTATTGCATCTAAAATTGTAATTACACGCCCCTGTTGGGGCTGAAAAATTGGGCCTTAGGCACTGGTGGCGGCGCCCAGAACCAAAAATGTTCTTACAAGCTATCAGCGTGATCATTGAGGAGGAAGAGGATAATTTCTCAGGATAGTTACTCAGCATCAGCATAGGCAGTCTTTGAAGAGATCTGACATTTCAAAAAAAAAAATATTCGGTTACATCAGCATCAGGTGCTTGGTAGCTGGTGGTGATCCAAGACTGATTCATTTTTATGAAGGTCAGTCGATCGACCGAGTCGGTGGACAGACGCACCCTGTGATCGGCTACAAAGCCTCCAGCAGCACTGAATGTGCGTTCCGAAAGAATGCTGGACGCAGGACAGGCCAGTAGCTCAATTGCATACTGTGCAAGCTCTGGCCAGTGATCCATCCTCAAGACCCAGTAACCCAGAGGATTTTCGGTGGGAAAGGTGTCCAAGTCAGATCTTGCCCCTAGGTATTCCTGCACCATGTAAAACAGACGCTGGGGATGGTTGCTGGAACCGATCATACCATGGGGGCTGCGGACTAAAAAATTGTCTGAACGCATCGGTCAGACGGCCACCTTCTCCACTGCTCCTTCTTTGACTGACCGAAGCCTCAGCAACACGTTGTCCAGAAACAGGAGTTTGTAACCTCCCAGTCTCTGGGACCGTGTTGCACAGACCTTTCTGCAAGGCCTCCCGAAGATGTTTCATCCTCTGCTCCCTCTGCAACGGCAAGATAAGGTCCACAACCTTACCCTTATAACGTGGATCAAGGAGGGTTGCCAGCCAGTATTGGTCCTTCTCCTTGATA
Organism: Lithobates septentrionalis; assembly: GCA_037952835.1. Taxonomy (NCBI): domain Eukaryota; kingdom Metazoa; phylum Chordata; class Amphibia; order Anura; family Ranidae; genus Lithobates; species Lithobates septentrionalis. The sequence continues at coordinate 2,832,581 of JBBDGP010000165.1, forward strand.
CCAAAAATACGAGGATCCTTACGCAGGCTTTGCAGGATCAGGGAGGCCATGCAGCGTAAGTTTGCTGAGGCATTCGGACCGGAGTCCTCTGGGTCACTAAGGACGACATGGTCCGCAGCCACCTCCTCCCAGCCATGTACAAGTCCATGTGTTTCTTGGGACTGATCCCTTTTAGACTGCTGCTGATGCTGAGTGCCAGGCTCCACCTCCATACTGACACAATCCTCCTCCTCCTTCTCCTCCTCGTCCTCTTCCTGTGTGATCGGCGGGCACGCAGGAACACTGTCTGGATAAAGGGGGCCTTGAGAGCTAAGGAAGTCCTCCTCTTCCTGCCTCTGTTCTGCCTCAAGTGCCCTGTCCATTATTCCACGCAGCGTGTGCTCCAACAGATGGACAAGGGGACAGTGTCACTGATGCATGCACTGTCACTGCTCACCATCCTCGTAGCCTCCTCAAATGGTGACAGGACAGTGCATGCATCCCTGATCATGGCCCACTGGCGTGGGGGAAAAAAACAAGCTCCCCTGACCCTGTCCTGGTGCCATAGTCACGCAGGTACTCATTGATGGCCCTCTGCGGCATGTGCAGCCGCTGCAGCATGGCCAACGTTGAGTTCCACCTGGTGGGCATGTCACAGATTAGGCGGTTCTTGGACAGGTTAAACTCCTTTTGGAGGTCTGCCAGCCGAGCACTGGCATTATATGACAGGCGGAAATTCACACAGACTTTCCTGGCCTGCCTCAGGACATCCTGTAAGCCCGGGTACCTGCCCAAGAACCGCTGCACCACCGAGTTAAGGATGTGAGCCAAACAGGGCACATGGGTCATTTGTCCCTGTCGGAGGGCAGAGAGGAGGTTGGTGCCATTGTCGCAAACCCCCATTCCTGCCTTAAGTTGGCGTGGCGTCAACCACCTCTGAACCTGCCCCTGCAGAGCTGACAGAACCTCTGCTCCAGTGTGGCTCCTGTCCCCCAAGCACACCAGCTCAAGCACCGCATGGCATCTTTTGGCCTGCATATTTGCGTAGCCCCTTGAATGGCTACGGAGCACCGCTGGTTCCGAGGACAAAGCACAGGAAGAGGCCATGGAGGAAGAAGAAGAGGAGGGGTGGAGGAGAGAGGTGTGTCACAATCATTAGTAGTGGCATTTTGGAGGCGTGGTGGCGGAACAACCTCCAACACTACTGCACCTTGTCCTGCATCCTTCCCAGCTGCCAGCAGAGTCACCCAATGCGCGGTGAAACTTAGGTAATGTCCCTGTCCATGCCTGCTGGACCATGAGTCAGCAGTAATATGCACCTTACCGCTGACCGCCCTGTCCAGCGAGGCCAAGACATTGCCTTCCACATGCCGGCAGAGAGCCGGAATCGCCTTCTGTGAGAAAAAGTGGCGTTTGGGTACCTGCCACTGAGGAACCGCACATTCCACAAACTCACAGAAGGGGGCAGAGTCTACCAACTGAAAAGGCAGCAGTTGAAGTGCTAGCAATTTTGCCAAGCTAGCATTCAACCGCTGGGCATGTGGATGGCTGGGAGCGAACTTCTTTCGGCGGTGCAGCAGCTGGGGCAGGGAAATTTGCCTGGTACAATCTGACGTTGGTGTACCGAAAGCAGATTGCCCCCAAGTACTTGGCTGTGACACACCTAATTCTACACCTTCATTCCTCTCAGTGCAGGTCTCAGAGAGGACTGAAGGTATAGTGGGGTTGGAGATCTCAGCTGATGAGGAGCAAGGAGAGGTCCTCTTTGTTCTTTGGTGTGGGTCTTTTAGATACGCTTGCCAACTAACTGCATGGCAGGTCAACATATGTCTGGTCAAGCATGTGGTGCCCAAGCGGGAGATGTTTTGGCCACGCGAGATATGCTTGAGACATATGATGCAAATAGCAGCGGTGCAATCTGATGCACTCGTCTCAAAAAAGGCCCACACCAAAGAACTTTTGGAATAACGCGCAGAGACAGCAGTGCCCTGCACATGCAGAGCTTTGGGGTGTGATGCACTCAGTGTGTTGCCCTTAGGCTGGCCCCTGGAGGGCATCCTGCCTCGGTGATGTGCCTCCTCCTCCTCTCTCCTATCAGGCACCCACGTTGAGTGAGTGACCTCAGCATCCCCTCCCTCCTCATCACTGGAGCAAACCTGGCAGTATGCTGCAGCAGGGGAGCATGACTGCCAGATTGCTGTCCTTCTTGGGCACCCCCTCTGTCCGTGCTCACGTTACTGCCTTCATCTAGCTCAGTATCATCATCAGAGCCTTCTAAACGCTGGGCATACTCCTGGAGCATGTACCCAACACTGTGGTCAAACAGTTCGAGGGACTCCTCAGGAGGACATGGTGGGGCTAGGGAAGGAGTCACTGATGCCATTGAGCCAAGGGAAGAAGCCGCGTTGACAGCTGCTTTGCCAGACAAAGTACCCTGAGCATGGGTGAGAGAGGATGAGGAGGATGAGGACGGCTTGGTCATCCACTCGACCAAGTCTTCTGCATGTTGCGGCTCAACACAGCCAGCTGCCGAAGAAAAGGCCAAGCGTGCCCCACGGCCACGTGCTGATGAGGATGCACCGTCTCCACGACCAGCACTGTTGCCTCTAGACACAGAGCCTGCTTGCCCTCTTTTATGGCTTGTGACTGTCTGCCTCTCCATGTTGGCCTTCCAGACATACTAATGGCCTGTAGCTGCACTAAGCTGGGATATATATAAATATATATATATATATATATATATATATATATATATATATATATATATATATACACACACTGATACTGCAGCTAGCAAAATCAACTGCCTGCCTGTAGTATGAGAACACCACCAACCTTCTACAGGTAGCTTTAGCTGAACACTGTGCAGAGCTTGCAAAAAAATAACTTGTAGCTTATTTAGCTGCCTGCGGTAGTGATAGGATCAGGAAAACACCACCAACCTTCTTCAGGTAGCTTTAGGTGAGCACTGTGCAGAGCTCGCAAAAAAATTACTTGTAGCTTATTTAGCTGCCTGCGGTAGTGATAGGATCAGGAAAACACCACCAACCTTCTACAAGTAGCTTTAGGTGAACACTGTGCAGAGCTTGCAAAAAACTAACTTGTAGCTTATTTAGCTGCCTGCGATAGTGATAGGATCAGGAAAACACCACAAACCTTCTACAGGTAGCTTTAGCTGAACACTGTGCAGAGCTCGCACTACACTAACTTGTAGTTTTAGCTGAACACTGTGAGGAGGACGCACTACACTAACTTGTAGTTTTAGCTGAACACTGTGCAGAGGTTGCACTACACTAACTTGTAGCTTTAGCTGAACACTGTGCAGAGGTCGCACTACACTAACTTGTAGTTTTAGCTGAACACTGTTCAGAGGACGCACTACACTAGCTTGTAGCTTTAGCTGAACACTGTGCAGAGGTCGCACTACACTAACTTGTAGTTTTAGCTGAACACTGTGAGGAGGACGCACTACACTAACTTGTAGCTTTAGCTGAACACTGTGCAGAGGTCACACTAAACTAACTTGTAGCTTTAGATGAACACTGTGAGGAGGACGCACTACACTAACTTGTAGCTTTAGCTGAACACTGTGCAGAGGTCGCACTACACTAACTTGTAGTTTTAGCTGAACACTGTGAGGAGGACGCACTACACTAACTTGTAGCTTTAGCTGAACACTGTGCAGAGGTCGCACTACACTAACTTGTAGTTTTAGCTGAACACTGTTCAGAGGACGCACTGCACTAACTTGTAGCTTTAGCTGAACACTGTGCAGAGGTCGCACTACACTAACTTGTAGCTTTAGCTGAACAATGTTCAGAGAACGCACTACACTAACTTGTAGTTTTAGCTGAACACTGTTCAGAGGAAGCACTACACTAACTTGTAGCTTTAGCTGAACACTGTGCAGAGGTCGCACTACACTAACTTGTAGTTTTAGCTGAACACTGTTCAGAGGACGCACTACACTAACTTGTAGCTTTAGCTGAACACTGTGCAGAGGTCGCACTACACTAACTTGTAGTTTTAGCTGAACACTGTTCAGAGGACGCACTACACTAACTTGTAGCTTTAGCTGAATACTGTGCAGAGGTCGCACTACACTAACTTGTAGTTTTAGCTGAACACTGTGAGGAGGACGCACTACACTAACTTGTAGCTTTAGCTGAACACAGTGAGGAGGACGCACTACCCTAACTTGTAGCTTTAGCTGAACACTGTGCAGAGGTCACACTAAACTAACTTGTAGCTTTAGGTGAACACTGTGAGGAGGACGCACTACACTAACTTGTAGCTTTAGCTGAACACTGTGCAGAGGTCGCACTACACTAACTTGTAGTTTTAGCTGAACACTGTGAGGAGGACGCACTACACTAACTTGTAGCTTTAGCTGAACACTGTGCAGAGGTCGCACTACACTAACTTGTAGTTTTAGCTGAACACTGTGAGGAGGACGCACTACACTAACTTGTAGCTTTAGCTGAACACTGTGCAGAGGTCGCACTACACTAACTTGTAGTTTTAGCTGAACACTGTTCAGAGGAAGCACTACACTAACTTGTAGCTTTAGCTGAACACTGTGCAGAGGTCGCACTACACTAACTTGTAGTTTTAGCTGAACACTGTGAGGAGGACGCACTACACTAACTTGTAGCTTTAGCTGAACACTGTGAGGAGGACGCACTACCCTAACTTGTAGCTTTAGCTGAACACTGTGCAGAGGTCACACTAAACTAACTTGTAGCTTTAGCTGAACACTGTGAGGAGGACGCACTACACTAACTTGTAGTTTTAGCTGAACACTGTGCAGAGGTCACACTAAACTAACTTGTAGCTTTAACTCAACACTGTGAGGAGGACGCACTACACTAACTGTAAATAGTCTAGCTGCCTGACTGTGGTACTAATAGGATCATAAGAACACCAGCAATTTTCTTCAGGTAGCTGTAAATACTGTAACAAGACAAGCCTGCCTGTCAGTAGGAAGATAACAGGAACAGATCTAGCTAAACTGAATACAGTGTATATATATATATATATATATATATATATATATATATATATATATATATATATATATATATATATATACACAACACCTGGGATGCATATATATATACACAATACACTGTAAGTGCAGCTAACTCACTGACTGTCCTGCCTAATCTAGCTAACTCAAATGAAATGACACTGTCTCTCTCTCTCTCTAAGCACGCCGGAACACACTACACAGGGCCGCCGTGCAGGCGGCCTTATATAGTGTGGGGCGTGTTCTAAACCCCCTGAGCCATAATTGGCCAAAGCCACCCTGGCTTTGGCCAATTACAGCTCTCTCTACTGACGGCGCTGTGATTGGCCAAGCATGCGGGTCATAGTGCATGCTTGGCCAATTATCAGCCAGCAATGCACTGCGATGCCGCAGTGAATTATGGGCCGTGACGCGCCACATGAAGTTGGCACGAACGGCCCATATCGTTCGCAATTCGGCGAACGGGCGAACAGACGATGTTCGAGCCGAACATGGGTTCGACTCCAACACGAAGCTCATCCCTACCCAGAATGAAAAAGAAAAAAAGTGGTGAGGAGATAACGTCCAAGCACAACAGTTCTTGGTGGTTAAGAAAAATGTCAGCGGGCAAGGGTTGAGTTTCTTGGACGATGGGCCCAGATTTAATGTTGAACCCATCAGCTAATCGTATGGACAGTTTCTGTTGCTTAGATCGCAGAGGAATATTGTGTTGCAGGACGAAGGCATGGTCGATGAAACAGCTACAGGCGCCTGAATCAATTATGGCCTGGACTTGAAGTACCCCTCCTGGAAGCTGTAGGGAAACAGGAACAGCAATGTGAGTAGATCTTGATAGAGTCAATGCACAAGGATCAAGAGGAGGATAGTCACACTTACGAGTTTTATTGGGGCACAGGTTTACGTAATGACCGGCTCCTCCGCAGTAGAGACAGATATTATTCATGCGACGGCACTGCTTTTCCTCTGGTGTCAATGGTGAACGAAGCAGGCCTAATTGTATTGGCTCTGGAGCTTCTGTGATGGGAGCAGTTAGTGGGGTTGCAGAGATAGGTGGGTGGCTAGGTACCCATTGGGTTCCACCAAAATCCATACCAGATTCTTGTCCAGTGGATAAGGGTCTTATATGCCTTGATAAGGGTCTGGTGTGTATTTTGAGGGGAACCCCACATCATTTAATTCTTAAAGTGACAGTACACATTGTTTGAAAAAAATGTGTACTGCCCCTTAAAAAAAAATAACAAAGAAACAGTGTTTGTTCACCCTCAAAATTCATACCAGACTCTTATCTAGGCATGAAGCCTGTCTGATCAGGAAAATGGAGGCCTGGCAAGCATGCAGTCCCCTCCTAAACCATACAAGGGCACATGCTCTCAACACTGGGAAGGTATCTTGCCAGATGGGGGGTGTGAAGCCACCACCCGGCGTGGCACCTTGCCCCCATGGTAATGCAAACGTGGGCCTCATCCCCACAACTGATGCCCCAAGAGGATTTGGAGTTCTGTGCGGGAATCTGAAATCCCAGTTTAACATAAGGGACTCACAAATATCCAGGCCTTACCCTGCATAAGTTAATATGGGACACATAGTAAAATTTTCTACTTATTCTCAAAATAAATTAAAAAGAAAATAAAAACAATCACACCATAGAAAAAGTCCTTTATTGTGTATCTCACAATGTAAATCCAGCGTTAATCAACCAGTGTAAGTCCAGCGATGTAGATCCAGCATCAGCATCACTCATGATGAGACCACTGACCATCATGACAATCCGCTACCACAATGATGCTGCCTTGTGGCTACTCTTGACATAAAATGCAGGTCCCCCTACTGCTGGAAGGTAATGACCATAAGTGGTCAGTGATGTTACCCGGGATCCCCTGGCCACTTCGTTTACAGAAGCATGCCTGGGAAATGGAATGTGATTTAGCAGTGGTACTGTGTTTTTATGTCACTTTTAAAAGTAGTACATCTCACTGGTTTGTAACTTCATTTGCAGGTTTAAGGCATCCCCCAAGCATGTTATTTAAAGGAAATTATATTTTAATGTTACCCATTAAGCCTCATTAAAAGACTCTCTCCTCACTGAACAATATTTTTTTTAAATTGTTTTTGCATTGGTACATGTCCCCGTTGGTAGTACCCAGCTACCCATGTACTTTTTTTTTTTTTAACAAATACTGCACATTTGCTTTGAGAACAGACAGAAATGTTATGTATGTTATACATAGAGCTCATTATACCCCACAAAAACTCTATACTTGGGGAAAATATATAACACCGTTATGCCTGTGATGCTCTCTATCTAATGGCTCTCTTATCCACATGCTCTGGCGATGCCCAAAGCTTCATCGCTACTGGGAAAAAATATTTATAACCCTAAATTCATTGTGCTGCACTGAAATAACAGGGATGCCCAAACTTGCACTACTGGGAATAATATCTGATGGAACATTACCAATAGAGATAAGAGATCTATACTTAGCACGTAAAGTTATTTTACAAAAATGGCCATCCACTAATCCTCCAACCCATAAACAATGGGTTGAGAAACTTAATTACATACTTAAAAGAAAAATACTTAAGAGAAAAATTAACATATCAACATAGAAGTACACCGCAAAGGTTTGGTAAAATATGGTCATGCTGGACAGAACCTAGTAATGAATTATATGATGATCTACCTAGTAGAGAGGAGTGAAGATGGAAGAGACAGATGGGAGTAAAGAGCTGGGATAGAAAGGTGAGCTGTAGAAGAGAAGACGTAAAAGAATGATAATTTGATTTTGCATAGAGGAAGTTGCCATAGTCTGATGATTGATAGTAGGGGAACTCAAATTGATGAATAAAATGTATCCATGTTTTCAATATGTTTTGTTTTATCTTAGTCTGAGAGGTGCAGGGTTCGTTTTTGTGTTTTCTTATTTTTCTGATGTGTTCTATATTAATTTGACATATTATTTGTTTGTATGTTTAATAATAAAAAATAAAAAAATTATTTGATTAAAAAAAAAAGAGCACAGACAGAAAAAAAAACAAGTTTGGCTCCTATAGACTTCAATGTGGTTTGGGTGGTGCTGTGTTTGGGATTTGCAGAATTCCTGCTAGAACTGGTGAACATCCAGTGAAAATATATAACACCGTTATGCCTTTGATGCTCTCTATCTAATGGCTCTCTTATCCACATGCTCTGGCGATGCCCAAAGCTTCATCGCTATCTTGTGGCACATCACGGATCTTGTGGACAGATTACTGGGAGGGGCTGGGGAAGACCCGACTGTCATGGTGCACGTTGGCACCAATGACAAAGTCAGAGGCAGATGGAGTGTCCTAAAGAACGATTTTAGGGACTTAGGAGCTAAATTGAGGAAAAGGACCTCCAAGGTAGTATTCTCAGGAATACTACCGGTACATCGAGCCACACCAGAAAGGAAGAGGGAGATTAGGGAAGCAAACAAGTGGCTGAAGAGCTGGTGTAGTAAGGAGGGGTTTGGGTTCCTGGAGGACTGGGCCGACTTCTCAGTCGGTAACCAGTACTATAGAAGGGACGGACTGCACCTAAATGAGGAGGGTGCAGATCTGCTGGGAAGGAAGATGGCCAAAAAGTTAGAGGGGTTTTTAAACTAGGCGATGGGGGGGGAGGGTCCAGAGGCAGAGATAGCCAGCGCAGAAGATATTCCAGGGGGTAGTATTGGGGGCATTAGTGGTAGGTTAACCAAAGCACAAAAACACAAGGTGAGTATAGTAGCAAGTCCTAGTTGCAATCTCGAAACACCCAATACAAAGACAATATGTGACCGGTCTAAACTATGTGGCATGTTCACCAATGCCAGGAGCATGGCGGACAAGATGGGTGAACTAGAGATACTGTTGTACGAGTAGGATTTGGATTTTGTGGGAATTTCAGAGACCTGGTTCAACAGCTCTCATGATTGGCTGGCAAACATTCAAGGGTATACCCTATACCGCAAGGATAGAGAGGGTAAAAAAGGGGGAGGGGTATGCCTATATATCAAGAATAATTTACAAGTGAATGTGAGAGATGACATCACTAAGGGAGCTAGAGAGGAGGTGGAATCCTTATGGGTAGAGCTCCAAAGGGATAAAGCTAAGGGGAAAAATAATACTGGGAGTATGCTATAGGCCCCCTAACCTGAGGGAGGAAGTGGAGACAGATCTCCTATCACAATTTGGATTAGCAGCAAGGATGGGAAGTGTTATCATAATGGGGGATTTTAATTATCCAGACATAGACTGGGCGGAGGGAACCGCATTCATTTAAGGCTCGCCAGTTCCTTAATGTCTTGCAGGACAATTTTATGGGTCAGATGGTAGACGCACCAACTAGAAATAAAACATTACTGGATCTACTGATTACCAACAATACAGACCTGATCACGGATGTGGAAATGCGGGGCAATTTAGGTAACAGCGATCACAGGTCAATTAGTTTCAGTATAAATCACACAAATAGGAAACATAAAGGGAATACAAAGACACTGAATTTCAAAAGAGACAAATTCCCTAAACTACAAACCTTGCTAAAAGGCATAAACTGGGATAAAATATTAGGAACAAAGAATACGGAGGAGAGATGGGTTTGCTTTAAGAGCATATTAAATAAGGGCATTAGCCAATGTATCCCATTGGGTAATAAATTTAAAAGAGCGAACAAAAGTCCTGGATGGCTTAACTCCAATGTAAAAATGCATATAAAAGCAAAGGAGAAGGCCTTCAAAAAATACAAGTTTGAGGGATCATCCTCAGCATTCAGACTTTGTAAAGAATGCAACAGGAAATGTAAAGGTGCAATTAGGACAGCTAAGATAGAACATGAAAGACACATAGCGGAGGAGAGCAAAAAAAATCCCAAGAAATTCTTTAAGTATGTAAACAGTAAAAAAGGGAGGACAGACCATATTGGCCCCATAAAGAATGAGGAAGGACATCTGGTTACAAAGGATGGGGAGATGGCGAAGGTATTGAATTTATTCTTCTCCTCAGTCTTCACGAGTGAATCGGGGGGCTTCAGTAACCAAAACTGCAGTGTTTATCCTCATGACACAACACAGGAAGCACCTCCATGGTTAACAGAGGACGGAATTAAAATTAGACTTGAGAAACTTAACATTAATAAGTCACCGGGACCAGATGGCTTGCATCCGAGGGTACTTAGGGAACTCAGTCAAGTGATTGCCAGACCATTGTTCCTAATTTTTACAGATAGTCTACTGACTGGAATGGTACCAGCTGATTGGAGAAAAGCCAATGTAGCACCTATATTTAAAAAGGGCTCAAAATACATCCCTGGGAATTACAGATCAGTTAGCCTAACATCGATAGTATGTAAACTCTTGGAGGGGATGATAGGGGACTATATACAGGATTTTAGTAATACGAACGATATCATTAGCAGTAATCAGCATGGATTCATGAAGAATCGTTCTTGCCAAACCAATCTATTAACCTTCTATGAGGAGGTGAGTTGCCATCTAGATAAAGGAAGGCCTGTAGACGGGGTGTATCTGGGTTTTGCAAAAGCATTTGACACAGTTCCCCATAAACGTTTACTGTACAAAATAAGGTCCGTTGGCATGGACCATAGGGTGAGTACATGGATTGAAAACTGGCTACAAGGGCGAGTTCAGAGGGTGGTGATAAATGGGGAGTACTCAGAATGGTCAGGGGTGGGTAGTGGGGTTCCCCAGGGTTCTGTGCTGGGACCAATCCTATTTAATTTGTTCATAAATGATCTGTTCAATCTCTGTATTTGCAGACGATACTAAGCTAAGCAGGGCAATAACTTCTCCGCAGGACGTGGAAACCTTGCAAAAAGACCTGAACAAATTAATGGGGTGGGCGACTACATGGCAAATGAGGTTCAATGTAGAAAAATGTAAAATAATGCATTTGGGTGGCAAAAATATGAATGCAATCTATACACTGGGGGGAGAACCTCTGGGGGAATCTAGGATGGAAAAGGACCTGGGGGTCCTAGTAGATGATAGGCTCAGCAATGGCAGGCAAAGCCAAGCTGCTGCTAACAAAGCAAACAGAATATTGGCATGTATTAAAAGGGGGATCAACTCCAGAGATAAAACGATAATTCTCCCGCTCTACAAGACTATGGTCCGGCCGCACCTAGAGTATGCGGTCCAGTTCTGGGCACCAGTCCTCAGGAAGGATGTACTGGAAATGGAGCGAGTACAAAGAAGGGCAACAAAGCTAATAAAGGGTCTGGAGGATCTTAGCTATGAGGAAAGGTTGCGAGCACTGAACTTATTCTCTCTGGAGAAGAGACGCTTGAGAGGGGATATGATTTCAATTTACAAATACCGGACTGGTGACCCCACAATAGGGATAAAACTTTTTCGCAGAAGAGAGTTTACCAAGACTCGTGGCCACTCATTAAAGTTAGAAGAAAAGAGGTTTAACCTTAAACTACGTAGAGGGTTCTTTACTGTAAGAGCGGCAAGGATGTGGAATTCCCTTCCACAGGCGGTGGTCTCAGCGGGGAGCATTGATAGCTTCAAGAAACTATTAGATAAGCACCTGAATGACCACAACATACAGGGATATACAATGCAATACTGACACATAATCACACACATAGGTTGGACTTGATGGACTTGTGTCTTTTTTCAACCTCACCTACTATGTAACTATGTAACTATGTAACTAAGAACTTTGCTTGGTTCGCTCACTATTATTCTATAGAACACAGAAGCATCCCTAAACCATAGCCTGGACCTGTAAGTGTAATTAGTTATAATATTTTGTTAGGTAAACTTTTTAAAATATGTAGCACCCTCTTCTAAACAGGGGCTATAGTCTAAATTTAGTCATGCTGGGTGGTTCTCAGCCCAAACTGATATATAGTCAATTTATTCACCTGGTTTTCCCCTAAACTCAGTGGAGCATTGGTTTCTCTTTGCTGTCAGTAGGTATCATTGGTACGTCTGTCAATAGTTTTAAACATATTTGACCATGTGAGCTCTCTCTTCCCCAAGGGCTGCAACCTTAGGGAGGTGTGTGAGGTGCAGCTGAGAAACTAGGCCATGGGCCTAGGAGGCCTTTACATGTGCTTGGAGAAGAGGCCTGTGAGCATAAGGTGCCTGCCTGTCCAGAGTGTCCTGTTGCTTGAGGCCCTGGGCTCAGGGAGCCTCAGAGAGGATGAGGGAAGGAGAAGTGATTCCTGGGATGGAAAACCAGAGATGACCCTGTCGATTGAGATTCTATAGAGGAGGAACTCGCAGGGAGGCTGGGAAAGCAACAGGAGGATCACTAAAGCCGTTACTGCTAAACAAGATATGGTTGCTACTGGAAACAACTGCTACTTCTAAGAAGGTACTGGTTGCTAGATTCATATTAAAAGCCTTTTTCCTGTATTGGTGCTTGTTGAGTCTGCAGGTCAGTTTTGGGTATTTTGAATTCCCTACCCTTCTCTCCCTGGAGTTTGAGTGAAAGCTAATAAACTCATTTGTTTGCATCTAAACGTGACTGGCACCCATCTATACACATTTTCCACTATTGCCTAAAAGTGACACCCTGGGGTAATATGTTAGCCCTTCCTGTCTCTGGGAGTACTCCACCTGTTTCTGGAGGTCAGGGGGGCACTGAAATAATCCAATATTAGCTTGAAAAATCTCCTTTTATCTTGTATTTACCTAAAATAATAGCGAAAGTCTGCCCTAATAACATAGTTACATAGTTACATAGTTAGTAAGGTTGAATAAAGACACCAGTCCATCCAGTTCAACCTGAGTGAGTGTGTGTTTACAACCCTGACCCTTGTCCCTAACCCTGTACATCGCACACTCACATCAGTCCCTACCCTCTATCCAAGGTCCCTATTCATATACTAGGGCCAATTTTGGACAGAAGCCAATTAACCTACCAGCATGTCTTTTGGAGTGTGGGAGGAAACCAGAGTACCCGGAGGAAACCCACGCAGGCACAGGGAGAACATGCAAACTCCAGGCAGGTAGTGTCGTGGTTGGGATTCGAACCAGCGACCCTTTTTTACTGCTCAGCGAGAGTGCTAACCACTGCACCACTGTGCCGCCCTAAATTTCAGCAGCTAGCATTCAGGATTGATATGTAAACCCTATGATCATAAACAATAAATATAATGCAGCACTTACACAGTCTTAGCATAAATAACAAAAAATATACAAAAAGAAATTATCTAAACATTTAAAAGTCTAAATCGTCCAAACCCTGAAGATTTCCTATTGGAGCATGTTGGGTAGAGTTTGTTGTGTGCACTGGTGTCTGTGGCTGCTGTCCCCTAGTGAACTACAGCTTTCATGTAAATGTCTTTTGCCGGCTTGTTTTATACTTGGTATTACATTTTTTTACAATTAATCCTGGGATTTACTGCACTATGAGATTCTTTTCTTGGGGATGTCTGATGAGCAAAAGAGGATGAAGGTGTTGTAGCCCCTATCTGCTGGTGTTTGTGAGATCACTTGTCAGGTGCCTGTTCCTCAATTTGTGTCATGGTTATCAAAGGGAAAAGAGAAGTACTTTGTCACAGTCCCAGGCTAACACATGTTACGTGCAATATACCTCTGTGTGTTAGGTCTTTTACTCTGGTAAGTCTCTTAATTATCAATGATGGGCCTGCACATGGAGATCACTGCTGTATTGTGTTGAAGCACAGGAGTATTACACTTAGACTTCACTACACAAGTTACAGCAATTAGGACTTGTATAGGTTTGAATAATTTCTTTTTTAGATTTGTTTATATTATTTACGCTAACACTGTGGAAGCGCTGCATTATATTTGTTGTTTATGTTGTTATTGCTGCCTATCTGCTGGCCATATCTTTCCATGGCTTCCTGGACTTCCTGCATGCTGTGCAGCTTCTCCTCTGTGATTTACTTTCAATTTCTAAGGACTACATATCCCATGGTACCTGGGATATTGTAAGCAGTGATTCCTGTACTGACTTCACCCTCTGAAAATCCTCTCAGAAACTCTGTTTTTCAGAAGGCAGGCTCTGTAAATTCTTTAACACAGCAATACCTACTGAAAGAGCAGAGTGAATACGTGTCACAGAATTCAATGAAGTAAATGTGTGTGGATCTATACAAAGTAAAGCCTTGTACACACGATTGGATTTGCCGCAGACAAAGCCTAGGACTTTTGTCAGAAGGGCGTTGGCCCAAAACTTGTCTTGCATACAGACGGCACACAATAAACACAATAAACGTCAGCCAATAAACACAAACGTAGTGGCGTACTAGACGTACTACGAGCCAGTAAAGAGGAAGTTCAATTGTCATGCGCCACCCTTTGGCTCCTTCTGATAATTTCATGTTAGTAGAAGTTTGGTGAGTGTTGATTTGAGCTTTTCAGTTCGTGCTTGTTAGTTTGTTTCTGAAAGGCCATTTGTCAACCAGCCATGTTGCGGAAGTCCAGTCCAGGTACAGAAGGAGGAGGTGTTGTTGGACCAAAAATTGGTTGCTTAAACGTGACCAATTCTCTCATATGCCTTTGCTGCGGGAGCTCCAGGAGAATAATCCTGATGATTTTAGCAATTATCTCCGGATGAGGGACCCCTGTTTTCACCATCTCTTGCCATTGTTTACTGTCACGGAACGTCCCACACTCCGCTTGAGTGCTTCCGTCATATACCGCTTCCTAAGTTCTGGAACACGAGTCCAATGGATCTGGCTATAGGAACCCCAAGAACTAGACAACACCAGTCTTGGAGTACATCAGAACTAACTTTTATTTGAGATCTCACACACATTTATACACCAGGATGACTCAAAGCTAACCTAATTAACATGAGCTCCAATAGGAGTCGTCCCGTCTCCTACATTGTATGGAGGACAATGTCATTAGCTCATTCAATTAACATAAGCACAAGTTGACACCAGCATCTCCTCACATGATGTGTCCCAACAGAATGAATCAGTCTTATCAGCAGGGGGCTGCTGGAGGAACCCCCCCCCCTCCCTCTTCAGGGACACAGATCCACAGCAAGGAGTCCCCATACAATATATACATGACTGAGTCCGATTAATACAGTTCAGACTGGATTTCTCATTCACCTCAAATGCTAGGGCCCATAATCGGTGGGCAACAGGCCCGCACACAGTCCTCTCCAACAGCCTCTGCTCCGGCCAGGTCCGTGACATTTCTCCCCTTTCGGCAGGAGACTAACATAGGAGGAGACCCCAGACGGGTTGACTCCGAAGTTAGTCAGTAGTTCCAGTCCTCTACTGCCTGTACCCACACAGTACCCCAAACAAATTATTCCAAACAGTGTATTACTCACCCAGCCATCCTCTGCCTCTCTCAGAGAACATATCTGCCGCTGGGGAGAGGCCCGGACTGGCCCTTCTCCCTGGAATCCTTTCTGCCGCTGGAGAGAAGACAGGGGGACTGGGCTCACTCCATCCTGCTGTTGGGGATCTGGGCCCACTGCCCAGCATCCCTGGGGTATACAGGTGGGGACTGAAGCCCCATCAACCGACACCAGATCAAGCTGCAGTTGTGAGGTGATGATTGCATTCTCTCCTTGGATCCTGATCTGCAGCTCGCGATAGACTGCCACCTCCTCACCTTGGGCCTCCACAATTGCTGCAGGTGTGGGGCAGAGGTCTTGGACCCTCTGTCCGGTTGCCAGCACTTCTGCTGGGGGTTTGCCAGGTGGTTCCTCCTCTACAGAAACGTCTATTAAATCCCCAGTCTCTGGAAGTGGTAAAAGTATGGGACAGAGGTCTTGGACCCTCTGTTCAGTTACCAGATCTTCAGCTGGAGAAGTTTGTTTTAACTCCATAGATGCTGCTGGCAGAAAATCACATGTCCCTGTCAGTGTTGTGGGAGAAAGGCCGACTACCTCTTCTCTCAAGAAGGCCGAAGCCACTGTTGGTGCTGGGCAGAACACAGTGAACTTTGGCCCTGATAGCAGCTCTTCTGCTGGAGGCTCATCAGGTTGTTCTTCCTCAGCAGAAAAGTCTATCAAGTCCCATGTCTCTGCAACTGATGTCTGGGGATAGAGGTTCACCATCTCCTGTCCATGGAACCCAGAAGATGTTATCAGTGCTGGACAGAGGTTAGCAGAGCTCTGCCCTGTTGTCAGCACTTCAGGTTTGGGGACGGCAATCTCCGGATTTTCCACTGCCGATTCTCTGGCATGCTGCTGAACTTGTTCTAGCAGTTTCCTGTATGCCCTTTCCAGATGCTGTTCCTTCCTTAGCAAATGGTCCAGATCAGGTTTGAGCTCTGAGACCCCTGCAAGACTGAGCATAGACTCTCTATAGTCTCTCATGTCCTCAAGGTCAGGTTCCCCCTCATCGCCAAACATAAAAAGATCTGTAAGGTTCTCCCACAGCAATCCAGGGCCGCCAAAGTCATATCCCTCCGGAGAGCATTCTGTTGTCTCCCCTAAATATCCCTCCTCTGCGTGCCATTGCAGAGCCCGATAACGATTGTCCAGCTCTATCTCCTGCTGGACCAACCTGTCCAACTCAGTCACCCATTGCTCCTGGGGCTGCTCTCCCAGGAATGCCATCCGCAATGCCCGTTGGTCACTGGCCCGTTGCTCTTGGGTTGGAAAGCACTTGCCCTGTTTTATACCAGCGAGACGGAGGGCTGCAATCCAGAGCTCCACCCGAATCAGCTGCCTGAGCTCCAGGCATTCATCCTCAGACACAGTCCTGGTGTACGTTGAAAGGATGATCCGCAGCAGCCCCGGGAATTCTGATGCCAGGTCCATATCTCCGCTGGGGTGACTGAAGTCTGCTATGCTGATCTTGGATCCAGTTGGATGTTTGGATGTCCCAGACTTCAGGAAGCTATCCCACTGCTTGCCACCAATGTCACGGAACGTCCCACACTCCGCTTGAGTGCTTCCGTCATATACCGCTTCCTAAGTTCTGGAACACGAGTCCAATGGATCTGGCTATAGGAACCCCAAGAACTAGACAACACCAGTCTTGGAGTACATCAGAACTAACTTTTATTTGAGATCTCACACACATTTATACACCAGGATGACTCAAAGCTAACCTAATTAACATGAGCTCCAATAGGAGTCGTCCCGTCTCCTACATTGTATGGAGGACAATGTCATTAGCTCATTCAATTAACATAAGCACAAGTTGACACCAGCATCTCCTCACATGATGTGTCCCAACAGAATGAATCAGTCTTATCAGCAGGGGGCTGCTGGAGGAACCCCCCCTCCCTCTTCAGGGACACAGATCCACAGCAAGGAGTCCCCATACAATATATACATGACTGAGTCCGATTAATACAGTTCAGACTGGATTTCTCATTCACCTCAAATGCTAGGGCCCATAATCGGTGGGCAACAGGCCCGCACACAGTCCTCTCCAACAGCCTCTGCTCCGGCCAGGTCCGTGACATTTACCCCCTATATTAAGAAGAAGGATACATGCATGAGGCTTGCCATTACTCCTGAGCAAAGGCTCATAGCCATCTTGCGGTACTTGGCGACAGGGAGAAGTCTCCAGGACCTCAATTTTACGACTGGGATCTCCCCCCAGGCTCTGGGACTCATTAGAGAGGGTGCACCGGCCTTGTGCCTTATCTTTAAACAGGTTTATTAAAACAGAAAACGTAAAAGTACTACTCACAAGGTTAGATAAAAATAATAGTCAAATGATGGTAGCAGTCTCCAGACCTATGGACAAGACGTGCAGACCGCTGCTGGCTGACGCGTTTCAAAGGTAGCACCTTCTTCTTCAGAGCCTAACAGTATCCATCTCTTACGGTACCTTAAATAATGTGCTCATCAAGGGAGCACAGACCAAACTGACCTAGGAGCCACTCCCATAAAGTGGGCAGTCAAGAGGCAGGCCCTGACAAAGCACCATAGTAACCATTTGTATACACATATACATATAAAAAAAAAAAACGCACACAAAAAAACGCACAAAAAAAAAACGCATACAAAAAATGCACACAAAAATATATATGTGTGTGTGCGGGGAGCGCAAGTGCACGGATCTATAGTGTGATGAGTGTCATAAAGGGGGGGGAGGGGTGTTTGTAATGTGCGCATAGTGTGCGATACAGTACACCAGACAACCAGGCAATCTCCAATCCTAAATCTTACAAATGCGGCCACCTGCGCAAACAAAGAAACCCAGCTATCAAATTAAATACAAAATCAAATACAATAATCTGCACCATGAACAGCGCACAATAGACTTCACATGAGACTATGATATATAAATAAATAAATAAATGAATCACCAGGACCCATCCACACTTGTCCTCCAAGGAGATGAATGATTAAATCTCCACAGTGTGTAAAAATATCACAGATCTTACCTCAAAGACGCTGTGTAGCTGCAGGCGGCGGTTGGAACGCACGCCATATTCATTACATGTAGTGCGGTCCAGGGGGCGGAAGTAGAAGCTCCGTATCGCTTCCTGTGTGCCCGCTGTCGCTCTAGGCTGTGTCAGCAGTAAAGATACCAGCAGCCATATAAGGGAAGACCAACTATAGAGGCTGAAGGCAGACACATATTGGGTGGCTAAATTAAATACCATATCAAGGGGATAGAAAAACATGGGACAAAAACAAATGTCTAATTTCCAATACCATCCGTACACTTGTATAACCCGTGGCCGTCTCTATGTTGGCCGCACTCAGCGCCCTATGAGGGTCAGAATAGGAGAGCACAAGTGTGGCATCATTAATTTAAGGGATAAATATCCAGTTCCCCGCCATTTTGTAGAAGCCCATCAAGGAAACCCTGCAGGTATGAGGGTATTTGGTATTGAGTCGATTGGGGGTGATTTAGACTCAGGGAGAAAACATCAGAGACTATGTAAGCACGAGGCTTACTGGATTTTCACCCTCGGAAGTCTTGCTCCCGGTGGCCTCAATGAAGACCCTGAGATACATAAAATAGTGTGACGGTGGTTTTAGGTATCCCCCCAACCCATCCCATTTTTCCATTTTTTCATTCATTGATTTATTTTCATATCCATCTTCTTCCTTTGCAATTTGTTATCCCTCTTTCCTTCACCCTTTCCCCCCCCCCTCCCCCTCCTGATTCCATTTCTTTCTCTCTACACATGCGCATACATATATGCATGTGACCTTCAGTATTCATTCTACACATATGGCCTTTATGTTTATTTAGCCTTCAAGAGGCCTATAGGTGTGTTTATATATGATTATGTGTATGTATATTCTAGTTACGATAATACGCACAGGCTGTGCGGGTATATGTATGGTTTCATACTTCTGTAGTAAAAAATTATTTTGGTCCGGTACACTGCGCATGTGGGCATGTGTGCACTCGCACGTGTACGTGGGTGTGTGCGTATGTATATATGGGAGTGTATGCGCATGGGTGTATGTGTATATAGACATATGTTTGGCTAATTTTCCATAGACATTTATTGTGATCCCCCCCCCCCTCTGTTTTCTCCTTTTTGCTGTTAAAAGGTCTCTATAACGATAATAATAGAGCGTTTAAAATGTATTCATTGGCAAATATTCATTCGATCTGGGAACCTTTTTATTTATCTATTTATTTATTTGTTTTTAATCTGTTTCATTTACTTACTGTAATGCTTTTGTATACCATTTTTAATGACAACCTGCGCTCATTTATATGTATCATATATATGTAATATTTATATACCTTTGTAATTGGAGTGCAGGTTTTCATCTGTGTCGCGCGGCGTGCATGCGTTTATACGCACGCGCACATGGGCGTACGCGTGTATGTCTATGGGTGCTTGCGTGTGAGTGTGCATGCCCTGTTGACTATTTGCCCATATTCTTTTATTTAACTACAATACTGACCAACACGCTCCCTTTGTATACATGTAGACACGCATTAGTTGTGTGGGGTTGCGGGTTATACAAGTGCACGGATGGTATTGGAAATTAGACATTTGTTTTTGTCCCATGTTTTTCTATCCCCTTGATATGGTATTTCATTTAGCCACCCAATATGTGTCTGCCTTCAGCCTCTATAGTTGGTCTTCCCTTATATGGCTGCTGGTATCTTTACTGCTGACACAGCCTAGAGCGACAGCGGGCGCACAGGAAGCGATACGGAGCTTCTACTTCCACCCCCTTGACCGCACTACATGTAATGAATATGGCGTGCGTTCCAACCGCCGCCTGCAGCTACTCAGCGTCTTTGAGGTAAGATCTGTGATATTTTTACACACTATGGAGATTTAATCATTCATCTCCTTGGAGGACAAGTGTGGATGGGTCCTGGTGATTCATTTATTTATATATCATAGTCTTATGTGAAGTCTATTGTGTGCTGTTCATGGTGCAGATTATTGTATTTGATTTTGTATTTAATTTGATAGCTGGGTTTCTTTGTTTGCGCATCACACTATAGATCCGTGCACTTGCGCTCCCCGCACACACACATATATATTTTTGTGTGCATTTTTTGTATGCGTTTTTTTTTTGTGAGTTTTTTTGTGTGCGTTTTTTTTTTATTTTTTATTTTTTTTATATGTATATACAAATGGTTACTATGGTGCTGTGTCAGGGCCCGCCTCTTGACTGCCCACTTTATGGGAGTGGCTCCTAGGTCAGTTTGGTCTGTGCTCCCTTGATGAGCACATTATTTAAGGTACCGTATGAGATGGATACTGTTAGGCTCTGAAGAAGAAGGTGCTACCTTCGAAACGCGTCAGCCAGCAGCGGTTTGCACATCTTGTCCATAGGTCTGGAGACTGCTACCATCATTTGACTATTATGCGTGATTTTTATGTACCCTTGTGAGTAGTACTTTTACGTTTTCTGTTTTAATAAACCTGTTTAAAGATAATGCACAAGGCCGGTGCGCCCTCCCTTTTCTGTTTTTTGTCTGTATGTTAGGATTTCCCTATCCTTGAGGGCAGCAAGGCTGAAAGCTACCATCCATCGAGAACTTTGAACTGTCGGGATATATATATATCCTAGGTGTTTTGTGTGTATATATATATATATATATATATACATATACACTGTATTCAGTTTAGCTAGATCCGTTCCTGTTATTCTCTTTCTACTACTGACAGGCAGGCAGGTGTTTTTAAATTATTTACAGCTACCTGAAGAAAATTGCTGGTGTTCTTCTGATCCTATTAGTCCTATTAGCTACAGTATTTACAGTTAGTGTAGTGCATCCTCTGCACAGTGTGCACCTAAAGCTACCTGAAGAAAATTAGTGGTGTTCTTCTAATCCTATTAGTACAGTACCGCAGGCAGCTGCAGTATTTACAAGTTAGTGTAGTGCGTCCTCTGCACAGTGTGCACCTAAAGCTACCTGAAGAAAATTAGTGGTGTTCTTCTGATCCTATTAGTACAGTACCGCTGGCAGCTGCAGTATTTACAAGTTAGTGTAGTGCGTCCTCTGCACAGTGTGCACCTAAAGCTACCTGAAGAAAATGAGTGGTGTTCTTCTGATCCTATTAGTAGAGTACCGCAGGCAGCTGCAGTATTTACAAGTTAGTGTAGTGCGTCCTCTGCACAGTGTGCACCTAAAGCTGCCTGAAGAAAATGAGTGGTGTTCTTCTGATCCTATTAGTACAGTACCGCAGGCAGCTGCAGTATTTACAAGTTAGTGCATGCGTCCTCTGCACAGTGTGCACCTAAAGCTACCTGAAGAAAATTAGTGGTGTTCTTCTGATCCTATTAATACCACAGGCAGGCAGCTACAGTATTTACAGTTAGTGTAGTGCATCCTCTGCACAGTGTGCACCTAAAGCTACCTGAATAAAATTGGTGGTTTTCTTCTGATCCTATATTAATACCACAGGCAGGCAGCTACAGTATTTACAGTTAGTGTACTGTGTTCTCTGCAGAGTGTGCACCTAAAGCTACCTGAAGACTGTGACGAAAATGTAAGCGTAGGATAGTTTTGCCTTAACAAGATGTGGTGTGATCTGTAGAAGTAGTGTAACTGTAGATGTAGTTTAATTCTGGGTTATTAAAAATATAGTTTTCAATGTCAGTCATGCACATATCTTCTTTCATTAGCATTTGAAAAGGACAGAGACAGGTTTTTCTAGGATCAAAGTGATACCTAGATGCCAATAAAAGTTTCCATTAGAGTAAACAGATTGCCACCATCCTGAGGCTTCAAAGAAAACTGCTAGTCATTTTGGCTACATTGATCCGCAGGGGGCATTCGCAAGGCTCTGGACAGTCTGTAAACTTGATTAATACCAACAGATCTAAGGAACCTAGTTTATCTCTCATAAAAGCTAAAATAGCGTCGGAGGGATGAAAATAATTCCTTTTGATCGTACACCTGATGGGTTACGTGTACATGTAACTCTGTATGTTTAGAAGGTGTGGAATCCTAGAGAACCACACAAAACCGTTATATGGCGCCTGATTGCAGCAGGCAGGCAGTGATTGGTACTGTTGCGATCGGACTAATGCGCTGGTATCGGAAATCCTATCCATGACCCAGCAATCAGCGCCGTTCTGGGCCAATTTGACTCTGGTCATTTCAGAACACAAAACATTTGTGGGCTGAGACAGGAACAACCCCCAGGGTTGATTGGCCAAGGGCTAAAGTCCAGCCCGCATCCATATTTCAATAAATTGGGTAGCCTGAGATATGGAAATTGTTCTTCCACGAAGCCAGTTCGAAACTGGGGAGTTCCCACATGTTCCAGTATGCTTCTACTAACGGATAGACTTCGGTGAAGTTTATTTCTGTTTTTATCCCTTGTTATTTTCATAGCAAATTGCCAATTTGTGAGTCTTTCTTTTTTTGTATCTTTTTTGGTAAATCCTTTTTCTTTGTATATCTTATATGCACTGCCCACTTTCGGGATATTAAATGATAAAATGAATAAGTGACTTCTGTGTACTAAGCTAGGACTCATATCTCTGGAGAGGTTGTTGTATTTTAGTGCCTAAGTACTCGGTCTAAGTTACGTGCCAATCGGTATGCAACTGCACTGCGTGTTGGCAGATTGCATGCAGATTGTAAGCTAACAGATCTTCCAGACGGAGATCTGTGTGTGTGGTGGCTCAGCAGACCAGTCTGCGGACAAACTGTTGGGTGGTGGCAGGCTATCGTTTATTGTGTGTCTGGCGTGTGGGTGTGGGGACAGTGGGAAGAGTGATTAACACAGGGCTTCAAGCTTGCAGGATAGCTGGAGGAACCCTAGAAGTGTATAGTAATTGCTAGACTGCTCCCCAACCCTTAGAGTGCACCAGGTTTTATGTAAGATTTGTATCTGCCTGTGTGTGGTCAGCTAGCTGGATTGGAGTGGAGTCTCCCTCTAGTGGTGGCCAAAGGTAGTGCAGGCTGTGAAAGTACCACAGCCAGTCTTACATGCTCAGTATAAGTTCCCCCTTATTCTCTTAGTTCCTCATATACCCCGGTCACGGAACGTGCGTCGCGGTTAGCTAGTCGCCGTGGGCGTGTGTAATTCGTGACAAAGACAATTGCTGTTGTTCTGCTCCTATTAATACCACAGGCAGGCAGCTACAGTATTTACAGTTAGTGTACTGCGTCCTCTGCACAGTGTGCACCTAAAGCTACCTGAAGACAATTGCTGGTGTTCTCATACTAATAATACTACAGGCAGGCAGTTGATTCTGCTAGCTGCAGTAGCAGTATATATATACATCCCAGCTTTGTGCAGCTACATCTCACTGCAGGCCATTAGTATGTCTGGAAGGCCAACAAGGAGAGGCAGACAGTCACAAGCCAATAAAAGAGGGCAAGCAGGCTCTGTGTCTAGAGGCAACAGTGCTGGTCGTGGAGACGGTGCATCCTCATCAGCTTGTGGCCGTGGGAAACGCTTGTCCTTTTTTCGGCAGCTGGCCGTGTTGAGCTGCAACATGTGGAAGACTTGGTAGAGTGGATGACCAAGCCGTCCTAATCCTCTCTCACCCAGGCTCAGGGTACTTTGTCTGGCAAAGCAGCTGCCAACGTGGCCTCTTCCCTTGGCTCAATGGCATCAGTCACTCCTTCCCTAGCCCCACCATGTCCTCCTGAGGAATCCCCCGAACTGTTTGACCACAGTGTTGGATACATGCTCCAGGAGGATGCCCAGCGTTTTGAAGGCTCCGATGATGGTACCCAGCTAGAAGAAGGCAGTAACGTGAGCCCAGAGAGAGGGGGTGCCCAAGAAGGACAGCAATCTGTCAGTCATGTTCCCCCAGCTGCAGCATACTGCCAGCTTTGCTCCAGTGATGAGGAGGGAGGGGATGATGAGGTCACTGACTCCACATGGGTGCCTGATAGGAGAGAGGAGGAGGAGGAGGCACATCACCAACGAGGCAGGATGCCCTCCAGGGGCCAGCTTAAGGGCAGCACACCGACTGCATCACACCGCAGCGCTCCGCATGTGCAGGGCGCTGCTGTCTCTGCGCGCTATTCCAAAAGTTCTTTGGTGTGGGCCTTTTTTGAGACGAGTGCATCAGATCCCACCGCTGCTATTTGCAACATATGTCTCAAGCGTATCTCGCGTGGCCAAAACATCTCCCGCTTGGGCACCACATGCTTGACCAGACATATGTTGACCTCCCATGCAGTTCGTTGGCAAGCGTACCTAAAAGACCCACACCAAAGAACAAAGAAGACCTCTCCTTGCTCCTCATCAGCTGGGATCTCTAACCCCACTATACCTTCAGTCCTCTCTGAGACCTGGACTGAGAATAATGAAGGTATAGAATTAGGTGTGTCACAGCCAAGTACTTGGGGGCAATTTGCTATCAGTACATCGACGTCAGATTGTACCAGGCAAATTTCCCTGCCCCAACTGCTGCACCGCCGAAAGAAGTTTGCTCCCAGCCATCCACATGCCCAGCGGTTGAATGCTAGCTTGGCTAAATTGCTAGCATTTCAACTGCTGCCTTTTCAGTTGGTAGACTCTGCCCCCTTCCGTGAGTTTGTGGAATGTGCGGTTCCTCAGTGGCAGGTTCCCAAATGCCACTTTTTCTCACGGAAGGCGATTCCGGCTCTCTACCGGCATGTGGAAGGCAATGTCTTGGCCTCGCTGGACAGGGCGGTCAGCGGTAAGGTGCATATTACGGCTGACTCATGGTCCAGCAGGCATGGACAGGGACGTTACCTATCTTTCACCGCGCACTGGTTGACTCTTCTGGCAGCTGGGAAGGATGCAGGACAGGGTGCAGTAGTGTTGGAGGTTGTTCCACCACTACGCATCCAAAATACTACTAGTGGTGATTCTGCCACGCCTCTCTACTCCACCCCTTTCTCTTCTTCTTCCTCCATGGCCTCTTCCTGTGCTGATTTGTCTTCTAAACCAGCGGTGCTCGCTCCATAGGCGTTCAAGAGGCTACGCAAGCACGCAGGCCAAAAGATGCCATGCGGTGCTTGAGCTGGTGTGCTTGGGGGACAGGAGCCACACTGGGGCAGATATTCTGTTAGCTCTGCAGAGGCAGGTTCAGAGGTGGTTGACGCCACGCCAGCTTAAGGCAGGTAAGGTGGTTTGCGACAATGGCACCAACCTCCTCTCCGCCCTCCGACAGGGACAACTGACCCATGTGCCCTGTTTGGCTCACGTCCTTAACTTGGTGGTGCAGCAGTTCTTGGGCAGATACCTGGGCTTACAGGATGTCCTGAGGCAGGCCAGGAAAGTGTGCATTTCCACCGGTCATATAATGCCAGTGCTCGGCTGGCTGAATTTAACCTGCCCAAAAACCGCCTAATCTGTGGCATGCCCACCAGGTGGAACTCAACGTTGGCCATGCTGCAGCGGCTGCACATGCAGCAGAGGGCCATCAATGACCTGTGCGACTATGGCACCAGGACAGGGTCAGGGGAGCTTGTTTTTTTTCCCGACGCCAGTGGGCCATGATCAGGGATGCATGCACTGTCCTGTCACCATTTGAGGAGGCCACGAGGATGGTGAGCAGTGACAGTGCATGCATCAGTGACACTGTCCCCCTTGTCTACCCAGACAGTGTTCCTGTGTGCCCGCCGATCACACAGGAAGAGGAGGAGGAGGAGGAAGAGGAGGATTGTGTCAGCATGGAGTTGGAGCACTCCGCTTCACTCAGCATCAGCAGCAGTCTTTAAGGGATCACTTACAGTCCCAAGAAACCCATGGACTTGTACGTGGCTGGGAGGAGGTGGCTGCGGATCATGCCATCCTTAGTGACCCAGAGGACTCCAGACCGAATGCCTCAGCAAACCTTCGCTGCATGGCCTCCCTGATCCTGAAAAGCCTGCGGAAAGATCCTCGTATTCGTGGTATCAAGGAGAGGGATCAATACTGGCTGGCAACCCTCCTTGATCCACGTTACAAGGGTAAGGTTGCGGACCTTATCTTGCCATCGCAGAGGGAGCAGGAAATGAAACCTCTTCGGGAGGCCTTGCAGAAAGGTCTGTGCAACGCATTCCCAGAGACTGGGAGGTTACAAACTCCTGTTCCTGGACAACGTGTTGTTGAGGCTTCGGTCAGTCAAAGAAGGAGCGGTGGAGAAGGTGGCTGTCTGACCGATGCGTTCAGACAATTTTTTAGTTCGCAGCCCCAAGGTATGATCGGTTCCAGCAACCATCGCCAGCGTCTGTTTTACATGGTGCAGGAATACCTAGGGGCAAGATCTGACTTGGACACCTTTCCCACCGAAAATCCTCTGGGTTACTGGGTCTTGAGGATGGATCACTGGCCAGAGCTTGCACAGTATGCAATTGAGCTACTGGCCTGTCCTGCATCCAGAGTTATTTCGGAACGCACATTCAGTGCTGCAGAGGCTTTGTAACTGATCACAGGGTGCGCCTGTCCACCCACTCGGTCGATCGACTGACCTTCATAAAAATGAATCAGTCTTGGATCACCACCAGCTACCAAGCACCTGATGCTGATGTAACCGAATAATTTTTTTTTGAAATGTCAGCTCCCTTTAAGACTGCCTATGCTGATGCTGAGTGAATATCCTGTTATGCTGAGTGACTATCCTCTTCCTCCTCAATGATCATGCTGATAGCTTGTAAGAATATTTTTGGTTCTGGCCCAATTTTTTAGCCCCTGTTTAACGGGGGCGTGTAATTACAATTTTTGATTCAATATTTTGCAGCAGGGCTCGTTCCTGCGCTCCAACTAGAGTATCTGTGAGGGGTTGCAGTGTTGTGGCACCATTGCCTAAGGCCCAATTTTTCTGTCCCTGTTCAACAGGGACATGTAATTACAATTCTTGATGTAATATTTCACAGCAGGGCCCGTTTCTGCGCCCACCAAGAGTAACTGTGAGAACTTACAATGTTGTGGCACCAGCACCACCACCACCAAAGGCCCAATTTTTCTGACAATGTTCAACGGGGGCATGTAACTACAATTCTTGATCTAATATTTCACAGCAGAGCCCGTTCCTGCGCCCACCAAGAGTAACTGTGAGGACTTACAGTGTTGTGGCAACACCACCACCACCACCACCAAAGTCACAATTTTTCTGCCCCTGTTCAACAGGTGCATGTAATTACAATTCTTGATCTAATATTTCACAGCAGGGCCCGTTTCTGCGCCCACCAAGAGTAACTGTGAGGACTTACAGTGTTGTGGCACCCGCACCACCACCACCAAAGGCCCAATTTTTCTGACCCTGTTCAACAGGGTCATGCAATTACAATTCTTGCTCTAATATTTCACAGCAGAGCCCGTTCCTGCACCAACCAAGAGTAACTGTGAGGGTTTACAGTGTTGTGGCAACACCAACACCTAAGGCCGCAATTTCTGCAGAGTATATAGGGCAGGCCCCTACTTTCAAACATCCAACTTACAAACGACTCCTACTTGCAAACGGAAGGAGACAACAGGAAGTGAAATGAAATCTACCCCTAGGAAGGGAAATTCTCTCCTGTAAGAGTTAATATGGGAAAAACGTGTCTCCTCTCCAGTGATGCTTTACCACCAATCCTTGTTTCACTAGAAACTCCAAATTTTCAAAAAACATTTGTCATTGGGACAGAAAGTAAGGTGAAATCTTCTGAAGAGGTGCACAGACAGCAAAACAAATGTCACAGGGGTGATAACCCTTCCCTATGTTTTCCAAAAAGCTTAAAAATAGATTTTTTGGCTGGAGCTACACTTTAAAAATGTACTAGTTCAAAATTACAAACAGATTCTACTTAACAACAATCCTACAGTCCCTGTCTTGTTTGCACCGCCTGTATACTGCTGTTCAGAGTATATAGGGCCTGGGGGCCCCAGGCCTTTCCTTTTTTAAATTAAGGTGCCGGGTTCCTCTTAATATCCATACAAGACCCAAAGGGCCTGGTAATGGACTGGGGGGGTGGGGGGTACACATGCCGTTTGTCTCACTGATTTTCATCCATATTGCCGGGACCCGACATTACATTAAAGCCGCAAGCAGTTTTAAATGACTTTTATTCCTTTAAAAATGTCCTTTTGTGCAGGGGCTGTTCTAAGCACGGGAAACACGTGCCACTTTACAGGCACACTATTGATACCCCCCAGGTACAATATTTAAAGGAATATTTCACTTTTTTTTCACTTTAAACATCATTAAAATCACTGCTCCCGTAAAAAAGGCCATTTTTAAAAAAATTTTTTGCATTGATACATGTCCCCTGGGGCAGGACCCGGGTCCCCAAACCCTTTTTAGGACAATACCATGCAAATTAGCCTTTCAATTTAGCACTTTTGATTTTGAACGTTCGAGTCCCATAGACTTCAATGGGGTTCTAAAGTTTGCGCAAATTTTTGGTCCGTTCGCAGGTTCTGGTGCGAACCGAACCGGGGGGTGTTCGGCTCATCCCTACCCATACACACTATACCTCTTTTGTGGTCATATTTCTGGATAAATTCACCAAAGCATGTAGTGCAAGGGCCTGCCTGATTACCTTCAAATTGTAACATAGAAAGTTTTTGTCTCCTATTATCTTGATAGGTAATTTATGAATGTCAAAATGTGCTTCAATTTGGACAGCGTGCATCCATATTTTTGGATTATGACACTTTTTACCTGTCCACTGGGCTGCCAATAGTGTAAGTAAGGAGGGGCTGGCCAAAGTATCACACATTATTTATGCATTCAGCTCTCATGGAAGTGGAGAGGGTTACCTGTCCAAAACATCTACCCATTAACTCCCCCCCACCATAACATTTTTAGAATGGGCCACCAGAGGGGGTGAGGAATCTGATAAGTTGACCTTACATTTTTGTCTTTAAATACTCATTTAAATGTTATACTTATGTTGGCCAAGAATGTTTGTGTCAAATCTGCTTGCAATGTTATGTGCAGAAGTAGTAAGTTCTTTTTTCTTTTTTGACTCCAGAGTGTCCTTCCAACCCACAGCAATGGCAGGATGTTGTAGCCCAGTTCCAGCATGAGTGGGATTTTCCCAACTGTGGTGGTGCTATTGATGGCAGGATTGTCCCACCACCCAACTCAGGCTCATATTTTTTTAACTACAAGGGCTTTTGCAGCATAGTCCTGCTAGCTGTAGTGTCTGCAACATATGAGTTCCTGTTTTTGGATGTTGGGAAGAACGGCCGCGACTCGGATGGAGGTGTTATTATGCAGACAGAATTCTATCATCGGCTCCAGAATGACACCTTAAATTTGCCACCTGCTGAGGACAATATTGAGGGCTTCAATTCTGTTTTTGTGGCAGATGAGGCCTTTGCTCTGGTGGAACATCTTACGAAGCCCTTTCCTATGAGGAACCTCACCCCAGAGCGGAGAATCTTTAATTATAGGCTCTCTCGTGCCAGAAGGGTGGTTGAAAACACCTTTGGCACCCTCTCCAGTCGCTTCAGGCAGTTTTTAAAAGCTATTAACTTGGCACAATATAAAATAAACCATGTTGTATTGTGCTGTTGTATCCTCCACAATTTTTTAATGGAGGAATGCTAGCAGCTACCTTTCCTCAGTGCCAACTGATGTGGACCCCCCAGTGTCAGGCTCAGCTGAAGAGGCTGCAGCTCATTAGTTGGTGGGCATGATGGTGGCTCTCAAAACTGGCCGTGCTGGGTTGCCCTCCCAAAAATGCACAAGATTTCAGGCAAAAATAAATGGATTATTTTGTGGGTAGAGGGGCAGTGGCTTGGCAGCAAACTGTAGCTGATCCAGAATAATATTTTTATTTGCTCATAAACTCCTATTACATTTGAGCTACTGTTGTCTGTGTTTCTCATCTGTATAATAGGTTATCAAATGGCCTTTATTTTGGCCATTTTATAAAATAGTGCACTTGCTACATGACAAACTCTTCTTCAGCTAACTATTATGTTGTGCTGTGGGTCTGCTACACACACACACAATGTTTTTATTAATAATGTATCTAATGCATTAAGTTCAAAAACATTATGCCTTTTCAACTCCTTTAATCTCTTTGAGGCCATAAAATTTCCTGAGTTGGCCACATTTTAGAGCACATTGTCACTGTAACTACACAAACTTAACAAATACACTGGTATTGAGCATTGAAATAATAAGCCACACATTGTTTAGTAAAAAACAATTTATTCAAAGCACATTCACATGTGCATTTTAAGGTTTTATAACAAACCAACATCTTGGTGTATAAACATGTACAGTATCTCACAAAAGTGAGTACACCCTCACATTTTTGTAAATATTTTATTATATCTTTTCATGTGACAACACTGAAGAAATGACACTATGCTACAATGTAAAGTAGTGAGTGTACAGCTTGTATAACAGTGTAAATTTGCTGTCCCCTCAAAATAACAACACACAGCCATTAATGTCTAAACCACTGGCAATGAAAGTGAGTACACCTCTAAGTGAAAATGTCCAAATTGGGCCCAATTAGCCATTTTCCCTTCCCGGTGTCATGTGACTCGTCTAGCCCTACTAGGTTTCAGGTGTGATTGAGGAGCAGGTGTGTTATCGTTCTCATTCTCTCATACTGGTCACTGGAAGTTCAACATGGCACCTCATGGCAAAGAACTCTCTGAGGATCTGGAAAAAAGAATTGTTGTTCTACATGAAGATGGCCTAGGCTATAAGAAGATTGCCAAGACCCTAAAACTGAGCTGCAGCATGGTGGCCAAGACGATACAAAAGTTTAACAGGACAGGTTCCACTCAGAACAGGATTTGCCATGGTCGACCAAAGAGGTTGCATGCACGTGCTCATCGTCATATCCAGAGGTTGTCTTTGGGAAATAGACGTATGTGTGCTGCCAGCATTGCTGCAGTGGTTGAAGGGGTCAGTCTGTCAATGCTCAGACACTACGTCGCACACTGCATCAAATTGGTCTGCATGGCTGTAATCCTAGAAGGAAGCCTCTTCTAAAGATGGTGCACAGGAAAGCCCACAAACAGTTTGCTGAAGACAAGCAGACTAAGGACATGGATTACTGGAACCATGTCATGTGGTCTGATGAGAACAAGATAAACATATTTGGTTCAGATGGTGTCAAGTGTGTGTGGCAGCAACCAGATGAGGAGTACAAAGACAAGTGTGTCTTGCCTACAGTCAAGCATGGTGGTAGGAGTGTCATGGCCTGGGGCTGCATAAGTGCTGCTGCCACTGAGAGCTACAGTTCATTGAGGGAACATGAATGCCAATATGTACTGTGACATACTGAAGCAGAGCTCATGATCCCCTCCCTTCGGAGACTTGGCCGCAGGGCAGTATTCCAACATGATGACGACCTCAAACACACCTCCAAGACAACCACTGACTTGTTAAAGAAGCTGAGGGTAAAGGTGAAGGACTAGCAAAGCATTTCTCCAGGCCTAAACCCTATTGAACATCTGTGGGGCATCCTCAAACGGAAGGGGGAGGAGCGCAAGGTCTCCAACATCCACCAGCTCTGTGATGTCATCATGGAGGAGTGGAAGAGAACTCCAGTGGCAACCTGTGAAGTTCTGATGAACTCCATGCCCAAGAGGGTTAAGGCAGTGATGGAAAATAATGGTGGCCACACAAAATTTTGACACTTTGGGCCAAATTTGGACATTTTTACTTAGGGGTGTACTCACTTTTGTTGCCATTAATTTAGACATTAATGGCTGTGTGTTGAGCTATTTTGAGGGGACAGCAAATTTACACTGTTATACAAGCTGTACACTCACTACTTTACATTGTAGCTAGGGTTGTCTCGATACCGATACTAGTATCGGTACCGATACCGAGCATTTGCCCGAGTACTTGTACTCGGGCAAATGCTCCGAGGCTTCACCCGATACCTGGACAGTCAGGGTGATCGGTGCGGAGAGGGAGTTACAAGCACCGATTTCAATAAAGCCTGACAGCCGTTTCTCCTCTTTTCTCCCCCCCCCCCCCCCATCAGCTGCTTTAGTGAAATTTACACAGCGGTGATCAGTGCTTGTAACTGCCCCCAAAGCCGCACCGATTACCACTGACTGTACCTGTATCCTCCTTTAGTCCCCCTCTGTTCTGCTGCTGTCCCCCTCAATGTCCCCCTCTGTGCTGCTGTCAGCAAATCTGGCTCCTTCTTTTCCAAATGAACAGTCAGTGATCACTGACTCTGTCCATTCACATAACTGAAACATCGTAACCTGTGTTTACGGTGCTTCAGTTTATGAATGGAGAGGAGCCTCTATCTCCTCTCCATTCATTTTCAGTGCAGCTGAGGCTGCGGAGAAGGGGACTGGGAAACGTATGTCCTCAGTCCCTTTCCCTGTCTCAAGGGGGAGATGTCAGGGATCTATTAAGATATTTTACCAAAGCCCCCCAACAGGGCTAATAATAATTAAAAAAAAAAAAAAAAGAATTGCAATAAATAATAAAAATAGAAATTTTGTAATAATAATAATGACAATAATTACAATAATTGTAAAAAATAAAATAAAAAAATAAAATTAAAAAACACACTGACACTGTCCACTCCCCCCCCCCTCCCTTAAAAAAAAAAAGGAAGCATTGTAAAAAAAAACATAACAAAATGAATTGTAAAAAATAATTAAAAAAATTAATTGTAAAAAATAAAATTGTAAAAACAAAAAACTACTGACACACATGCTACTGTCACATGACATTAAAAAAAGTATCAGTAATCGGTATCGGTATCGGTACTTGTACTCGGTCCTAAAAAAGTGGTATCGGGACAACACTAATTGTAGCAAGTGTCATTTCTTCAGTGTTGTCACATGAAAAAATATAATAAAATATTTACAAAGATGTGAAGGGTGTACTCACTTTTGTGAGATACTGTATGTTTGCCATTATTTTGCCTTTTTTGGGGGCTAAACAGGCATGTTTGAAAACATAAGATACACATCCCTAACTAAGGAACTTACAAAGTTCGAGTTTGGTAAAGTGAAGGCCATATGAGACATTAGTATCCCAAGACTGTGTTGATGTTGCCTTCCTCAGATGGGGTAATCTCACCCCTTTAAAAGCCACAATTTGAAGCCACGTACACTTAGAGGCATATCTGTTAATTGTTCCTTATGATCCCCTGCCTAAAATGTGTGTAGGTACAAACAGGTTATTTTCTAAAGCCCCAAAACACACAGTGTGCTATATCCCATCACGGGGTATAAATGTACGCATTTTGGGGGTTCAACCCCTCCTCATAACTAAATAGGTGAGAGGAAGGGGTTGTACCTCCAAAACGCGTCCATTGCTAACATGTGCTATCTCCCATTACGGGGTATCAATGGACGCGTTTTGGGGGTGCAAACCCTTCCTCATAACTAAAGTAGGTAAGAGGAAGCGGTTGCACCCTTGGAACACATCCATTGATACCCCATGATGGGAGCTAGCACATGTTGACCCACTGTGTGTTTTGTGGCTTTAGCAGACTAGATGTAGGGAAAGGTAAATAGAAAACACCGCGCTAACCAGTGAAATAAATAAAAAGCTGCTGCATACAGTTTGACAAAAACAACAAAATAGGCATATGGAAAAATGCAGCGCATATACAAAGGAACATAGGTCTTTAAAATGGTGAAACAGTAAAGAAATCACTAATTAACCACAGGTGCCTTGAAACACAAACGTCCATAGATGGATGTGAATGTCCAACCGCACAGGAGGTGTAAGTACTCCAAGGGGTGGTGATGGTCTGATGGTTGTCAGAAAACACCTGGCATCATACAGCGACTTCCCAACCGAGAAACTGGGTCCCAATGGGTCATTCAGAGAAAGTGCAAAAAAGCCTCTTACCAGATCCTGTGGATTCCCATGTCAGCGACAGGGAATCGCATGTGCAGTTTGTCACAAATGACGTGGAATGGGAGCTCAGGAATCGCCAATCCCTTGGATTGTGGTCTGTATGGATCTCGGCCGGCAACCGGATGGGTCCTCACAACGAACCGTCCTCACACCGAACCGTCCCAGCGTGCATCAAAAGTTTCACAAACGGTCCCCCGAAAGGAGCAGTTGGAGGGACTGGATCTCATGCGGTAAATGTGGAAACAAAAAGAATGTGCCTCCACATGGTGCAGATAAAAAAGGGTGTTTTTATTGACAAAAACGACCATACACAAATAAAAGCGTGATCACGGTGGATAAAAACAAATGGGCAACAAAGAGAGTGGTGTATGTACCCGACGCGTTTCGACCTAGGGGTCTTCAACAGGGGCATAGACCACTCACTCCAAGTTGCCAAATATATATAATAAAATTATTTAGAGAAGGACCAATCACAAGGGCTGAAAAACCGGGAGATTTGATTGGGTGAATACAATCACATGACTTGCTTGAATGTCTAAACATGAAAATCATACACAATTTCTATATAAATAAATGAATGACATTAAGGTGAAGCCCAGGAGACTGTATAAAGGTCTACCAGCAGAAAAATATATAACTCTATGATCTCCCTAACAAAAATAAAGCATTTAAAGATTTAATGAAAACAGCACTCCTCTGCTGACAGTCCGGCAGAATGTACCGCCCTGTCGGCCAGAGGAGCCAATCCTCAATAAGAAGACAAAAGGTGTTAAGTGGAGCTGACCAATAGGTGGCTATGTATGAGCCGGCCTCTATCTCTAAACGCCCACATGACCAGTCTGTGTAGGAAATGATGTCACGTCCGTGGGCGTGTCCGACGTTTCCCTCTCACATGACTCACTGGGCCAATCAGAGAGCAAACGTCCCACTCATCTCTGCTGTACGTACAATCCGTACACCGCAGAGGGATGGGACTTAAATAAATAAACCTAGCGTCCCGGCAATGCAATCCAGCAAGCAACGGACGCTAAATGAGACAAAACAGCATCCCTATGGTGTATGTGTACAAAAATGTGCTATGCAGCAGACCGGGACCCGATGACCCGGAAGTGTGCATAGAACTCCTGTGAACCGGAAGTGTATTGGAAGTGGGGACACATATAGTGAAATATAATGTGTTTGGGAAATGACTGGCTGAAGTGAAATCGCATAAGTGTGTAAAAAAATTACTGGAGTGGCATTGTAAATGTCTCTTAAGATCCATATGTGTTTTGGTGGGACTGAAATAAAAAATTAAAAAATATTAAAAAATTGTGTGAACACAAATTCTCCGGAACGCACATTGTAAAAATGTGAAAATTGTGAAACTGTCATGACCAGTCTCAATTCTAATGATAGAGGAATATCTTTGAGCTATGAGGCCAGCTCTACCAGTGTACATTTTTTGGACCTTGAAATATTTGTGGTGGACAAACATTTGGAGTTCCGCATGTATTTCAAGGCCACCGACCGGAACGGATTCATTCCTATTGACAGTTGCCATCAGGAGCAGTGGCTCAAGTCCGTTCCCCGTAGCCAATTTTTGAGACTACGACGCAACTGTACCAATGCTATTGATTTCCAGTCACAATCGCTAATTCTGAGAGATCGATTTATTGAAAAAGGTTATGATCCCAGACATCTAGACGAGGAACTCAATAGGGCACTATCCACTGATAGAGAATCCACTTTGATAGAACGCCCCAAATCTACAGCTGAACCTATGCACAAATGGGCTTTCTTCACCACTCACTCCATTCAGTCCAAACAAGTGAAAGCTATATTCAAAAAGCACTGGAAGGTACTTTTAAATGACAATCTACTTGGGTCAGTTCTTCCTGAACGGGCGGCTGTTGTATTCAGGGGAGCACGGTCCATTCAAGGACAGATTGCTCCGAATATAATAGACCCCCCCAAAAGAGTTTCATTTTTTCAGGAATGTCAGGGTTATTACCCCTGCCGTAGATGCAATGTCTGCCTCCACAACATTCGAGGCAGACAAAAAAGTACCACTTTCCAATCCACAGTCACCTCCCTCACTTACCAGATGAAACACTTCACAACTTGTACATCACAATACATTGTCTACCTCATTACTTGCCCCTGCCACAAACAGTATGTTGGGCGTACCATCAGAACTTTCTCTATACGAGTTAATGAACATGTGGCAGGTATCAAGAAAGGCAAGGACAAACATACAGTATCCCGTCATTATCTGGAACACCATAATAAAGACCCTACCTGGACTTTATTCCAGGTGATCGACAAATTTGTCCCACATTGGAGAGGAGAGTCCCGCCTCCGAGGAGTGTCACGCCTCGAGACTTATTGGATATGGGAGTTGAGGTCCTATTTCCCGTTAGGTTTAAACGTGGAGTGGGACCTCAACTCCTTTATCAACCAATCCTAAATTCCTTCCACATCTCCATGCATGTCCCTCCGTCCCTTTTATATTTTATATTTTTTATTTCATTATTTCAACATTTTTTCTCCCCCCTCCCCCCCTCCTCCTTTTTTTCACCTATATTCACAAGTTGGTACACAGCTTATATATGGTGTACCTAGAGGGTTATCTATTCACCCAATTGAAATTGGTCCAATCAAAATTGACCCATTCGGTCTATGCTGATGACTTTTTGCAGTCAAGGGATCATAAGGTTAACTGCCAGATATTTGGGTCACCTTACAAATCCACACATTCCCTTCACATATATATTCATTTTAACACATTTTACAATGTGCGTTCCCGAGAATTTGTGTTCACACAATTTTTTAATATTTTTTAATTTTTTATTTCAGTCCCACCAAAACACATATGGATCTTAAGAGACATTTACAATGCCACTCCAGTAATTTTTTTACACACTTATGCGATTTCACTTCAGCCAGTCATTTCCCAAACACATTATATTTCACTATATGTGTCCCCACTTCCAATACACTTCCGGTTCACAGGAGTTCTATGCACACTTCCGGGTCATCGGGTCCCGGTCTGCTGCATAGCACATTTTTGTACACATACACCATAGGGATGCTGTTTTGTCTCATTTAGCGTCCGTTGCTTGCTGGATTGCATTGCCGGGACGCTAGGTTTATTTATTTAAGTCCCATCCCTCTGCGGTGTACGGATTGTACGTACAGCAGAGATGAGTGGGACGTTTGCTCTCTGATTGGCCCAGTGAGTCATGTGAGAGGGAAACGTCGGACACGCCCACGGACGTGACATCATTTCCTACACAGACTGGTCATGTGGGCGTTCAGGGATAGAGGCCGGCTCATACATAGCCACCTATTGGTCAGCTCCACTTAACACCTTTTGTCTTCTTATTGAGGATTGGCTCCTCTGGCCGACAGGGCGGTACATTCTGCCGGACTGTCAGCAGAGGAGTGCTGTTTTCATTAAATCTTTAAATGCTTTATTTTTGTTAGGGAGATCATAGAGTTATATATTTTTCTGCTGGTAGACCTTTATACAGTCTCCTGGGCTTCACCTTAATGTCATTCATTTATTTATATAGAAATTGTGTATGATTTTCATGTTTAGACATTCAAGCAAGTCATGTGATTGTATTCACCCAATCAAATCTCCCGGTTTTTCAGCCCTTGTGATTGGTCCTTCTCTAAATAATTTTATTATATATATTTGGCAACTTGGAGTGAGTGGTCTATGCCCCTGTTGAAGACCCCTAGGTCGAAACGCGTCGGGTACATACACCACTCTCTTTGTTGCCCATTTGTTTTTATCCACCGTGATCACGCTTTTATTTGTGTATGGTCGTTTTTGTCAATAAAAACACCCTTTTTTATCTGCACCATGTGGAGGCACATTCTATTTGTTTCCACATTTACCGCATGAGATCCAGTCCCTCCAACTGCTCCTTTCGGGGGACCGTTTGTGAAACTTTTGATGCACGCTGGGACGGTTCGGTGTGAGGACGGTTCGTTGTGAGGACCCATCCGGTTGCCGGCCGAGATCCATACAGACCACAATCCAAGGGATTGGCGATTCCTGAGCTCCCATTCCACGTCATTTGTGACAAACTGCGCATGCGATTCCCTGTCGCTGACATGGGAATCCACAGGATCTGGTAAGAGGCTTTTTTGCACTTTCTCTGAATGACCCATTGGGACCCAGTTTCTCGGTTGGGAAGTCGCTGTATGATGCCAGGTGTTTTCTGACAACCATCAGACCATCACCACCCCTTGGAGTACTTACACCTCCTGTGCGGTTGGACATTCACATCCATCTATGGACGTTTGTGTTTCAAGGCACCTGTGGTTAATTAGTGATTTCTTTACTGTTTCACCATTTTAAAGACCTATGTTCCTTTGTATATGCACTGCATTTTTCCATATGCCTAGATGTAGGGAAAGACACACATTTTAGGCATGGGATCATGAGGGAAATAAGAATCTTTTTGCACAATTTGTGGGCATCTTCAAATTTTGGCTTTGCGATTCTTAAAAACACATAAAGATTACAATTAACATTACTTAGGGCAGTGTTTCTAACTCTCCTTCTCCAGATGCATTCCCAGGTCATGTTTTCTATATTTTTTGCTTTTGTCACAGGTGATGATGTCATTTTCAAGGTTAGTAATTCACACAGTCGTTTTTTTACTGAGGAAAAGGCAGAAAACAGGACCTGGTGCACCTAGAGAAGTGGAGTGGAGAAGCACTGACCTCAGACACTAAAGCCTAGGTTCACATTGGAGCGATTTGTAATGCAATTTGAGAGATAAAATCGCATAACAAGTTTCAGCCTATTGGAGGCAATGGCACTCTTCCAATCGGTGCAACACCAAATTAGTGGCGCTGCACCAATTTGCAAAAGTAGTTCCTGCACTACTTTTGCCGATTTCGGGTGCGACTTCAATAGACATCTGGGCATGAAGCCAAGCAAATGTCTATCAAGTAGCACCTGAAATCGCGCTGACCTTGCTACTTAGAAATGGAGTGATAGAATTGAATAGAAATTCAAGTGAAGTAGCGCGATTTCCAAGTAACATCAATGTGAACCAGGGCATGCATTAATTTTTGCACTCGCTATATAAGGCTTTGTTGCCCAAACCGATTTGCATCCTAAATTAACAAAGTACGTATTTGTGCTTTCCTGCAAACAAAATACAGCATTACTAAAGAAGCAAGGACAGACACAAAGTTGGTTCCTACTTTTTTAGATGTAACTTTGCTAACAGACACATTTCTTATAAAAGTTTCTTATAAAACCTCTAAAATTACAGGTAAACGTGTAGCTAAAACTGTTGAAGGTATTCAAGTTTTTGGGTGAAATAGTAATATACAAAACACAGATATTTGTACAATGTGTGAAAGCACACCTTCAAGCTTTTTGTACATGACAATACTTTTGGACAAGCTACCCCACCATATTCAACAATGTGCTGTGTCCAATTGATGTGTCCAATTTGGTGCTGTAGCTGGGGGAGCAAACCACCCTGAGAAATGGGCAAAGTTAAAATAGGAGCTGGTAACTCAATGATTACTCTTTTTCTCCCAAAAAATGTAAATGGGAAACAAGCTGATGTGTTTCACCTAAAGCATAATTACTCATCTGAGGAAGTCTGCAAGTGATGAAACGCATAGGTTTGATCCTGTTTAACATGATGTAGGCAACAAAAAAGATAATAACAAGTCATGGAGTTGCAGGTTCATATGTCAATCTTTTGCTAAAGTGAAATCGCACATTCAAATATAACAGCTGCAACTATTACAAAAATGTGCAAAAGTTTGTCAATTTCAAACTGTACAAACACATGTACAACAGAACTAAAAAAATAAAACATGTTTGCTTTTTAAATTTTAGCTAAAATATCGATGATGTTGATAACTCTGTTTTGGAGATCATGCATATTTTCCTTCATTTTCTCCAATTCCCTATTGCAAAACAAGAGCTCACTGATAAGTATTTGTGCACTTGCACTGCTGAAGTGAGTTTTGTCTTCCACAACATCCACATCACCTAAAAAATATAAAACATACCATGTATTAGAAATATGCAGGCATCCATCTATTGCTTGAAGCTGTGGTCTCAGACACTGACCTGTGGTCGACACAGTTTAAAGAACTTCACACAGTACTTCCTGCACATCAGCATCAACATCTTCTTCAGGGTGTCTGGTGAGTTGACTTTCTGGATATTTAGGATGTGCTGGGTTACTGGTGTCCACACACAGCTCAGATGTTCCTCTTCTTTTCTCCCCCATGTGAATCCAAAAAATATATAATATAATATAATGTATACTTAGCAGACAGATATGTTAGGCTAGAAATAGTAATATGAAACATTGTTTTAAAGTGTCTTTCAATTGTCTGTTTTGGCAGCGTTCCAAGCTGAATATATGTTTTTTTTTCCCTTTCCAAAGCAGGAATACTTATCTGTTTTGTGCAAGTTTCACACGTGGATCTACCCCTAGTATCCACACATGGTATCTACCCCTAGTATCCACTGGAGCACCTGCGTGGGACACCATAATAAGGGTGTTATGGTGTCCCACACTGGTGCTCCTGCGTCCAGCTGTGTAACAGCTGCTGAGTGTCCTCTAGTGACACTGAATAAAGTTGACATTTCAGTAGTTACGAACACATCTAGACAACAATCTAATGAACTTATATTACATCAAAATAGGCCATAACAAATGCATTTAACGTGCATCTCCCAATAACGAAGTATTAGTGGTCGATCAAAACGATGTTTCATGTCCCACGAAAGATTCCTTTGTCCACAAAAATAAAACTTGGCATTTTAAACTGTAGAGCAGTAAAGAAAAGAACATGGACCAGTACGAAAGTAATAATAGGTACACAGGACAAATACTTACTTTTTCGCAGCAATTTCCGGATCTTTCTATACTGATCTTCCGCTCTCAATTTAAGGTCTGACCAGCGTTTTCTCAACTGATCCTTGTTTCGTTGTACCGCAAAATTCCTGTGCAGACTTCTCACAACTTTAGCCAAGATCTTGGCCTTTCTGGCATTTGGGTTTCTGTAAGGTCCATGCTTCCCATCATAGTCCGTCCTCTCTAAGATGTCCACCATCTCCACCATTTCTTCAAAGGACATATTTGTGGCCTTATAGCTCCTCCTGGATCTGGAAGTCGCTTTCTCCGGGTTTCATCATTGCTGCGCCCACCACACACCTGTGTCTCGCTGCCATTCACTTTCCCACTGCTCCAAAAGAGAAGAGGCGGGAAATACACTAGAAAGAAGGAAAGTGGTGGAGTTTCACGCATGCGCAGTGTATATAAAGCCATAATGCGCGATCGATGAAACGGCCATAGGAACGATCTGGGAGTGGAGGACGAATGATTGCCATCGCCAACATGCAAAATGAGCCATAAAACGATTGGTGGTTAGTGGCCTATACTGCTTAGATTGAGGCTTATATTGGGACCAGATTATGAGTTAAGCCTGACATTATGGTTTGTCTTGTGTTCTGTCTTGCCGGCATCTGATAATTTATCATGGTGGATAAATTCACTGCGCCCGACTTTTTGCCTCAATTTATAGACCAGTACCGGGAGCTGCCCTGTCTGTGGAAGGTGAAGAGTAGGGATTACTCTATAAAAATCGAAAGGAAGGCAGCGATGGAGAAACTTCTGAAATTGGTAAAGTCTCTGTACCAATTTTGTGAAGAGCAAAATTGGAAACCTGAGGAGTACATTTAATAGGGAGCACAAGAAGGTCCAGGAATCACAGCTGATGATATCTATGTCCCCAGGCTGTAATACTACCACAGCCTGCGTTTTTGTCTGACCAAACTCAACCCAGGCCATCACTCTCCACACTCCCTTCCACATTGGATGAGGCCACAGCTCCCGAGGTCCACCCTG
The DNA here is from genome assembly GCA_037952835.1 of Lithobates septentrionalis. Classification (NCBI taxonomy): domain Eukaryota; kingdom Metazoa; phylum Chordata; class Amphibia; order Anura; family Ranidae; genus Lithobates; species Lithobates septentrionalis. The sequence goes on from JBBDGP010000165.1 coordinate 2,874,566, forward strand.
GTCCTTCGACACAGGATGAAGATGTGGAGGAGCGCAGCTTGACCCAGGTATAGCATTGTTGAACATATTTGTATCCAATAATAGAATGATGATAACTAGACGTTATTGTTCAAAAATTTCTGCCTTTACAAAGTGGTTTCCATACCAATAGACAGTAGTGGCCAAAAATGATTGGGACAAGAATGAAAAATGCTGGGGTCAGAATGTTAGTCTTTTCTATTTCTCCATATACAATTTGCAAAATACAGTCATGAGCTCAAAATTGTGTGTGATTTGATGACCAAAACAAAAAAAAAAATACAAATTGTGTCCCATTTTCATAGACAGGAAGCCCGTGGCCAACAGCCACAGGGAGTCCCAGATCCCTCCCCTACACCTTCCTGCTAAAAGGGCCAGGAAGAGTGGGAACCTGGATGAGACCACAGCTGCCTTCCCCAGCCATGCAACAACTGCAATCAGTACAGTCCCAGATGCAGCTGAGGCATTTGGCTGTCTGACAGCTAAAAAGTTACGAGATATGGATGGGGAGCAAAGGAGGATGTACGAGGAACTAATCCTGTAGCTCCTCAATAAGGGGGGAAGGGGACAAATTTCCTCCAAAACCCATATCTCAGATTTGGATGCCCCACCTCCACCACCTCCACAGCCGCCACAGCAACCCCATCCACCACAGCAGCCCCACCCACCACAGCAGCATGGCGGACATTGGCAGTTCCAACCCCAAGACCCCCAACAAGCCCACTGGACTGGGGATTTTCAGCCATACAATTACTAATTTGCTTTTTTTTTAATTTAAATTATGATTTTAGTTGTTATACTTTATTTCTTTTTGCATGTAGAGAATGCACTTTTTGGTTAAGTTATTGAATTTTGATTTGGATGGCAAATAACATGTCTAATTTATTTTATGTTATTTTTTGAATAATGCACAAGAAAAAAAATGGCCTCAGCCGATGTGGAAGGGAGCGCTGACAGAGATGGCCTGGGTTTGGTCTGGTCTGGTCTGTCAAAAAACGCAGACTGTGGTAATACCACAGCCTGGGGACATACCGGTCATCTGCTGCTGCTCCCGATCTCTCAGCGTCCAGGACATTCTTATGCTCCCTATTAAATGTACTCCTCAGGTTCCCAATTTTGCTCTTCACATAATTGAGGTCTGCCCTGGGGTACAAAGGCTTTACCAATTCCAACAGTTTCTCCATCGCTGCCTTCCTGTTGATTTTTATAGGACCTTCTTGTGATCCCTATTAAAAAAAAAATAATAATTTGAAATGCTTGGCTAGGTGTTTTACTTAAAATGGCAGTTTGGGAGTGGCAGGTACATTTAAAAAATACAATGTAAAATTAACAAGGGACACCAACATAGTTGTATCTTTGATCTTAAAAACTATGGGATAATGGTGTTGTGGTAACTCAACCCCAAAAAAATTATCCTTGATATCACTAGAAAAAAAAAGCCTTTTTAAATACATTTGGTAGAACTCCATCAGTATTACCAGCAAAGCAGCTTGCGTGTTTGTACTTTGGACTTTTGTCCGGACTTGACTACAAAGGCTCGGAAAATCCGACAACATACCATTGTCCGTGGAAAATTTTAAAGCCTGCCATCCAACATTTGTCTGCGGAAAATCCGTCAACAATTGTCCGATGGAGCGTACAAAGGTTCGGATTTTCCGCCAACAGCCTGTCATGACACATTTCCCAGCAGAAAATCTGATCGTGTGTACGAGGCTTTCGTTTACAAACCTAAAGCTCATTCACAGTAATAGATGTAGGCTAGAAATAATTGAAATGCAATGTGGAGATGATTATATGATTTTACATTTTGACCATAGATACGCTTTAACTGTAATGCTGCGTACACACGATCGGACTTCTCGTTGGAAAAAGATATGATGGCTTTTCCTTGCATACACACAGTCACGAAAAAGTTTGCTGAACTTACGACCGTCAAGAACACAGTGACGTACAACACTACGACGAGTCGAGAAAATGAAGTTCAATGCATCCGAGCATGCGTCGAATTGTTTCCGAGCATGCGTAGGAATTTTGCGCGTCGGAATTGCCACAGACGATCACATTTTCGGGTAGTAACTTTTCCCGACTGAAAAATTGAGAACATGCTCTCAATCTTTTGCTGGCTGGAATTTGGCCAGCAAAAGTCCGATGGAGCATACACACGGTCGCATTTTCAGACAAAAAACTATCATCAGTCTTTTGCAGGCCGAAATTCTGATCGCGTGTACGCGGCATTATAGAGAAAGTAGTTTCATCATATTGAGAATGATGTCAGCCACACATAAAAGTGGCTGAATGCAACTGCATATATTGGCAAGCAGTTTATGAAAGACCACTATCTAGCACCCCCCTCAGCCACTTGTTTTGTACCAAATGATTCCATACACAGGGGCATACAGAGCACATTTGTAATGCCTACCAATTGCTTCCTGACACATTAAGAGTACTCTGCATGACTCAACAGATATACAAAGTACAGCATGTGAAGCTGAATGTATCCTGCAGGGTTGTTAACCTAGGTGCTTTCTTTGACAGTGCAGATCAGAGTACAGAGCCTCAAACATTTGTCTATACTTTGCAATATGGTATTGTAGCACACTCCCTAAGGAGCCGCAGTTAAACTGGGATCCCCCACCATGAACAGCCAGCCACACTGAATCTTCACAGGCACTTCACAGTAAGAGAACAGTCTGTGACTTTGTTTTTGTTATTTATTGAGGGAAATAACTTGGATAGGGATGGGATGCCCATTGACTTCAACAGTGAACTTAAAGGACAACTCTTCCTATATACAGTCTCTATATACAGCTCCAACTCTTCCTCCAGCACTCACTTGCTTTCAGAACTCAGCTGGATCACTGAGAAGATCTGACAGGCTCTCAGTCAGATTTTAAGCGTTGGTGTCAGGGCTGGGCTCTCAGCTCTCCCTTCTCAGTGCTCAGGTTGCTCAGCTGTGGGTTAATTGCCAGCACTCATTGTTCCACAGTGGCTCACTTGGTGATCATTTCCTGCTCATCAGTCCAGCCTACAGCCAGCCCCTTCTTGCTATTAAAACTGCCTGGTTCATTCCTTCCGTGCCTTCACCTTGGTCAAACATCTGGAGACTCTCTGCTGTGTTCCTGTTGAAGACTTGCCTGGTTGACGTCCCTTCTGGTTCCTGATTCTGTCTGCTGCCTCCGACTATGCTGATCTCTGACTTTCTGATTTACTGCCTTGTTCTGACTACCAGCTTTGGCTACTGTACCCTGGCTATGTTTTGACTACATTTACAGTGCCTTGAAAAAGTATTCATACCCCTTGACATTTTACACATTTTGTCATGTTACAACCAAAAACGTAAATATGTTTTATTGGGATTTTATGTGATAGACCAACACAAAGTGGCACATAATTGTGAAGTGGAAGGAAAATAATAAATGGTTTCCCAAATTTTTTTACAAATAAATATGTGAAAAGTGTAGCGTGCATTTGTATTCAGCCCTCTTTACTTTGATACCCCTAACTAAAATCTACTGGAACCAATTGCCTTCAGAAGTCACCTAATTAGTAAAAAAAGTCCACCTAGGTGTAATTTATTCTCAGTATAAATACAGCTGCACTGTGAAGCCCTCAGGGTTTTGTTAGAGAACCTTAGTGAACCAACAGCATCACGAAAGCCAAGGAACACATCAGGCAGGTCAGGGATAACATTTTGTAAAAGTTTAAAGCAGGATTAGGTTTTAAAAAAAATATCCCAAGCTTTGAACATCTCATAGAGCACTGTTCAATCCATCACTAGAAAATGGAAAGCGTATGGCACAACTGCAAACCTACCAAGACATGGCCAACCGCCTAAACTGACAGGGCAAGGAGAGCATTAATCAGAGAAGCAGCCAAGAGGCCCATGGTAACTCTGGAGGAGCTGCAGAGATCCACAGCTCAGGTGGGAGAATCTGTCCACAGGACAACTATTGTGCCGCGTACACACGGTCGGGTTTTCAGACGGGAAATGTTCGATGGGAGCTTGTTGTCGGAAATTCCGACTGTGTGTAGGCTCCATTGGACATTTTTCATAGGAATTTCCAACAAACAAAATTTGAGATCTGGATCTTAAATTTTCCGACAACAAAATCCGTTGTCGGAAATTCCGATCGTGTATACACAATTCCGACGCACAAAATTCCACACAGGCTCGGAATCAAGCAGAAGAGCCGCACTGGCTATTGAGCTTCATTTTTCTCGGCTCGTCGTACGTGTTGTACGTCACCGCGTTCTTGACAATCGGAATTTCCGACAAGATTTGTGTGACCGTGTGTATGCAAGACAAGTTTGAGCCAACATCCGAAGGAAAAAAAACATGGATTTTGTTGTCGGAATGTGCGATCTTGTGGGCATTAGTCGTGCACTCCACAAATCTGGTCTTTATGGAAGAGTGGCAAGAAGAAAGCCATTGTTGAAAGAAAGCCATAAAAAGTCCCATATGCAGTTTACAAGAGGCCATGTGGGGGGACACGGCAAACATGTGGAAGAAGGTGCTCTGGTCAGATGAGAACAAAATTGAACTTTTTGACCTAAAAGAAAAAAACGCTGTTTGTGATGGAAAACTAACACTGCACACCACCCTGAACACACCATCCCCACCATGAAACATGGTGGTGGCAGCATCATGTTGTGGAGATGCTTTTCTTCAGCAGGGACAGGGAAGCTGGTCAAAGTTGATGGGAAGATGAATGGAGCCAAATACAGGGTAATCTTGGAAGAAAACCTGTTATGCCACGTACACACGATCGGGATTTTGGTTGGAAAAAGATATAATGGCTTTTCCGATGGGATTCCACTCAAGCTTGTCTTACATACACACAGTCACTCAAAACTTCTCTGAACTTTCGACCGTCAAGAACGCGGTGACGTACAACGCTATGACGAGCCGAGAAAATTAAGTTCAATGATTCCGAGCATGCGTCAAATTGAGTCTGAGCATGCGTGATTTTTTTGCACATCCGAATTGCATACAGACGATCGCTTTTTCGGATAGGACCTTTTTCCGACCGAAAAATAGAGAACCTGCTCTCAATCTTTTGCTGGCTGGAATTCCGCCAGCAAAAGTTCGATGGAGCATACACACGGTCGCATTTTCCAACCAAAAGCTCACATCGGTCTTTTGCTGGCGGCATTTCCGATCGTGTGTACAGAGTCTGCAAAAGACTTGAGACTGGAGCGGAGGTTTACTTTACAACAGGACAATGACCCTAAACATACAACCAGAGCTACAAAGGAATGGTTTAGATCAAAGCATATTCATGTGTTAGAATGACCCAGTCAAAATCCAGACCTAAATCCAATTAAGAATCTTTGGCAAGACTTGAAAATTGCTGTTCACAGACGCTCTCTATCCAATCTGACAGAGCTTGAGCTATTTTGCAAAGAAGAATGGGCAAAAATTTCACTCTCTAGATGCGCAAAGCTGGTAGAGACATTCCCAAAAAGATTTGCAGCTGTAATTGCAGCGAAAGGTGGTTCTACAAAGTATTGACTCAGAGGGGCTGAATACAAATGCACACCACACTTTTCACATATTTATTTGTAAAAAATTTGGAAGACCATTTATCATTTTCCTTCGACTTCACAATTACATGCCACTTTGTGTTGGTCTATCACATAAAATCCCGATAAAATACATTTACGTTTTTGGTTGTAACATTTGACAAAATGTGGAACAATTCAAGGGTATATGAATACTTTTTCAAGGCACTGTACTATTTGTACCATTTTATTAAAAGGTGTGATTTTAACTGCATTTTCTGTCTCCGTCTAAATCATGGTTCCTGACAGTTGGCCCATTACAGGCAGGAACCCGAGACCCCTTGTGTGTGTAGCAAAAGAGAAGTGTCCAGCTTGTATCACTCCTGTGGCTACTAATCCAAGCACCACCTCTTCATGCACTACCAACCCACCTGGCTGCAGTTGCCCCTTTCACTAGCACTACAGGCTAACTTCTCCCCACAGTCCTCCAGACTGACACTCACCAGCCCACCTAGCTGACTGTCAGAAGATCTCCCGGTAGTGCTGACTTGCTCCTGCTGTCCTCTCTCCTTGCTTGTGTTTGTGGTAGGATCTTTCCAGCACCCGAGCCCTGGCCCAAGGCCACCCCCGCCAGACTAGGGGGCACCATCAAGGGCCACCGACAGCCTCCTTAGCACTCCATCTCCATCTTCTACCCGACTCCCCTGCTGGTATGACTCATGCCTATTTATAGCGTGGCCTGCCCCCTGCCAGCCCCCCACTGGGGATTAGCTGAGGTCCTCATAAATATTCCAGCAGCTCCTCCTAGCCTTCACCCACTATGTCCAAAACATTCTCCAATGTTCCAGAAAACAGGGGAGGCACCAGAGAAGCTGCTAGGATAGTTACATAGTTAGTAAGGTTGAATAAAGACACCAGTCCATCCAGTTCAACCTGAGTGAGTGTGGGTGCGTGTCTACAATTGTCCCTATCCCTATACATTGTGTCTCATTAAGATGCTCATCTATTATTATTTATTTAAGGTACCCATATAGCACCGTCAATTTACGTAGCGCTCCACACATACATTGCACCCTACCCTCAAGTTGCCCACAATCCAAGGTCCCCAACTCACATTCATGTACTAGGGCCAATTTTTTGGACAGAAGCCAATTAACCTACCAGCATGTCTTTGGAGTGTGGGAAGAAACTGGAGTACCTGGAGGAAACCCATGCAGGCAAAGGAAGAACATGCAAACTCCAGGCAGGTAGTGTCGTGGTTGGGATTCAAACCAGGAACCCTTTTTACTGCTAGGTGAGAGTGATAGGATGAGTCATCCAGCCCTGAGTCACTGAACCCTGACCCAGATTCACAGCTCAGACTTAGCCCATTTGGCCGTTATCACAATGAGTGAGAGGGGACGTCCCCCCCGTGGCCTTTGCCGCTCCGCCCAAGTCTCCCGTCCCACCAGGAGGCCCGAGTGATCAGCCGGAATATCCGCCGGATGGCCGGAGTCCCAAACAAAGCTGGAATCCATCTTTGATGTAGTAACCGGGAAGCGACATCATGTCGTCACTTACAGTTTACTGGGCTGCAAATGGCACCAGTTTTTAAAAATCCACAGCATTCAAAAATGCTGATTTTGGCCTTTTGCATACTTTTAAGTGCAGTGGAGAGGTTTGGGATCTTTTGGACCCCAGATCCCTTCATAAAGAGTACCTGTCACTGCCTATTACTGTTACAAGGGATGTTTACATCCCTCGTGACAGCAATAATAGTGATCAGATTATTATTTTTTTGAGGGACAGTGTAAAAAAAACGAACTCAAAATAAAATAAATAAGAAAAAAAAACTGAAAGCGCCCCCATCCCCGCGTGCTTGTGCACCAAAGAAAACACAAACGTAAGTTGCATCTGTAAATGTAAGCAGTGTTCAAATCACACATGTGAGGTATCGCCGCGATCGTCAAAGCAAGAGCAATCATTTTGGCAAAAGACCTCCCCTGTACCACTAAACTGGTAACCGGTAAAAACATTTCAAGTGTCACCTATGGAGATTTTTTAAGTACTCCAGTTTGTCGCCATTCCACGAGTGTGCACAATTTTAAAACGTAACATGTTAGGTATCTATTTACTCGGAGTAACATCATCTTTCACAATATACAAAAAAATTGGGCTAACTTTACTGCCTAGTTTTTTTTTAATTCAGTGAAGTGTATTTTTTCCAAAAAACATAAAATATTGCAACGATGACCATTTTATTCTCCAGTCTTTGCTAAAAAAATATATACCGTATATACTCGAGTATAAGTCGAATTTTTCAGCACATTTTTTTGTGCTGAAAGTGCCCCCCTCGACTTATACTCGAGTCAAGCACTTTTCTGCAGCAAAAAATTTCATTTTCCGAACCGACTTTGGGGCCCCGTATCTCAGGGCCACTTAGTGCTAGGAACCCCAAATTTGGTGTGCAAACCCAGTGGAACTGGTAACACGACATATCCAAAGATGAAGTTCCTAGCACTAAGTGGCCCCGAGATACGGGGCCCCAAAATCGGTTCGGAAAATGTCATTCTCTGCTGCAGAAAAAAGCTTGACATTTTCTGAACCGAGTTTGGGGCCCTGTATCTCGGAGCCACTTGGTGCTAGAAACCCCAGCTTTGAAAATGTTATGGTGCTAGTTCCACTGGGTTTGCATACCAAATTTGGGGTTCTTAGCACTAAGTGGCCCCGAGATATGGGGCCCCACATTCAGTCAACTGTGTCCATCTGCAGCAATGTCATTTCGGGACCCTTTGGGTTCAGAGACCCCAAATTTTGGCTGCAGCTAGGGGGCATCTAGGAACCCTTAACTACCGAGTTTGAAGTTCAGGGGACCTATGGCTGCAAATGGGCACAGTGATGCTGCAAATGGGCATTGTTGACCCTCTTTTCCACTTACAGTAGCTGTGCATTTCTCACCCTCGTCTTATACTCGGGTCAATAAGTTTTTCCCATTTTTTTGTGGTAAATTAGGGCCTCGACTTATACTCGGAACGACTTATACTCGAGTATATACGGTATAGTGTTTGGGGGTTTTAAGTAATTTTCTAGCAAAAAAATACAGATTTTAACTTGTAAATAACAAATGTCAGAAATAGGCTTGGTCCTTAACCACTTAAAGTGGATGTAAACCCAATGTCATCCTTTCTAAACTACTGCCATAGGGGTTATTTATAAGGATATACATGCCTCCTGCATGTATCTTTACCTGTCAAATGTCTCCCCTCTGTCTGTTATTAGACCCGAAAAACTGTATATTCTGTGGGTGGGTCTGTTGTCTGGAGCTCGGTGGGTGGAGTCATGATGTCAGTAGACTCCCCGCCCACCTCTACACTCCCCTTGTCAATATGCATTTTCTCCTGTGTATTTCTTACACTGAACTTCTGTTATGATCTCTAACATCCAGTGAAAAGACAGTAAAGTAACCGCATGACTTCAGCATGCCAAATCATGCTGAGGTGTGGAACAGCCAATCCTTGCAGAGCTGCTGAAGAAAGGAGTGGGAGGGAATTTAAAAATACTGCAAAATCACCTGTCACTCACAGCAAGGGGGAGTATTTGACAAAGATTTTCTCAGTTTGTCAAGATTTATCTCACTGAACAATAAAAGAGGATTGCTCAGAGATGGATTAACTCTGTGTGGCAAGACTGGGCTCAAATGATAGGAAATCTTATACTCTATATCATGACATAAAAAAAAAATTCGGGTTTACATCCACTTTAAGCCCCAGACCATTTGGCTGCCAAAAGACCAGAGCGTTTTTTTGGCACTGCATCGTTTAAACGGACAATTGCGCGGTCGTGCGATCTTATACTTTATATCATGACATAAAAAAAAATTTGTGTTTACATCCACTTTAAGCCCCGGACCATTTGGCTGGCAAAAGACCAGAGCGTTTTTTTGGCACTGCATCGTTTAAACGGACAATTGCGCGGTCGTGCTCCCAAACAAAATTGACGTCCTTTTTTCCCCACAAATAGAGTTTTCTTTTGGTGGTATTTGATCACCTCTGCGGTTTTTATTTTTTGCGCTATAAACAAAAAAATAGCGACAATTTTGAAAAAAAACACATTATTTTTTACTTATTGCTATAATAAATATCCCCAAAAAATATATAAAAAACATTTTTTTTCCTCAGTTTAGGCCGATACGTATTCTTCTACATATATTTGGTAAGAAAAATTGCAATAAGCGTTTATTGATTGGTTTGCGCAAAAGTTATAGCGTCTACAAAATAGGGGATAGTTTTATGGCATTTTTATTAATAATTTTTTTTTTACTAGTAATGGCGGCGATCAGCAATTTTTATCATGACTGCAACATGGCGGACAGATCGGACACTTTTGGCGCTATTTTGGGACCATTCACATTTATACAGAGATCAGTGCGATTAAAAATGCATTGATTACTGTGTAAATGTGACTGTCAGTGAAGGGGTTAACCACCAGGGAGCAGTGAAGGGGTTAAGTGTGTCCTAGGGAGTCATTCTAACTGTGGGGGGGCGTGGCTATGTGTGACGTGACACTGATCACCGCTCCCGATTACAGGGAGCGGTGATCAGTGTCCTGTCACTAGGCAGAATGGGGAAATGCTTGTTTACATCAGCATTTCCCCGTTCTTCCTCTCCGTAAGACGATCGCGGGTATCCCCGCGGAAGTCGAGTCCGTGGGACCCGCAATCGCACTCATTTATATCGGCGTGAGGCGGTCGGCAAGCGGTTAAGTGGGTAATGCATATACAGACTTATTTTACCGTTGTGGGTTTAGTAACACTTTAACCACTTACGGACCGCCCACCGTCGTTATATATTGACTTTTTAAAGGGGAATATTGTTGTTATGGCAGCGGATAGCTGCCTTAACCCCAGTATCCTCTTCAGCAGGTGGTCCGCTTTCAGATAAAAGTGGTCTCTTTAGCGGATTCGCCGCAAGATCCATTTTATTGGGGGCGGGAGAGGGCCCCCTCCCGCCACTCTCCGGTTTTTGACCCAGATCTCATATTTAAGATGTCCTGTCATGGTTTTTTTTCTATTTATTTTCTGTTTACATTCCTTGTAATAGGAATAAAAGTGACCCATTTCTTTTTTTTTAAAAAGACAGTGTAAAAATACAAAATAAAAAGTAAAATAAATAAGAAAAAAAACTTTAAAGCGCCCCGTCCCACTGAGTTCGTGCGCAAAAGCGATTGCATATGTGAGTCAGGCCCGCATATGAAAACGATCTTCAAACCACACATGTGAGGTACTACCGCGATCGTTAAAGCAAGAGCAATAATTCTAGCCCTAGACTTTCTCTGTAGTTCAAAACATGTAACCTGTAGAAATTTTTAAACATCGCCTATGGAAATTTTTAAGGGTGAAAGTTTGTCGCCATTCCACGAGCATGTTGGATATCAATTTACTCAGCATAACATTATCTTTCACTATATATAAAAAAAATGGGCTAACTTTACCGTTGTCTTATTTTTTAAGTCAAAAAAGTGTATTTTTTCCAAAAAAAGTGCACTTGTAAGACCGCTGCGCAAATACGGTGTGACATAAAGTATTGCAATGACCGCCATTTTATTATCTCTAGGGTGTTAGAAAAAAAATATCGTTTGGGGGGGTTCTAAATAATTTTCTAGCAAAACAAAATGATTTTAACTTGTAAACACCGAGTCTGAAAAATTGGCCCGGTCCTTAAGTGGTTAAAGGTGGATTCCAGCCTCTGTAGTTCTCTGGATGATGGTCAAACTTCATAAGCCTTGCTGTCACACAGCCTTGCTGTCACACTTAACCCTAATGGAGGTGGGCTGACACTTTAGCTGTCTTCTGGAGTTTTTTCACCTATAGCAGCCCCCTTTCCCATTAGACAAGCAGGTCTACCGGTACTCAGTTGCCCCCATGATTATACACAATAATATATTGCCTGGCTACCACCCCGGGGCAGGTGCAAACTTAGGAAAGTAAACAGGTACTTTCAGTTGGCAGACAGGCAGAGTGGTTTAATGACAGTCCTGGTACAAAGTCAAGTCAAGTCAAGTCAAGCTTTATTGTCATTCTACTACACTTGAGGACATACGGTAGAACAAAATGTCGTATCTCACAGGGCCACGGTGCTACATACGAATTAAACATAATTATAAATATACAAAAAATAAAAACACAGCGAAGAAGTTAAAAAAAAAAAATTATAAACCTATACACATCTGGGAACTACGTAACTGTACATATACTGTATATTTCTTAAAGTCTTTGTAGTAGCAAGTGTTTATAAAAGTGTCATATTCAAGTGTAAAAAGGACGGGAAGTGAGACATTCCTGGTCACAATATATAGGTTGTAGAAGATATTTCAAAGAGGATTGGAGTTGAGGACTCTCACAGCCTGGGGGAAAAAACTGAGCAGTCTGACAGTCCTGGTTTTGATACTCCGGTACCTTCTACCTGATGGCAAGAGCTGGAAGAGACTGTGGGAGGGATGGGTAGGATCCTTCACGATACTGGTAGCTTTGCTGGAGCATCCTGTATGGAAAATGTCCAGGATGGAGGGGAGAGAGACACCAATAATCTTTTCAGCCATCTTCACTAGCCGCTGCAGGGTCTTGTGGTCAGCAGAACTGCAGTACCCATACCAGACAATGATGCAGCTGGTCAGCACGCTTTCAATGGTTCCCCTAAAGAATGTTGTAAGGATGGGTGGAAGAAGACTGGCAGCGGAGAAAATATATGCGCTGTCGTGCCTTCTTGGTAAGTGACGTGATGTTGGTTGTCCAAGTAAGATCCTCTGAGATGTGCACTCCCAGGAATTTAATACTGCTTACTCTCTTCACAGTCAAGCTGTCAATGATCAGTGGGGGGGGGGGGTTGATCAACAGAATTTCTCCTGAAATCCATCACAACCTCCTTTGTTTTGCTTACATTAAGGAACAGGTTGTTTGTACTACACCATTTAACCAGTTGTGCCACTTCCTCTTTGTAGAGTATGTCATCATTGTTGCTGATGAGACCTACCACAGTTGTGTCATCCGCAAACTTTATGATATGGTTAGAGCTGCCAGTACAGTTGTGGGTCAGCAGTGTGAAGAGCAGCGGGCTGAGCACACGTCCCTGTGGGGCACCCAAGCTCAGTGTACTAGTGCTCCAAGTGCTGGAGCCAACACGGACTAACTAAGGTCTTCCGATTAAAAAGTACAGGATCCAATTACAGAGGGGCAGGCTGAGGCCCAGCGAGTTCAATTTTGTGATAAGTTACTGAGGAATCATTGTATTAAATGCTGAGCTAAAGTCAGTGAACAATATTCTAACATAAGAGTCTTTCTGTTCTAAGTGGGTAAGGGCCAAGTGGAGGATAGAGGATACTGCATGGTCTGTGGAACGGTTTGGACGGTATGCAAACTGGGCCCAGCGTGTTTGGAAGACTGGACTTAATGTGATGCATGACTAACCTCTCAAAGCACTTCATCACTATTGGAGTTAGTGCTATGGGACGATAGTCATTCAAACAGGACACAGGTGTCTTCTTTGGCACTGGAATTATGGTGGTAGATTTAAGACACGTAGGGAAAACCGTTTGGCTCAGCGAAATGTTAAAGATATCTGTAAGAGCATCCGTCAGCTGTACAGCACAGTCTCTCAATACATGTCTAAGTATGTGATCAGAGCCAGTAGCCTTCTGTCGGTTGATCCTGTACAGGGTCTTCCTTACGTCGGCTGGAGAAAAGCAGAGCACCCGGTCGTTTCGGGATATGGGTAGTTTTTGTGAAGGTGTTTGGTTCTGCATCTCAAACTGTGCATAAAAGTGGTTGCGTGCATCCGGGAGAGAAGTATCATTGTCACTTGCCTGTGGTAGGGGCTTGTAGTTAGTGATGGTCTGGATGGCTTGCCACAGGACCCGTGTATCTTTGCTGTCACTAAAGTGTTTATTGATTTTTTGAGCATATTGTTGTTTTGCCTTCTTGATGCCATGAGACAGATTGGCTCTTGCTGTTTTATTAGCTGCTTTATCGCCTGATCTGAATACCTCATCTCTGGTCTTTAGCAGCCCATGAACCTCTGCTGTCTTCCATGGCTTCTGGTTGGCACGTATGGTGATAATCTTGGTGATTGTCACATCATCTATGCACTTTTTGAAAGCAGGCAAGGTTGAGAATAATCAGGGTCAAACCCATAGTCAAAAAGCAGGTGTTTCATCAGATTAGGCGACCCGTAATGAAGTGGTGCTTCGTCGCCGCCATCTTGCTACACCCCTCACTCCTCCACAATAAGGATACACTGAGAAGGGGGCAAGTGGACATCTTGTTACACCCACCGGAGTTTTGCATTTTACACTTTTTTAACAGTAAACTGAGTTTATATAGTGAAATACATTACTTAGAACTCAGTGTAAATGTCTAGATGTTGAATTTTAAAAGCAGCGAACTTCTGTCCGATTAGCAAGCCTGTGAGATCAGCAGGCTTGCCACTGCTTTTAAAATTCAACATTCGAAACAGTCAGACAAAGTTCTAAGTACCGTATTTCACTATATAAACTCAGTTTACTGTTAAAAATAACTGTAAGATGCAAAACTCTGGTGGGTGTAACAAAATGTTCGCTTGCCCCCTTTTAAGTGTATCCTTACTGTGGAGGAGTGCAGGGTGTAGCAAGATGGCGGCGATGAAACGTCACTTCCTTTACACATTCTGATGGGTCGCCTAATCTGACGGAACACAGGCAGAGTTCAGTGAGTAGTTGTGTCAGGAATCAGCAGCTGGGAGACCAGATATATGTAGCTACACCAAGAAACTGGGACCTGACCATATGTATATATCTTTAAAGTTAGACTTATTTACAGTGAAACAAAAGACACACCAGCAAACAATAAACATGAGAATGCATAAGAATCAAAGCTAAATGACAAAATGCTTAACCAGCCACCAAAAACAAAACTAACAACACTCCAAAGCTCAAACACACATGCCTTTCTCTGCAGCCTCAGCTGCACAGAACAGTGAATGAATGAGAAGTGCTCTGTGCTGAGCAGCTTCCTGTTCATTCACAAACTGAAGCACAGTAAACACAGTTTACTGTGCTTCAGCTATGAATGAACACAGTGAGTGAGTGTGTTCACTGTGTTAATTTAGAAAAAGGAAGGCGCTGGTAAATTACATATTTACTAGCCCCTTCCCCCACTCTCCATTCTGAAACATTCCCCGCAGCAGCTGGGGGGGGGGGGGGTAAGCCAGCAGCACTGCGGGGTGGGCGGGCCAGGACAGGGGAACCTCAAGCAGTAGGGGGAATCGGCACTGCACGTAGTGATTAGGGTGTGCCCAGGCACACCTGGCACACCCCCTGCGCACACCTATGACTAACAATATACACTATATAAACAAACGAGATATACACAAGGCAGAAAAAAACTGTATGGCCAGGGAGCAAGGCAGCAAGGTTCTGAGTACAAGGCATGAACAAGAGCAAGGTCAAGAATAAATGGCAGCAGAGTCGGGCAGCAGCAGCACAGCAACCAGAGTACTGTACAGGGCAAGAGCAGCCAAAACACTGAGGTGCTGTGTGTTAGTGGAAGAAGCATTATATGCCCTGATAGCAGCTGAATCCAGGCCCGGACTGGCCATAGGGCAGACCGGGCATTTGCCCGGTGGGCCGGGGCCACCCGCTCCATGGCCTGTTGATGATCGCCTACCGCCATGCAGCCGTACCTGTGTCATCTCTGGCGGCTGCATGGGCTGAGCTGTGTGTCTCTCTCACACACAGCTCAGCCTCAGAGCCGCGCTGACAGTTCCGCAGCCGCTCTTCTTCTCCAGGCATAAGTGTCCGCACGGTGGGGAGAGCTGCAGGCTGCTGTGATGATATTCCCCCCTCGCCCCCCTCCCCTTCTCATGTCGGCAGCAGGGGAAGAGAAGGCTTTCCTGTCTGTTCGTTTTCCCTCCCCATTGGCCACAGTGGAGGGCCAATCAGAATCAACTAGAAGGGCATCATGGGAAATGTAGTCCCAGAGCTAGGTGGCCCAATTGTTCTCAGCAGGGAGCAGACTACAGTCCCCAGCATGCACTCTGCTGGGGTGAAAGAGAAAACCCGGAAACAAGCTGAGGAGTGCTTATAGCAGGATATATGGAAAACGAAAGAGAGGACTGTGCTGGGGGAACTAATAGCCCCAGCACCACCAGATAGAGCCACACTGTACCCGCACAACCAGAGAGAGAGAGTCTCGCTGTACCCGCACCACCAGAGAGAGCCACGCTGTACCACGCCAACAGAGAGGGAGCCACGCTGTACAACGCCACCAGAGAGGGAGCCACGCTGTACCCGCACCACCAGAGAGAGAGCCACGCTGTACCCGCACCACCAGAGAGAGAGCCACGCTGTTCCTGCACCACCAGAGAGCCACACTGTACCACACCACCAGAGAGGGAGCCACGCTGTACCCGCACCACCAAAGAGAGAGCGCCACGCTGTTCCTGCACCACCAGAGAGAGCCACACTGTACCCGCACCACCAGAGAGAGCCACACTGTACCACACCACCAGAGAGGGAGCCACGCTTTACCCGCACCACCAGAGAGAGCCATGCTGTACCCGCACCACCAGAGAAAGAGAGCCACGCTTTACCCACACCACCAGAGAAAGACTGCCACGCTTTACCCGCACCACCAGAGAGAGCCATGCTGTACCCGCACCACCAGAGAAAGAGAGCCACGCTTTACCCGCACCACCAGAGAGAGTCATGCTGTACCCGCACCACCAGAGAAAGAGAGCCACGCTTTACCCGCACCACCAGAGAAAGACTGCCACGCTGTACCCACACCACCAAAGAAAGAGAGCCACGCTGTACCCGAACCACCAGAGAGAGAGAGCAACGCTGTACCCGCACCACCAGAGAGAGAGAGCCACGCTGTACCCGCACCACCAGAGAGAGAGAGCCACGCTGTACCCGCAACACCAGAGAGAGCCACGCTGTACTGCATCACCAGAGAGAGAGCAGGTCAGTGTCACTGGGCAGTGTGGGCACAATAGGAGACAGACAGTACTGGCATTGTGTGGCCACAATAGGACCGGGACACTGTAATATAAAGGGGACTGCACTGTAATCATTGCAGTGCCCCTTTATACTGCAGTTCCCTTTATATCACAGTGTCCCTGCACATTACAGTGTGCAGGAGTGGAGGAGCGACACCAGCCGTCCCCGCGAATGTCTACCGACCCCCCCCCCCGGTCCCTGGAAAAGTTGGCTGCTCAGTCGAAAATGCCCGGGCCTATTTTTTCTCCCAGTCCGGGCCTGGCTGAATCCATTTGGAACTGATTACTAGGGCCTGCTGGCCTATAGCCAGTAATCTAATCAGCAAAGCAGACAAACAGATAGCTTGGAGTACGTGTTACAAAGGCAATATCACAAGCATGAGACTGCAGGCTTGGCTGGCTTAAGTTAGGTTTGGTCTCCACCTAGAGACTGACTACATCAATCACCTTGCAGGTGGATAAACAGACAGGGAGAATATATCACAGCCAAAACCAGGATGCTGGAATGAGACCAGCAGCTATCAAAAATCAGGATTGCTAAACGCTCCTGACACCTGCATTAATTAGTTCTCTGCGGGTAATGTACTTAGCAAGATCCAAAAGTATCAATTCCTTGAGGCCTTGTCATGACAGGTGTTCCTTTGTTGCTAGAAGTGGTAGAATCCAAAACCTGGTATTTAGCTGTTGGAGGAGAGAATGGAGTAGCAGGTGGGTTCGTTGAAGGTAAAGGTTTGACATCTGGAGGTCTCGAGATGTGGATCTTGAGAACAGAGTGACCAGTTTCAGAAGGTTTTGAGATGATTTAGTGAGCTAAATTCAGGATAGTAAGTCTGCATTGGCACATGATTTGATGCATAGGATGGTAGTACCTCGTGTTGCCTGTGCCACGGTGTCCTGTATGGGTAATCGCAGCAGCCAAATATTCAAAAGAATGGTGTATAGTGTTTAACGCATTCAGTGCACTTGTATGTGTAGTGGGGTCCCCCAGGGTTCTGTGCTGGGACCAATCCTATTTAATTTGTTCATAAACGACCTGGAGGATGTGATAAACAGTTCAATCTCTTTATTTGCAGACAATACTAAGCTAAGCAGGGCAATAACTTCTCCACAGGATGTGGAAACCTTGCAAAAAGATCTGAACAAATTAATGGGAAGGGCAACTACATGGCAAATGAGGTTCAATGTAGAAAAATGTAAAATAATGCATTTGGGTGGCAAAAATATGAATGCAATCCATACACTGGGGGGAGAACCTCTGGGGGAATCTAGGATGGAAAAGGACCTGGGGGTCTTGGTAGATGATAGGCTCAGCAATGGCATGCAATGCCAAGCTGCTGCTAACAAAGCAAATAGAATATTGGCATGCATTAAAAAGGGGATCTTTTTCACAGAAGAGAGTTTAACAAGACTCGTGGCCACTCATTAAAATTAGAAGAAAAGAGGTTTAACCTTAAACTACGTAGAGGGTTCTTTACTGTAATGCCCCATACACACGGTCGGATTTTCCGATGGAAAATGTCCGATCGGAGCGTGTTGTCGGAAATTCCGACCGTGTGTGGGCTCCATCGGTCATTTTCCATCGGATTTTCCGACACACAAAGTTGGAGAGCAGGAGATAAAATTTTCCGACAACAAAATCCGATCGCGTCAATTCTGACCGTTAATGCAGCGCACTCTTCTTCTTTATAATGTGACAAGAATATAGTAGTTTTGCTGCTCATATTCACACAGACTTCTCACAAACTTATTTCGTTACTATTTATCTGGATTCCCTCAATATATTTTGATTGCTCACATCTGACAACATATTTTTTTTTTTTGGCTTTAATGTAGATTATTTTTTTGTGTTTGTATTTTTTTGAAGTGTTTTTTTTTGGGGGGATTTTGATTTGTACTCCCGAAAATGTTTGTGTGTGTTTTTTGTGACAAGTTCCCACAACACCATTGATATGTTGTTCTATTTAATCTGTAGGAGATTGTTTGGTGTTGTTGTCCCTTGTTAATTTCACATTTTATGTTAGAAATGTACCTGAATCGTCACCAACAAACTGTCCTTTTTGGATGAAAACACACACAGGAGAGTATACTTTCCCAAAAAAATTTTTATTAAGGGCTCACAACTAAACAAAGAGGGAGGCAACGCTGGAGAAACTGCAGAAGTGGGCGAAGCCTTGGACCCCCAGGGCAGACATCAATAATTTTAAAGCAAAATTGGTGGCCTGAGGAGTCCATATCTAAGGGAGGACAGTCTGGTCCAGAAGTCCCAGAGATCGGAAAGCAGCAGATGACATCTGTGTCCCCAGGCTGTGGTCATACGAGAGACTGCATCTTCTGTCAGACCAGACTGAACCCAGGGTCATCACTCTCAGGTCTTCCTTCCACGCTTCCTTACACGCGGTGGCTGTTGTGGTGGAGTTGTGGCAGCAGGAGGAGGAGGAGGAGGAGGATGGTCCAACTCAACCACGTCGGTCTTGGGTGTTAGTTCCCCACTCACCCCCTTACATAGCACTTTATACATAAGGTCCTCACAGAGCCTGCGTTGACCCTCCTGCATGCCCTGCAGTTTGGTGGCAGCCATGCAGGCAAAGGCCTCTTCAGGAGTGGGTAAGGCTCTAAGGGACGCAGAAGCCTCCTGGATGAGCCTGAACGCTGAATCCTGCACGGGACTCGGAGTCGTCTTCCTGGCTCTTTTATATGGAAGGCGGAGGGGAGGAACCTGAGACTCAGTCAGGCTGCGACTGGTCCCTGGCTTCTCCTGGCTGCCACTTAGCCCCGCCTCCTCCTGGCTGCCACTAATCACCGCCTCCTCCTGACTGCCACATTCCACAGCCTCCTCCTGGCTGAGGTCTTCCTGTGTATGAAAAAGGGACATAGTTTTAGTATTTTTTTCATCAATCACACACAATTTTCACCTCCTGACTGCTGCAAATTGAATGTTAACAAATATAACAGACTATCCTTCTGAGCCCAGCATTTTTCATTCTTGTCCCAAATTTGGGTGCCCACTACTGTCTATTGATATGTAAAACACTTTCAAGCAGCAATTAGTGATCAATACTAACATCTAGTAAACATCATTTATTTATTGACCAGAAATCTGTAGAACAATGCTATACCTGACTCCAGCTGGGCTCCTCTATTTCTTCCTGGCTGGAAGGCCCAGGTTGGACATTGGAAGCCTCAGCTGGGGTGGAAGGAAGCGTGGAAGGAAGAGTAGAGAGGGATTCCCTGACTTCAGTGTGGTCTGACAGAAATCGCTGTCTCTCGTAGTACCACAGCCTGGGAACATAAACGTCATCTGCTGCAGCTCCGGACCTCTGGGAATCTGTGACCTTCTTGCGCTCCCTAAGATATGTGCTCCTCAGGCCACCAATTTTGGCTTTTAAATAGGGGATGGTTGCTGTGGGGACCACCGGCTTCACCAACTCCAGCAGTTTCTCCAGCGCTGCCTGCCTCTTCTGTTTATGGTTATAGTGGGGGTGTCTCACCTGCCACAGACAGGGCAGCTCCCTGTATTTGTCAATTAACAGGGGGAGGAAATTGTGGTCGTTGAACCCATCCATTTTCTCTGCAAGACACAACACAAGACAAACCCTAATGTCAGCCCAAACTCCCCTAATCTTGTTACAATAGAGGCTTCCATTTCTAAGCAGTATAGGCCCAAGTTTAGATCCTACCTTCGTTATCACGATCGGCGGCTCCGATGCTCCTTCCTACGCTCACAGATCGTACGTAAGACGCACGCATGTTACGCTTTATACACACTGCGCATGCGTGTAACTCCGCCCGCCCCTGACGTTCTTTCTAGTCTATTCCCCGCCTCTTTTCGTTCGGCGCAGTGGGGGAAGAGCACATGGTGGAGACACAGCAGGTGCGTGCTAATTGTAGCAACGAGGGGGAGGAAAGGCCGGATCCGGACACGTCCCGATCCAGAAGGAGATTTAAGGACTCAAATATGTCCTTTGGGGAGATGTTGGAGATGGTGGACATCCTGAAGAAGGCCGACTATGACGGGAAGTATGGGCCTTACCCCAACCCCAATATCAGAAAGGCCAAGATCATGGCGAAAGTGGTCAAGAGTCTGCACCGGAATTTCGGGGTACGACGATCGAAAGATCAGCTCAGGAACCGGTGGTCGGACCTCAAATTACGAGAATATGAGCAGTACAGAAAGATCCGGAGAGTGCTGCAAAAAAGTAAGTAGTTGTGCTGTGTTCCTATTTTTTTGGTGTTTATTATGTTCGTGCTGCTCCATGTGCTTTTAGGAACTGTTGTACAGTTTAAAATGGCAACTTTCATGTTCATGGGCACATTATTCGTTCGCATCAAACATTTTTCTTTCGGACTATAAAATACCATTGTTTAGGCCATATGCATTTGGCCACCATTTTGACGCCCTATACTTGTCTTAAAAGAATTGGGTTGTGTAGATGGCTTTGTTACTAGAATGAAATGCAAACTAGATTCTGTGTAAGGAGAGGACACTGAGCAGCTGTTTTCACATCTGGACACTGGAGCACTAGTGTGGGACACAAGAACACCATTTTTATTAGGGGGGGCACACAGGTGCTCCAGTGTATACTATAGGGGGGGGCTACATCTGTGAAGCTTGTACTAAGCAGGTAAAGTATTGCAGGTTGACAAAGGACACTAAAAAAGCTACATCTTGGAACTCTGCTAAAATTGACAATTGTACCCCACTTCCAAGCAATGTTTCCTATTTCTAGTTCTGCCATCAAATATCTGTGTGCTAATTATACCATTTTTGTTTGACATAGGGGATAAAAGACTCGGAGGACATCCCTCATCTGAGGAGACCAGAGCCCCCCCCTTCTGGAAGAAGGGGAAATCCCCCCAACACAATCTGAGCAGGAGGAAGAAGACGTGGTGGAACTAGTCACCACAACAGGTGAGTGTCTGCGACCACAGGCTCAGATAAGAGATGGATGGCGGCATTTTTTTTAGACCTATTTTATTTTGGGGTTTCTCTCTTTTTAGGTGATCGTGAGGTTGTGGATCCAGATACTTTCACATCCGAAAGTGCCCAGATCCTGATCGGGGAGATCATGGGGTGTAATTTACAATTGGAAATCATCAAGAAAAACATCAATGATGTTATTCCAAAAAATAAAAACATCATTGATGTTTTGGGGCGAGTTTAAAGCCCCTCCAAATCACTTTCTTCTTTTGTGTGCTACAATGTGCTAAATGTTTTTGTGATTTTTCCCAAAGCCAAATTTGGAGGATGCACACAGTGTGTCAACATGTGCTATCTGCCATCACGGGAGATCAATGGACGCGTTTTGGGGGTGCAACCCCTTCCTCAATAATAAAGTAGCTGAGAGGAAGGGCTTGCTCCCCCAAAACACGTCCCTTGATCCCCCGTGATGGCAGGTCGCACATGTTGACATTGTTAAATTGGTGTGCATCTTCTAAATTTGGCTTTTCCTGGGGTGACTTCACCCCATCTGAACGCAATATCAAACACAGTTCCTAAATACTCATGTCTGATATTGCCTTCAAATTCTACCAAATGTGACGTTTGCAAGTTCAAGATTTGTGTCTTTCTTGTTGGTTTTACACAGGCCTGTTTTATCTAAAATGGACATTTTGAGTTTTGATAATGCTACCCCAAAAATTGTTATACAACAAACATGTTGGTTTGTTTGAAAAACATTTGGTAAATGCACATGTGATTGTGCAGGTATTAAAAAGATTGTTAATCAAGAATGTGTTGATTATTGTCTCAACGCTGCAACACTTTTGGGGTGATGTCATTGTTGTTTTCTGAGAAAATGGGGGTTATTTACTAAGGGCAAATCCTCTTGACACTACAAGTGCAGTTTCAGTGCAGTTGCAACTGCACTTGTAGTGAAATGTGTTTTTGCATTTTAGTAAATAACAGCCAACAGTGCTTTGTATAATAAGGTTACACAATCACGACATTTTCGGGACTCAACACATTTCTGTCAGGGTCAGCTAAAACAAACACAAGCAGGAAATGTCCACAAAGAATTTCTTTTTTTGTTTTATTATAAAAAGGCTTTACAGATTTGCTGGCATATTGATAGCCCCCCTACCCGCAAAGAACTCCAGGTAGCGTAACCGGACATCACGGGCACTCAGGGAGGGCAAGCCAGGACGGCCGCTTTCAAGCGCCGTCAGTGTGATTTGATGTATCATTTCGGCCTCAGGCCCAACTGAGCCAGCATAGTTGGCCGAATGTTTCCTTAAAAAGTTATGGAGAACACAGCACGCAAGTATAATATGGTTCAGTTTATACTCCGCCATATGGATGGGTGTCATAAATAGGCGGAACCGGCTGGCCAGGATTCCAAATGTGTTCTCCACCACTCTTCGGGCTCTGGCCAGCCGGTAATTAAAAACCCTCTGTTCCGGGGTGAGGGTCCTCATTGGGAATGGCCGCATCAGGTGGTCCCCCAGCGCAAACGCTTCATCAGCAACGAACACAAATGGGAGTCCTTCAACATTGTCCTCTGGAGCTGGCAAGTCCAAGCTGCCATTCTGGAGATGCCTGTAAAACTCAGTCTGGGCGATGACTCCACCATCGGACATCCGGCCATTCTTCCCCACGTCCACATACAGGAAGTCGTAATTAGCCGACACCACCGCCAACATCACTATACTATTGAACCCCTTATAGTTGAAATAGTATGACCCCGATTTGGGTGGTGGGACGATGTGGACGTGTTTGCCATCAATTGCCCCTCCGCAGTTAGGAAAGTCCCACCGCTCGGCAAAGTGGGAGGCCACAGTCTGCCATTCCTGTGGCGTGGAAGGAAACTGTTGAGGAAAAAACAATAAACATTACTATTTTTTCTCAGAAACATGGCAAGCAGATTAGACACAAACATTATGGGGCAACCTCCAGATAGCATTTATTAAGGGGAATTTAACAACGCCAAAGTATAAGGTACACCTATCATATCCCCCCCCCTCTCATGGGCCATTTCTAACATTATAGGGGGTGTGTGGAAATCTTGGACAGGTAACCCTCTTCACTTCATTGAGAGATGAATGCCTAAATAATGGGTATTACTTGGAACAGCCCCTCCTTAGTTACACTATTGGCAGACCACTGGACAGGTAAGAAGTGTCATAATACAAAGATATAAATACACATTGTACACATTTGAGGACATTTGGACATTATGCTATTACCTATCAAGATAATAATAGGATAGAAAAACTTGAAACAGTACCATTTGAAAGTATACAGGCAGGCCCTTGCACTACATGCTTTGGGGAATTCATCCATAAATCTGACCACAAAAGAGGTGGGTATAGTGTGTATGGGTTTGGCAAAGTCAGCAGACAGATGATTGAGGATAGATAGAGAATTGGGATCAGCTGACTTAGCAGTTGGGGGTTGGGAGGGTTACTAAAAATTATTTGGGGACACCACCAAAAAAAAGCCTCTGGCACTCTGCCTGAATTTAAAGCAAAAATAACATTTCTAAACATTTTAGGGGGTGTTTGGGGTAAAGCACTACTATGGAGCAGAAAAAATACATTGTTAAGTGACTACATGAGGTGAATATAGGGCCAGGAGACACCATGCTGGGGAGGTTATTGAAGGGCAAATATGTATGAGGGACCTAAAATAATAATTACATAAAAATCCAGCATGCATGAGAACAAAGGGGACATTCACAGCATATTACAATCATGGTAATTAGGGAACGAGGAAAGAAATACAAGATATTAGCAAACATTTAATACAATAAAATGTGATATAAAATGATAAAAATCTTACCTTCATATACTCCTTCTGCAGGACCTGGATGATGGCAGAACAGGTCTCTGGGATAATGATCCCCAGAGCCTGGGGGGAGATGCCTGTCGAGAACTTGAGGTCCTGCAGGCTTCTCCCTGTCGCCAAATACCGCAGGGTAGCGACCAACCTCTGCTCCGGAGTGATGGCTTGCCTCATGCAGGTATCCTGCCTGCTAATATAAGGGGTCAGCGAAGCCAACAGACGGTGAAACACGGGGTCCGTCATTCTGAGAAAGTTCCTGAAATCATCAGGATTATTCTCACGGATCTCACGGAGCAAAGGCATATGAGAGAACTGGTCATGCTGAAGCAACCAATTCTTGGTCCATGAACTCCTCCCCACCCTGTTCATGGACTGGACTTGTGTCAAGGCCAGGACCCCAACACCAAGCCCCCGCACAGCACGAACTCTACGAGGAGTACGCATACGCAACATGGCTAGAAAACGGTCGGCTGCTCAGAACGAAGTAACAGAACGCACTGAAGAACAGCAAGGCCTGTGAAGAGCGACCTGAAAAACAGTAACGAACGAACAAGAATACAATGACTAAAGTCACGCGGAACTTGCTTGAACGCACTGAAGAGCAGATACAAACCCACAAGCACAAACTGAACGGCAGAAAACGATCTGAAAGCCACGAGTCTGAAAAAGCGCGAATCGTCTCTCACCAAACTTTTACTAACACGAGATTAGCAAAAGGAGCCCAAAGGGTGCCGCTCTTGGTTCTGAACCGGCCTTTTCTAGTCTCGTCGTACGTGGTGTACGTGACCGTGTGGTTGGCGATCGGAAATTCCGACAACTTTGTGCAACCGTGTGTAGACAAAACAAGTTTGAGCCAACATCCGTCTGAAAAAATCCTAGGATTTTGTTGTCGGAATGTCCGAACAAAGTCTGACCGTGTGTACGCCCTATAAGAGCGGCAAGGATGTGGAATTCCCTTCCACAGGCGGTGGTCTCAGCAGGGAGCATCGATAGTTTCAAGAAACTATTAGATAAGCACCAGAATGACCGCAACATACAGGGATATACAATGTAATACTGACACATAATCACACATAGGTTGGACTTGATGGACTTGTGTCTTTTTTCAACCTCACCTACTATGTAACTATGTAACTATGTATGCTATGTATGTGGACGCTGTTCTTTTTAGTCACTCACTAAGACTATTTTCAGTTCATTTTAATTGTTATGTATATTTAAATTTGATTCACAATTCCATACATTAGTCATTTGTTCTCCCAATCACAGTCATTGAGATTGGGTGTTTATGGGATGTATGAACTATTATATATGTTTCACGTATTTACATTGTATTGTCAATGATTCACTATTTATTTAATTTATTATTTTAAAGTTGATACACATTCACAGGTTAGCACGATTCTAATGTTTCTCAATGTACACGAATGTTGTATTGTTTGCCATTCTTTGCAGGTTAAAGATGAAGGATAGTGTAATAACTTTTGTTTATAAGCATATTTTTCAGGTCCAAGGAGTTTCTGAAAGTGTATGTACATAGAAAGCAGGTGTATGTAGATAGCTGTACACATGCATAAATACACACACCTAAAAGAAGGTAAAAGTATAATAGGCTGTTTCATTGTTTTTTTGTTTTTTCTGCACCATTCTAAACCCTGCGTCTCCTCCTCTAGTTTGTAATGAGGAAGAAAATGGGAGGATAATGGTAAGAATGACAATTTTCAAACCAATAATACTAACCTCTCTAATTCTAACCAAGTTTGTGACCTAGTAGGATGACATGTTCCACGACTGTCTTTCTGCACCATTCTAAACCCTGCGTCTCTTCCTCCAGTTTGTAATGAGGAAGAAAATGGGAGGATAATGGTAAGAATGACAATTTTCAAACCAATAATACTAATCTCTCTAATTCTTTTTTTTTTTTTTTTTTTTTTTTTTTCTTTTTTGTCACGTTCAGTCGACCAGATAGAGAGACATTGAATCAACTTTGCAGTTCATTTGTCTTCCAGCCCACTCTCTTTTGTCTCATCATTGTGACTCTTGCCATATCAAAAAACAAAGATAAAAAAACAGCGTAAGATAATGGCCCAATAAGACACCTCCATGTGGCGTAACCATCTCATGGCTCTAGCGTCTGCGATGGGCCTACCATTGCTGATTTCACAGGATTACCTTCTCCTCTATTTATCCCTACCCTCCCCCTTCCCCCCACTCCCTCCCCTCTCCCCTCCCCCCCTATCTCTCCAGGGTCTAATCTCCCCTTATCTCCTACTCTGGTCCAGGCATTAGTTGTTTAGATGCAACACCACTTTTTTTTTAATTCTACCCAACGTTCCCACTCCCCTGCGCTCACGCTTCTCTCCTCCTCTTCCCGGGTTGTCCTTGTCTCCAAGTAGTAAGTTTTTTCTACTTCATCTATCCATTCCCAAATATCGGGGCTCTCCTTCTTCTGCCAGTTCTTGGGGATTGTTCGCTTTGCGGCGTTCAGGAGGTGGGGGACCAATGACTGTTTATATTTTTTAATGTCGCCGACTCCCCCATGAAACAGAACCTCCCATGGGTCTCCTGGCACTTCTATTCCTGTTATTTTCTTTACTAGATCGAGTATCTTACTCCAAAAGTGTTGTATTTTAGGGCAAAGCCACCATAGGTGCGCCATCGTTCCAGTTTCGTTACAGCCCCGCCAGCAGTGAGCCGACCTATTTTGAAATTTACTTGTTATCTCTGGAGTGAAGTAACTTCTACTTATACATTTGTAGTTCATTTCGGCTGTTCGAACGTCAACTGATGAGTTACATATCATTTTAAGAATTCTTTTAATTGTGTTTTCCCCTTTCTTTGTGCCAAATTCCCTCTCCCATTTACTTATGTATGGGGGTATCTCCAGCTGCTCAGTCTTCATCAAGGCTTTGTAAATTTTTGATACAATGTTTCTCAGATCTTCTGTGTCACATAATCTTTCGAAGTCCGTCAGATTGTCCCCCTCCCTAATTGGGGCCGGGAGCTTACCCACAAAGTGACACACCTGGAGATACCGCCATCCATCCAACCCACGTGCCGCTCTACCATTCCTAATTTCTTCTAACGACAAAATCTTTTCCTGCCTTATAATGTGTCTTAATTGTGTATTTCCCCACAGTGGTTCTTTTCCCCCCAGAGTTTCCAGTCCTGGTGGGAAAAGGTTATTATCTACAAGTGCTAATAATGGTGAATTATAGTTCCCGTTTAATCTTTTATATACCCCGTCCCATATTTTAAGTGCATTTCGTGTAATTATGTGTGTATTTTCTCCTAAAATTCTAGTGTGAGGAGGGTTCCATATTAAACTTCCCAGTGCTGCTTTACTAAGATATTCTTCTATTCTCACCCAGCGTCTTTCATTTGCTCTTCTTGCCCATTCTACTAGTCTGGCCAGTACTGCCGCCTTGTAATAGTTCTGAACATCTGGGACTGCCAGGCCCCCGTGTGTTTTCTTTTGTTTCAGGATCCTGAAAGAGACTCTTGGTTTTTTATTTTTCCAGATGAAACTCATTATTATGTTTTTTAACTTTCTCAGATAATATTGAGGTAGCGGTAATGGTATCATCTGGAACACGTATGGAATCTTAGGGAGTAGTATCATTTTAGCCACATTAATACGCCCAATCCATGATATAGCTTTCTTTGCATGGTTTTTACAGTCGGCTCTAATTATATCTAGCAGAGGTAAATAATTTATTGAGAATATTTTTTTGTGGAGTTAGCTAGCTTAATTCCAAGGTACGTTAATTCTTTGGTCCATCTGAAGCAATATTTTTTTTTCAGTATATCAGTTTCTTTTTCCTTTAAGTTTATGTTTAATATTTCCGATTTTGCCATATTTATCTGGAAGTTGGACAACTCCCCATATTCCCTTAGGGCCTTTACTAACTTGGGCATGGTGGTTTCAGGGTCAGAGATATAAAATAGCACATCGTCGGCATATGCAGCGACTTTGTGTTCATCTTCTCTGATCCTGATGCCCCTTATTTCCGGGTCTGCGCGTATTGTTGCCAGGAGAGGCTCCATAGTGAGGACAAAGAGCAACGGGGACAGCGGGCACCCCTGCCTTGTACCGTTCCTCATTTCAAGTGGCTGAGACATAACTCCATTCACTCCCACCATTGTCGTCGGGTGGTGGTACAAAGTTTTAATCCGCTGATACATTTTGGGGCCAAGTCCCATGATCCTCAGGGTCTGGAACATGAACCCCCAGTCTACCCTGTCGAAGGCCTTTTCGGCGTAAATCGAGAGGAGTAGCCCTGGGGGTCCATTCTCCCTCATTTTTTGTAACAAGAGTAATGTCCTGACCCCGTTGTCTTTCCCCTCCCTTTTAGTGACAAAGCCCACCTGGTCTGGACTGACCAGGGCGTTCATTGATCTCTTTAACCTCTCGGCCAATATTTTTGCGTAGAGTTTTGTGTCAGTATTAAGGAGGGAGATGGGACGATAACTTGAGCAAAGTGTTTTTTCTTTTCCCTCCTTCAGAATGACCGTGATAGAGGCCTTTAAAGCCTCCTGGCTCATATCGTAGTCCTCTCCCAGCCCGTTGAAATACTGGCACAGCCTGGGGATCAATATTTCTTTAAATTTCCTATAATAGGTAAGTGTGAATCCATCCGGGCCAGGGCTTTTCCCAGTTGCCATACCTGCTATTGCTTTCTTCACTTCTTCTTCAGTGATTGGGGCTTCCAGGTAGTCTCTCTCGTCTTCTGAGAATTTAGGTAGTTTTGCCTTCTCTAGATAATTATTATTTCTCTCTCTCATTTTGAGCGAGGTGTCCTGTTTCTGAACTTGGTATAGCTCCTGATAATAGTTTTTGAAAACCTCCGCTACTTCTTTGGAGGAGTACTTGATATGGCCCTCTTTAGTCTGTATTTTTTCTATGTAGTTCCTCGCTTTCCGCTTTTGTACTAGATTCGCTAGGAGTTTACCTGGTTTGTTGGCCCACCGATACCTCTCCCCAATAATTTTGCTATATTTTGCCCTTACTTCCTGTTCCATTAAAGTTTTTAGCTCAGCCCTTTTAATGACTATGTGTTTATATAGTACTGGGGGGGGTTGTCCTACATATGCCTTGTGTTTCCGTTCTAGACTGGCCAGTTCCTCTATTAATTTTTGGGTTTTCTCAGCTCTCTCTTTCTTCTTTCTTGTCCCTATCTCGATTAGTATCCCCCTGATGTAAACTTTATGGGCCTGCCACAGAGTGGACCCAGATACCTCTTCCGTGTCGTTGCTCACAAAGTATTCCCTCAGTTCTCTACTTATTCTCTTAAACCCTTCCTCCCCATTTATCAAGTCTTCGTTTAAGCGCCACTGCCCTGGGGGTCGGCTCATTTCTCCTATTTTTATTTCTATTGTCAGCGGTGCATGGTCTGAGTAAGTTATATTTCCTATCCAGGAGTCTACCACCTTCTCTATTTCTCTATGGTCTATTAGTCCATAGTCGATCCAGGAGTACGATTCGTGCACAGGCGAATAGAACGTGTAATCCCTTCCCCTTGGGTGTTGCACTCTCCATATATCTACCAGCTGCAGACTGGCCAGCTTTTGCTTAATCTTGCTTAATTGAACACTGTTCTTCACCCGCGCACGAGCCGCACTGTCCAAACCCGGTTCCATACAAAAGTTGAGATCCCCCATCAATATCAGATGCCCTTGTCTAAACTTCGTTAATTTCTCCAAAGTTTTAACTATATATTCTGTCGGGTTCTTGTTTGGTGTGTAAATATTAGCCAGAGTATATTCTTTTTCATATAGTCTACCTCTCAAAAATATGTATCTGCCTTCTATATCGACTTGTCTCTCTTCCAGCACGAACCTAGCGTTTTTTGCAAATCCAATGGCCACCCCCCTTGTTCTACTTGAGATAGTATCTCCCTGGTACCAGGTCGGGTACTCCCCTGAGAACAGTCTCAGTCTTGATTTATGTGATATATGAGTTTCCTGGAGGAATACCACCTCTGGCCCTAAGAGTCTAAGCTCATTAAAAATACTCCTTCTTTTATTGACCATATTTAGGCCTTTAACATTGCACATTGGTGTCATTTTTCTTCCTCCACTTCGCCCCTATCTATCTTAGACCCTGGAGAGATACCCTTATTCCTCCCCCCTACCCCGCTATCCCCCCCCCTCCTCCCCACCTCCCAACCACCCCTCCCCCAACCCCCCATCCATCCCCTCCCCTTTCTGGTCATTTCCAGACCCTTAGGCCAATGTGGGTCTCGGCTACCGTAACCCACGAATTGGTCCCCACCTCTAAAAGGTGGAGTTATTGACGTGCCGTGTTTTATTCATGTATGTTTGTACCTTTTCTGGCCCTTCCAACCCCCTCCCCCCTGTGGCCCCTGTTAGCATCCACCATGTCTTAGGCCGTTCCCACCCCTAGTTCTATCCATCTTTCATTAGACCAGTCCAGCTGCGGGGGCGCCTGCAAGCCTAGTTTCTCGCAGAATTCCTCTAATTCTCCCGGGAATCTTAGTCTTGCTGTTCTACCATCTTTGCGTCCTAAGAGGCAAGCCGGAAACCCCCATGTATATTTAATATTTTGATTTGTCATTTGTTCCAATAGAGGTTTCAAGTGTCTCCTTCTTGCCAGAGTGTCCTTGGCTAAATCCGCATATACTTGAATTCTTGCCTCTTCATATTGGAGTGGGGTTTGCCCTCTCAGTTTTGCCCAGATTTTTTCCTTGTCTTCAAAGAACCTAAACCTCACTATAATATCTCGGCTTCTTTCTGTTCGTCTAATATCAAACCTCCCAACCCGGTGTACCCGCTCTATTCTAGGGAAGTCGCCTCCTTCCAGCTCCAGCAAGGGGCTAAAGATTTCCGCTACAGTCCTTCTCAAATCTTCTTCCCTCTTTTCCGGGACCCCCCGTATTCTCAGGTTTTGTCTGCGATCTCTGTTTTCTTGATCCTCTAATCTGTGACAAATTCTTATCTGGTTTTGTTGGGTTTTTTTGATTTGTTCTTTTAATTCAAGGATTTCCCGGTCTTGTTCATCCATTTTGTCTTCAGCCCTCTCAACTCTGGTCAATAAATTGGCCATATCTGTCCTAAGCATCCCAATCTCCGTTTTAATTGAGTTTTCCAGTGCTTTAAGCATTTCTGCGATTTCATTTTTTGAGGGGGGTTGCATCTCCTGTCTGTGTACTTCTCTTCTAGATAGTTCGAGAGTGTTATCCGTAGATAGATCATCTCTTGAGTGGTCGGGGGTCTGATCCCCCCTTCCGTTAGACCCCTTCTTCTTTTTGTCTGTCATAGTTGTTATTTGAGTCTCCCGCTGGGTGCTCCCCGGGCTTAACCCCTTTGTCAGGTATTGTTTGAGGGTACTTCCAGCTGTACTTCCAGATAAATTTTCCTTTGGTGTTTTTGGAGGGCCCCCCTTACCAGCTTTAGATGAACTTCTACTCATACTGTTCTCTTTATCCGGATAATTATAGGTTCTAGTCACTGCGATTTAGTTTAACAGTGTTTTACAGTGAAGGACGTTCTTGCTATTACCCGGTTTTGGTCAGGCTGATGTTTTCAATACCTCCGTCACTATTCAGGTGAGGGCTAGTTTCTGCTATCGCCCCCTTCTTTAAACTTTCAGAGGCCCGCCCAGATTATTTAATAATATCGTAATCAAGCGTAGGGCCGGTGCCTCCCAGGAGATGTAAAAAAAAAAAAAAAGAAAAATATATAGCTTTGGCGAAGTTAATGGCCTTGCTCACTTTCATATAATCGCTATGCCTAGGTGCTCATAAGTCTTTCGGGGGGTCCGGGATTGCCTTAGTAGTACATTTATCTGTCAGTCCTTTAGTGGTGATGTCAGTATAATTAATACCCAGGACTGACCCCAAGGTTTTCCCGGGTTTAGACACTGGAAACTGTATCTGATGGTTGTGCTGGCGTTTTTAAATGAGTGTGAAGTATAATGCCTGCGCCTCTCAACCTTTAGCTGACACCTGTACGATTCAACCACTCCCAGCGAAGTGGCAACCCCAGGCGCCACAGACAGATCCCTCCACCAGTGTCCGTCTCCACTCGCTCCAAGCAGCCAGCGTGCAAAAAAAAGAGGAGAGAAGCGCCAACAATGAAAAAGACTGATTATGCTTTTATGTGTTAGGCTACCTGGCTACTTAACTATTGCCCAGCTTTCTTTCCCCTATGCTGAACAGGTAGAATAGCGAAGAGATATGTCAGTATTAACCGTTATTAGTATACAGCTCTTCACTTTGTGAACTATATCTCAGGAGTCTTCATCCTGTTGTTTACCATCGTACAAAAGAAATTGCAGCCAGAAGATAAACTATTTCTTAAGATTTCATAGATTTGAACTGTAGTGTTGTTAAGAGTACAAGCAGCCTTATACAAATATCACAGAGTCCTGTTACTCAACATTCCTTCACAACCATTTAGGGGGCACATGCAGCAGAAGTCCAGTCTTCTGTATGTTATATCCACACCGGAGTTCGCCTTACTGCCAATAGGGTTATATGTTCTCTTACCTTCGGTGCTGTTTACCAAGTGATATTCTTACCAGCCGTCCTTCGTTATGTCTCAGCCTGCTGATGAGGTGGTTTGTTGATCTCAATTGCGTTCCTCGCTGCAGGATCTGCCAGGTGGGTTTTCCCCTCTATACAAATGGAGCCAGGTAGAGAACGAGGGGGGCTGGGTAAACGGGGGCCCCGGAGGGAGAAGCCCGGGTCATTACCGCTTCAGGCGTTTTCGTTCCGGTCCCGCTCCCGGGCTTTCATTCACCCGGTTCTCTGCTGCTGTCTCCTCGTACCTCACGGCAACCCCGTCCCCTCACGCTGTTATGGGAGAGGAGCCGCCAGAACGCTCACTCTCAGGCACATCTCCAACCCCTCCCTTCCCGTCTGACGTCTCACGTCATGACACTCCCCCCGTCGTCCCATCTCTCTAATTCTAACCAAGTTTGCGACCTAGTAGGATGAAATGTTCCATAACTGTCTTTCTTTGATGGAATTTGAATCAGCAAGCAGCAGTCCGGTGAAGGAAGCTCCCATCCCAGATGCTAAGAACCTTTTTTGTCAATGGTTCAAGGTGTTACACCCCAGATGGTAAGCCACGCAAGGTTATGCAGTGACCACAGTCATTGAGTTCCCACATGTCTGGGTTATCGCCATATGAGGTTTGTTTGGGTTGTACTTTCCTCAGCAGCTGTCGCCTACATTCTCAGCTGATAGTTTAGGTGCAATCACTGTAACATGAACTTCAAAAGGTCCACCACATGGTTCATGAGTCCCTCCTGGACTCTGACACAATAACAGGTTTACATTCTTTCCAACCAGGTGACTGGGTCATTATAAAGAAGCTTGATGGACGAGACAACTGGATCCACGCCAGCCACTGCAAGAAGCTGCTCAACTACACCAAAGGATGAGGAGTATCTTTGTTTCTTTATATTTTTAGCTTAGTGTATTCTCCAACTAGCTAAGAAAGCGAATAGGACCAATTGCTGGGTCTACTCTGAATCTCCACCGAGCTTTAGTACCCCAGTGATGACAGCGGTACATGCTATATATGATGTTCATATTGGAAGGAGAAGTTTTGACAAAATAGTAAAAACTCCAAACAGACACTTGTCAATAGAACTTAAGGATACATTTCTAGAGGGTAAAATGGGATATAGTTTTAACAAAAGCTCTGGTTCTTGCTAGTTTGGGTATCGGGACAACTAGGTAGCCCACAAGTGTGCTTTAACTTTAGTTTGGTACTTACAGTATGTGGGTTTGCAGCTTATAAGGTAACTCCCCCTAATGCAAGAGGTTCATGTGTCCTGGTGAAACCTATCCCAGCATGTTATGTTGCGGCCAATCGTTAGGATCTGATGGCGCAAGATAAAGTAACAATAACAGGGACTGCTAGAAGGGAATTGTTCACAACCCCGACCAGGTCTGGGCATGGTTTCCTGCTTGTACAGGGTGGGGGCTTGAGCTTATGAAACGATTGAACAGTTTCTCATTCATTGTGGATGGAATGTTCAATAAAACTGTTGAAGCCACAAGGGAGATCCCACAGGAACAACGGCAGATCAAGACCCTTATATTAAAAGATGGCCCATGATTATCTGTTGGCATCCTAGGGGGGTGTCTGAGAATTCATAGGTAAACATTGTTGTACCTGGATCGTGGAGTTTAGGTCCATATGGATAAGGAAGGATCCCTGCATGGCAAAGCCAGAGCTATAACTAGTGAAGGTTGGAATCCTTTTAAAGGTCTGGGAATCTTTGGGAATTTTTTTTTCTCAGCAGATTATGGTTGAAGGAAGTAGGGGTATATATACTCATGTTGTTTTTGTTTCTATTCCTTCTATATGCCGTGATGAGGTGCTACTTGTTGCCTGATTGGACGATTGAACAGAGCCCAAGCAGATGACCACATCTTCCTCACTGAGATGAGACACCCCGAAGCCCAACCCACGTACAAGACACAGAGGATCCCAGACCGACCGGCTTTCATGCCTCATCTAAGTCATCCCTCCTGAAGAACAGAGTCTACAGATCAAGCCGTGTTATGAACTCATATTGACTGTAAGGACTGATTAATTTCCAGGTGTAAGAAGAAGATCAAGATTCATCAAAGGACACATGGGAGCATATGACAAAGAGGAGGGACTGTTGTGGAAATTTTTCTTAACCACTTGCCGCCCGCCCTATTACAAAATGACGGCGGCAAAGTGGTTTGATATTCCTGACCGGACTTCTTATGACGTGATCAGGATATCGAGCCGCTGCGCGCCCCCCGGGGTGCGCATCGTGGCAATCGTTGTTGCGGGGTGTCAGTCTGAACACCCCGCAACTCCAATCTAGGTAAAGAGTCTCTGACGGAGACTCTTTACCACGTGATCAGCTGTGTCCAATCACGGCTGATAACGATGTAAATAAGAAGAGCCGGTGATCGGCTTTTCCTCACTCGCGTCTGACAGACGCGAGTAGAGGAGAGCCGATCGGCTGCTCTCCTGACAGGGGGGGGTCTGTTTATCCCATCCAGGACCACCAGGGAAGCCGCCAGGACCACCAGGATGGCCATCACACTGGACCACCAGGTATGCCCCCTAGACCCCCAGGGAAATACCAATCTGTGCCCAGGCAGCTGCCAATCTGTGCCCAGGCAGCTGTCAATCTTTGCCCACTCCAATGCCTACCACTGCCAGTGATGCCTATCAGTGCCTCATATCAGTGCCGCGTATCAGTGCCCATCAGTGCCCAGCAGTGCTGCCTATCAGTTCCCATCAGTGCCCAGCAGTGCCACCTATCAGTGCCGCCTATCAGTGCCGCCTATCAGTGCCACCCTATCAGTGCCCATCAGTGCCGCCTTGCAGTGCCCATCAGTGTCGCCTATCAGTGCCAACCAGTGCCACCCAGTGCCTCCCATGAGTGCCCATCAGTGCCGCCTATCAATGCCCATCAGTGCTGCATATCAGTGCCACCCATCAGTGCCGCCTACCAGTGCCCATCAGTGCCGCATATCAGTGCCCATCGTCAGTGCCCGCTCATTGGTACCACCTCATTGGTGCCATCATATCAGTGCCTGTCAGTGCCGCCTTATCAGTGCCCATCAGTGAAAGAGAAAACTTACTTATTTACAATTTTTTTTAACAGAAACAAAAGCAAAACTTTTATTTTTTTCAAAATTTTCGGGCTTTTTTTATTTGTTTAGCAAAAAATACAAACCTCAGAGGTGATCAAATACCACCAAAAGAAAGCTCTATTTGTGGGAACAAGTTGATAAAAATTTAGTTTGGGTACAGTGTAGCATGACCGCGCAATTGTCATTCAAACTGCGACAGCGCTGAAAGGTGAAAATTGGTCTGGGCAGGAAGGTGTCTAAGTGCCCTGTATTGAAGTGGTTAATGTATGTTGTCAGGTGTCCCCCAGTGTCAGTTTTGCTGTAATACGCGCATGCGAGTGTATTCGCACATACAGACGTTGGTGGAAGACCATTGGATGCGGAAACCTTCCCGTGGACACGGCAGATCTGTTTACTCTTTTAGGGATCTTCGTTTACGCTTCACCAAGAGACTGGCCACCTCATGGCGACTGCTCCTAGCAAACAGATCTGCGTACATGGGAACCATAGCATAACCATACAAAAATCATGGTCCACTGAGCCATGATAGAGTCCAGCTTGCTTCATTGGTAGCAGTGGGAATGTGCACACGAGTGTGTTCAGAGCCATGTAAGTAGTGTTCAAATTGTGAGACACTTGTGTCTCACAACAAGCTTGCTGCATGGCTCTGCACATGACCATCTGCATATGTCGCTCCTGGAATTCTATTTGAATATATACATGTGTGTGATTGGTTCTTTTGAAAGAATACAAGTATCTGATTGGCTGATTCTGAAGACATCACCTTTTTTTGTTATTCATGTTTACAGTATAAATAAAAGTAGCATATCATGGTAGACAGGATTTTGCTAAGCTGAACGTGATACCAGCGCCTGTCTGTGTTACTTGGAGATAAACAAGCAAGCTTTCCGGGCATTATACAAGAGAGCTATGATTGTGCTTATTAGCGCATGGAATTATTTGCTTATAAGAGAAGCTTTAATTAATCCACAACAGGGGTCTGTGTGTGGGGGGCTTATTGGAATCTGGAAGCCCCCTTTAACAAGGGGACCCCCAGATCCTGCCCCCCCAACGTGAATGGGTACCCCTACCCATTCACCAAAGAAAAGCAGTGAAATGTAAAGAAAGAGAAGAGCCTTTTTTGACAAGCCATTATTAAAAAAAAATAGCTCCGAGCCATCTTCCCCCGCCACCATCTTTCTCTGTGCTGCCTTCCCCCTGAGCCATTTTCTCCCACCACCATCTTCTCCCGGAGCTGTCTTCTCCCATGCCGCTGTCTTCTTCCTTGCCGCCGCTGTCTTCTTTCTGGCCGCCGGTCACCCGCTAAAAACATTTTTCACTTGTGTGAATACACCTATAAGAGATATAACGCAAGTAAAAAAAGTCAGTAAATTACACAATTATATCCTAAAAAGGATTTGGTCAATGAAACTGATAAGAGGCAAAGATCA
The DNA here is from genome assembly GCA_037952835.1 of Lithobates septentrionalis. Lineage (NCBI taxonomy): Eukaryota > Metazoa > Chordata > Amphibia > Anura > Ranidae > Lithobates > Lithobates septentrionalis. The sequence goes on from JBBDGP010000165.1 coordinate 2,911,920, forward strand.
GCTGAAGTGAATTTATTCTCTCCTAAGAAGAGGTGATTAAGGAGGGATATGATCCCCATTAGGGATGAGCTTCGTGTTCAAGTCGAACCCATGTTCGACTCGAACATCAGCTGTTCGGCCGTTCGCCAAATTGCGAACGATATGGGGTGTTCGCGCCAAATTCGTGTGGCACGTCACGGCCCATAATTCACTGCAGCATCGCAGTGCATTGCTGGCTGATGATTGGCCAAGCATGCACTATGACCCGCATGCTTGGCCAATCACAGCGCCGCCTGAACAGAGAGCCGTAATTGGCCAAAGCCAAGGAGGCTTTGGCCAATTATGGCTCAGGGGATTTAGTACACGCCCCACACTATATAAGGCCGCCTGCACGGCGGCCCTGTGTAGTGTGTGTTCCGGCGTTCATTGAGAGAGAGAGAGAGACAGACAGTGACATTTGATTTGAGTTAGATAGATTAGGCAGAACAGTCAGTCAGTTAGCTGCACTTACAGTGTATTGTGTATATATATGCATCCCAGGTGTTGCATATATATATACACTGTATTCAGTTTAGCTAGATCCGTTCCTGTTATCTTCCTACTGACAGGCAGGCTTGACTTGTTACAGTATTTACAGCTACCTGAAGAAAATTACTGGTGTTCTTTTGATCCTATTAGTACCACAGTCAGGCAGCTAGACTAATTACAGTTAGTGCAGTGCGTCCTGCTCACAGTGTTCAGCTAGATCCGTTCCTGTTATCTTCTTACTGACAGGCAGGCTTGTCTTGTTACAGTATATACAGCTACCTGAAGAAAATTGCTGGTGTTCTTTTGATCCTATTAGTACCACAGTCAGGCAGCTAGACTATTTACAGTTAGTGCAGTGCGTCCTGCTCACAGTGTTCAGCTAGATCCGTTCCTGTTATCTTCTTACTGACAGGCAGGCTTGTCTTGTTACAGTATATACAGCTACCGGAAGAAAATTACTGGTGTTCTTTTGATCCTATTAGTACCACAGTCAGGCAGCTAGACTATTTACAGTTAGTGCAGTGCGTCCTGCTCACAGTGTTTAGCTAGATCCGTTCCTGTTATCTTCTTACTGACAGGCAGGCTTGTCTTGTTACAGTATATACAGCTACCTGAAGAAAATTACTGGTGTTCTTTTGATCCTATTAGTACCACAGTCAGGCAGCTAGACTATTTACAGTTAGTGCAGTGCATCCTGCTCACAGTGTTCAGCTAAACCTACAAGTTAGTGGGGTGCGTCCTGCTCACAGTGTTCAGCTAAACCTACAAGTTAGTGGGGGTGCGTCCTGCTCACAGTGTTCAGCTAGATCCGTTCCTGTTATCTTCTTACTGACAGGCAGGCTTGTCTTGTTACAGTATATACAGCTACCTGAAGAAAATTACTGGTGTTCTTTTGATCCTATTAGTACCACAGTCAGGCAGCTAGACTATTTACAGTTAGTGCAGTGCGTCCTGCTCACAGTGTTCAGCTAGATCCGTTCCTGTTATCTTCTTACTGACAGGCAGGCTTGTCTTGTTACAGTATATACAGCTACCTGAAGAAAATTACTGGTGTTCTTTTGATCCTATTAGTACCACAGTCAGGCAGCTAGACTATTTACAGTTAGTGCAGTGCGTCCTGCTCACAGTGTTCAGCTAGATCCGTTCCTGTTATCTTCTTACTGACAGGCAGGCTTGTCTTGTTACAGTATATACAGCTACCTGAAGAAAATTACTGGTGTTCTTTTGATCCTATTAGTACCACAGTCAGGCAGCTAGACTATTTACAGTTAGTGCAGTGCGTCCTGCTCACAGTGTTCAGCTAAACCTACAAGTTAGTGCGGTGCGTCCTGCTCACAGTGTTCAGCTAAACCTACAAGTTAGTGGGGTGCGTCCTGCTCACAGTGTTCAGCTAAACCTACAAGTTAGTGGGGTGCGTCCTGCTCACAGTGTTCAGCTAAACCTACAAGTTAGTGTGGTGCGTCCACCTCACAGTGTTCAGCTAAACCTACAAGTTAGTGGGGTGCGTCCTGCTCACAGTGTTCAGCTAGATCCGTTCCTGTTATCTTCTTACTGACAGGCAGGCTTGTCTTGTTACAGTATATACAGCTACCTGAAGAAAATTGCTGGTGTTCTTTTGATCTTATTAGTACCACAGTCAGGCAGCTAGACTATTTACAGTTAGTGCAGTGCGTCCTGCTCACAGTGTTCAGCTAGATCCGTTCCTGTTATCTTCTTACTGACAGGCAGGCTTGTCCTGTTACAGTATATACAGCTACCTGAAGAAAATTACTGGTGTTCTTTTGATCCTATTAGTACCACAGTCAGGCAGCTAGACTATTTACAGTTAGTGCAGTGCGTCCTGCTCACAGTGTTCAGCTAAACCTACAAGTTAGTGGGGTGCGTCCACCTCACAGTGTTCAGCTAAAGCTACCTGTAGAAGGTTGGTGGTGTTCTCATACTACAGGCAGGCAGCTGATTTTGCTAGCTGCAGTATCAGTACATACATATATATATATATATATATATATATATATATATATATATATATATATATATATCCCAGCTTAGTGCAGCTACAGGCCATTAGTATGTCTGGAAGGTCATAAAGGAGAGGCAGACAGTCACAAGCCAATAAGAGAGGGCAAGCAGGCTCTGTGTCTAGTGCTGGTCGTGGAGACGGTGCATCCTCATATGCACGTGGCCGTGGGACCCGCTTGGCCTTTTTTTCGGCAGCTGGCCGTATTGAGCCGCAACATGCGGAAGACTTGGTCGAGTGGATGACCAAGCCGTCCTCATCCTCCTCATCCTCTCTCACCCATGCCCAGGGTACTTTGTCTGGCAAAGCAGCGGCCTCTTCCCTCGGCTCAATGTCATCAGTGACTCCTTCCCTAGCCCCACCATGTCCTGCTGAGGAGTCCCTCGAACTGTTTGACCACAGTGTTGGGTACATGCTCCAGGAGGATGCCCAGCGTTTAGAAGGCTCTGATGATGATACTGAGCTCGATGAAGGCAGTAACATGAGCACGGACAGAGGGGGTGCCCAAGAAGGACAGCAATCTGGCAGTCATGCTCTCCCTGCTGCAGCATACTGCCAGGTTTGCTCCAGTGATGAGGAGGGAGGGGATGATGAAGTCACTGACTCAACGTGGGTGCCTGATAGGAGAGAGGAGGAGGAGGAGGAGGCGGCACATCACCAACGAGGCAGGATGCCCTCCAGGGGCCAGCCTAAGGGCAGCACATTGACTGCATCACACCCCAAAGCTCCACATGTGCAGGGCGCTGTAGTCTCTGCGCGTTATTCAAAAAGTTCTTTAGTGTGGGCCTTTTTTGAGACGAGTGCATCAGATCGCACCGCTGCTATTTGCAACATATGTCTCAAGCGTATCTCGCATGGCCAAAACATCTCCCGCTTGGGTACCACATGCTTGACCAGACATATGTTGACCTGCCATGCAGTTCGTTGGCAAGTGTATCTAAAAGACCCACACCAAAGAACAAAGAGGACCTCTCCTTGCTCCTCATCAGCTGAGATTTCCAACCCCACTATACCTTCAGTCCTCTCTGAGACCTGCACTGAGAGGAATGAAGGTGTAGAATTAGGTGTGTCACAGTAAAGTACTTGTGGGCAATCTGCTTTTGGTACACCGACGTCAGATTGTACCAGGCAAATTTCCCTGCCCCAGCTGCTGCACCACCGAAAGAAGTTTGCTCCCAGCCATCCACATGCCCAGCGGTTGAATGCTAGCTTGGCAAAATTGCTAGCACTTCAACTGCTGCCTTTTTCAGTTGGTAGACTCTGCCCCCTTCCGTGAGTTTGTGGAATGTGCGGTTCCTCAGTGGCAGGTACCCAAACGCCACTTTTTCTCACGGAAGGCGATTCCGGCTCTCTACCGGCATGTGGAAGGCAATGTCCATGCCTCGCTGGACAGGGCCGTCAGCGGTAAGGTGCATATTACCGCTGACTCATGGTCCAGCAGGCATGGACAGGGACGTTACCTAAGTTTCACGGCGCATTGAGTGACTCTGCTGGCAGCTGGGAAGGATGCAGGACAAGGTGCAGTAGTGTTGGAGGTTGTTCCGCCACCACGCCTCCAAAATGCTAATGATTGTGACACACCTCTCTCCTCCACCCCCTCCTCTTCTTCTTCCTCCATGGCCTCTTCCTGTGCTTTGTCCTCGGAACCAGCGGTGCTCCGTAGCTGTTCAAGGGGCTACGCAAGTACGCAGGCCAAAAGATGCCATGCTGTGCTTGAGCTGGTGTGCTTGAGGGACAGGAGCCACACTGGGGCAGAGGTTCTGTCAGCTCTGCAGGGGCAGGTTCAGAAGTGGTTGACACCATGCCAACTTAAGGCAGGAATGGTGGTTTGCGACAATGGCACCAACCTCCTCTCTGCCCTCCGACAGGGACAAATGACCCATGTGCCCTGTTTGGCTCACGTCCTTAACTTGGTGGTGCAGCGGTTCTTCGGCAGGTACCCGGGCTTACAGGATGTCCTGAGGCAGGCCAGGAAAGTCTGTGTGCATTTCCGCCGGTCATATAATGCCAGTACTCGGCTGACGGACCTCCAAAAGGAGTTTAACCTGCCCAAGAACCGCCTAATCTGTGACATGCCCACCAGGTGGAACTCAACGTTGGCCATGCTGCAGCGGCTGCACACGCAGCAGAGGGCCATCAATGAGTACCTGTGCGACTATGGCACCAGGACAGGGTCAGGGGAGCTTGGTTTTTTTTCCCCACGCCAGTGGGCCATGATCAGGGATGCATGCACTGTCCTGTCACCATTTGAGGAGGCCACAAGGATGGTGAGCAGTGACAGTGCATGCATCAGTGACACTGTCCCCCTTGTCCACCTGTTGGAACACACGCTGCGTGGAATAATGGACAGGGCACTTGAGGCAGAACAGAGGCAGGAAGAGGACTTCCTTAGCTCTCAAGGCCCCCTTTATCCAGACAGTGTTCCTGCGTGCCCGCCGATCACATAGGAAGAGGACGAGGAGGAGGAGGAGGAAGATTGTGTCAGTATGGAGGTGGAGCCTGGCACTCAGCATCAGCAGCAGTCTTTAAGGGATCAGTCCCAAGAAACGCATGGACTTGTACGTGGCTGGGAGGAGGTGGCTGCGGACCATGTTGTCCTTAGTGACCCAGAGGACTCCGGACCGAATGCCTCAGCAAACCTACGCTGCATGGCCTCCCTGATCCTGCAAAGCCTGCGTAAGGATCCTCGTATTCGTGGTATCAAGGAGAAGGACCAATACTGGCTGGCAACCCTCCTTGATCCACGTTACAAGGGTAAGGTTGCGGACCTTATCTTGCCATCGCAGAGGGAGCAGAGGATGAAACATCTTCGGGAGGCCTTGCAGAAAGGTCTGTGCAACGCGTTCCCAGAGACTGGGAGGTTACAAACTCCTGTTTCTGGACAACGTGTTGCTGAGGCTTCGGTCAGTCAAAGAAGGAGCGGTGGAGAAGGTGGCCGTCTGACCGATGCGTTCAGACAATTTTTTGGTCCGCAGCCCCAAGGTATGATCGGTTCCAGCAACCATCGCCAGCGTCTGTTTTACATGGTGCAGGAATACCTAGGGGCAAGATCAGATTTGGACACCTTTCCCACAGAAAATCCTCTGGGTTACTGGGTCTTGAGGATGGATCACTGGCCAGAGCTTGCACAGTATGCAATTGAGGTACTGGCCTGTCCTGCATCCAGCGTTCTTTCGGAACGCACATTCAGTGCTGCTGGAGGCGTGGTAACCGATCACAGGGTGCGTCTGTCCACCGACTCGGTCGATCGACTGACCTTCATAAAAATGAATCAGTCTTGGATCACCACCAGCTACCAAGCACCTGATGCTGATGTAACCGAATAATTTTTTTTGAAATCTCAGATCCCTTCAAAGACTGCCTATGCTGATGCTGAGTGACTATCCCTGAGTAATTATCCTCTTCCTCCTCAATGATCACGCTGATAGCTTGTAAGAACATTTTTGGTTCTGGGCGCCACCACCATGCCTAAGGCACAATTTTTCAGCCCCTGTTTAACAGGGGCGTGTAATTACATTTTTTGATGCAATACTTTGCAGCAGGGCTCGTTCCTGCGTTCCAACTAGAGTGTCTGTGAGGGGTTGCGGTGTTGTGGCACCAGCACCAGTGCCTAAGGCCCAATTTTTCAGCCCTTGTTTAACAGGGGCGTGTAATTACAATTTTTGATGCAATACTTTGCAGCAGGGCTCGATCCTGCGTTCCAACTAGAGTGTCTGTGAGGGGTTGCAGTGTTGTGGCACCAGCACCAGTGCCTAAGGCCTAATTTTTCAGCTCCTGTTCAACAGGGGCATGTAATTACAATTCTTGATCTAATATTTCACAGCAGGGCCCTGTGAGGGCTTACAGTGTTGTGGCCACAACAACACCTAAGGCCCAAATTTCTGCTGAGTATATAGGGCAGGCCCCTACTTTCAAACATCTAACTTACAAACGACTCCTACTTGCAAACGGAAGGAGACAACAGGAAGTGAGATGAAATCTACCCCTAGGAAGGGAAATTCTCTCCTGTAAGTGTTAATATGGGAAAAACATTTCTCCTTTCCACTGATGCTTTCCAATCCTTGTTCCACAAAAAAACCCAAATTTTCAAAAAAACATTTGTCATTGGGACAAAAAGTGAGGTGAAATCTTCTGAAGGGAGGAAAGACAGCAAAACAAATGTCACAGGGGTGATAACCCTTCCCTATGTTTTCCAAAAAGCTTAACCACTTCGCATCCAGGCCATTTCTGACACTTTGCTCCTACATGTCAAAAATCATCATTTCTTTGCTATAAAATTACATAGAACCCCCAAACATTATATATGTTTTTTTAGCAGAGACCCTAGAGAATACAATGGCGGTCATTGCAACTTTTTATCTTGCACGGTATTTGCGCAGCAATTTTTCAAACGCGTTTTTTTTTTTCATGCTGTAAAAAAAAACAAAACAGCAAAGTTAGCCAAATTTTTTTGCATTGTGTGAAAGATGAAGTTACGCTGAGTAAATAGATACCTAACATGTCATGCTTCAAAATTGCACAGACTTGTGGAATGGCGCCAAACTTTGGTACTTAAAAATCCCCATAGGCGACGCTTTAAAATTTTTTACTGGTTACATGTTTTGCGTTACAGAGGAGGTCTAGGGCCAAAATTATTGCTCTCACTCTAACGTTCGCGGCGATACCTCACATGTGTGGTTTGAACACCGTTTTCATATGTGGGCGGGACTTACGTATGCATTCGCTTCTGCGTGCGAGCTCACGGGGACAGGGGTGCTTTAAAAAAAAATTATTTTTTTTTTATTGTTAATTTTACTTAAATTTTTTTATTTTGACACTTTTTAAAAAAAAATTTTTTTTGATCACTTTTATTCCTATTACAAGGAATGTAAACATCCCTTGTAATAGGAATATGACATGACAGGTCCTCTTTACAGTGAGATATGGGGTCAATAAGACCCCACATCTCACCTCTAGGCTGGGAAGCCTAAAATAAAAAAAAAAAAAACGATCACCGCTTCCCAGCCGAAGTGGCGCCGTTTTTTTGAATGCAGAGGCCGGGTGTGACGTCATAACATCGCGCCTGGCCTCCGAACGATCATAGAGACTCCGGCGACCATCTGGTCCGCCGGAAATCTCTATGGTGAACATCTGGCGCCGGCGGATCCGCTATCCGACTCACCGATCGCTGAGGTGAGTCGGTAGAAGCACCGGAGGGCGGCGGGAGGGGGGGCATCCCCTCTCGCCGCCCGTAAGAACGATCAAGCGGCGGAACAGCCGCTATGATCGTTCTTATGGTGTACGGAATCGTCGGCTGAAAATGCCGGTATCTGAATGATGTCTGTAGCCTCAGGCATCATTCAGATATAACCCCCGAAAGTCGAGGCCGTCATATGACGGCCTCCGGATGTCAAGTGGATTTTTTGGCTGGAGCTAAACACGTTAAAAATGTACCCGTTCAAAATTACAGTCCCTGTCTTGTTTGCACCACCTGTATACTGCTGTTCAGAGTATATAGGGCCTGGTGGCCCCACACCTTTCCTTATTTTAATTCGGGTGCGGGGTTCCCCTTAATATCCATACAAGACCCAAAGGGCCTGGTAATGGACTGGGGGGTACCCATGCCGTTTGTCTCACTGATTTTCATCCATATTGCCAGGACCCGACATTACATTAAACCCACAAGCAGTTTTAAATGAGATTTTTTCCTTTAAAAATGACATTTTGTGCAGGGACTGTTCTAAACACGGGAAACACGCGCCACTTTACAGGCATACTATAGACACCCCCCAGGTACAATATTTAAAGGAATATTTCACTTTTTTTTTTTACTTTAACCACTTGACGACCGCCTCACGCCGATGTATGTCGGCAAGGTGGCACGGACAGGCAAAATCACGTACATGTACGTGATTTGCCTTCCGCGGGTGGGGGGTCCGATCGGTGCCCGAGGCGGTCGTGTTTTGTTCCCCGGCGATCGGAGGTGAGGGGGAGGCCATCCGTTCGTGGCCCCCCCCCCCTCGCGATCGCCGCCGGCCAATGGGAACATTCCTTTGCTGCTGTATGCTAAACAGCAGCAAAGGAAATGATGTCATCTCTCCTCGGCTCGGTATTTTCCGTTCCGGCGCCGAGGAGAGAAGACTGAAATGTGAGTGCACCAACACTACACACTCAGTAGAACATGCCAGGCACACAAAACACCCCGATCCCCCCCCCCCGATCGCCCCCCGATCACCCCCCAATCACCCCCCCCCCTGTCACAAACTGACACCAAGCAGGTTTTTTTTTTTCTGATTACTGTATTGGTGTCAGTTTGTGACAGTTACAGTGTTAGGACAGTTACTGTTAGCCCCCTTTAGGTCTAGGGTACCCACCTAACCCCCCCTAATAAAGTTTTAACCCCTTGATCACCCCCCGTCACCAGTGTCACTAAGCAATAATTTTTCTGATCGCTGTATTAGTGTCGCTGGTGACGCTAGTTAGGGACGTAAATATTTAGGTTCACCGTCAGCGTTTTATAGCGTCAGGGACCCCCATATACTACCGAATAAATGTTTTAACCCCTTGATTGCCCCCTAGTTAACCCTTTCACCACTGATCACCGTATAAGTGTTACGGTTGACGCTGGTTAGTTCGTTTATTTTTTATAGTGTCAGGGCACCCGCCGTTTATTACCGAATAAAGGTTTAGCCCCCTGATCGCCCGGCGGTGATATGCGTCGCCCCAGGCAGCGTCAGATTAGCGCCAGTACCGCTAACACCCACGCACGCAGCATACGCCTCCCTTAGTGGTATAGTATCTGAACGGATCAATATCTGATCCGATCAGATCTATACTAGCGTCCCCAGCAGTTTAGGGTTCCCAAAAACGCAGTGTTAGCGGGATCAGTGCAGATACCTGCTAGCACCTGCGTTTTGCCCCTCCGCCCAGCCCACCCAAGTGCAGTATCGATCGATCACTGTCACTTACAAAACACTAAACGCATAACTGCAGCGTTCGCAGAGTCAGGCCTGATCCCTGCGATCGCTAACAGTTTTTTTGGTAGCATTTTGGTGAACTGGCAAGCAAGCACCAGCCCCAGGCAGCGTCAGGTTAGCGCCAGTAGCGCTAACACCCACGCACGCACCGTACACCTCCCTTAGTGGTATAGTATCTGATCGGATCAATATCTGATCCGATCAGATCTATACTAGCGTCCCCAGCAGTTTAGAGTTCCCAAAAACGCAGTGTTAGCGGGATCAGCCCAGATACCTGCTAGCACCTGCGTTTTGCCCCTCCGCCCGGCCCAGCCCAGCCCACCCAAGTGCAGTATCGATCGATCACTGACACTTACAAAACACTAAATGCATAACTGCAGCGTTCGCAGAGTCAGGCCTGATCCCTGCGATCGCTAACAGCTTTTTTGGTAGTATTTTGTTGAACTGGCAAGCACCAGCCCCAAGCAGCGTCAGGTTAGCGCCAGTACCGCTAACACCCACGCACGCAGCATACACCTCCCTTAGTGGTATAGTATATGAACGGATCAATATCTGATCCGATCAGATCTATACTAGCGTCCCCAGCAGTTTAGGGTTTCCAAAAACGCAGTGTTAGCGGGATCAGCCCAGATACCTGCTAGCACCTGCATTTTGCCCCTCCGCCCGGCCCAGCTCAGCCCACCCAAATGCAGTATCGATCGATCACTGTCACTTACAAAACACTTAACGCATAACTGCAGCGTTCGCAGAGTCAGGCCTGATCCCTGCGATCGCTAACAGTTTTTTTGGTAGCTTTTTATTGAACTGGCAAGCGCCAGCGGCCTAGTACACCCCAGTCGGAGTCAAACCAGCACTGCAGTAACACTTGGTGACGTGGCGAGTCCCATAAGTGCAGTTCAAGCTGGTGAGGTGGCAAGCACAAGTAGTGTCCCGCTGCCACCAAGAAGACAAACACAGGCCCGTCGTGCCCATAGTGCCCTTCCTGCTGCATTCACCAATCCTAATTGGGAACCCACCACTTCTGCAGCGCCTGTACTTCCCCCATTCACATCCCCAACCAAATGCAGTCGGCTGCATGAGAGGCATTTTCTTTATGTCCTCCCGAGTACCCCTACCCAACAAACCCCCCCCAAAAAAGATGTTGTGTCTGCAGCAAGCGCGGATATAGGCGTGACACTCACTATTATTGTCCCTCCTGTCCTGACAATCCTGGTCTTTGCATTGGTGAATGTTTTGAACGCTACCATGCACTAGTTGAGTATTAGCGTAGGGTACAGCATTCCACAGACTAGGCACACTTTCACAGGGTCTCCCAAGATGCCATCGCATTTTGAGAGACCCGAACCTGGAACCGGTTACCGTTATAAAAGTTACCGTATATACTCGAGTATAAGTCGAATTTTTCAGCACTTTTTTTGTGCTGAAAGTGCCCCCCTCCACTTATACTCGAGTCAAGCACTTTTCTGCAGTAAAAAATTTCATTTTCCGAACCGATTTGGGGCCCCGTATCTCAGGGCCACTTGGTGCTAGGAACCCCAAATTTGTTATGCAAACCCAGTGGAATTAGTACCATAACATATCCAAAGCTGGGGTTCCTAGCACCAAGTGGCCCTGAGATACGGAGCCCCAAACCCGGTTCGGAAAATGTCATTCTCTGCTGCAGAAAAGTGCTTGACATTTTCTGAACTGATTTTTGGGGCCCTGTATCTCGGGGCCACTTGGTGCTAGAAACCCCAGCTTTGGCAATGTTATGCGCTAGTTCCACTGGGTTTGCACACCAAATTTGGGGTTCTTAGCACTAAGTGGCCCTGAGATACAGGGCCCCAAATTTGGTCAATTGTGTCCATCTGCAGCAATGTCATTTCGGGACCCTTTGGGTTCAGAGAGCCTAAATTTTGGCTGCAGCTAGGGGGCATCTAGGAACCCTTAACTACTGAGTTTGAAGTTCAGGAGACCTATGGCTGCAAATGGGCACAGTGAGGCATGCAAATGGGCACAGTGATGCTGCAAATGGGCATTGTTGACCCTCTTTTCCACTTACAGTAGCTGTGCATTTTTCACCCTCGTCTTATACTCGGGTCAATAAGTTTTTCCCATTTTTTTGTGGTAAATTAGGGCCTCGACTTATACTCGGAACGACTTATACTCGATTATATACGGTAGTTACAAAAAAAGTGTAAAAAAAATAAATATATATATATAAAATAAAATAAAATAGTTGTTGTTTTATTGTTCTCTCTCTCTCTATTCTCTCTATTGTTCTGCTCTTTTTTACTGTATTCTATTCTGCAATGTTTTATTGTTATTATGTTTTATCATGTTTGCTTTTCAGGTATGCAATTTTTTATACTTTACCGTTTACTGTGCTTTATTGTTAACCATTTTTTTGTCTTCAGGTACGCCATTCACAACTTTGAGTGGTTATACCAGAATGATGCCTGCAGGTTTAGGTATCATCTTGGTATCATTCTTTTCAGCCAGCGGTCGGCTTTCATGTAAAAGCAATCCTAGCGGCTAATTAGCCTCTAGACTGCTTTTACAAGCCGTGGGAGAGAATGCCCCCCCCCCCACCATCTTCCGTGTTTTTCTCTGGCTCTCCTGTCTCAACAGGGAACCTGAGAATGCAGCCGGTGATTCAGCCAGCTGACCATAGAGCTGATCAGAGACCAGAGTGACTCCAAACATCTCTATGGCCTAAGAAACCGGAAGCTACGAGCATTTTATGACTTAGATTTCGCCGGATGTAAATAGCGCCATTGGGAAATTGGGGAAGCATTTTATCACACCGATCTTGGTGTGGTCAGATGCTTTGAGGGCAGAGGAGAGATCTAGGGTCTAATAGACCCCAATTTTTTCAAAAAAGAGTACCTGTCACTACCTATTGCTATCATAGGGGATATTTACATTCCCCGAGATAACAATAAAAATGATTAAAAAAAAAAAAAATTAAAAGGAACAGTTTAAAAATAAGATAAAAAAGCAAAAAAAAAAAAAATAAAAAAAAATAAATAAATAAAAAAAAAAAAAAAGCACCCCTGTCGCCCCCTGCTCTCGCGCTAAGGCGAACGCAAGCGGCGGTCTGTCGTCAAACGTAAACAGCAATTGCAACATGCATGTGAGGTATCACCACGAAGGTCAGATTGAGGGCAGTAATTTTTGCAGTAGACCTCCTCTGTAAATCTAAAGTGGTAACCTGTAAAGGCTTTTAAAGGCTTTTAAAAATGTATTTATTTTGTTGCCACTGCACGTTTGTGCGCAATTTTAAAGCATGTCATGTTTGGTATCCATGTACTCGGCCTAAGATCATCTTTTTTTTTATTTCATCAAACATTTGGGCAATATAGTGTGTTTTAGTGCATTAAAATTTAAAAAAGTGTGTTTTTCCCCAAAAAATGCGTTTGAAAAATCGCTGCGCAAATACTGTGTGAAAAAAAAAAATGAAACACCCACCATTTTAATCTGTAGGACATTTGCTTTAAAAAAATATATAATGTTTGGGGGTTCAAAGTAATTTTTTTGCAAAAAAAAATAACTTTTTCATGTAAACAATAAGTGTCAGAAAGGGCTTTGTCTTCAAGTGGTTAGAAGAGTGGGTGATGTGTGACATAAGCTTCTAAATGTTGTGCATAAAATGCCAGGACAGTTCAAACCCCCCCCCCAAATGACCCCATTTTGGAAAGTAGACACCCCAAGCTATTTGCTGAGAGGCATGTCGAGTCCATGGAATATTTTATATTGCGACACAAGTTGCGGGAAAGAGACAAATTTTCTTTTTTTTTTTTTTTTTGCACAAAGTTGTCACTAAATGATATATTGCTCAAACATGCCATGGGAATATGTGAAATTACACCCCAAAATACATTCTGCTGCTTCTCCTGAGTACGGGGATACCACATGTGTGAGACTTTTTGGGAGCCTAGCCGCGTACGGGACCCCGAAAACCAAGCACCACCTTCAGGCTTTCTAAGGGCGTGAATTTTTGATTTCACTCTTCACTGCCTATCACAGTTTCGGAGGCCATGGAAAGCCCAGGTGGCACAAAACCCCCCCAAATGACCCCATTTTGGAAAGTAGACACCCAAAGCTATTTGCTGAGAGGTATAGTGAGTATTTTGCAGACCTCACTTTTTGTCACAAAGTTTTGAAAATTGAAAAAAGAAAAAAAAAAGTTTTTTCTTGTCTTTCTTCATTTTCAAAAACAAATGAGAGCTGCAAAATACTCACCATGCCTCTCAGCAAATAGCTTGGGGTGTCTACTTTCCAAAATGGGGTCATTTGGGGGGGTTTTGTGCCACCTTGGCATTCCATGGCCTCCGAAACTGTGATAGGCAGTGAAGAGTGAAATCAAAAATTTACACCCTTAGAAATCCTGAAGGCGGTTTTCGGGGCCCCGTACGCGGCTAGGCTCCCAAAAAGTCCCACACATGTGGTATCCCCATACTCAGGAGAAGCAGCTGAATGTATTTTGGGGTGCAATTCCACATAGGCCCATGGCCTGTGTGAGCAATATATCATTTAGTGACAACTTTTTGTAAATATTTTTTTTTTTGTCATTATTCAATCACTTGGGACAAAAAAAAAATTTTTCAATGGGTTCAACATGCCTCACAGCAATTTCCTTGGGGTGTCTACTTTCCAAAATGGGGTCATTGGGGGGGGGGGGGTTGTACTGCCCTGCCATTTTAGCACCTCAAGAAATGACATAGGCAGTCATAAACTAAAAGCTGTGTAAATTACAGAAAATGTACCCTAGTTTGTAGACGCTATAACTTTTGCGCAAACCAATAAATATACGCTTATTGACATTTTTTTTACCAAAGACATGTGGCTGAATACATTTTGGCCTAAATGTATGACTAAAATTTAGTTTATTGGATTTTTTTTATAACAAAAAGTAGAAAATATCATTTTTTTTCAAAATTTTCGGTCTTTTTCCGTTTATAGCGCAAAAAATAAAAACCGCAGAGGTGATCAAATACCATCAAAAGAAAGCTCTATTTGTGGGAAGAAAAAGACGCAAATTTCGTTTGGGTACAGCATTGCATGACCGTACAATTAGCAGTTAAAGCGACGCAGTGCCAAATTGGAAAAAGACCTCTGGTCCTTAGGCAGCATAATGGTCCGGGGCTCAAGTGGTTAAGCATCATTAAAATCACTGCTCCCGAAAAAACGGCCATTTTTAAAAGTTTTTTTTGCATTGATACATGTCCCCTGGGGTAGGACCCGGGTCCCCAAACCCTTTTTAGGACAATACCATGCAAATTAGCCTTTAAAATGAGCACTTTTGATTTCGAACGTTCGAGTCCCATAGACGTCAATGGGGTTCTAACGTTCGTGCGAATTTTCGGTCCGTTCGCAGGTTCTGGTGCGAACCGAACCGGAGGGTGTTCAGCTCATCTCTAATCCCCATGTATAAATACATACTGTAAGTGGTTTCTGCAGTGAACTTGTGTTTAGTAATTCACTTTCAGGTCATTACAGAGGACAAGGGAGAACTCCTTATGTCTGGAGGAAAAGAGATTTAACCTCCACATATGGAAAGGCTTCTTCACAGTAGAACTGAAAATGTGGAATAGACTCCCTCATGACTTAGTTCTGGCCAGCTCAGTAGATTGTTTAAAAAAAAGAGCTGTATGCATTCCTAAATGCACAAAATATAACTTGGTACCAACATTTATAGATAATCACACCAGAGATTGTTGATCCATGGAATATCCGATTACCTTTGGTGTACCAGGAAGGAATTTATTTTTCCCCTGCTGGAGTAAATTGGATCATGCTTCTTTTTTTTATCTGCCTTCCTCTGGATCAACTGTGGGTATAAGATTGTGTATATGGAGGTTTTCTATTTACAGGCATACCCCACTTTTAAGTACACAATGGGGTTTATTTACTAAAGCTGGAAAGTGCAAAATCAGGCTCACTTCTGCATAGAAACCAATGAGCTTCCAGGTTTTATTACCAAAGCTTAATTAAACAAGCTGGGGTTAGAAGCTCATTGGTTTCTATGCAGAGGTGAGTCTGATTTTGCACTTTCCAGCTTTAGTAAATAAATCCCATTGTGTACTAAAAAGTGGGGTATGCCTGTATTTATTTTTTCTATTGGTTGAATTAGATGGACTTGTGTCTTTTTCAACCTGATTAAATGTAACTGTGTACTCGCACAAAAATGCACACTAGTTTCTTTTTTTTTTTTTAAGTACAGTATACCTCTAATAAGTCAAGGTCCCTGCATTTCCTCAAAGATGTATATTGTCGAGAAGTGTCTTACTAGGTGAAAGATTGTTCTAGTTTAGAACTGCGGGATGTGTGTTTAGGTTAACATTCATTGCAACCCTTTTGTTTGGAAGGTCAATAATGTAACAAGGGAAGCAGACGAGACTCTTTGTATATTTATGAATCCAGATCTGCTGGACAATATATTACCAAGTCTGTACCTGTATTTCCTTGTGCTGCATAATATACATTGTGTTTATAAATGGGGCTTCCTGTGGTAAATACTGTGCCAGGTGTATGTTATTGCACAAATATATTGTTATTGGTTTGCCAGGAAAGGGGCCAGTCTACCACTTTGCCTGGTGTCATATAACTTGCAAAAAAAAATCTAACATCCAAAAATGTCCAAAGATGTGCAGATGAATGACAAGTGCTGGCATTAAAACATTTAGTAATATTTTTGCTTTTACCACATTTGTTTCTTTAATCTAGAAAAATCTAATTTAGCAGTATAACCTTTGACTCCTTTCCCTTTTTTCCCACTCATCATTAGTTCTTATTTCCTTCCTGATGGCTAATAACCTATCCTTTTTCCCCTTGTATGTTGTTGAACTCAATTTACCAGCTCTGCCCACACATTCTATAGTTAGTCAGTTCTTGTAGCTATGACGCTCTCCATTGTTTACATCTTGCCAGCCAGGGCTGTTCTCCCCAGTGTCTCTGCATGGACAGTAGAACCCTTTAGACTTCAATACGTGAAACAGGAAAAGCTCAGGAGACAAAAGCCTATGGGGCTCTACTGCACATACATGGACATTGAGAAGAAGAGGCCCAGCTAGCAAGATGTTAACGTTGCTTTGGCTTGCAGCTGCAAGAAATAGGTATGTATGGAGCTGGGGAGGCAGTTAGCTGAAGTCAGAAAGGGGGTTAAAGAGAATAAAAAAGCCTTGTTTTCAGCAATTTTAAATCTGTAATTTAGGGCGTGCATTTGTTTTGACCTCCTCTGTGTAAAGAGCTGGAACTTAGATTTTGTTGGAGTTCTTTGCACAAGCAGTGCAGTCTAAGCCCCAATTTACAACATAGTAAAGGAAGTAAAAATTAATTGTGTAGCCATAATATAGTTTATATAATTTATTTTAGCTAAAGTGGAGTTTTCCTTTAAGGCTACAAGCCCAGGACCTTTGGCTTAAAAAGCATAAATGGAGATACCATCTTTTTATTCAATCCACTGCTTTATAGGGAAAAATACCAACCCCGATATTAATCTGTTTATCCACATTGCAGACATCATTTACATGTTCTATGACCTTGGGAAATACTTCTTTGTTAGGTTTTTAACTTTGCAGGGGATGGGGAACTCCATCCTATAATGCTATCCTGTAGTTCTACCCCATAATCCCCAGAG
Source organism: Lithobates septentrionalis (assembly GCA_037952835.1). Lineage (NCBI taxonomy): Eukaryota > Metazoa > Chordata > Amphibia > Anura > Ranidae > Lithobates > Lithobates septentrionalis. The sequence continues at coordinate 2,929,021 of JBBDGP010000165.1, forward strand.
TCCTCTACAACTACATAAAAATAAAGATATTTACTAAATCTCAGACACTTGCTGGCCAAAGGGATACTATGTTGATGCACTAATTTAATTAAAGGGTTCAGTGAGTATTTACAAGTTCATTATACACTGGGGCAAATGGGGCGAATGGCCACAAGCAAACACAAATATCTTAAATTCTTCTATATGTGTGACATATGTAGACCAATCAATAGTAAGCAGGAGGTTTTACAATTTAAGCGCCACCCCCAAAGGAGCCACTGCATGTTTGTGTCCCTCTGTTCCTGGTGCTGACAACCAACTTAAATGGTACCTTACTTTCCAACACACCTTGAGGCTAAAGCTGGCCATAGATGGATCAAAACTCATTTGATTTTGTGGAATGGGCTTGTTGGAAAAAAATTCCTGCTCTCAGAACACAAAACCACAGCAAAGAAGATTCCTTAATTCACCTTGCTGGTGTGCATGGTGGAACCTGTTTTTTTGTTTTTTTCAATTAGCCCACTGACTAATCAAAAAATAGTGAGTTATCTATGGCAAACCAGGAAAAGAATATTTAATCACAAATTTTGTGTTGTCCCCAGAAAAGTAATAGAGGGAAAATGGGGGCACAGATGACAAAACAAAACAAAAGCTGACAGGGGTTATAACCCTCCCTTACTCTATCCAAAATGAAAAAAAAAGCAATTTGCAAGTTGCTCCAGAGGTAAAGCTTCACTTTACAAAGAATACCCAATGAATGATGAAAGTCAGCAGAACTCCCCCTCATTTACTAAGCTCTGGAGCAACTTCACTTGCAAAGTGCTCAGTCTATGTACCTTTAGTAAACCAACCCCATTACATTTAGTAAATCCACCCCATTACAGGTAGTACAATATACTTATTTTGTCCTGTCATTTCACCAGGTTTTTAGAGACTTTTTTGTGAAAATACACACATGTACGTCATCAGGGGCGGACTGACCATTGAGCCACTCAGGCACTGCCCGAGGGCCCTGGGCCACTAGGGGGCCCCATCAGGGTTGCCAGCCTCAGTAAAACAAGGAACAGTATGTATAAATCTGTGGTTTTTTTTTTAATCTGTCTGTGTATAGTGGGTGTACAAGTATGTGTATACTGTGTGATTGTATACTGTGTGTGTGTATACTGTGTGGCCCCATAATATCTTATTGCCTGGGGGCCCCATAATCTCCTATTGCCCGGGTGTTATGAGTTATGAGTTATCAGTCCGCCCCTGTACGTCATTTGCTGCAAAAAAACTCCTCGCAATCACTCCAATTCTAATACAATCTACAGGCCTGGTTGGAGCCTGGGCTGAGGCTGTCATACAACTTCTTAAAGGGTTCTGCAGAAATTTGCGACTTTCAGGATGTTTCCCTTTTTTCCATTAGATGTCTAGAGCTGGGACGAGCTCTGTCCTTGTCTTCACCCCAAGCAGTTGATACATAAGATGACCTGGTGGGACCTTGAGCTGCACCTGTAACTTTAGTTTGGGTCACAATCTACATGCATATCACAATGGTCTAATCCAGGGGTCATCAACCTTTTTGCACTTAAGGGCCGGATTCAATGTATGTGAATGTATGGAGGGCCGCATTCACCTGCTAATAAAGGAAGATAACATTACACAGCCCCCGCACCTCTGGCCCCCTTTACATTACACAGCCTCCGCACCTCTGGCCCCCTTTACATTACACAGCCCCCGCACCTCTGGCCCCCTTTACATTACACAGCCCCCCGCACCTCTGAACCCCTTTACATTACACAGCCCCTGCACCTCTGGACCCCTTTACATTACACAGCCCTGCACCTCTGGAACCCTTTACATTACACAGCCTCCATACCTCTGGACCTCTTTACATTACACAGCCCTCCCTGAATATTACACAGCCCCCCAACTGTGTAAGCATAGTGGGATGGGCGCTTTAAATTTATATTTTTTCTTATTTTTTTTTTTTTACAATGTTCCTTTGAAACAAAAATTCTGATCACTTTTATTGCTGTCATAAGGAATGTAAACATTCCTTGTGACAGTAACAGGCAGTGACAGCTACTCTTTATGGAGTGATCTGAGGCCTATAAGACCCCAAATCCCTCCTTTGCACTTAAAAGCATTCAAAACGTCAAGTTTAACTGTCATGACATTGCTTTCGAGTTACTAGATCCGAGACCCAATCAAAGCCGATACCGGCTGTGTTTGGGTCTTCAGCCAGCCGGTGGACGTGCCGGCTGCTTGCTCTGGCCTCTTGGTGGAATGGGAGAGCCCAAGCGAAATGTGGAATGCGGCAGGAGGGCGCGAACGTTCCCTCCCCCTGCTTGGGATAACAGGCTTCTTAGCCGCATCAGTTGTTATTCCAAGAAAGCCAACCGTCGGCTCTAAAAATGGGTACCGGGGTGATGCCTGCAGCTGCAGGCACCACTCCTGTACAACCCCTTTAAGCCGAGGCCGCATATTTGCGTACGGTTGGAGTGAAGGGGTTAAAATGCCTACGGGCCGGGTGTGCGTGAATTCATCACGTGCACTATTGGGCCAGACATTTAACGGCTGCAGGCCTGGTGCGGCCCCCCGGACAGTAGGTCGCCGACCCCTGGTCTAATCCCTTCTTAGAACATACAGTGGGGCAAAAAACCAATTGGGGCAGCCACCAATCGTGCAAGTTCTCCCACTTAAAAAGATGAGAGAGGCCTGTAATTTTCATCATAGGTATACCTCAACTATGAGAGACAAAATGTGGAAACAAATCCAGACAATCACATTGTCTGATTTTTGAAAGAATTTATTTGCAAATTATGGTGGAAAATAAGTATTTGGTCACCTACAAACAAGCAAGATTTCTGGCTCTCACAGACCTGTATCTTTTTCTTTAAGAGGCTCCTCTGTCCTCCACTCATTACCTGTATTAATGGCACCTATTTGAACTTGTTATCAGTATAAAAGACACCTGTCCACAACCTCAAACAGTCACACTCAAAACTCCACTATGGTGAAGACCAAAGAGCTGTCGAAGGACACCAGAAACAAAATTGTAGACCTGCACAAGGCTGGGAAGACTGAATCTGCAATAGGCAAGCAGCTTGGTGTGAAGAAATCAACTGTAGGAGCAATAATTAGAAAATGGAAGACATACAAGACCACTGATAATCTCCCTCGATCTGGGGCTCCACGCAAGATCTCACCCCGTGGGGTCAAAATGATCACAAGGACGGTGAGCAAAAATCCCAGAACCACATGGGGGGACCTAGTGAATGACCTGCAGAGAGCTGGGACCAATGTAACAAAGGCTACCATCAGTAACACACTAGGCCGCCAGGGACTCAGATCCTGCAGTACCAGACGTGATCCCCTGCTTAAGCCAGTACATCTCTGGGCCCGTATTAGGTTTGCTAGAGAGCATTTGGTTGATCCAGAAGAGGATTGGGAGAATGTCATATGGTCAGATGAAACCAAAGTAGAACTGTTTGGTAGAAACACAACTCGTGTTTGGAGGAGAGAGAATGCTGAGTTGCAACCAAAGAACACCATACTTTCTGTGAAGCATGGGGGTGGCAACATCATGCTTTGGGGCTGTTTTTCTGCAAAGGGAACAGGACGACTGATCCGTGTATATGAAAGAATGAATGGGGCCATGTATCGTGAGATTTTGAGTGCAAACCTCCTCCCATCAGCAAGGGCATTGAAGATGAAACGTGGCTGGGTCATTCAACATGACAATGATCCCAAACACATTGCCCAGGCAACGAAGGAGTGGCTTCGTAAGAAGCATTTCAAGGTCCTGGAGTGGCCTAGCCAGTCTCCAGATCTCAACCCCATAGAAATCCCTTTGGAGGGAGTTGAAAGTCTGTGTTGCCCAGCGACAGCCACAAAACATCACTGCTCTAGAGGAGATCTGCATGGAGGAATGGGCCAACATACCAGCAACAGTGTGTGACAACCTTGTGAAGACTTACAGAAAACGTTTGACCTCTGTCATTGCCAACAAAGGATATATAACAAAGTATTGAGATGAACTTTTGATATTGACCAAATACTTATTTTCCACCATAATTTGCAAATAAATTCTTTCAAAAATCAGACAATGTGATTGTCTGGATTTGTTTCCACATTTTGTCTCTCATAGTTGAGGTATACCTATGATGACAATTACAGGCCTCTCTCATCTTTTTAAGTGGGAGAACTTGCACAATTGGTGGCTGACTAAATACTTTTTTGCCCCACTGTATGTCATATGTAGTGGTGATATAAGGTAATGAAGGGTTAGAACCCCTGTCAGTTTTGTTTTTGGTTTTTTTGCCATCTGTGCCCCATTGGGGAGATGCCCCTTCACTTCCTGCCACACAGCCAAAACAGGAAGTGAGAGGAAATCCCTGCAAATTTAGGGAATCCCTTGGGGCCCACTTTGTTCTACTAAATGTCAAAGTTCCTGAGGAACCGGACGAAAGTTGCTCAGTGCCCTTGCCAGCCCCACTCTGATTGGAAATTTTTTGTCTAAACAGCAGCTTAATCAGATTAGGCTGCTATTTGGGAAGGTATTTTGACAACCAACAGGAACAGCATGCCAAATTCAACAGCAATAGCATTAGATTACTCCATCCGTGTTGTGTATGGTTAGCTTTACTAGATGTAATATTAAAAACCAATAAAACTGGCGCTCAGAGGCTGTAAGGCAAATGAATGTAAGAGTTAATAAAATTAGAAAGTCTTTTGCTGGATCAATCACGGTGTGGTATGGATGGGGTAAATGGTCTTGAACAGGAACTGGGAGGCAGTCTATAGTGCAGGAAAGGATCACTGAGGGATGATCCATATGTGAAAATCACCGGATGTAAGACTTTTCTTTCTTTTCTTGTGGGACACTGTGTAGAAAGATTCACGAAGGGCAGCTCTTCTATTATAATTCTCCCGCTCCACAAGACTCTGGTCCGGCCACACCATCTTGGATTATACCTTTCCGCTCAACATACTGCTCTTTAATGTAAGTTGATACTTTTATTGTTCATTGGTGAATAAATGATTTTACTTAGTGGCGCTCCTCTTCTTTTGTCTTTTACTAGATGTAATAGGCTAAGATTAAAGTGTATATCTAGACAAAACTTTTCATTTTAGTTTTGGACAAAGTGGGGAAAGATGGGAACCTCTTTCAGGTATTTACTGTTACCTAGGGTTCCAGTAGGGATCCCCTGAACCCCCCCCCCCCCCCCCCATCCCTTTTGGCTAGATTTACTTTTCATTCACTCTTGGAAAATGTTAATTCAAATTCTTAATTGTGTAAAAAAAAAAAAAAAAAAAATCTGACATGCCTCAAAACTGTTTTCATTTACCATACCAACCTTCTGGCTTTAACCACTTGCCGACCGCCGCATGTACATTTACGTTGGCAGAATGGCACGGCTGGGCAAATGGGCTTACCTGTACTTCCCTTTGAATCTGCTGCCGCGTGGTCACGTGCGCGCCGCCGTGAGCTCCGTCAGTAGGATCGTGGGTCCCGCAAACTCGATGTCCACCAGGATGCCAGCGATCGGCTCACATAGCTGAAGAACGAGGAGATGCTAATGTAAACAAGCATCTCCCTGTTCTGCCTACTGACACTGTCATTGATCATAACTCCCTGTGATCGGGAGCTATGATCAGTGACGTGTCACTCGTAGCCATGCCCCCTAACACTTAGAATCACTCCCTAGGACACACTTAACCCCTTCCTAGCCAACTAGTGGTTAACCCCTTCACTGCCAGTGTCATTTTTACAGTAATCAGTGCAATTTTATAGCACTGATCGCTGTAAAAATGACAATGGTCCCAAAAATGTGTCAAAACTGTCCGATGTGTCTGCCATAATGTCGCAGTCATGATAAAAATCGCAGATCGCCGCCATTACTAGTAAAAAAAAAATTATTAATAAAAATGCCATAAAACCTACCCCTATTTTGTAGACGCTATAACTTTTGTGTAAACCAACCAAAAATATGTAGAAAAATACGTATTGGCCTAAACTGAGGAAAAAAATTGTTTTTTATATATTCTTTTGGGATATTTATTATAGCAAAAAGTAAAAAATAATGCGTTTTTTTTTCAAAATTGTCGCTCTATTTTTGTTTATAGCGCAAAAAATAAAAACTGCAGAGGTGATCAAATACCACCAAAAGAAAGCTCTATTTGTGGTAAAAAAGGACAGCAATTTTGTTTGGGAGCCACGTCGCACGACCGCACAATTGTCAGTTAAAGCGACGCAGTGCCGAATCGCAAAAAGTGCTCTGGTCTTTGGCCAGCCAAATGGTCTGGGGCTTAAGTGGTTAAGAAACTATTAAAAAAAAATTAGAAAAGAAAGAAAACTGTAGTCAGTTGCAACTGTTTTTGCAGTTTAGGCATATAAATATGGAATCACTCAATTCTGGGGAAAATATTATGGAATCACTATGCAGTTCTAAAACAAACATTTGCATCAGATTACATTGCTAAATTATGTCATCATCACCAAACATCCTTTCAATTGATGGAATAAGATAAGTGTCCAAAATCTCAATATAAACTTGTGCATTTATTGAATGTATAACCACTTCAGCGCTGGAAGAACTTACCCCCTTCCTGACCAGAGCACTTTTTGAGATTCGGCACTGTGTCATTTTAACTGACAATTGCGCGGTTGTGCGACGTGGCTCCCAAACAAAATTGACGTCCTTTCTTTCCCACAAATAGAGCTTTCTTTTGGTGGTATTTGATCACCCCTGCGCTTTTTATTTTTTGCACTATAAATAAAAAAAAGAGCGACAATTTTGAAAAAAACGCATTATTTTTTACTTTTTGCTATAATAAATATCCCCCAAAAATATATTAAAAAACAATTTTTTTCCTCAGTTTAGGCCAATACTTATTCTTCTACATATTTTTGGTGAAAAAAATCATAATAAGCAATTATTGATCGGTTTGCGCAAAAGTTATAGCGTTTACAAAATGGGGATAGTTTTGTGGCATTTTTATTAATAATTTTTTTTTCTGTAAATGGCGGCGATCGGCGATTTTTATTGCACTGATTCCTGTGTAAATGACACTGGCAGTGAAGGGGTTAACCACTAGGTGGCAGTGTAGGGGTTAAGTGTGTCCTAGGGGCGTGTTTCTAACTGTGGGGGGCATGGCTGTGTGTGACATGTCACTGATCTCTGCTCCGATGACAGGGAGCATAGATCAGTGACACTGTCACTAGGCAGAACGGGGAGATGCTTGTTTACATTAGCATCTCCCCGTTCTTCCTCCCCGTGAGGCGATCGCGGGTATCCCCGTGAGGCGATCGCGGGTATCCCCGCAGCAATCGAGTCCGCGGGACCCGCGACCTAACTCACGGAGCTTGCCGCGGGCGCGTGCCGGCAGCAGCGCGCGCGCCCGCTGGCTGCCTCTTAAAGGGGAATGTACAGGTACATGATTCTGCCTATACGAGCCCTTCTGCCGCAGTATATCTGCGTGAGGCGGTGGGCAAGCGGTTAATGACTGTCATCTCCCCCGTACCTTTACCTGACATGCATTCCCATATCATGAATGATTGTCGAAATTTTTTTGCATGTTTTCTTCAGGCGGTCGTCTTTATACATTTCATTGGAACGGCACCAAACAAAAGTTCCACCATCATCACCCTGCCCAATGCATATTCATATTTCATCACTGAATATCACTATCATCCAGTCATCCACAGTCCATGATTGCGTTTCTTTAGCCCGCTGTAACCCTGTTTTTTTCTGTTTAGGTGTTAATGATGCTTTTTGTTTGGCTTTTCTGTATGTAAATCCCATTTCCTTTAGGTCCTTTCAGTTCTGTCACAGACATTAACTCCAGTGTCTGACCATTTGTTCCTCATTTGTTTTCTTGTGCATTTTCCGTTTGTAAGGCATATTGCTTTAAGTTTTCTATCTTGACGCTTTGATGTCTTCCTTGGTCTAACAGTACGATTCCCTTTAACAACCTTCCCATTTTATTTGTACTAAGGAAAACCATCATTAACACCTAAACAAACAAAAAAACAGGGTTATAGTGGGCTAAAGAAAAGCAATCATGGACTGTGGATGACTGGATGAAAGTGATATTCAGTGATGAATTATAAATCTGCATTGGGCAGGGTGATGATGCTGTAACTGCTGTTTGCAGCTGTTTCAATGAAATGTATGAAGACGACCGCCTGAAGAAAACATGCAATGTTCCCCAGTCATTGATGATATTGGGTTGCTTGTCAGGTAAAGGTATGGGGGGAGATGACAGTCATTAAATCTTCAATAAATGCACAAGTTTATATTGAGATTTTAGACACTTTCCTTATTCCATCAATTGAAAGGATGTTTGGTGATGATGACATCATTTTTTAGGATGTAATTTGATTCAGATTCTTTGTTTTAGAACTGCAAAGTACATGGCGATTTTATAATATTTCCCTCAGAGTTGAGTGGTTCTATATTTGTTTCCTCTGCTTGATCTGCAAAACTGACTGAAAATATGCAACTGACTACAGTTTTCTATCTTTTTTTTTCTTTTTTTAACTGTTTCTTAAAGCCAGAAGGTTGGAATGGTAAATGAAAATGTATTTTTATGAGGAGGTAAGTAAAACCTTGGACAGAGGGGTGACTGTGGAAGTGGTATACTTGGATTTTGGAAAAGCGTTTGATACAGTTCCCCACACAAGACTAATGTGTAAGGTAAAGTCTACAGGCTTGGAAAGATCAATTTGTAAATGGATAGAAAACTGGCTAAAAAAAACAAATTCAGAGAGTAGTGGTTAATGATTCTTACTCTGAATGGTCTAATGTTATCTGTGATGTACCCCAAGGTTCAGTGTTGGGACCCTTACTTTTAAATATCCTTATAAATGATATAGGGTCTGCAATTAAAAGTACCATTTTTGTCTTTGCAGATGACACCAAGCTATGCAGTGGAATAACGTTCTTACAGGATGTCTCCAATTTACAAGCCGACCTCAATGCACTGTCTAATTGGGCAACTAAGTGGCAAATGAGGTTTAATGTTGGTAAATGTAAAGTTATGCACTTGGGGGCTAAGAATATGCATACATCATACATACTAGGGGGAGTACAACTGGGGGGAATCAATGGTGGAGAAGGATCTGGGGGTTTTGGTAGATCATAAGCTGAATAAAATCATGAAATGCCAAGCTGCGGTTTCCAAAGCGAGCAAAGTCCTTTCTTGTATTAAGAGAGGTATGGACTCCGGAGAGAGAGAGATCATTTTGCCCCTGTACAAATGATTAGTAAGATCTCATCTGGAAATTGCAGTTCAGTTTTGGGCACCAGTTCTCAAAAAGGATATCGGGGAACTGGAGAAAGTGCAGAGAAGGGCAACCAAATTGATAATAGGCATGGAGGAGCTCAGCTATAAGGAAAGATTAGAGGAACTGAATTTATTCTCTCTTGAGAAGAGGAGATTAAGAGGGGATATGATCAACATGTACAAATACATAAGTGGTCCATATAGTGAACTTGGTGTTAAGTTATTCACTTTAAGGTCATCACAGTCATATCACATATCACAGTCATATCCGATCAGCCCCTAACCTGTCCACCTTTAGGAGATGCCTGAAAACTCACTTATTCAGGGAAGCCTATCCCACACCCACCTAACAACTGCCCCCGAGCCACCCCCATCAAATCCTTCCCTGCATCTATTACCTTTTGTACCACCACCCTCTCCCTTTAGAATGTAAGCTCTACAAGCAGGGCCCTCCTTTCCCTTCTGTATTGAACTGTACTGTAATTGTGCTGTCCCCCCTCTACATTGTAAAGCGCTGCGTAAACTGTTGGCGCTATATAAATCGTGTAAATAATAATAATAATCACAGAGGACAAGGGGGCACTCTTTATGTCTAGAGGAAAAAATATTTAATCTCCAAATATGGAAAGGTTTCTTCACAGTAAGAGCAGTGTAAATGTGGAATAGACCCCCTCCAGAGATGGTTCTGACCAACTCAGTAGATTGCTTTAAAAAGGCCTGGATACCTTCCTAAATGTACATAATATAACTGGGTACTAACATTTAAGGGCTCTTTCACACGGACGTGTCCGTGTACGGAGCCCGCTCTGCTCAGCGGGGGATCGCTCCGTCGATCCCCGCTGAGCAGGCAGAGGACAGTCCGTCGCTGCACACTGTGCAGCGACGAACCCCTCAGAGCGCCGCTCTACCCTATGGGGGATCGGATGAAGACGGACCGTAGAGTCTGTCATCACCCGATCCGATCCGCAGACAGATGGAAAAGTAGGTTTTTCCTCCGTCACACTTTTTCGGATCGGGTCGGATGTCAGCGGACATGTCACCGCTGAGATCCGACGCTCCATAGAGGTCTATGGAGCGTCCGTTTAGGTCCGCCTAAAAAACTGACAGGCGGAACTAAACGGATCGTTCGTGTGAAAGAGTCCTTAAGGTAAAGTTGATCCAGGGAAAATCGGATTGCCTCTTGGGGGATCAGGATGGAATTTTTTTCCCTGCTGTAGCAAATCAGAGCATGCTTTGCTGGGGTTTTTCATCTTCCTCTGGATCAATTGTGGGTGAAGGATTCTTTATATGAGATTGTATGTTTTTTTTTTTTTTGGTTGAACTAGATGGTCTTTTTTCAACCTGACTAACTATGTAACTATGAAAATAGTTTGGAGGCATGTCTGTGATTAGTTTTTTTCTACACAATTAAACAATTGAATGAACATTTTTCATGAGTCCATACTTTTTGCCAGGGATTGTATAAAGCAGTGAAAATGACAGGAGAATATTCCAGGTCCATGTGATTGATTCTCCACTGAGAATGTTTGGTGAAAGTCACATTCACTGCATTATACATAGGCCCCTTACTGTTGGACTAAGAACAGTTTTGCTAGACAGGCAGTGAAGGGAAACTGCAACATCAACACAGGCAGAAATAAAATACTTTTAATAAAGGTTCTAATCCTTCCCTACTCTTTTTTTTATATTGGCTAGACAAACACTTTAAAGGGTAAGTTCACCTTTACCAAAAAACTGCCATGCAGAAATGGGGCTTCTGTAGATGAAAACACACTGTGCAGCTTTGATCTGACTTGCTGGAAAACTCCTAGGACAATGCTAAATACGTTGCTAAGAGATGCCTAGCTGTTACTATTCACCAGTGGCGGTTCGTCCATAGGGGGTGCCCTCCCCCCGCAGCTAGTCACAAAAAAAAAAAAATGTCCCTTTAAAAAAAAAGTCCTTTTTGGACGCCGGACACAGTGCACTATGGAAGCGTCATGCCAATGCAATACCGTGATTGCAGGCAAGGCGCTTCATTTGCAGGGTTTTGTGAGGCTTTGAGGCGCACTGCACAGCGCCTTTACACTCTCATTGGTCATTCTCCTTCATATCTTTCTGTGGTTTGGCACGGCCGTAGGACATGGGCGGTGCTTTCCCCGGGCAGTGACGTCACTTCTGGTTTCTGTGCCAGCGGGGAAATTGTCTCCCTGATCATGAATGAATGATGGAAGCAATGAGCAAAGTACTGTGATCTGAGCAGTGAGTGTGTTACCCTGTCAGTGTCTGTCCAGTGTCCACTATACAGCAGCACTTTGTACTGTGATCTGTGATCGGACTGCAGGTGGAGGGAGGGAGGGGGAGGGTGACCTGCTTCTTCAGTGCCCTTGGAATCAACCTTCAGTCATTCACCTGACAATGTGCTCATTACACATCATCTAAATTTAGATAGGCTTGTGCCATTACAGCAGGCCTGTCTGTTGTCAATTTCCATTTTGAGTGACAGGTAGTTTGTATGCTAATCTCGGCCAATCATTAATCTGCTTGGGAATACCCGGGACTCTCATATAAAAGGGGGTCACGTGGTGTGGGAGGTTCGTGTGCAGTCCTGCTCTGAGGAGCGGAGGAGGCCAGCCTGGTTCTCGGAGGGGGGAGGGAGGTTTTCTCCTCCGGGGAACCAATGGAGCTTTTCCCTTGCAGTAAAGGGGGAATGGAGAACTGGTCCTCCATGAAGGAACAGACGACATTTCACAGCATGTGATCGCTGGTGTCTTTGGCCGCCCCTGCGGAGAGGGGAGCGGGCCACAAAGATGAAAAGGAGCTAAGAATCATTGCAGGAGAAGTAGCAACAAAGCGGAAGGAAACTGGGCGATCGATCGTTTATGAGTGGCTTATGGACTGTTGATCACGTGAGTGAAAGCCCAAGGGATACGGTACTAAGGGTTGTTAGTGCACAAGTCAGTGAGATGGGCAGTGATGGCCTATGACTTTGGGTTCAGCAATACCCCGGGGATTCCAATCAGTCAAGCGGGAAAAGTTATTCAGAGTGACTCTTCTTTAGCTCAACTTGGAAGTACCATGCAGATGGGAAGTAGTGGCAAACAGGTAGCGGTGAAGCTGCAAGCACATATATAGAGATATGGACAGTTCTTTAAAAGTCGCATAGATGAAGAGGTTATTCAGAGTGACTCTTTATCAAATTTCTCTATAAAAATCTACTTCCATCTTTACTGATTTAAGAGATCATTTGAAGATGATTTCTTAACTATCAGCAACTGATCATAGTATTCCTGCAAGAGTCACTTAAAAGATGATAATGTAACAAAAGAGCATCTCAGAGGAAGTCCTTCTCCTATCCCAGTTTGTGTTGTTGAATAAGGCAAGAGTGAGGCCCGGAGAGAAAATGACAAAGGAATGATAAAGGAGGGCCGAGCATGACAGTGTGGAAAAGGATACACAGGAGGGGTTAATTAGAAATGGAGAGTGGGAGTGTCTAAGAGGGGTGGTGGAATATAGGAACTTGTGAAAGGGGGAGTGGCATTACTTAAGGGGAGAGGTGGAGCCAGGAAGGGGCAGTGGAGAGAAAGAAGACACAGGAGGAGGCAGTTTTCCCACCCTCCCTCCCTATATATATATATAATCAGAAGTGTAAACAATGTATGTTGGGTGTTTGTTGTGATTTTCTTTCTGTATTTCAGGTGGAAGACGGTCGTCATAACAGCAAATAATGTGTGTTTTACAGGTGGTGGCGGAGTTGCTTGTTGGTCTCCGACGGTGGCAGTAAAAAGTAGGTGATCCAAAAGGGGTGGGGGGCTCATCGGCAAGATTAGCCCCTCCGGTGTATTCCATTATGGTGGATGGAATAAGGAAATGGTGGCACTGCAGGAAAGGGGGTGTCTCCGAGCGGCTACAGCTGGAGGCCTAACGGGTTTCAAAATGGTATCTATCTATGTATCTATCTATCTATCTATCTATCTATCTATCTATCTATCTATCTATCTATCTATCTATCTATCTATCTATCTATCTATCTTTCTGTATATATCTATCTATCTGCATATATCTATCTGTAACTGTGTGTATATATAGATATATACAGACAGATAGATATACACAGATAGATATATACAGACAGATAGATATATACAGATAGATAGATTACAGGGGGTCCCCGGGTTACAAACAAGTTAGGGACTGTAGGTTTGTTCTTAAGTTGAATCTGTTTGTAAGTCGGAACAGGTACATTTTTTAAGTGTAGCTCCAGCCAAAAAAACTATTTTTAAGCTTTTTGGATAGCATAGGGAAGGGTTAACACCCCTGTAACATTTGTTTTGCTGTGTGTGCCCCTGTTCAGAAGATTTCACCTCACTTTCTGTCCCAATGACAATTGGATTTTGAAAATTTTGGGTTGTTGTGGAAACAAGCCTTGGTGATAAAGCATCAGTGGAGGTACCTTTTCCCCATAATAGCTCTTACAGGAGAGAATTACCCTTCCTAGGGGTAGATTTCCTCTCACTTCCTGTTGTCTCCCTCCGTTTGTAAGAAGGAGTCGTTTGTAAGTCGGATGTTTGTAACTAGGGGACCCCCTGTATATGTATATACACAGATACAGATACAGATATCTATATCTATATCTATATCTATAGATATATAGATATAGATATATATAGATATAGATATATATATACACAGATACAGATATCTATCTATCTATCTATCTATCTATCTATCTATCTATCTATCTATCTATCTATCTATCTATCTATCTATCTATCTATCTATCTATCTATATCTATCTATCTATCTATCTATCTATCTATCTATCTATCTATCTATCTATCTATCTATCTATCTATCTATCTATCTATCTATCTGTCTATATCTATCTATCTATCTTTCTGTGTATATATCTATCTATCTGTCTGTGTATATCTATCTATATATCTGTATATATCTATCTGCATATATCTATCTATCTGTATATATCTATCTATCTGTCTGTGTATATATCTATCTATCTGTCTGTGTATATCTATCTATCTATCTATCTATCTATCTATCTATCTATCTATCTATCTATCTATCTATCTATCTATCTATCTATCTATCTATCTATATCTATCTATATCTATCTATCTATCTATCTGTCTATATCTATCTATCTATCTTTCTGTGTATATATCTATCTATCTGTCTGTGTATATCTATCTATATATCTGTATATATCTATCTGCATATATCTATCTATCTGTATATATCTATCTATCTGTCTGTGTATATATCTATCTATCTGTCTGTGTATATCTATCTATATACCATGAGGAAGCAGTGCAGGTTTAACCACTTAAGGACCGCCTCACGCCGATGTACGTTGGCAAGGCGACAAGGGCAGGCAAAATCACGTACATGTACGTGATTTGCCTCCCGCGGGTGGGGGGTCCGATCGGACCCCCCCCCCCGGTGCCCGAGGCGGTCCTGTTTTGTTCCCCGGCGATCGGAGGGGAGGGGGAGGCCATCCATTCGTGGCCCCTCCCTCGCGATCGCCGCCGGCCAATGGGAACATTCCTTTGCTGCTGTATGCTAAACAGCAGCAAAGGAAATTATGTCATCTCTCCTCGGCTCGGTAGTTTCCGTTCCAGCGCCGAGGAGAGAAGACATCAATGTGAGTGCACAACACTACACACACAGTAGAACATGCCAGGCATACAAAACACCCTGATCCCCCCCCCCAATCGCTCCCCGATCCCCCCCAATCACCCCCCCCCCCTGTCACAAACTGACACCAAGCAGGTTTTTTTTTTTTTTTTTTCTGATTACTGCTAGGTGTCAGTTTGTGACAGTTACAGTGTTAGGACAGTTACTGTTAGCCCCCTTTAGGTCTAGGGTACCCCCCTAACCCCCACTAATAAAGTTTTAACCCCTTGATCACCCCCCGTCACCAGTGTCACTAAGCGATCATTTTTCTGATCGCTGTATTAGTGTCGCTGGTGACGCTAGTTAGGGACGTAAATATTTAGGTTCGCCGTCAGCGTTTTATAGCGTCAGGGACCCCCATATACTATCTAATAAATGTTTTAACCCCTTGATTGCCCCTAGTTAACCCTTTCACCACTGATCACCGTATAACCGTTACGGTTGACGCTGGTTAGTTCGTTTATTTTTTATAGTGTCAGGGCACCCGCCGTTTATTACCGAATAAAGGTTTAGCCCCCTGATCGCCCGGCGGTGATATGCGTCGCCCCAGGCAGCGTCAGATTAGCGCCAGTGCCGCTAACACCCACGCACGCAGCATGCGCCTCCCTTAGTGGTATAGTATCTGATCGGATCAATATCTGATCCGATCAGATCTATACTAGCGTCCCCAGCAGTTTAGGGTTCCCAAAAACGCAGTGTTAGCGGGATCAGCCCAGATACCCGCTAGCACCTGCGTTTTGCCCCTCCGCCCAGCCCACCCAAGTGCAGTATCGATCGATCACTGTCACTTACAAAACACTAAACGCATAACTGCAGCGTTCGCAGAGTCAGGCCTGATCCCTGCGATCGCTAACAGTTTTTTTTGGTAGCATTTTGGTGAACTGGCAACCACCAGCCCCAGGCAGCGTCAGGTTAGCGCCAGTAGCGCTAACACCCACGCACGCACCGTACACCTCCCTTAGTGGTATAGTATCTGATCGGATCAATATCTGATCCGATCAGATCTATACTAGCTTCCCCAGCAGTTTAGGGTTCCCAAAAACGCAGTGTTAGCGGGATCAGCCCAGATACCTGCTAGCACCTGCGTTTTGCCCCTCCGCCCGGCCCGGCCCAGCCCACCCAAGTGCAGTATCGATCGATCACTGTCACTTACAAAACACTAAACGCATAACTGCAGCGTTCGCAGAGTCAGGCCTGATCCCTGCGATCGCTAACAGTTTTTTTGGTAGTATTTTGGTGAACTGGCAAGCACCAGCCCCAGGCAGCGTCAGGTTAGCGCCAGTACCGCTAACACCCACGCACGCAGCATACACCTCCCTTAGTGGTACAGTATCTGAACGGATCAATATCTGATCCGATCAGATCTATACTAGCGTCCCCAGCAGTTTAGGGTTCCCAAAAACGCAGTGTTAGCGGGATCAGCCCAGATACCTGCTAGCACCTGCATTTTGCCCCTCCGCCCGGCCCAGCCCAGCCCACCCAAGTGCAGTATCGATCGATCACTGTCACTTACAAAACACTTAACGCATAACTGCAGCGTTCGCATAGTCAGGCCTGATCCCTGCGATCGCTAACAGTTTTTTTGGTAGCTTCTTATTGAACTGGCAAGCACCAGCGGCCTAGTACACCCCGGTCGTGGTCAAACCAGCACTGCAGTAACACTTGGTGACGTGGCGAGTCCCATAAGTGCAGTTCAAGCTGGTGAGGTGGCAAGCACAAGTAGTGTCCCGCTGCCACCAAAAAGACAAACACAGGCCCGTCGTGCCCATAATGCCCTTCCTGCTCCATTTGCCAATCCCAATTGGGAACCCACCACTTCTGCAGCGCCCGTACTTCCCCCATTCACATCCCCAACCAAATGCAGTCGGCTGCATGAGAGGCATTTTTATGTCCTCCCGAGTACCCCTACCAAACGAACCCCCCCCAAAAAAGATGTTGTGTCTGCAGCAAGCGCGTATATAGGCGTGACACCCGCTATTATTGTCCCTCCTGTCCTGACAATCCTGGTCTTTGCATTGGTGAATGTTTTGAACGCTACCATTCACTAGTTGAGTATTAGCGTAGGGTACAGCATTGCACAGACTAGGACACACTTTCACAGGGTCTCCCAAGATGCCATCGCATTTTGAGAGACCCAAACCTGGAACCGGTTACAGTTACAAAAGTTAGTTACAAAAAAAGTGTAAAAAAAAAATATATATATAAAAAAAAAATAAAATAGTTGTCGTTTTATTGTTCTCTCTCTCTCTCTATTCTCTCTCTATTGTTCTGCTCTTTTTACTGTATTCTATTCTGCAATGTTTTATTGTTATTATGTTTTATCATGTTTGCTTTTCAGGTATGCAATTTTTTATACTTTACCGTTTACTGTGCTTTATTGTTAACCATTTTTTTGTCTTCAGGTACGCCATTCTTTGAGTGGTTATACCAGAATGATGATGCCTGCAGGTTTAGGTATCATCTTGGTATCATTCTTTTCAGCCAGCGGTCGGCTTTCATGTAAAAGCAATCCTAGCGGCTAATTAGCCTCTAGACTGCTTTTACAAGCCGTGGGAGGGAATGCCCCCCCCCCCCACCGTCTTCCGTGTTTTTCTCTGGCTCTCCTGTCTCAACAGGGAACCTGAGAATGCAGCCGGTGATTCAGCCAGCTGACCATAGAGCTGATCAGAGACCAGAGTGGCTCCAAACATCTCTATGGCCTAAGAAACCGGAAGCTACAAGCATTTTATGACTTAGATTTCGCCGGATGTAAATAGCGCCATTGGGAAATTGGGGAAGCATTTTAGCACACCGATCTTGGTGTGGTCAGATGCTTTGAGGGCAGAGGAGAGATCTAGGGTCTAATAGACCCCATTTTTTTCAAAAAAGAGTACCTGTCACTACCTATTGCTATCATAGGGGATATTTACATTCCCCGAGATAACAATAAAAATGATTAAAAAAAAAAAATATGAAAGGAACAGTTTAAAAATAAGATAAAAAAAGCAAAAAAATAATAAAGAAAAAAAAAAAAAAAAGCACCCCTGTCGCCCCCTGCTCTCGCGCTAAGGCGAACGCAAGCGGCGGTCTGTCGTCAAACGTAAACAGCAATTGCACCATGCATGTGAGGTATCACCGCGAAGGTCAAATCGAGGGCAGTAATTTTTGCAGTAGACCTCCTCTGTAAATCTAAAGTGGTAACCTGTAAAGGCTTTTAAAGGCTTTTAAAAATGTATTTATTTTGTTGCCACTGCACATTTGTGCGCAATTTTAAAGCATGTCATGTTTGGTATCCATGTACTCGGCCTAAGATCATCTTTTTTATTTCATCAAACATTTGGGCAATATAGTGTGTTTTAGTGCATTAAAATTTAAAAAAGTGTGTTTTTTCCCCAAAAAATGCGTTTGAAAAATCGCTGCGCAAATACTGTGTGAAAAAAAAAAATGAAACACCCACCATTTGTAGGGCATTTGCTTTAAAAAAAATATATAATGTTTGGGGGTTCAAAGTCATTTTTTTGCAAAAAAAAATAACTTTTTCATGTAAACAATAAGTGTCAGAAAGGGCTTTGTCTTCAAGTGGTTAGAAGAGTGGGTGATGTGTGACATAAGCTTCTAAATGTTGTGCATAAAATGCCAGGACAGTTCAAACCCCCCCAAATGACCCCATTTTGGAAAGTAGACACCCCAAGCTATTTGCTGAGAGGCATGTCGAGTCCATGGAATATTTTATATTGCGACACAAGTTGCGGGAAAGAGACAAATTTTTTTTTTTTGCACAAAGTTGTCACTAAATGATATATTGCTCAAACATGCCATGGAAATATGTGAAATTACACCCCAAAATACATTCTGCTGCTTCTCCTGAGTACGGGGATACCACATGTGTGAGACTTTTTGGGAGCCTAGCCGCGTACGGGACCCCGAAAACCAAGCACCGCCTTCAGGCTTTCTAAGGGTGTGAATTTTTGATTTCACTCTTCACTGCCTATCACAGTTTCGGAGCCCATGGAATGCCCAGGTGGCACAAAATTCCCCCAAATGACCCCATTTTGGAAAGTAGACACCCAAAGCTATTTGCTGAGAGGTATAGTGAGTATTTTGCAGACCTCACTTTTTGTCACAAAGTTTTGAAAATTGAAAAAAGAAAAAAAAAATGTTTTTTCTTGTCTTTCTTCATTTTCAAAAACAAATGAGAGCTGCAAAATACTCACCATGCCTCTCAGCAAATAGCTTGGGGTGTCTACTTTCCAAAATGGGGTCATTTGGGGGGGTTTTGTGCCACCTGGGCATTCCATGGCCTCCGAAACTGTGATAGGCAGTGAAGAGTGAAATCAAAAATTTTCACCCTTAGAAATCCTGAAGGCAGTGATTGGATTTCGGGGCCCCGTACGCGGCTAGGCTCCCAAAAAGTCCCACACATGTGGTATCCCCATACTCAGGAGAAGCAGCTAAATGTATTTTGGGGTGCAATTCCACATATGTCCATGGCCTGTGTGAGCAATATATCATTTAGTGACAACTTTATGCAAAAAAAAAAAAGTGTCACTTTCCCGCAACTTGTGTCAAAATATAAAATATTCCATGGACTCAATATGCCTCTCAGAAAATAGCTTGGGGTGTCTACTTTCCAAAATGGGGTCATTTTGGGGGGTTTTGTGCCACCTGGGCATTCCATGGCCTCCGAAACTGTGATAGACAGTGAAGAGTGAAATCAAAAATTTACACCCTTAGAAATCCTGAAGGCGGTGATTGGTTTTCGGGGCCCCGTACGCGGCTAGGCTCCCAAAAAGTCCCACACATGTGGTATCCCCATACTTAGGAGAAGCAGCTGAATGTATTTTGGGGTGCAATTCCACATAGGCCCATGGCCTGTGTGAGCAATATATCATTTAGTGACAACTTTTGTAAATATATATTTTTTTTTTGTCATTATTCATTATGTCATTATAGACGCTATAACTTTTGCGCAAACCAATAAATATACGCTTATTGACATTTTTTTTTCCCAAAGACATGTGGCCGAATACATTTTGGCCTAAATGTATGACTAAAATTTAGTTTATTGGATTTTTTTTATAACAAAAAGTAGAAAATATCATTTTTTTTCAAAATTTTCGGTCTTTTTCCGTTTATAGCGCAAAAAATAAAAACCGCAGAGGTGATCAAATACCATCAAAAGAAAGCTCTATTTGTGGGAAGAAAAGGACGCAAATTTCGTTTGGGTACAGCATTGCATGACCGCGCAATTAGCAGTTAAAGCGACGCAGTGCCAAATTGGAAAAAGACCTCTGGTCCTTAGGCAGCATAATGGTCCGGGGCTCAAGTGGTTAAACAAGCAAATGATAAGGTAGGCTAAGGACAGGGGAAGGCCCCTCTCCAGAGACTAAGCTAGACAAGTACAAACTATATAAACATTATAAGTGACCCTGAAGAGGAAGGTCCCCCAGATAGTGGGAGGCCACCCCAGTTACTAGGATGCAGGACCATACAACTGTAAGCGTATAACTTTTAGCAACAGGCTGGTAAAGGTAGTGCTCCATAAAGAGCAGGCATGGCAGTTCTGAGGGGCAACAAGAGTACCTATGCCTTAAAGGTCAAAAGAAAAATAAGGGGGGGGTAATACTACCCGTTAGTAGATGTAGAGGTGAGAAGGGTGGTGCTGTGGAGTCCTTCAACGATTCCCAGAGCGGTCCTCTTGGTTGGTGAAACGACTGCGTTTGTATGGAGGTTTGGTCGGGCTTCGGGGATGCTTAGGAGGTATATTTGCGTAGGGTGAAGACGATGATGGTGAGCCCTCTGTAGCGGTACTGTGTTCCATTTCGGAGCTTCTATTGGCTAAGTAGGTTTCCGCCTCTTCAGGTGAGTTAAAGGTGAGTTGTTCCCCTTCAGGAGTTTGGACGCGGAGGACAGCTGGATAGGCTAAGGAGAATCGGATTTGATTGTGATGCAGAGTGGAGCATACCGAGGAGAACGCTTTGCGTTGTTTCATTACCTCTATGGAAGAGTCCGCAAAGAGCAGTAGTTTTGCGCCATCCACCACTAGTGAGCGCGTGCGATGAAATTTTTGCATTATAGCATTTTTGTCAGCATAGTTCAAGTATTTCACTATTACATGGCGAGGTTTAGCGCGCGTGTCAGAATATTGACCCATACGGTGGGCACGCTCAACAGTGCAGGGTATGCGGAGGCCCAGTTGCTCTGGGATGGTTTTTGCGCATATATTTGTAAGGTGGGAGGCTGGAATCGATTCTGGCAAGCCGATAATGCGCAAGTTGTTTCTACTTGAACGATTTTCCAAATCGTCCAGCTTGTCCCATATGTCCCTGTGTGGAGCATTGATGCGTGCAAGTGCCGCAGAGGAAGCTGTGCAGTCATCTTCAAGTATAGATATCCGCTCCTCCACCTGTGTGATGCGTTGGGCCTGAGCCTGGAGCTCTATATGCAGCTGCTCCAGCCCTCTGTGTACCGCTGCGTCCACAGTGGCTGTCAGGGATGGTCCCAGAAGTGTCACCACAGCCTGGGCAATGTTAGCAGGGGATGTGGGATCCGTCTCTGTCACAGCAGAGGCAGGGGGAGGCTGTGGCTGCATCTGAGGCAGCTCTGCTGTGTCCGGAGCGGCCGCCATCTTGGCTGTGTTGGCCGCTGTGTCTCCCGCCGGAGGTGCCGTGGAGGAGGACAGCACCCGTGCATAGGATCGCTCCACAAAGCGATCCATGTCTGCCTGGTGAAGAGCAGAGGTGATAGGGGTTCCCCCCGGAGCTGTGGCTGGGTTATGTGCCGGTTTGGTGAGGAGCTGTGCGGGAGCTGAAGCTGCTCACCTCCTCCTCATGTGGCGCCGGAACCGGAAGTCCTTAAAGTCAGTTTTTAATAATTTCTTTATATGTATACGCATTTTATAATTGTCGTTGTTATTTTTTGCTACAAATAACATTTATGAAATTTTTTTAATCATGCCTATAAAGTCCATTCATTCCCCTTTTCAAAAATAGTGTTTTAAAACCACCCACCTAATATTGAGTAGGTCCCCCTTTTGTTGACCCATTGTGAGATGGACTCCACTAGACCTCTAAAAGTATGCTGTGATATCTGGCACCAAGCCAAGCCATCAGTAGCAGATACTATAAGTTCTGTAAGTTGCGTGGTGGGACCTTCATGGACCGGTCTTGTTTTACTAGTACATTCCACAGATGCTCAATTGGATTGAGTTATAGAGAATTTGGAGGCCAAGTCAACACTTTGAACTTGTTTTGTTACTCAAATCATTCTTGGACCATTTTTGCAGTGTGGCAGGGTTCATTATCCTGTTGAAACAGACACTACCAACGGGGAACACTGTTTCCATGAAGGGGTTTGCATGGATGGCAACAATGTTTATGTATGTGGTACATGTAAAGTAACATCCACATGAATGGCAGGGACCCAAGGTTTCCGAGCAGAACATTGACCAAAGCATCACACTGTCCCCGACGACTTGCCTTCTTCCCATATTGCATCCTGGTGCCATCCTTTTCCCAGGTAAGCGACAAAAAATACACCCGGCCATCCACATTATGTAAAAGAAAACATGATTCCTCAGACCAGACCACCATCTTCCATTGGTCTGTGGTCCAGTTCTGATGCTCACATGCCCATTGTAAGTGCTTTTCACTGTGCAAGATCAGCAAGGGCACCCTGACAAATCTGTGACTAAGTAGCCCCAAACAGGGCAGCACAATGGCTTAGCGGTTAGTGATTCTGCCTGGCAACACTATGGTCATCGGCTCAAATCCCAGCCACTGTGCCTGTGTGGGCTTTCTCCCGGTACTCTGATTTTCTTCTACACCCTGAAGACATGCTGGTACGTTAATTGGCCTTAGTATGTTACATAGTTACATAGTAGGTGAGGTTGAAAAAAGACACAAGTCCATCATGTGTATGTTTGAATGTGAGTTAGGGACCTTAGCTTGTAAGCTCCTTGAGGGCAGGGACTGATGTGAATATATAACAAATATCTAAAGCACTGTGTAAATTGACAGCACTAAGTACCTGTAATAAATAAATAAATTACAGATCAAACTGCTTTCAACACATCAACTTCAGGGACAACATATTTACTTGCTGCCTAATATACCCCACAGACTTTCAGATGCCATTATAAGAACATAATCAATGTTATTCACTTAACCTTAAACAACTTATGTTTTGTGAAACGCTTTATAATTGTTAAAGCTGGTCTTGTAGCAAAAAAGAAAAAGTTTGGGACTTTAAATGAGGCACATATAATAAAATAATGTGTCTCCATCCCTGTTTACATGAAAAAGGGGGAGGAAGGGGGGGAAGAAGTTGGGACTTTGAATTAGGCATTTAATCAGCAGCTGGTAATGGTATAGATTATTATGCGTACACATATTGTTGATAAAACAAATATTTTATCAAATGGTCTCATAAACAGATTATAAAAGGTATTGCATAATGGTTACAGCAATTCACATGGTAAAATAAATGCATTAAATCTGCAATTGAGCTATAACACACTCCCATAGGGATATGAAATTTAGAGCAGATTGCATAGAGAATCACAGTGGTAACACAATAAAAGATAAATGTATCCAAACACATAAGAAACATTAAAATTGCATCCTATATTTCTCAACGCGTTTCGTGGACTTCGCTCCACTTCCTCAGGAGCAGGTGCAATTTGAATATCTACAAAGAATAAATGATTGGATACTTGATAGAAAATGTGTTAGAAAAATGAATGAACATTTTTCAAGAGTTGTGATTCCATACTTTTTGCCAGGGGTTGTATAAAGCAGTGAAAATGACAGGAGAATATTCCAGGTCCATGTGATTGATTCTCCACTGAGAATGTTTGGTGAAAGTCACATTCACTGCATTATACATAGGCCCCTTACTGTTGGACTAAGAACAGTTTTGCTAGACAGGCAGTGAAGGGAAACTGCAACATCAACACAGGCAGAAATAAAATACTTTTAATAAAGGTTCTAATCCTTCCCTACTCTTTTTTTATATTGGCTAGACAAACACTTTAAAGGGTAAGTTCACCTTTACCAAAAAACTGCCATGCAGAAATCGGGCTTCTGTAGATGAAAACACACTGTGCAGCTTTGATCTGACTTGCTGGAAAACTCCTAGGACAATGCTAAGTACGTTGCTAAGAGATGCCTAGCTGTTACTATTCACCAGTGGCGGCTCGTTCATAGGGGGCGCCCTCCCCCCGCAGCTAGTCACAAAAAAAAAATGTCCCTTTAAAAAAAAAAGTCCTTTTTGGACGCCGGACACTATGGAAGCGCCATGCCAATGCAATACCGTGATTGCAGGCAAGGCGCTTCATTTGCAGGGTTTTGTGAGGCTTTGAGGCGCACTGCACAGCGCCTTTACACTCTCATTGGTCATTCTCCTTCATATCTTTCTGTGGTTTGGCACCGCCGTAGGACATGGGCGGTGCTTTCCCCGGGCAGTGACGTCACTTCTGGTTTCTGTGCCAGCGGGGAAATTGTCTCCCTGATCATGAATGAATGATGGAAGCATTGAGCAAGGTACTGTGAACTGAGCAGTGAGTGTGTTACCCTGTCAGTGTCTGTCCAGTGTCCACTATACAGCAGCACCTTGTACTGTGATCTGTGATCGGACTGCAGGTGGAGGGAGGGAGGGGGAGGGTGACCTGCTTCTTCAGTGCCCTTGGAATCAACCTTCAGTCATTCACCTGACAATGTGCTCATTACACATCATCTAAATTTAGATAGGCTTGTGCCACTACAGTAGGCCTGTCTGTTGTCAATTTCCATTTTGAGTGACAGGTAGTTTGTATGCTAATCTCGGCCAATCATTAATCTGCTTGGGAATACCCGGGACTCTCATATAAAAGGGGGTCACGTGGTGTGGGAGGTTCGTGTGCAGTCCTGCTCTGAGGAGCGGAGGAGGCCAGCCTGGTTCTCGGAGGGGGAGGGAGGTTTTCTCCTCCGGGGAACCAACGGAGCTTTTCCCTTGCAGTAAAGGGGGAATGGAGAACTGGTCCTCCATGAAGGAACAGACGACACTTCACAGCATGTGATCGCTGGTGTCGTTGGCCGCCCCTGCGGAGAGGGGAGCGGGCCACAAAGAAGAAAAGGAGCTAAGAATCATTGCAGGAGAAGTAGCAACAAAGCGGAAGGAAACTGGGCGATCGATCGTTTATGAGTGGCTTATGGACTGTTGATCACGTGAGTGAAAGCCCAAGGGATACGGTACTAAGGGTTGTTAGTGCACAAGTCAGTGAGATGGGCAGTGATGGCCTATGACTTTGGGTTCAGCAATACCCCGGGGATTCCAATCAGTCAAGCGGGAAAAGTTATTCAGAGTGACTCTTCTTTAGCTCAACTTGGAAGTACCATGCAGATGGGAAGTAGTGGCAAACAGGTAGCGGTGAAGCTGCAAGCACATATATAGAGATATGGACAGTTCTTTAAAAGTCGCATAGATGAAGAGGTTATTCAGAGTGACTCTTTATCAAATTTCTCTATAAAAATCTACTTCCATCTTTACTGATTTAAGAGATCATTTGAAGATGATTTCTTAACTATCAGCAACTGATCATAGTATTCCTGCAAGAGTCACTTAAAAGATGATAATGTAACAAAAGAGCATCTCAGAGGAAGTCCTTCTCCTATCCCAGTTTGTGTTGTTGAATAAGGCAAGAGTGAGGCCCGGAGAGAAAATGACAAAGGAATGATAAAGGAGGGCCGAGCATGACAGTGTGGAAAAGGATACACAGGAGGGGTTAATTAGAAATGGAGAGTGGGAGTGTCTAAGAGGGGTGGTGGAATATAGGAACTTGTGAAAGGGGGAGTGGCATTATTTAAGGGGAGAGGTGGAGCCAGGAAGGGGCAGTGGAGAGAAAGAAGACACAGGAGGAGGCAGTTTTCCCACCCTCCCTCCCTATATATATATATATATAATCACAAGTGTAAACAATGTATGTTGGGTGTTTGTTGTGATTTTCTTTCTGTATTTCAGGTGGAAGACGGTCGTCATAACAGCAAATAATGTGTGTTTTACAGGTGGTGGCGGAGTTGCTTGTTGGTCTCCGACGGTGGCAGTAAAAAGTAGGTGATCCAAAAGGGGTGGGGGGCTCATCGGCAAGATTAGCCCCTCCGGTGTATTCCATTATGGTGGATGGAATAAGGAAATGGTGGCACTGCAGGAAAGGGGGTGTCTCCGAGCGGCTACAGCTGGAGGCCTAACGGGTTTCAAAATGGTACCCGCAGTGCGTGGTGGTATATATATATTTGGTATACATATTTGGTAAACAAGGTGGGTCGGCGTCAGAGACCAACACACTGGGGGAAAGTTATTTGGTTGGTTTGTTTAATAAAGGCTGTTATGGCCATTTATACTCCAAAGCATAAACAAGGAAAAGGGGCGCCTCTGAGTATATATCAATAATCATTTATTTAAAACAGACAATATCCACTCACATGGAAAACTGTAGTGTTGCGTTCCGGTGCGTCTCTGAGTAGAGGAAAAGCTGGAGGACCACAAGTCTCAGTAAGTCCGTGCAGTGCTGATCCCACATCGGATCCTGGCAAGGATGGATGGTGGTAACTGGACACGGCAGGGGCTCCCTCAGGTCTCCAGATGGCACTTCCGGGTTGTAATAAGTTTAAAACGGCATAGACCAACGATCTGCGGGTTCCAAGGAGGGGGTAAAAGGACGCCAGAGCCGATCGCCGGGCGTGCTGCAGTGTGAGGCTCGTACGGCTCCGTGGATGAGATGGTGACGGCCGTGTAGGGAGCCAGAACGAGGCCTGGAAAGCAAGCACAGCGCGGCGCCGGGCCGTGACGTTACAGCTATGCGACGCGTTTCCGAGTCTGCGCGCTATTGGTGACAAGAATAGCGGCACTCCTTTCTCAAGCATGAGGGGCGGATGTTATGGCAGTCATTTTTGTAGTCTTGGGGGGGCGGGGCTAAGGATGATAAGCGATACCAGGATACACTACAACTAGAGGCAATACTAGATACAGTACACATGAAAGTGGGGCACAAGTTAGAAAATAAATATACAACATTATTGGAAGTTGGGATTCTTTTACAGGACCCCCTTCTCAAAACCCTCCTCCCTACAGTACCCTACAGTACCACGAATTACTAACCGTAAGGCACCCAATTTGAAAAGCAAAATCGCCCCAAGCAAATTCAAAACCACTGTGACTAACGACCATGCCACCACACTTATACCTCTGGTTGGCATGTATCAATGCAAAAAAGTCCTATGCAAAACTTGTGCCTTTGTTAAACATGGACAAAAGTCATTCTTTTCCAAAGGTAAAACATACCAGATAGATCAATTCCACAATTGTTCTTCAGATTTTGTAGTTTACGGCCTCATGTGCCCTTGTGGACTGATCTATGTCGGTCGAACAATCTGCCCTCTCAGGCAGCGTTTCGGTCAACACCGGAGACTGATAGAGGGTGGTAAGGACATGCATAGTGTCCCACGACATTTTGCTGGGTTTCACCACAAATCCACCACGGGCCTTACTGTATGGGTAATTGAACAAATCCCCAAGTCATATACTCCTGCCGAACGTTTCAAAAAGCTCTGTGCAAGGGAAACGTTTTGGATTTATAATCTCGATGTCCTCTCGCCTGGGGGCTTGAATGAGGGTATCGAGATTGCCACCATACTATAGATATATATTGCTTATATTTGCTCATATACAGTATGTCTATATTCACCATTTGTATTCTTATCATTCTTACTACAGGTTGTATACACACTAGCATATCTATAATTGTGGGGGTGGCGGGTCCATAAGTAAGTATATCTTATTCCCCGTCCCCCCACCTGCCTTCTTCCCCTTTTCCCCTCCCCCCCCCCCTTCTTTCTGTTCTTTCACAGTTCCTTTCTCTTTTCCCTCCCCCCCCCCTCCTTTTTTTTCCCCTCCTTTTCTGTTCCTTTTTCTTTTTCTTTTTCTTCTTTTTTCCCCCTTTTTTCCCTCCCCCCCCCTTCTCCCTCTCGTTAACCCCCCCGCCCCCTTTCCCCCCCCCCCTCCCCCCTTTTATTTCCCCACCCCCTGCTCCTTTCCCATTATTTCCCCTGTGGACTGTGTTCATTGCTAATTATACTAATGGTATTTACTGATATTCATGTTCGCATAATTACCAATTTTAAATCTCCCGTGTATCTTATATATATATTTATTATATATATTTTTTTATCATATATATATATTTTTTTATCTTGTATTTGCCTATTATTATTATTATTTTTAAAGTACCATCCTGTCTTTTAATAGATATATATTTATGCTCTTATTCATGGTCCACACTGGATGTTTATGCACCAGGTTTTATTTTGCCTGTGGATGTGTACTGGTTTTTACCTTTATGTACATCTATATACGTATGTGTTTCTTATATATGCATGTATATAGTCCTGATGTAATTGCCTTTTCAAAACTTTCTTCATTAACTTCCAATAATGTTGTATATTTATTTTCTAACTTGTGCCCCACTTTCATGTGTACTGTATCTAGTATTGCCTCTAGTTGTAGTGTATCCTGGTATCGCTTATCATCCTTAGCCCCGCCCCCCCCCAAGACTACAAAAATGACTGCCATAACATCCGCCCCTCATGCTTGAGAAAGGAGTGCCGCTATTCTTGTCACCAATAGCGCGCAGACTCGGAAACGCGTCGCATAGCTGTGACGTCACGGCCCGGCGCCGCGCTGTGCTTGCTTTCCAGGCCTCGTTCTAGCTCCCTACACGGCCGTCACCATCTCATCCACGGAGCCGTACGAGCCTCACACTGCAGCACACCCGGCGATCGGCTCTGGCGTCCTTTTACCCCCTCCTTGGAACCCGCAGACCGTTGGTCTATGCCGTTTTAAACTTATTACAACCCGGAAGTGCCATCTGGAGACCTGAGGGAGCCCCTGCCGTGTCCAGTTACCACCATCCATCCTTGCCAGGATCCGATGTGGGATCAGCACTGCACGGACTTACTGAGACTTGTGGTCCTCCAGCTTTTCCTCTACTCAGAGACGCACCGGAACGCAACACTACAGTTTTCCATGTGAGTGGATATTGTCTGTTTTAAATAAATGATTATTGATATATACTCAGTGGCGCCCCTTTTCCTTGTTTATCTTCTTCAGCCTGTTGGACCTTGCTTCTGGTCTTTTCTTGGTGGCAGCCCTGATTGACTTCCTCCTGTATATATATCTATATACACCCACCCTGCCATTGGACTATTTAGGAACAGTTATTTGAGGTATACCTGCATTGCGCCTTTTTTACTTGTTTTTTATACTCCAAAGCAAGGTGTGGTCTCAATTATTATAAGTGGGTATTAAAGTGGGTTGGAGTATAGGTGCATAACAGTTAATATATGGGGGTAATTTGGCCTACACTGGTCATGAAAAAGCACTATGACTGTGACTTGTAAATCTATGGGCTGCGAGGGTTGGGTGGTAGACGTGAATTACGGCTATCTATCTATCTATCTATCTATCTATCTATCTATCTATCTATCTATCTATCTATCTATCTATCTATCTATCTATCTATCTTTCTGTATATATCTATCTTTCTGTATATATCTATCTATCTGTATATATCTATCTTTCTGTATATATCTATCTATCTGTATATATCTATCTGTCTGTATATATCTATCTGCATATATCTATCTGTAACTGTGTGTATATATAGATATATACAGACAGATAGATATACACAGATAGATATATACAGACCGATAGATATATACAGATAGATAGATTACAGGGGGTCCCCGGGTTACAAACAAGTTAGGGACTGTAGGTTTGTTCTTAAGTTGAATCTGTTTGTAAGTCGGAACAGGTACATTTTTTAAGTGTAGCTCCAGCCAAAAAAACTATTTTTAAGCTTTTTGGATAGCATAGGGAAGGGTTAACACCCCTGTAACATTTGTTTTGCTGTGTGTGCCCCATAGTTGCCAACAGTCTCGATTTTCCCGGGACAATCCCGATTTTGGGACCCTCGTCCCGATTGGAGAGTGTCCCGAATTCGGGATTTCCAGGAAAATCGGGAATGTTGGTTTTTTTTGTTTTTTTGGAGCAGCGGGCTCCAGCAAAATGGCGGCCGGCGCCGCCGCTTTCTCTTCCTCTAGTGTTCAGTGGAGAGGGGAAGGGGGCTCGTTCCGTGCAGCCAATGAAGCGCCTTCTTTAGCTGCACGGCCCCTCCCCTCTCCACTGAAGCGAGCAGAAGACACTGCGTCGTCGCCGTGTCTTGCTGAAAGCTCCCAGCCCCGTACTGCGCAAGCGCTGCGCCTGCGCAGTACAGGGGGTCCTCCATTGCCGAGTGGAACGTTCTCGGCAGAACACCGGCCGCTCCTGCACTGAGGGGGGGGCTGCACTAACTAGGAGGGGGCTGCACTAACTGAGGGGGGCTGCACTGAGGGGGGGCTGCACTAAATGAAGGGGGCTGCACTGAGGGGGGGGCTGCACTAACTGAGAGGGGGCTGCACTAACTGAGGGGGGGCTGCACTGCACTGAGAGGCGGCTGCACTGAGGGGGGCTGCACTAACTGAGGTCGGCTGCACTAACTGGGGGGGCTGCACTAACTGAGGGGGGCTGCACTAATTGAGGGGGGGCTGCACTAATAGGGGGGCTGCACTGAGGGGGGTCTGCACTAATAGAGGGGGGGCTGCACTAATAGAGGGGGGCTGCACTGAGGGGGGCTGCAATAATAGAGGGGGGTCTGCACTGATGGAGGGGATCTGCACTGATGGAGGGGATCTGCATCGATGGAGGGGGTCTGCACTGAGGGGGTCTATACAGACTCTGACGGGGGCACCTGATGCAAGGACAGACTCTGGCGGGGGCACCTGATGCAAGGACAGACTCTGGCGGGGGCACCTGATGCAAGGACAGACTCTGGCGGGGACACCTGATGCGAGGACAGACTCTGGCGGGGGCACCTGATGCAAGGACAGACTCTGGCGGGGGCACCTGATGCAAGTACAGACTCTGGCGGGGGCACCTGATGCGAGGACAGACTCTGGCGGGGGCACCTGATGCGAGGACAGACTCTGGCGGGGGCACCTGATGCAAGGACAGACTCTGGCGGGGGCACCTGATGCAAGGACAGACTCTGCTGGTGGCACCTGATGCAAGGACAGACTGCTGGTGGCACCTGATGCAAGGACAGACTCTGCTGGTGGCAGGCGACGTGGCTAGTGACACGCTCAGGGATCCCACTGATTCGGCATTCTGGTGAGTTGAATGATTTAATTTTATATTACAATGTAATAATAGAAATAATGCGCTTCAATCATCCTGACACCATAACAACCATGGTGCCGGGATGATTGAAGCGTTAACACCAGGCGTTTGGAGTATCTTTATCTGCTGATTGTTAAACTTTCTAGAATACAGATATTTCTATTGTGTAGGATCTGGGGCTGTTGTCCCGTCATTTCCCTCTCCCCCTTTCCCTCTCCATCCCTCATTCATCTCAGACTCTAACCACACCCTCTTGAGCCACGCCCATTTAAGCCACATCCACTTTTCACACAAGCCACGTCCACTTTTCACACAAGCCACGCCCAATTTCACGCAAGACACGTCCATTTTCCTATAAGCCACGCCCACTTTTCGCACAAGCCACGCCCATTTTTCACCGCGGCGCACTGCGCGCGCCGCACTTATGATTTTTTGCTAAACCACGCCTACAAACGAATTCCCCGCCCCCTAATTATTGTCAGGCTCCGCCTACAGCCAAAAAAGTGTCCCACATAATTTTTTTCCAATGTTGGCAACTATGGTGCCCCTGTTCAGAAGATTTCACCTCACTTTCTGTCCCAATGACAATTGGATTTTGAAAATTTTGGGTTGTTGTGGAAACAAGCCTTGATGATAAAGCATCAGTGGAGGTACCTTTTCCCCATAATAGCTCTTACAGGAGAGAATTACCCTTCCTAGGGGTAGATTTCCTCTCACTTCCTGTTGTCTCCCTCCGTTTGTAAGTAGGAGTCGTTTGTAAGTCGGATGTTTGTAACTAGGGGACCCCCTGTATATGTATATACACAGATACAGATACAGATATCTATATCTATATCTATAGATATATAGATATAGATATATATATAGATATAGATATATATATACACCGATACAGATATCTATATATCTATCTATCTATCTATCTATCTATCTATCTATCTATCTATCTATCTATCTATCTATCTATCTATCTATCTATCTATCTATCTATCTATCTATCTATCTATATCTATCTATCTTTCTGTGTATATATCTATCTATCTGTCTGTGTATATCTATCTATATATCTGTATATATCTATCTGCATATATCTATCTATTTGTATATATCTATCTATCTGTCTGTGTATATATCTATCTATCTGTCTGTGTATATATCTATCTATCTGTCTGTGTATATCTATCTATCTGTCTGTGTATATCTATCTATATACCATGAGGAAGCAGTGCAGGTTTAACCACTTAAGGACCGCCTCACGCCGATGTACGTCGGCAAGGCGGCACGGGCAGGCAAAATCACGTACATGTACGTGATTTGCCTCCCACGGGTGGGGGGTCCGATCGGACCCCCCCCCCCCCCGGTGCCCGAGGCGGTCCTGTTTTGTTCCCCGGCGATCGGAGGGGAGGGGGAGGCCATCCATTCGTGGCCCCCCCTCGCGATCGCCGCCGGCCAATGGGAACATTCCTTTGCTGCTGTATGCTAAACAGCAGCAAAGGAAATTATGTCATCTCTCCTCGGCTCGGTAGTTTCCGTTCCAGCGCCGAGGAGAGAAGACATCAATGTGAGTGCACAACACTACACACACAGTAGAACATGCCAGGCATACAAAACACCCCGATCACCCCCCCAATCGCTCCCCGATCCCCCCCCAATCACCCCCCCCTGTCACAAACTGACACCAAGCAGGTTTTTTTTTTTTTTTTTTTTTTTTTCTGATTACTGCTAGGTGTCAGTTTGTGACAGTTACAGTGTTAGCACAGTTACTGTTAGCCCCCTTTAGGTCTAGGGTACCCCCCTAACCCCCCTAATAAAGTTTTAACCCCTTGATCACCCCCCGTCACCAGTGTCACTAAGCAATCATTTTTCTGATCGCTGTATTAGTGTCGCTGGTGACGCTAGTTAGGGACGTACATATTTAGGTTCGCCGTCAGCGTTTTATAGCGTCAGGGACCCCCATATACTATCTAATAAATGTTTTAACCCCTTGATTGCCCCCTAGTTAACCCTTTCACCACTGATCACCGTATAACCGTTACGGTTGACGCTGGTTAGTTCGTTTATTTTTTATAGTGTCAGGGCACCCGCCGTTTATTACCGAATAAAGGTTTAGCCCCCTGATCGCCCGGCGGTGATATGCGTCGCCCCAGGCAGCGTCAGATTAGCGCCAGTACTGCTAACACCCACGCACGCAGCATGCGCCTCCCTTAGTGGTATAGTATCTGATCTGATCAATATCTGATCCGATCAGATCTATGCTAGCGTCCCCAGCAGTTTAGGGTTCCCAAAAACGCAGTGTTAGCGGGATCAGCCCAGATACCCGCTAGCACCTGCGTTTTGCCCCTCCGCCCAGCCCACCCAAGTGCAGTATCGATCGATCACTGTCACTTACAAAGCACTAAACGCATAACTGCAGCGTTCGCAGAGTCAGGCCTGATCCCTGCGATCGCTAACAGTTTTTTTTGGTAGCATTTTGGTGAACTGGCAAGCACCAGCCCCAAGCAGCGTCAGGTTAGCGCCAGTAGCGTTAACACCCACGCACGCACCGTACACCTCCCTTAGTGGTATAGTATCTGATCGGATCAATATCTGATCCGATCAGATCTATACTAGCGTCCCCAGCAGTTTAGGGTTCCCAAAAACGCAGTGTTAGCGGGATCAGCCCAGATACCTGCTAGCACCTGCGTTTTGCCCCTCCGCCCGGCCCGGCCCAGCCCACCCAAGTGCAGTATCGATCGATCACTGTCACTTACAAAACACTAAACGCATAACTGCAGCGTTCGCAGAGTCAGGCCTGATCCCTGCGATCGCTAACAGTTTTTTTGGTAGTATTTTGGTGAACTGGCAAGCACCAGCCCCAGGCAGCGTCAGGTTAGCGCCAGTACCGCTAACACCCACGCACGCAGCATACACCTCCCTTAGTGGTACAGTATCTGAACGGATCAATATCTGATCCGATCAGATCTATACTAGCGTCCCCAGCAGTTTAGGGTTCCCAAAAACGCAGTGTTAGCGGGATCAGCCCAGATACCTGCTAGCACCTACATTTTGCCCCTCCGCCCGGCCCAGCCCAGCCCACCCAAGTGCAGTATCGATCGATCACTGTCACTTACAAAACACTTAACGCATAACTGCAGCGTTCGCAGAGTCAGGCCTGATCCCTGCGATCGCTAACAGTTTTTTTGGTAGCTTTTTATTGAACTGGCAAGCACCAGCGGCCTAGTACACCCCGGTCGTGGTCAAACCAGCACTGCAGTAACACTTGGTGACGTGGCGAGTCCCATAAGTGCAGTTCAAGCTGGTGAGGTGGCAAGCACAAGTAGTGTCCCGCTGCCACCAAAAAGACAAACACAGGCCCGTCGTGCCCATAATGCCCTTCCTGCTGCATTCGCCAATCCCAAATGGGAACCCACCACTTCTGCAGCGCCCGTACTTCCCCCATTCACATCCCCAACCAAATGCAGTCGGCTGCATGAGAGGCATTTTTATGTCCTCCCGAGTACCCCTACCCAACGAACCCCCCCAAAAAAGATGTTGTGTCTGCAGCAAGCGCGTATATAGGCGTGACACCCGCTATTATTGTCCCTCCTGTCCTGACAATCCTGGTCTTTGCATTGGTGAATGTTTTGAACGCTACCATTCACTAGTTGAGTATTAGCGTAGGGTACAGCATTGCACAGACTAGGACACACTTTCACAGGGTCTCCCAAGATGCCATCGCATTTTGAGAGACCCAAACCTGGAACCGGTTACAGTTACAAAAGTTAGTTACAAAAAAAGTGTAAAAAAAAAAATATATAAAAAAAAAAATAAATAGTTGTCGTTTTATTGTTCTCTCTCTCTCTCTCTATTCTCTCTCTATTGTTCTGCTCTTTTTTACTGTATTCTATTCTGCAATGTTTTATTGTTATTATGTTTTATCATGTTTGCTTTTCAGGTATGCAATTTTTTATACTTTACCGTTTACTGTGCTTTATTGTTAACCATTTTTTTGTCTTCAGGTACGCCATTCTTTGAGTGGTTATACCAGAATGATGATGCCTGCAGGTTTAGGTATCATCTTGGTATCATTCTTTTCAGCCAGGGGTCGGCTTTCATGTAAAAGCAATCCTAGAGGCTAATTAGCCTCTAGACTGCTTTTACAAGCCGTGGGAGGGAATGCCCCCCCCCACCGTCTTCCGTGTTTTTCTCTGGCTCTCCTGTCTCGACAGGGAACCTGAGAATGCAGCCGGTAATTCAGCCAGCTGACCATAGAGCTGATCAGAGACCAGAGTGGCTCCAAACATCTCTATGGCCTAAGAAACCGGAAGCTACAAGCATTTTATGACTTAGATTTCGCCGGATGTAAATAGCGCCATTGGGAAATTGGGGAAGCATTTTAGCACACCGATCTTGGTGTGGTCAGATGCTTTGAGGGCAGAGGAGAGATCTAGGGTCTAATAGACCCCATTTTTTTCAAAAAAGAGTACCTGTCACTACCTATTGCTATCATAGGGGATATTTACATTCCCCGAGATAACAATAAAAATGATTTAAAAAAAAAATATGAAAGGAACAGTTTAAAAATAAGATAAAAAAAGCAAAAAAATAATAAAGAAAAAGGAAAAAAAAGCACCCCTGTCGCCCCCTGCTCTCGCGCTAAGGCGAACGCAAGCGGCGGTCTGTCGTCAAACGTAAACAGCAATTGCACCATGCATGTGAGGTATCACCGCGAAGGTCAGATCGAGGGCAGTAATTTTTGCAGTAGACCTCCTCTGTAAATCTAAAGTGGTAACCTGTAAAGGCTTTTAAAGGCTTTTAAAAATGTATTTATTTTGTTGCCACTGCACGTTTGTGCGCAATTTTAAAGCATGTCATGTTTGGTATCCATGTACTCGGCCTAAGATCATCTTTTTTATTTCATCAAACATTTGGGCAATATAGTGTGTTTTAGTGCATTAAAATTTAAAAAAGTGTGTTTTTTCCCCAAAAAATGCGTTTGAAAAATCGCTGCGCAAATACTGTGTGAAAAAAAAATGAAACACCCACGATTTTAATCTGTAGGGCATTTGCTTTAAAAAAATATATAATGTTTGGGGGTTCAAAGTAATTTTTTTGCAAAAAAAAAAACTTTTTCATGTAAACAATAAGTGTCAGAAAGGGCTTTGTCTTCAAGTGGTTAGAAGAGTGGGTGATGTGTGACATAAGCTTCTAAATGTTGTGCATAAAATGCCAGGACAGTTCAAAACCCCCCAAATGACCCCATTTTGGAAAGTAGACACCCCAAGCTATTTGCTGAGAGGCATGTCGAGTCCATGGAATATTTTATATTGCGACACAAGTTGCGGGAAAGAGACAATTTTTTTTTTTTTTTTTTTGCACAAAGTTGTCACTAAATGATATATTGCTCAAACATGCCATGGAAATATGTGAAATTACACCCCAAAATACATTCTGCTGCTTCTCCTGAGTACGGGGATACCACATGTGTGAGACTTTTTGGGAGCCTAGCCGCGTACGGGACCCCGAAAACCAAGCACCGCCTTCAGGCTTTCTAAGGGCGTGATTTTTTGATTTCACTCTTCACTGCCTATCACAGTTTCGGAGCCCATGGAATGCCCAGGTGGCACAAAACTCCCCCAAATGACCCCATTTTGGAAAGTAGACACCCAAAGCTATTTGCTGAGAGGTATAGTGAGTATTTTGCAGACCTCACTTTTTGTCACAAAGTTTTGAAAATTGAAAAAAGAAAAAAAAATGTTTTTTCTTGTCTTTCTTCATTTTCAAAAACAAATGAGAGCTGCAAAATACTCACCATGCCTCTCAGCAAATAGCTTGGGGTGTCTACTTTCCAAAATGGGGTCATTTGGGGGGGTTTTGTGCCACCTGGGCATTCCATGGCCTCCGAAACTGTGATAGGCAGTGAAGAGTGAAATCAAAAATTTTCACCCTTAGAAATCCTGAAGGCGGTGATTGGATTTCGGGGCCCCGTACGCGGCTAGGCTCCCAAAAAGTCCCACACATGTGGTATCCCCATACTCAGGAGAAGCAGCTAAATGTATTTTGGGGTGCAATTCCACATATGTCCATGGCCTGTGTGAGCAATATATCATTTAGTGACAACTTTATGCAAAAAAAAAAAAGTGTCACTTTCCCGCAACTTGTGTCAAAATATTAAATATTCCATGGACTCAATATGCCTCTCAGCAAATAGCTTGGGGTGTCTACTTTCCAAAATGGGGTCATTTTGGGGGGTTTTGTGCCACCTGGGCATTCCATGGCCTCCGAAACTGTAATAGACAGTGAAGAGTGAAATCAAAAATTTACACCCTTAGAAATCCTGAAGGCGGTGATTGGTTTTCGGGGCCCCGTACGCGGCTAGGCTCCCAAAAAGTCCCACACATGTGGTATCCCCATACTTAGGAGAAGCAGCTGAATGTATTTTGGGGTGCAATTCCACATAGGCCCATGGCCTGTGTGAGCAATATATCATTTAGTGACAACTTTTTGTAAATATTTTTTTTTTTTTGTCATTATTCAATTTTTGGGACAAAAAAAAAAATATTCAATGGGTTCAACATGCCTCTCAGCAATTTCCTTGTGGTGTCTACTTTCCAAAATGGGGTCATTTGGGGGGGGGTTTGTACTGCCCTGCCATTTTAGCACCTCAAGAAATGACATAGGCAGTCATAAACTAAAAGCTGTGTAAATTACAGAAAATGTACCCTAGTTTGTAGACGCTATAACTTTTGCGCAAACCAATAAATATACGCTTATTGACATTTTTTTTTCCCAAAGACATGTGGCCGAATACATTTTGGCCTAAATGTATGACAAAAATTTAGTTTATTGGATTTTTTTTATAACAAAAAGTAGAAAATATCATTTTTTTTCAAAATTTTCGGTCTTTTTCCGTTTATAGCGCAAAAAATAAAAACCGCAGAGGTGATCAAATACCATCAAAAGAAAGCTCTATTTGTGGGAAGAAAAGGACGCAAATTTCGTTTGGGTACAGCATTGCATGACCGCGCAATTAGCAGTTAAAGCGACGCAGTGCCAAATTGGAAAAAGACCTCTGGTCCTTAGGCAGCATAATGGTCCGGGGCTCAAGTGGTTAAACAAGCAAATGATAAGGTAGGCTAAGGACAGGGGAAGGCCCCTCTCCAGAGACTAAGCTAGACAAGTACAAACTATATAAACATTATAAGTGACCCTGAAGAGGAAGGTCCCCCAGATAGTGGGAGGCCACCCCAGTTACTAGGATGCAGGACCATACAACTGTAAGCGTATAACTTTTAGCAACAGGCTGGTAAAGGTAGTGCTCCATAAAGAGCAGGCATGGCAGTTCTGAGGGGCAACAAGAGTACCTATGCCTTAAAGGTCAAAAGAAAAATAAGGGGGGGGTAATACTACCCGTTAGTAGATGTAGAGGTGAGAAGGGTGGTGCTGTGGAGTCCTTCAACGATTCCCAGAGCGGTCCTCTTGGTTGGTGAAATGACTGCGTTTGTATGGAGGTTTGGTCGGGCTTCGGGGATGCTTAGGAGGTATATTTGCGTAGGGTGAAGACGATGATGGTGAGCCCTCTGTAGCGGTACTGTGTTCCATTTCGGAGCTTCTATTGGCTAAGTAGGTTTCCGCCTCTTCAGGTGAGTTAAAGGTGAGTTGTTCCCCTTCAGGAGTTTGGACGCGGAGGACAGCTGGATAGGCTAAGGAGAATCGGATTTGATTGTGATGCAGAGTGGAGCATACCGAGGAGAACGCTTTGCGTTGTTTCATTACCTCTATGGAAGAGTCCGCAAAGAGCAGTAGTTTTGCGCCATCCACCACTAGTGAGCGCGTGCGATGAAATTTTTGCATTATAGCGTTTTTGTCAGCATAGTTCAAGTATTTCACTATTACATGGCGAGGTTTAGCGCGCGTGTCAGAATATTGACCCATACGGTGGGCACGCTCAACAGTGCAGGGTATGCGGAGGCCCAGTTGCTCTGGGATGGTTTTTG
This sequence comes from Lithobates septentrionalis, assembly GCA_037952835.1. Classification (NCBI taxonomy): domain Eukaryota; kingdom Metazoa; phylum Chordata; class Amphibia; order Anura; family Ranidae; genus Lithobates; species Lithobates septentrionalis. The sequence goes on from JBBDGP010000165.1 coordinate 2,968,155, forward strand.
CGCATATATTTGTAAGGTGGGAGGCTGGAATCGATTCTGGCAAGCCGATAATGCGCAAGTTGTTTCTACTTGAACGATTTTCCAAATCGTCCAGCTTGTCCCATATGTCCCTGTGTGAAGCATTGATGCGTGCAAGTGCCGCAGAGGAAGCTGTGCAGTCATCTTCAAGTATAGATATCCGCTCCTCCACCTGTGTGATGCGTTGGGCCTGAGCCTGGAGCTCTATATGCAGCTGCTCCAGCCCTCTGTGTACCGCTGCGTCCACAGTGGCTGTCAGGGATGGTCCCAGAAGTGTCACCACAGCCTGGGCAATGTTAGCAGGGGATGTGGGATCCGTCTCTGTCACAGCAGAGGCAGGGGGAGGCTGTGGCTGCATCTGAGGCAGCTCTGCTGTGTCCGGAGCGGCCGCCATCTTGGCTGTGTTGGCCGCTGTGTCTCCCGCCGGAGGTGCCGTGGAGGAGGACAGCACCCGTGCATAGGATCGCTCCACAAAGCGATCCATGTCTGCCTGGTGAAGAGCAGAGGTGATAGGGGTTCCCCCCGGAGCTGTGGCTGGGTTATGTGCCGGTTTGGTGAGGAGCTGTGCGGGAGCTGAAGCTGCTCACCTCCTCCTCATGTGGCGCCGGAACCGGAAGTCCTTAAAGTCAGTTTTTAATAATTTCTTTATATGTATACGCATTTTATAATTGTCGTTGTTATTTTTTGCTACAAATAACATTTATGAAATTTTTTTAATCATGCCTATAAAGTCCATTCATTCCCCTTTTCAAAAATAGTGTTTTAAAACCACCCACCTAATATTGAGTAGGTCCCCCTTTTGTTGACCCATTGTGAGATGGACTCCACTAGACCTCTAAAAGTATGCTGTGATATCTGGCACCAAGCCAAGCCATCAGTAGCAGATACTATAAGTTCTGTAAGTTGCGTGGTGGGACCTTCATGGACCGGTCTTGTTTTACTAGTACATTCCACAGATGCTCAATTGGATTGAGTTATAGAGAATTTGGAGGCCAAGTCAACACTTTGAACTTGTTTTGTTACTCAAATCATTCTTGGACCATTTTTGCAGTGTGGCAGGGTTCATTATCCTGTTGAAACAGACACTACCAACGGGGAACACTGTTTCCATGAAGGGGTTTGCATGGATGGCAACAATGTTTATGTATGTGGTACATGTAAAGTAACATCCACATGAATGGCAGGGACCCAAGGTTTCCGAGCAGAACATTGACCAAAGCATCACACTGTCCCCGACGACTTGCCTTCTTCCCATATTGCATCCTGGTGCCATCCTTTTCCCAGGTAAGCGACAAAAAATACACCCGGCCATCCACATTATGTAAAAGAAAACATGATTCCTCAGACCAGACCACCATCTTCCATTGGTCTGTGGTCCAGTTCTGATGCTCACATGCCCATTGTAAGTGCTTTTCACTGTGCAAGATCAGCAAGGGCACCCTGACAAATCTGTGACTAAGTAGCCCCAAACAGGGCAGCACAATGGCTTAGCAGTTAGTGCTTCTGCCTGGCAACACTATGGTCATCGGCTCAAATCCCAGCCACTGTGCCTGTGTGGGCTTTCTCCCGGTACTCTGATTTTCTTCTACACCCTGAAGACATGCTGGTACGTTAATTGGCCTTAGTATGTGTATGTTTGAATGTGAGTTAGGGACCTTAGCTTGTAAGCTCCTTGAGGGCAGGGACTGATGTGAATATATAACAAATATCTAAAGCACTGTGTAAATTGACAGCACTAAGTACCTGTAATAAATAAATAAATTACAGATCAAACTGCTTTCAACACATCAACTTCAGGGACAACATATTTACTTGCTGCCTAATATATCCCACAGACTTTCAGATGCCATTATAAGAACATAATCAATGTTATTCACTTAACCTTAAACAACTTATGTTTTGTGAAACGCTTTATAATTGTTAAAGCTGGTCTTGTAGCAAAAAAGAAAAAGTTTGGGACTTTAAATGAGGCACATATAATAAAATAATGTGTCTCCATCCCTGTTTACATGAAAAAGGGGGAGGAAGGGGGGGAAGAAGTTGGGACTTTGAATTAGGCATTTAATCAGCAGCTGGTAATGGTATAGATTATTATGCGTACACATATTGTTGATAAAACAAATATTTTATCAAATGGTCTCATAAACAGATTATAAAAGGTATTGCATAATGGTTACAGCAATTCACATGGTAAAATAAATGCATTAAATCTGCAATTGAGCTATAACACACTCCCATAGGGATATGAAATTTAGAGCAGATTGCATAGAGAATCACAGTGGTAACACAATAAAAGATAAATGTATCCAAACACATAAGAAACATTAAAATTGCATCCTATATTTCTCAACGCGTTTCGTGGACTTCGCTCCACTTCCTCAGGAGCAGGTGCAATTTGAATATCTACAAAGAATAAATGATTGGATACTTGATAGAAAATGTGTTAGAAAAATGAATGAACATTTTTCAAGAGTCGTGATTCCATACTTTTTGCAAGGGGTTGTATAAAGCAGTGAAAATGATAGGAGAATATTCCAGGTCCATGTGATTGATTCTCCACTGAGAATGTTTGGTGAAAGTCACATTCACTGCATTATACATAGGCCCCTTACTGTTGGACTAAGAACAGTTTTGCTAGACAGGCAGTGAAGGGAAACTGCAACATCAACACAGGCAGAAATAAAATACTTTTAATAAAGGTTCTAATCCTTCCCTACTCATTTTTTATATTGGCTAGACAAACACTTTAAAGGGTAAGTTCACCTTTACCAAAAAACTGCCATGCAGAAATGGGGCTTCTGTAGATGAAAACACACTGTGCAGCTTTGATCTGACTTGCTGGAAAACTCCTAGGACAATGCTAAGTACGTTGCTAAGAGATGCCTAGCTGTTACTATTCACCAGTGGCGGCTCGTTCATAGGGGGCGCCCTCTCCCCGCAGCTTGTCACAAAAAAAAATGTCCCTTTAAAAAAAAAGTCCTTTTTGGACGCCGGACACAGTGCACTATGGAAGCGCCATGCCAATGCAATACCGTGATTGCAGGCAAGGCGCTTCATTTGCAGGGTTTTGTGAGGCTTTGAGGCGCACTGCACAGCGCCTTTACACTCTCATTGGTCATTCTCTTTCATATCTTTCTGTGGTTTGGCACCGCCGTAGGACATGGGCGGTGCTTTCCCCGGGCAGTGACGTCACTTCTGGTTTCTGTGCCAGCGGGGAAATTGTCTCCCTGATCATGAATGAATGATGGAAGCATTGAGCAAGGTACTGTGAACTGAGCAGTGAGTGTGTTACCCTGTCAGTGTCTGTCCAGTGTCCACTATACAGCAGCACTTTGTACTGTGATCTGTGATCAGACTGCAGGTGGAGGGAGGGAGGGGGAGGGTGACCTGCTTCTTCAGTGCCCTTGGAATCAACCTTCAGTCATTCACCTGACAATGTGCTCATTACACATCATCTAAATTTAGATAGGCTTGTGCCATTACAGCAGGCCTGTCTGTTGTCAATTTCCATTTTGAGTGACAGGTAGTTTGTATGCTAATCTCGGCCAATCATTAATCTGCTTGGGAATACCCGGGACTCTCATATAAAAGGGGGTCACGTGGTGTGGGAGGTTCGCGTGCAGTCCTGCTCTGAGGAGCGGAGGAGGCCAGCCTGGTTCTCGGAGGGGGGAGGGAGGTTTTCTCCTCCGGGGAACCAACGGAGCTTTTCCCTTGCAGTAAAGGGGGAATGGAGAACTGGTCCTCCATGAAGGAACAGATGACACTTCACAGCATGTGATCGCTGGTGTCATTGGCCGCCCCTGCAGAGAGGGGAGCGGGCCACAAAGAAGAAAAGGAGCTAAGAATCATTGCAGGAGAAGTAGCAACAAAGCGGAAGGAAACTGGGCGATCGATCGTTTATGAGTGGCTTATGGACTGTTGATCACGTGAGTGAAAGCCCAAGGGAAACGGTACTACCAGAGACTAAGGGTTGTTAGTGCACAAGTCAGTGAGATGGGCAGTGATGGCCTATGACTTTGGGTTCAGCAATACCCCGGGGATTCCAATCAGTCAAGCGGGAAAAGTTATTCAGAGTGACTCTTCTTTAGCTCAACTTGGAAGTACCATGCAGATGGGAAGTAGTGGCAAACAGGTAGCGGTGAAGCTGCAAGCACATATATAGAGATATGGACAGTTCTTTAAAAGTCGCATAGATGAAGAGGTTATTCAGAGTGACTCTTTATCAAATTTCTCTATAAAAATCTACTTCCATCTTCCCTGATTTAAGAGATAATTTGAAGATGATTTCTTAACTATCAGCAACTGATCATAGTATTCCTGCAAGAGTCACTTAAAAGATGATAATGTAACAAAAGAGCATCTCAGAGGAAGTCCTTCTCCTATCCCAGTTTGTGTTGTTGAATAAAGCAAGAGTGAGGCCCGGAGAGAAAATGACAAAGGAATGATAAAGGAGGGCCGAGCATGACAGTGTGGAAAAGGATACACAGGAGGGGTTAATTAGAAATGGAGAGTGGGAGTGTCTAAGAGGGGTGGTGGAATATAGGAACTTGTGAAAGGGGTGTAGGCAAATTTCGGCTTCTAAGACCACCCAGATAGGTTCAGGTAATGCAGGAAGACCTCCGTTGACCCCCAGGCCTGGAGATATCAATAAAGTGACACAGGAGACAGGTTTGCTTAGCCACTTAATGACATCTAATTTGAGTTTCAGAAATTCAGCATTTATGTCTTTTGAGGGATGGGAGGAGTTTTACTAACCTTATACATGTCATTGAAATGAAAATAGGTTCAGTTAATATTTAACTATTAGCTGGTGTTATAAGACAAAATCTTGCATCATTTCTACTTATTAGAATATTCTTTAACAGGTGAAGGACACACTAATCTTATCAAGAACAAACATGAGCTAGGCCAAACTCCATATTCTAGCTAAAATGTATAGGTAACCTTGAGAAGGTTTTCTATAGATAACAGCTTAAAGATAATGTGGGTTTCAGTTAAAACTTCAAATATGAGTTTTCTCAATTTTCCTGTAAAACATGAGATGGTGTCTTAGAACTAAAATGGAGTCCCTCATGATATGTGCTATGTTCTTTACAATCCCCTCTTTGAGACATTATTTATATGGCTCACTATCTTTCACAGTTATGTAAATTTTCTTCTATTATAATACATACTCAGATAAATTCTATTCGCAGCAGCAGGATCAGGGGTTCGGGATGCCTTAACAATTATGCACATTATAAGCTTATAACAGGCATATAGGAACAAAACAAAAAGAGCAATCATAATTATAGTTATGGCAGCACTCTTTATCCATGCCAAAATTCCTATCCCAGAACTTAGGTTTGCAAAAGGATCCCATGTCTTAGCAATGTTTCTAGCTTCATCTTGTAATTTGCTTACTTCTTTCCGGTGTTGTGCAATTATATCATAATAATCTGGTACCTCCATACTTGTGTTATGAAACCAGGTACAACACTCATAATCTTCTGTGTTTTCACATAACCCAGTTAAGGCAGCACTCATGCTTTCTATGGCTAACTCGTGTAGTTCTAATTGTTTTCTAATTGCCCTAGTTTCTATATTTAATTTAGTAATATCATCAGAATTCTTTTCCATTATTTCATCAATGATTCCAGTGTAATTATTCAACCTTTTCATTAAGTCTATTCCCCACCCAGTCCATGAGGGGAACCAAGCCCATGCCTTATCCTTTGTAAGAAATAACTCCCTTTTATTGCGGTGTTTGAGGGGGTACCTAGGATGCATGCTAGCTTCAAGGAGGTGTCCTCCCTTGCTATCTCCTACTACGCCCATGATGGGGACTAGGGATGCAAGATAACACCATCCTTGGGGTTCGGTGGGGATCCAAGGGTGACAGATTTTTCCACAACAAATATAAATACTGTTTCCTAGAGCTAAGGATCGTTTGTTGAATATTGTCATCATTTCATCAGAAAAACTGGAAAAAGTTAAACTCGACAATAATTGTCCTACTGTGGAAGTGGAACTGGAGTTAAGAAAGTTTATTAGAGTGGGCTTTCAATTGAAGTCATTGAAAAGTTAATATTAGCTTGTTGGCAAACTTCAGCTCCGTTTTGTGGAGTTTCCCAACCTAAAACACCAGTCTGGGGAATGACTTCTACCAGTAATTTGGAAAGTAAGGGTATTATTTGAAAGTGTTCTTATGACTTCTGTGAGGATGACAGGAGGTGTGCCATTAAGGAATGGGGTGAAGTTTAGAGGTACTGCCATTAAGGGGATTCTAGCAGTGCTAGGGTGGAGTTTACTACATATCCAACATTTTTCAAATCCAGATTTCTGGGCGTAGCTATATTTAAACTTCAACAATAACATTTTATCTGTAAAACTTTCTGAGTTTTCATTTCTCTTGTGTCTGTCATGTGTATTATTCTGTTGCAGAATGTTAGAGGCCCCACAAATACCCTTTATGAGTCCCAAATCTTCAGAATGATAAATACAGTTAGTTATCAGCCAAGTTGGCAGGAACACAATCAGGGCAGCCCAGCATAGGAGGCACAAGGCCTTCCCAGAAGTCCGTGGTGAAATAAGCGACGTCATCTTGTTCAGAGTCTTGACCACCTGCTTCACTCTGTTTTCGAGGATTTATATCACCTGCTTCACCTCTCTGTGCTTTATCTTTGCCTTGCTTCTTAGGGTCCTGGTTGACCTTCTTTACGCGACTTGCATGAATCCAGGCCTGTTGTCCTTCTACCAAAATAGCTGTGCGGGTGACTGCGATCACTGTGGTTGGGGGTCCGAAGGGAAACTCTTGTTTCTTGGTGCGGTTCAATCTCTGGACCACCACGGTGTCACCCACCTGGAAAGGGTGTGTAGGTTCCTGTGAAGAAGAAGGAGAGGTGCGAGCAACATTCCTTTCAACTTTATCCAAAGTTTCAATAAGTTTTTTTACATATTCTTCCTGAATAAGATCTAGGTCCCCTCTTTCTAACATAAGTGGCTGTCTGGCCCATGGGGTGGGGAATGGCCTACCCATTAAGACTTCAAAAGGAGAGTATCCTGTCTTTTTAGAGGGTGTCATTCTTACCTCGGCTAGTACAGCTGGTAGGACCTTCTTCCAATTTGCATACGTACCTCCAGTGGCCTTCCTGATCTTATCTTTAATGGTTCTGTTCATCCTTTCCACTATACCTGAACTCTGGGGGTGGTAAGGAATATGAAACTTCCATTCTATTTTCAATGTTTTTACCAGGTCTTGACAAACTTTGGCCACAAATGCAGGACCATTGTCAGAGTTGATCTGTAGTGGGCAACCCCACCTTGGGATAATTTCTTGTATCAGAATCCTCACTACTGTTTGTGCATCTTCCTTTGTAGTTACAAACAATTCTATCCATCTTGAGAACATGTCCACTATTATTAGCAAATATTCCTGTCTTTTACCTAGTTTGGGCATGTGTGTAAAATCTATCTGCAGATGAGTGAATGGTGTAGATGGATATATCAGATGTTCGTGTTTTGCTTTGTGAGGGTTGCTAGGGTTATTCCGAATGCATGTGATGCATCTGGAAACATATGCCTTAACGAGAGAGGGAAGACCTGGAATGTAAAAATCCTTATCCAAAAGTTCACATGTGACTTTCCACCCTCTGTGACCTATCCCATGGTATTGTAAAATAAAAATGGGTGCACTGGCTACAGGGATACATGGTCTCCCCTCTTGGCAGACAAGGTCAGTTTCTGGGTTTGTCTGCACACCTATTGAGTTCCATTGCTGGATGTCTTGGTCTGTGGCATATGCTTGGAGATCACGCAATGTTTGATCCAAAAGAGGAATTTCTGGTGAGAGTAATGGCATTTGTATGTTTGCAGGCTGTGTGGATGCTGCTTCTCTTGCTGCTTTGTCAGCTAAGGCGTTGCCTTTGGCTATGTCATCCTGTTGCCCTGTATGTGCCCTACAGTGTAGTATAGCTATGGACCTTGGTAATTGTATAGCTTCTAACAGACTTGTGACAAGCGTGGAATGTGAGATGGATTTACCGTCTGCTGCTATATAGCCCCGCCTTTTCCATATGACTCCAAAATCATGCGCGACACCGTACGCGTACTTGGAGTCTGTGTAAATGTTTACATCCTGCCCTTCAAAAAGCTGACAAGCTCGAGTAAGGGCTCTAAGTTCTGCAGCTTGTGCTGATTGGAATGGGACAGGGTTTGCTTCCAGTATTTTATCGGGCAGCTGAACAACAGCATACCCTGCATGGTATGTGTTATCATTTGGTCTTGAACAAGACCCATCCACAAAGACATTCTGTGCTCCAGGGAGAGCAGTTGAAGACATGTCTGGTCTCGGGGATGTGTCTTGGTGGATGAGGTCCATGCATTCATGTTGAGGCACTACCTCATCTTCTTCACCTTTCAAGCCTAGCAAGGCATTCAGGATTGGAGCTGGGCCAGAAGTGGGAGAGGCATATTTGATCTCAAGTTTTGGGTTAGAAAGTAAAATTACTTCATAACCGCTCAGCCTCTGGGCTGACATGTGCTGGGTATGGATGTTCTTTAGTAGAATGGATTCATTGTGAGTGGTGTGTAGTGTGGTGGCATGTCCTAGAGTGAATGATGTAGCCATTTCCACCACCATCGCACAGGATGCCAGAGCTCTGAGACACGCCGGCATGCCCTGTACTGGCATCGGCACAACTTTTGAAAAAAACGCAATTGGGCGGAGTTTCCCCCCATGCTCCTGAGCCAGGACCCCCGCCATCGTTTTACAGTTGTCCCTTGCAAACAAGTGAAACATTTTACCATATTCAGGTAGTCCAAGTCCAGGAGATGTGACCATTGCAGTTTTAAGATACACAAAAGCATTGTACATTTCATCATTCCATTTCACACAATCTGGCATGTCAGTACCTGTGGCTTGCCTCAGGAGATTATCATAGTAGGAACAATCAGGTATCCATTGGCGGCAGTAACCAATCATTCCAAGAAAGGATAGCATGTCCTTCTTAGTAAGTGGGCGGGGCAGACCCACGAGAGCCGCAGCTCTCTTGTGACTGATTTTCCTTTCTCCTTTGGAGAGTACAAAACCAAGGTATTCAACAGTTTCCTGACACCATTGTAGCTTTTTCTTAGAAACCTTGTGACCATTGTCTGCTAACCAATGTAACAGATCTAAACCATCATTTTTACATGCTTTCTGGCTTGGACTACACAACAACAAATCATCAACATATTGGAGTAGGACAGAACCATGGCGGGGTGTCCAAGACCGCAGGGTTGCCTGGAGGGCCACTGTGTATACTACAGGGGAGTCTACATAGCCCTGAGGTAATCTACACCACGTCATCTGGCGGTTTCTGAAATTGAATGCAAAGATAGGCTGTGTCTCTTCGTCAACAGAAACTGAAAAAAATGCATTACAAAGGTCAATGACCGAAAAATACTCTGCATCGGATGGTATGGAGGTTAAGAGTGATGGCACATCAGGCACTATAGGAGCAATGGGTATCACTAGGTTGTTTATAGCTCTGAGGTCTTGTACAAACCTGTAAGAGCCGTCCGGCTTCATTACTGGGTTAATGGGGGTGTTGTAGGGTGACAGTGTCTCTTTAAGAATTCCTTGCTGCAGGAACCTTTCCACCATTGGGGCCACTCCTTCCTCTTTTTCTTTTGAAATGGGGTATTGTTTGTGATAAACCGGCTGTGCCCATGATTTTAAAGCTGCCTTGTATGGGGTACAAGAAATAAGACCTACATCCAAGGAGCTTTTTGACCAGACCGGATCATCTGGTGGAGGGAGATCACTATCCTCAGTGTAATATATTGGTATTACCTTGGAGTGTACGAAGACCCCTCCTTCAGTAGTCATTTTCAGTGTTATACCCAATCTTCCCATCAAATCTCTACCCAAGAGATTCACAGGACAATTTGGTATAATCCTGAAACAATGATGCAAGACTGTTGCACCTCCCCTTTCAACATCACTTACTGGTAAAGGTGATGTTTTGTATGTTTTGGTAAGTATCCCATTAATTCCCATAGAAGGTTCAGCAATTTTAGTCTCACCTCTGTAGTAGTCCTCACTGAGGGTGCTCCGAGTTGCCCCTGAATCGGTTAAAAACGGAACAGGCCTATTTTTGACATATAGGGTCACAATTGGTTGTTCATTGTAAGAGTGTGAGATCAAAGGAAATGCTGGGATACTACCTTCCGGGCAGCTTCATTTTAGTTGCTGTTGATTCCACTGTATAGGGAATCGGGGACCCTGTTGCTTTGGGGCAACTTGATTCGGTTGGCTAGATTGGGGTCCCTGTGTATGCATTTGATCTTGATCTTGAGTATTTGGGTTATTCCATTCATAAGGACATTGATTTCTCCAGTGACCCTGTTGTCCACAGTTAAAACAACATGTGCGGGACTGCTGGGGTGGTCTGGAAAAACCGTGCCCTCTCCCTTTTGTTCTTCCTCTTCCTCTGCCTCTGTTTCCACTGCCCCATTGTCCACCATTATTTTGGGGAGGCTGAGTTTGCACTCCACCCTGATAAAGGGTACTCACTGCTTTCTCTTTTATTACATCAAAACACCCTGCTGCTTCTTTCTGTATTAAGGTTTCCTGAAATTGGTCAATCGTCTGTGTGGTCCATTCAGATATCATCTGTTTTACCACCAAGGCGAACTGGGGTTTTAGATTATTCATAAAAGTTTGAATAAACAAAGCTCCCACATCAGTAGTTGTAGCCAATCCAGCTTCTGTTGTCCAATTTTCATGAAACCTTTTCCAGAATTCAACTACAATTTCTCCTGACTTTTGTTTGCATGCTATGGCAGTAGGGAGGGAACTTTTATTTTTAAATACTCTCATCATTTCAGTCTCTAATTCTGTCCACATGGTGTTCCTACCTAGTACTGTGTTTAACCCATATGCTCCCGCGTTTCCAGTGTCAATAGTGTTTATACTTGGAACATTTGCCCAGCTCCAGGAACTGGTGTGTCCTATGATACCATCAATGATAAGACGCATGTCTTCCTGTGTGTAATTTCTACCCTTACAGGCCTTTTTTAAGTAAATTAAAGTGCCACCTGCAGAGGCGGTGGGTTTGGGGCAATGTTTTACTATCCTGTCAATGTCCTCAATGTCTATTACCTTTTTTAATAATTCATTTCCAATGGTCATGAAAGGTGCTTGAAGGTTAGTGTTACTATATACAGTTCCACTCTTTGTTTTAGGGGGACTAAGTATTCTATCCCCTTTAACGTCTTCTTCCTCCTGCTCTTGGCCAGGTGGTGAAACTACCCCTCCTATAGCTCCCTGATCATCTTCTGGTTCCCCTACCTCGACTCGGGCCCTCTGTGGGTGCTGTCTATCTTGTTGTGGAGCGGGAGGGATCTGCTGTTGTGGTTGTGGAGCGGGGGGGACCTGCCGTTGTCTGGTTGCATAATGTCCAGCCAGGAGATCAATATCTTCCTTTCTTAAACTTGGATAGACATGTACATATGTGGGTGGAGGATGACTGACTATTGGCAGGGGTGGGGCTATTGGGTCAGGGACAAATCTCTTTTTATCGGCTTCTTCTCTATGTTTCTGGTCATAATCTTCCTTACTTAAACATTTGGTGGGCTTTTTCTGTTTCTTATTATCCCTCTGAAACCAATATGGGGCGTATTTTAACCAGTTCTCTCCTCCCTTTTCCATATAATCCATATCCCATTGAGGATCCCCGGGGTACCAAGGGAAAGCTCTCTTATCTCCTAAACACAATCCTTTTATCATATCTATGTGAAATTCATCATTAGCGCCATCCCGGGGAAAGGGGTCTACACTGTGTATGGCTTCGGTCCATCCCGCTAAATTTGAAACCCATGGGACTATGAATTCATAATTAGTACCACAAATTCTGGCTACAAAATCCTTACACGTTTCTCCTGGATTGGGAAGAGGGGGAGGATCTTCTTTACCTTGTTTCTGACCCATATTGACAGTGGGAGTCGACTGTTCTTACCACCCAGTCTTCTGACCCACACACACACAACAGATTATCTTATAACTTCTAATGCGATAGATAAGAAAAAGCAAAGGATTTTGGGGTCACCGGAGTCTATTTCCTCATTAACCACTTCATATCCCTTCCCAAAAGGAATGTCTCTATATATGTGTATGCAGTACTGCTTATCTTTGTGGGTTTCCCAAAAACCCTCCAATATTAACCTCTGGCGTGGTTCTTATCCCCTACTAATTTACGGGTCTAAAAAGCTTTAATCAGAGCTGAGGCAAGAAATATTTCGTCAATAAAGACAAAATGAAGACTTACCTTCAGATATGATTTTATTTGGCTTTTTATCCCGGACGAGCCCCCAGATCTGTAGGCAAATTTCGGCTTCTAAGACCACCCAGATAGGTTCAGGTAATGCAGGAAGACCTCCGTTGACCCCCAGGCCTGGAGATATCAATAAAGTGACACAGGAGACAGGTTTGCTTAGCCACTTAATGACATCTAATTTGAGTTTCAGAAATTCAGCATTTATGTCTTTTGAGGGATGGGAGGAGTTTTACTAACCTTATACATGTCATTGAAATGAAAATAGGTTCAGTTAATATTTAACTATTAGCTGGTGTTATAAGACAAAATCTTGCATCATTTCTACTTATTAGAATATTCTTTAACAGGTGAAGGACACACTAATCTTATCAAGAACAAACATGAGCTAGGCCAAACTCCATATTCTAGCTAAAATGTATAGGTAACCTTGAGAAGGTTTTCTATAGATAACAGCTTAAAGATAATGTGGGTTTCAGTTAAAACTTCAAATATGAGTTTTCTCAATTTTCCTGTAAAACATGAGATGGTGTCTTAGAACTAAAATGGAGTCCCTCATGATATGTGCTATGTTCTTTACAAGGGGGAGTGGCATTACTTAAGGGGAGAGGTGGAGCCAGGAAGGGGCAGTGGAGAGAAAGAAGACACAGGAGGAGGCAGTTTTCCCACCCTCCCTCCCTATATATATATATATATATATATATATATATATATAATCACAAGTGTAAACAATGTATGTTGGGTGTTTGTTGTGATTTTCTTTCTGTATTTCAGGTGGAAGACGGTCGTCATAACAGCAAATAATGTGTGTTTCACAGGTGGTGGCGGAGTTGCTTGTTGGTCCCCGACGGTGGCAGTAAAAAGTAGGTGATCCAAAAGGGGTGGGGGGCTCATCGGCAAGATTAGCCCCTCCGGTGTATTCCATCATGGTGGATGAAATAAGGAAATGGTGGCACTGCAGGAAAGGGGGTGTCTCCGAGCGGCTACAGCTGGAGGCCTAACGGGTTTCAAAATGGTACCCGCAGTGCGTGGTGGTATATACATATTTGGTAAACAAGGTGGGTCGGCGTCAGAGACCAACACACTGGGGGAAAGTTATTTGGTTGGTTTGTTTAATAAAGGCTGTTATGGCCATTTATACTCCAAAGCAAGGTGTGGTCTCAATTATTATAAGTGGGTATTAAAGTGGGTTGGAGTATAGGTGCATAACAGTTAATATATGGGGGTAATTTGGCCTACACTGGTCATGAAAAAGCACTATGACTGTGACTTGTAAATCTATGGGCTGCGAGGGTTGGGTGGTAGACGTGAATTACGGCTATCTATCTATCTATCTATCTATCTATCTATCTATCTATCTATCTATCTATCTATCTATCTATCTATCTATCTATCTATATCTATCTTTCTGTATATATCTATCTGTCTGTATATATCTATCTGTCTGTATATATCTATCTGCATATATCTATCTGTATCTGTGTGTATATATAGATATATACAGACAGATAGACATACACAGATAGATATATACAGACAGATAGATATATACAGATAGATAGATTATATGTATATACACAGATACAGATACAGATATATATATGTATATCTATAGATATATAGATATAGATATATATAGATATAGATATATATATACACAGATACAGATATCTATCTATCTATCTATCTATCTATCTATCTATCTATCTATCTATCTATCTATCTATCTATCTATCTATCTATCTATCTATCTATCTATCTATCTATCTTTCTGTGTATATATCTATCTATCTGTCTATATCTATCTATCTTTCTGTGTATATATCTATCTATCTGTCTGTGCATATCTATCTATATATCTGTATATATCTATCTGCATATATCTATCTATCTGTATATATCTATCTATCTGTCTGTGTATATATCTATCTATCTGTCTGTGTATATCTATCTATATACCATGAGGAAGCAGTGCAGGTTTAAACAAGCAAATGATGAGGTAGGCTAAGGACAGGGGAAGGCCCCTCTCCAGAGACTAAGCTAGACAAGTACAAACTATATAAACATTATAAGTGACCCTGAAGAGGAAGGTCCCCAAGATAGTGGGAGGCCACCCCAGTTACTAGGATGCAGGACCATACAACTGTAAACGTATAACTTTTAGCAACAGGCTGGTAAAGGTAGTGCTCCATAAAGAGCAGGCATGGCAGTTCTGAGGGGCAACAAGAGTACCTATGCCTTAAAGGTCAAAAGAAAAATAAGGGGGGGTAATACTACCCGTTAGTAGATGTAGAGGTGAGAAGGGTGGTGCTGTGGAGTCCTTCAACGATTCCCAGAGCGGTCCTCTTGGTTGGTGAAACGACTGCGTTTGTATGGAGGTTTGGTCGGGCTTCGGGGATGCTTAGGAGGTATATTTGCGTAGGGTGAAGATGATGATGGTGAGCCCTCTGTAGCGGTACTGTGTTCCATTTCGGAGCTTCTATTGGCTAAGTAGGTTTCCGCCTCTTCAGGTGAGTTAAAGGTGAGTTGTTCCCCTTCAGGAGTTTGGACGCGGAGGACAGCTGGATAGGCTAAGGAGAATCGGATTTGATTGTGATGCAGAGTGGAGCATACCGAAGAGAACGCTTTGCGTTGTTTCATTACCTCTATGGAATAGTCCGCAAAGAGCAGTAGTTTTGCGCCATCCACCACTAGTGAGCGCGTGCGACGAAATTTTTGCATTATAGCGTTTTTGTCAGCATAGTTCAAGTATTTCACTATTACATGGTGAGGTTTAGCGCGCGTGTCAGAATATTGACCCATACGGTGCGCACGCTCAACAGTGCAGGGTATGCGGAGGTCCAGTTGCTCTGGGATGGTTTTTGCGCATATATTTGTAAGGTGGGAGGCTGGAATCGATTCTGGCAAGCCGATAATGCGCAAGTTGTTTCTTCTTGAACGATTTTCCAAATCGTTCAGCTTGTCCCATATGTCCCTGTGTGAAGCATTGATGCGTGCAAGTGCCGCAGAGGAAGCTGTGCAGTCATCTTCAAGTATAGATATCCGCTCCTCCACCTGTGTGATGCGTTGGGCCTGAGCCTGGAGCTCTATATGCAGCTGCTCCAGCCCTCTGTGTACCGCTGCGTCCACAGTGGCTGTCAGGGATGGTCCCAGAAGTGTCACCACAGCCTGGGCAATGTTAGCAGGGGATGTGGGATCTGTCTCTGTCACAGCAGAGGCAGGGGGAGGCTGTGGCTGCATCTGAGGCAGCTCTGCTGTGTCCGGAGCGGCCGCCATCTTGGCTGTGTTGGCCGCTGTGTCTCCCACCGGAGGTGCCGTGGAGGAGGACAGCACCCGTGCATAGGATCGCTCCACAAAGCGATCCATGTCTGCCTGGTGAAGAGCAGAGGTGATAGGGGTTCCCCCCGGAGCTGTGGCTGGGTTATGTGCCGGTTTGTTGAGAAGCTGTGCGGAAGCTGAAGCTGCTCACCTCCTCCTCATGTGGTGCCGGAACCGGAAGTCCTTAAAGTCAGTTTTTAATAATTTCTTTATATGTATACGCATTTTATAATTGTCGTTGTTATTTTTTGCTACAAATAACATTTATGAAATTATTTTAATCATGCCTATAAAGTCCATTTATTCCCCTTTTCAAAAATAGTGTTTTAAAAGCACCCACCTAATATTGAGTAGATCCCCCTTTTGTTGACCCATTGTGAGATGGACTCCACTAGACCTCTAAAAGTATATCTGGCACCAAGCCAAGCCATCAGTAGCAGATACTATAAGTTCTGTAAGTTGCGTGGTGGGACCTTCATGGACCGGTCTTGTTTTACTAGTACATTCCACAGATGCTCAATTGGATTGAGTTATAGAGAATTTGGAGGCCAAGTCAACACTTTGAACTTGTTTTGTTACTCAAATCATTCTTGGACCATTTTTGCAGTGTGGCAGGGTTCATTATCCTGTTGAAACAGACACTACCAACGGGGAACAATGTTTCCATGAAGGGGTGTACATGGATGGCAACAATGTTTATGTATGTGGTACATGTAAAGTGACATCCACATGAATGGCAGGGACCCAAGGTTTCCGAGCAGAAAATAGAGAGGAGGAAACCCTGGGATGGTACGGGTGAAGGGGTAAGGAGTAATAAATGAGTAACCTAAGTAGAAAGAGAGAGGGGCGTACTAAATAGTGTGATTGGTATGAGAAATGCCCAGAAATAGTAAAAAAGAATATACTTTATTGAAATATACAAAAATAGTTATAAAAAAGTGAACAATACATACAAAAATATCTAAACCACACAGATGAGCACATTGGTGAGAATAAGCATACATGTATGTGGTACATAGGAGCCCAACGTTCCTTCTTCAGGGGTTTCCTGTGGGGATTTTTATGTATGATTCGTTCAAATAGTTAGCTGCATATAAAGCAACGGACTATAGTCTGACAGTCTGCCGCATGATACTTCAGGTCATTATCATCATGGTATCAATTTCAACACATATTCGGTTAGGGGAGGCCAGGTATAGATTTGTATAATAGAGGCCTGGATTCAAAGATGGTGTGGAAGGTTTCCGAGCAGAACATTGACCAAAGCATCACACTGTCCCAGACGACTTGCCTTCTTCCCATATTGCATCCTGGTGCCATCCTTTTCCCAGGTAAGCGACAAAAAATACACCCGGCCATCCACATTATGTAAGAGAAAACATGATTCCTCAGACCAGACGACCATCTTCCATTGGTCTGTGGTCCAGTTCTGATGCTCACATGCCCATTGTAAGTGCTTTTCACTGTGCAAGATCAGCAAGGGCACCCTGACAAATCTGTGACTAAGTAGCCCCAAACAGGGCAGCACAATGGCTTAGTGGTTAGTGCTTTTGCCTGGCAACACTATGGTCATCGGCTCAAATCCCAGCCACTGTGCCTGTGTGGGCTTTCTCCCGGGACTCTGATTTTCTTCTACACCCTGAAGACATGCTGGTACGTTAATTGGCCTTAGTATGTGTATGTTTGAATGTGAGTTAGGGACCTTAGATTGTAAGCTCCTTGAGGGCAGGGACTGATGTGAATATATAACAAATATCTAAAGCACTGTGTAAATTGACAGTACTAAGTACCTGTAATAAATAAATAAATTACATATCAAACTGCTTTCAACACATCAACTTCAGGGACAACATATTTACTTGCTGCCTAATATATCCCACAGACTTTCAGATGCCATTATAAGAACATAATCAATGTTATTCACTTAACCTTAAACAACTTATGTTTTGTGAAACGCTTTATAATTGTTAAAGCTGGTCTTGTAGCAAAAAAGAAAAAGTTTGGGACTTTAAATGAGGCACATATAATAAAATAATGTGTCTCCATCCCTGTTTACATGAAAAAGGGGGAGGAAGGGGGGGAAGAAGTTGGGACTTTGAATTAGGCGTTTAATCAGCAGCTGGTAATGGTATAGATTATTATGCGTACACATATTGTTGATAAAACAAATATTTTATTAAATGGTCTCATAAACAGATTATAAAAGGTATTGCATAATGGTTAAAGCAATTCACATGGTAAAATAAATGCATTAAATCTGCAATTGAGCTATAACACACTCCCATAGGGATATGAAATTTAGAGCAGATTGCATAGAGAATCACAGTGGTAACAAAATAAAAGATAAATGTATCCAAACACATAAGAAACATTAAAATTGCATCCTATATTTCTCAACGCATTTCGTGGACTTCGCTCCACTTCCTCAGGAGCAGGTGCAATTTGAATATCTACAAAGAATAAATGATTGAATACTTGATAGAAAATGTGTTAGAAAAATCAAATTAGGGTAATACCCTTCACATGGTATACTTACAAATCAGCTTAAAATATTGATACATGTAGGGGCATATCATGAAATGAGTGGGCCCATGTGCAAGATCAAGAGTGGGCCCCAGGCACCGGGAAATGAAGAAATGCAGAGTACGCAGCGCACCACAGTGAAACGTGGGCGTGGTTTAAAATGCGCTAAATATTGGGCATGGCTTAAAGGGAGTGTGGTTAAACAAAGGTCTGGGATGAGTCGGAGATTACAGTGCAGAATGTGGTAATGTTAAATAGGCAATGCACAGGCGGAGTGTACGGCGGTGGGTAGTATGTGCAGGAGAGCAGTATGGAGTGTACAGTGGTGGATAGTGTATCCAGGAGAGGAGTGCAGAGTGTATAGAGGTGGGTAGTATGTGCAGAAGAGGAGTGCGGAGTGTACAGCAGTGGGTAGTATGTGCAGGGAGAAGAGTGCAAAGTGTATGGTGGTGGGTAGTATGTGCAGGGAGAGTGGTGTGGAGTGTATAGTGGTTAGTGGGATGTGCAGGAGAAGAGTGCAGAGTGTATGGCGGTGGGTAGTATATGCAGGGAAAGGAGTGTGGAATGTATGGCGGTGGGTAGTATGTGCAGGAGAGGAGTGCGAAGTGTATGGCGGTGGGTAGTTTGTGTAGGAGAGGAGTGCGGAGCGTATGGTGGTCAGTGGTATGCGTAGGAGAGGGGTGTGGAATGTATGCCGGGGGGTAGTATGTGCAGAGAGGGGGGTGCGGAGTGTATGGCGGTGGGTAGTATGTGCAGGAGAGGAGTATGGGGTGTATGATGGTGGGTAGTGTGTGCAGGGAGAGGAGTGCGGAGTGTATGACGGTGGGTAGTATGTGCATTCAGCAACCCATACAGGGGCTACTATATATATATATATATGAATTTATGATAGGATCCAAATGCTTAATGGGTCCATGGGGGCATGTGCAATAGAAGTGTATGTGAGCAGTATTTAATATAGGACCTAAATAGTGCCCTATAGATATTAAAAGGCACACTGGCCCAATTAAGCAAGATATGGATGCAGAATAAATCAAATGTAAAAACATGTCTCATATGTGCTAGACCAGAGGGGAACCTGATAGGGGAACTTAATAGAGACTGAAAAAAAACATATCTTGCTTCATTTGGCCTGTGTGCCTTTTAATATCTATTAGGGCACTATTTAGGTCCTAGATATCATATATGGCTACACTTATATATGCCCCCTTTTCTGGGACTCTATTTTTACCTACCTAATCAAACTACCTGTCTATTTTTCATTTGTATATATATTTTTTATCAATCTTTTTATATTGTATATATCTGTATATTTCACTTTAAGTATACACCATGTGTGTATGGTATTTACTATATCTCTGCATGACTACTGGTGTCCCTGGGTCTACCATCGCTCTCCTTTTACCTGTAATTCCGTCATGTTTATAGTGCCTATATTTTTACTATACCCATTAATTTATTATTAATATATTGTGTCAGCCACCCCTGGGAGTATGGCCACCGTTTTGTTTACAAACGCAAGACCAGGATGGCCGCTCTGATAAGATTAGAGGACTTACTGCCTTAGTTATCAACAGGAATATGGCCGCCGTCTGTTTATGTATAGAAACCCCAGAGAAAATGTCCGCTCCATTATAAGTATATACAAGTCCCTAGGGAAATGGCCGTTATAAGGTATTCCAATGGAAACTACACGAAAATGGATGCCATACCATACATTCCAACCTAAGTATTTAAGGAGATTCAGTGTGCCAGTTCATATCCCATGATGAAGTCACGTGACCATGACGATACGCATCGGGATTGGTTGATAGGCACACCGGAAGTGACGCAGGAGTACAAGCTCGCCACTCATGGGTTTTTTACTGTTTGCTTTTTTTTTAAAGTGAGTAAGATTCAGCTGTTTTTAACCAATAAATTTATCCAAACAATATTATACTATTTGGGAACTCCTTTCTTTTTACATAAAATAACAAAAATTTGGAGGTAATTTTATCTGCTAAGAAATGGCCAACATCCCTCTATACGATGAAAATACAGATTTCCCCTCAGGGTGGGACTTTAAAGGCACAGTTTGTGAAACAATGATTAAAAATTATAACGTTTAATAGTATCAAAAAGAATTTTATATAAAAACATTGAAATGCTAAATCAACACATGATAATAGGCAGCATCAATTCATGTAAAATAATTGATGTAAACAATGAATACTGATTGCATTCGCAATTCCTAAGCGTTTTGGAGTGACTTTTACTCCTTCTTCAGGAATAGTCCAAATGTAATTTAGTAAAGCTTATAATCTAAAAAAAAATATAGAAACATAGATTGTGCATCTGTTAGACACTAAATGGCAGTAGTTTAGACAAAGAGAGGAACATCCATTTGCTGTCTAGTTACTCACATGCTTATGAAACAGTGAATGGTGGCCAAAGAGCGTAGCAAGAATAGCCAAAGGCACCAAGGAATAGAGGGTAAGGGAACCCAAAGAAAAAACAGCCAAGGATAGTCTGATCAGTATGGGTCCGGTGCGAAACCACAGACATGTATACCGGGACCCAGTGGCGTTCCTGTAAAGGAAAGGAAATATTGAAAGTATACAGCGTATAGAATTAATGTCTATATGTAGCATCTCGGAATAGTATATCCAAGTCTGCATCGGATGGTACTGCACATTAAATATTAATAAACATACCTTACACTTGCTGTGTTTCTATACTGTTTGCTTGATAAAGAGACAAGGAAAAGATGTGTGGTTGTCTTTCAACCAGTTTACAGTTCAATGTGTCTACCTTTCTTCCCCCAGGGGGTATTTGGGGACCCTGATGGAAACAAGGGAAGGAATCTAATAAAAAGGGGATCAAAAAAAGAGGCGAAAAAGAAACTAAAAATAGTATAGCAATGAAGATGGATGTAAAAATATATGCTCATACGCTGATGGCCCAAAGGCCACGCACCTGTTTGTCTTTCAATTTCCAAAGCATGGGAGAATGTTGCAACCAAAACCTCAGAGGGATCCTAGAATTGCAAAACAGCAAGGAGATGGCCGTCTAAGCACATAAGCAAACAAAAATGCTGAGTCTTTTTATCAGATGGTATGTTTTTTTCTTTGGCTTTCACTTACCCTCTATTCCAGTGGTTCTCAACTCCAGTCCTCAGGACCCACCAACAGGCCAGGTTTGCAAGATAGCTGAAATACATCACAGGTGATATCACTTGCTGCTCAGTGATTGCAGTATTCTAGTCTGCAACTCCCCAAGGTAATACTTAAAATCTGGCCTGTTGGTGGGTCCCGAGGACTGGAGTTGAGAACCACTGCTCTATTCCTTGGTGCCTTTGGCTATTCTTGCTACGCTCTTTGGCCACCATTTACTATTTCATAGGCATGTGAGTATCTAGACAGCAAATGGATGTTCCTCTCTTTGTCTAAACTGCTGCCATTTAGTGTCTAACAGATGCACAATCTATGTTTCTATATTTTTTTTAGATTATAAGCTTTACTAAATTGCATATTGGACTATCCCTGAAGAAGGAGTAAAAGTCACCCTGAAACGTGAATGCAATCAGTATTCATTGTTTACATCAATTAGTTTACATGAATTGATGCTGCCTATTATCATGTGTTGATTTAGCATTTCAATGTTTTTATATAAAATTCTTTGTATGTGATACACACTTTTTTGATACTATTAAACTTTATAATTTTTAATCATTGTTTCACAATCTGTGCCTTTAAAGTCCCACCCTGAGGGGAAATCTGTATTTTCTTTCTTTTTACATACTATATTGGGGAAGTCTGGGGTGGAGCCCCAGTTTACACTACTTCCTTTGAAGATCCTCAACATCTACCTTGTGGAGTCACCTAATTTAGGAGATAAGGATATTCAGAGGAAGCCAAGGTCCATGGTCTGGGAGAGCAAGCAGCCGGGTTAGTCCTGTGAGTACTTATCTAAGCCACAGGAGGTTCACCAAGATTTTCTACATATGCTATTACCTTACACAAGTAAGGTTGGAGGCCAATTAGCACAGAGGTGTCATCACTGCACAGAAAGAAGAGACACTAGTGACATTTGGTTTGTGTTTTTGCCCCTTTGATCACTCAGCATTTGTTCATCTTTATTTATATTGGACTCGGTTTATGACTTATATCACATGCATCATTTACTGTATCACTAGCAATTTTATATAATATTTTTTTTGTTACTTACCATTTCTTTAGGAGAGATTGTTTCATCCCCTTGTGTGTTCATTCAAGTTATTTGTGATACATGATTATACACCTTGCAAGTTTATCTCACATTTATTTTTAATAGCGCTGCACCACCTATTTTGTTTTGTTTCCTTTTACTGCTACGGATTTACCTTTTCGGTGTTTGCGGCTGTTAGTTGTGCACTTCATTTAGTGATAGTGTGAGAGCACACCCCCCTCTTTACAGTTGTCAGGAACGGTGTCATCTCCGGTTTCACCTGCTGGTGGCACTATTACATTCAGCACCAAAATTACAGTGGCCACCAGCGGGTGTCTCCCTGCCTGGACTTCAGACTTGCCATCAAGCACACCTGTCATGGGTCTGCTGGACAATATAGACCCGCCCTACACTAGGCTTCAGTGCTTCAGAATTCCTCTGCTAAGTCCTTGTCCCTGCCAGTAGCTGCTCTTGTTCCAGCCTGTTCCTGTTTGTTCCTGGACCCCATTTGTGTATCCTGTCCTTGAGTCCTGTTTCCTGTTCCCTGCTCCTTGGTCTGCTTCATTATTCCTGGTTTCTGTTTCCTTGTCACTTTTGCCCATGCCTTATTTTTATTTCATGTTTGTTTCCTTGCTTGTGTATTATATTAGTTAGATAGATAGTTAGGTGGGTTTGGTGGTTTGCTGTGTTTTCACTATTTACTTGGTTTTGGTTTGCTGTCTTTATTTCACATGCTTCTTTATCATTAATAATAAACATACTTTTTTAATTTATTTACTTGTTTGTCCCTGATTCCTTGGTGCAGCCCAGCGATCTGATCACCTGCATTGGATGTTGTGTATAACATCCCCTGACAGAATTCTGAAGCCATACAATCAGATCGGTTGCACCTGGGAATTGGGGCCTGAGCTCCAGCTATTGTTGAAAGATGGACTTCGAAAGTATTTTGTATTTATCGCTCCTGGCAACTGATGACAGAGACATTTGTTATCAAACTTTGGCTGAATACACTAGGGAACAGTTGTTAGAATGCATCCGCCTAGCTCATGCTTTTATTGATCAAGGCAGTTTTTTGTTTGAAGATGTGCAACCATTAATTAAGATCTGTACTGAGTTGGCCCTGTCTGATGTCGCTGAGGGAGATGATGAGTATACACCCCCTTTTAGTGCAGCTCAGGTACAATCTTTAGTTTGGCTGTTGGAGGATGATTCAGCATTTTTTTTAACAATATTCAGCTTGTCCTTAGCAGGTACTTGCAAAATGCATTGAATCAGTGCAGTCTCTGGTCAGACAAGCTAAGTGCAAACCTGATTCAGTGCAATCATTAATACAGGCCTGATCAAGTCTGTTGCACTCAGCCTTTGTTAGCTCCCAATATACCTTTCTACCAATAAAATACCAGTATCCTGTTTCCTCCTGTTGCACCTACCCTGCCTTTAACCCCTGCTGCTTCTCAGCTGCCTCCATCAGCTCCACTAAATCTCCCTTCAAAACCTACTCCCTCTGTTTTTCCATCCTTTCACTCTTCGCTTCTACCAGCTGCATTCACTACCTACAGCCCTGTACCCACTCCCAGATCCCCAGTGGCTAAAACCAAAAAGAAGCGGAAGTTTTTTCCAACCCATACCATCATGCCAGTATCCAATCCTGCCTCCCCACCAGCTGATCTGTTCCAGTCTGATGTGTTCCTGTATGCCGCCCAGCCTGCTGTTCCGATGCCTGCTGTTGTGCCAGTACCTGCTGTTCTGCCTGTTGTGCCAGCACCTGCTGTTCGGCCTGATGTGCCAGCGCCTGTGCCTGCTATCCAGTCTGAAGTTCCAGTACCGGCTGCCCAGTTTGAAGTTCCAGTACCTGCTATCCAGTCCGATGCACCTGCTGTTCAGCCTGTTGTGCCAGCACCTGCTGTTCTGCCTGATGTGCCAGCGCCTGTGCCTGCTGCCCAGTCTGAAGTTCCAGTACCAGCTGCCCGGTTTGAAGTTCCAGTACCTGCTATCCAGTCCAATGCACCTGCTGTTCAGCCTGTTGTGCCAGCACCTGCTGTTCTGCCTGATGTGCCTGCTGCCCAGTCTGAAGTTGCAGTACTGGCTGCCCGGTTTGAAGTTCCATTACCTGCTATCCAGTCCGATGTACCTGCTGTTCAGCCTGTTGTGCCAGTACCTGCTGTTCTGCCTGATGTGCCAGCACCTGTGCCCACTGCCCAGTCTGAAGTTCCAGTACCGGCTGCCCAGTTTGAAGTTCCAGTACCTGCTATCCAGTCCAATGCACCTGCTGTTCAGCCTGTTGTGCCAGCAAGTGCAGTTCTGCCTGATGTGCCAGCGCCTGTGCCTGCTGCCCAGTCTGAAGTTCCAGTACCGGCTGCCCGGTTTGAAGTTCCAGTACCTGCTATCCAGTCCGATGTACCTGTTGTTCAGCCTGTTGTGCCAGTACCTGCTGTTCTGCCTGATGTGCCAGCACCTGTGCCCACTGCCAAGTCTGAAGTTCCAGTACCGGCTGCCCGGTTTGAAGTTCCAGTACCTGCTATCCAGTCCGATGCACCTGCTGTTCTGCCTGATGTGCCAGAGCCAGCGCCTGTGCCTGCTGCCCAGCCTGAAGTTCCAATACCAGCTGCCCGGTTTGAAGTTCCACTACTTGCTATCCAGTCCGATGTACTTGCTGTTCAGCCTGTTGTGCCAGTACCTGCTGTTCTGCCTGATTTGCCAGCGCCTGTGCCTGCTGCCCAGTCTGAAGTTCCAGTACCAGCTGCCCAGTTTGAAGTTCCAGTACCTGCTATCCAGTCCAATGTACCTGCTGTTCAGCCTGTTGTGCCAGTACCTGCTGTTCTGCCTGATGTTCCAGCGCCTGTGCCTGCTGCCCAGTCTGAAGTTCCAGTACCGGCTGCCCGGTTTGAAGTTCCAGTACCTGCTATCCAGTCCGATGTACCTGCTGTTCAGCCTGTTGTGCTAGCACCTGCTGTTCTGCCTGATGTGCCAGCGCCTGTGCCTGCTGCCCAGTCTGAAGTTCCAGTACCAGCTGCCCGGTTTGAAGTTCCAGTACCTGCTATCCAGTCCAATGCACCTGCTGTTCAGCCTGTTGTGCCAGCACCTGCTGTTCTGCCTGATGTGCCTGCTGCCCAGTCTGAAGTTGCAGTACTGGCTGCCCGGTTTGAAGTTCCATTACCTGCTATCCAGTCCGATGTACCTGCTGTTCAGCCTGTTGTGCCAGTACCTGCTGTTCTGCCTGATGTGCCAGCACCTGTGCCCACTGCCCAGTCTGAAGTTCCAGTACCGGCTGCCCAGTTTGAAGTTCCAGTACCTGCTATCCAGTCCAATGCACCTGCTGTTCAGCCTGTTGTGCCAGCAAGTGCAGTTCTGCCTGATGTGCCAGCGCCTGTGCCTGCTGCCCAGTCTGAAGTTCCAGTACCGGCTGCCCGGTTTGAAGTTCCAGTACCTGCTATCCAGTCCGATGTACCTGTTGTTCAGCCTGTTGTGCCAGTACCTGCTGTTCTGCCTGATGTGCCAGCACCTGTGCCCACTGCCAAGTCTGAAGTTCCAGTACCGGCTGCCCGGTTTGAAGTTCCAGTACCTGCTATCCAGTCCGATGCACCTGCTGTTCTGCCTGATGTGCCAGAGCCAGCGCCTGTGCCTGCTGCCCAGCCTGAAGTTCCAATACCAGCTGCCCGGTTTGAAGTTCCACTACTTGCTATCCAGTCCGATGTACTTGCTGTTCAGCCTGTTGTGCCAGTACCTGCTGTTCTGCCTGATTTGCCAGCGCCTGTGCCTGCTGCCTAGTCTGAAGTTCCAGTACCAGCTGCCCAGTTTGAAGTTCCAGTACCTGCTATCCAGTCCAATGTACCTGCTGTTCAGCCTGTTGTGCCAGTACCTGCTGTTCTGCCTGATGTTCCAGCGCCTGTGCCTGCTGCCCAGTCTGAAGTTCCAGTACCGGCTGCCCGGTTTGAAGTTCCAGTACCTGCTATCCAGTCCGATGTACCTGCTGTTCAGCCTGTTGTGCCAGTACCTGCTGTTCTACCTGATGTGCCAGCGACTGTGCCTGCTGCCTAGTCTGAAGTTCCAGTACCTGCTGCCTGGTCTCATGTCCCGGTGCCCACTCTCCGGCCTGATGTGTTCCTGTCCGCTGCCCAGCCCGATGTGTTCCTGTCCGCTGCCCAGCCCGATGTGTTCCTGTCCGCTGCCCAGCCCGATGTGTTCCTGTCCGCTGCCCAGTCCGATGTGTTCCTGTCCGCTGCCCAGCCATATGTTTTCCGGTCCGCTGCCCAGCCCGATGTGTTCCGGTCCGCTGCCCAGCCTGATGTGTTCCGGTCCGCTGCCCAGCCTGATGTGTTCCGGTCCGCTGCCCAGCCTGATGTGTTCCGGTCCGCTGCCCAGCCTGCTGTGTTCCGGTCCGCTGCCCAGCCTGATGTGTTCCGGTCCGCTGCCCAGCCTGATGTGTTCCGGTCCGCTGCCCAGCCTGATGTGTTCCGGTCCGCTGCCCAGCCTGATGTGTTCCGGTCCGCTGCCCAGCCTGATGTGTTCCGGTCTGCTGCCCAGCCTGATGTGTTCCGGTCCGCTGCCCAGCTTGGTGTGCCTTTGCCTGCTGCCCAGCTCGATGTGCCTTTGCCTGCTGCCCAGCTCGATGTGCCTTTGCCTGCTGCCCAGCCCGATGTGCCTTTGCCTGCTGCCCAGCCCGATGTGCCTTTGCCTGCTGCCCAGCTCGATGTGCCTTTGCCTGCTGCCCAGCGTGATGTACCTCTGCTTTCTGTTCAGTCTGATGACATGGTGCCTGCTAAAACTGTTCCTGACTGATGGCCATCTTGCCGCTGTGTCAATCCTGTCTGTCGCCCGGCCTGAATGTAATGCTCCTGTGTGGTCTACCTCCGATGGTTTCTTGCCTGTTACCCTGCTAATTTTCATCTCCGGATCCAAACTTCCTGACCCGGGGGGTGGGGTGCGTGTCCTATTTTTAGACTCTGATGGCACGTCCCCCAGTGAACTAAAAGACTCTGGCCTTGGAAGTGCAAAGAAGTCCGCACACTCAGTAGGGAAACATTTTAGGGTGTTTCTGCACCCACTCGGACTGTCGTACCCAGGGCTGAATGGAGTGTCCAAGGGCCACTCCTTTAGGAGGGGGAACTTTTAGGAATGGTGTCATCTCCGGTTTCACCTGCTGGTGGCACTATTACATTCAGCACCAAAAGAGTGTAATTCCAGTAGCCACCAGCAGGTGTCTCCCTGCCTGGACTCCAGACTTGCCATCAAGCACACCTGTCATGGGTCTGCTGGACTATATAGACCCGCCTTAAACTAGGCTTCAGTGCTTCAGAATTCCTCTGCTAAGCCCTTGTCCCTGCCAGTACCTGCTCTTGTTCCAGCCTGTTCCTGTTTGTTCCTGGACCCCATTTGTGTATCCTGTCCTTGAGTCCTGTTTCCTGTTCCCTGCTCCTTGGTCTGCTTCATTATTCCTGGTTTCTGTTCCCTTGTCACTTTTGCCCATGCCTTATTTTTATTTCATGTTTGTTTCCTTGCTTGTGTATTATATAGTTAGATAGATAGTTAGGTGGGTTTGGGGGTTTGCTGTGTTTTCACTATTTACTTGGTTTTGGTTTGCTGTCTTGATTTCACGTGCTTCTTTATCATTAATAATAAACATACTTTTTTTTTATTTATTTACTTGTTTGTCCCTGATTCCTTGGTGCAGCCCAGCGATCTGATCACCTGCATTGGATGTTGTGTATAACATCCCCTGACAACAGTATTTAATATAAATACTAAAAGTGAAGGGAAAAAAAGGGAATAAAGAAAGCGGGTCTTGTAGTTACAGTATACTATAGTCTATGTGTTTGTGCTGTCTAGTGGTTAAATATGAGTGTAGCTTCACTCCGACCCTTACTAACAATCTTAAAGACTCTAGTGCCACCTTGTGTAGCAAAATATTATAGCAATGCAATGATTTAATAGAAGATGCATGCTATGGCTATACCAATATCAGAAAAAAAAGACTAGCTAGGGAGTGGAGTAAATGTGTGCAATACCTAAATTCATTACATTATTCATCAATGTTAATTTTGATTTAACTATAAAACGAAAAAAAAATTTGCCATTAGTTATACTTTAAGGGAGTTTTTTTCCTTGACTTTCAAAAGGTAAATTGTGTTTTTTCTAAAAATAATTGCAGGCAAGGTGAATTGTAGAGTAGCCAGTTTTGTGGGATGTTTTTTACCCTACTGCAGTAAGTATTAAGATTTTTGCTACCTTTGCACATGTAATATTAGTTTGTTCTGTAATGCTGAATATAGCCCCCTCCTGGGTGAGCAGGAGAAAATTTAGTGGAGAAGGTAAACTGTAGCTTTTTCTTTTTCCCCTACTGCAGGTAGTATTAATATCTATCTTTACTCTGTTGTGCTGAATATAGCCAGCCACCTATTGAATAGTTTTGTGTGTGCACACTGCACTGTGCACATTTCATATCACTAGGTAACCCCAAAAGTTGTGGTAGAGGTTTGCTGAGGGTTTATGGCATTTGGTACAAGTGTATCAATTTGAGAGTTACATTTTGTTGTGGATTTTGTTTGAAAGTGCAGATACAGCTACCTGCCCCTAGTAAACCAGTAGGGCCTAATTGGAAGACACATATTGTAGTATGGGAGATTAGAAAACACACCAAGTGTATGCTTGTAGGCACGTGCAGTCTATTTTCTCCACGGCAGGTAACGCCCTTCCACAGGGATCTGTTGTTGGAGTGGAAGTCGGGAGGAACAAAGTTCCTCTCTGGTTTCCTGGGTAACCGGGGAAGCTATCCTATTGGATGCTGCTGCCCCATTTGACTCAATCAGCCATTTTGGGCAGGCAGAGCCTATTTAAAGCACTGGCTCCTGGGCATAAAAACATCCAAATAAAATGACAGACTCACAGTAATAGCCACTGCCGACCCAGGATCACGCAGCGGCATGACGTCAGCACCAGAAATTCTGCTTAACTCATTTCATCCAAACAGACGTTATCAAGGGGTCCTCTAAAGTTGTCATCGCCATCTTTATGAAGCCTTACCTGGCCCACTATCAGAGCTGGGTTCAGCCCTTCCTTCACTGAGCTGGCCGCTCAGCTGTCGACTAATTGCCAGCTCCTATCTCTCCACAGTTACTCAACTGTTGATGATATCCTGCTCGTCAGTCCTGCCTACTTAAGTCGTCCAGTCCAGAGGAGCTTTGCCATGACCTTGGTCAACATCACAGAAACTGTCGCCTGCAATCCTGTTCAAGACTTGCTTTGCTGACATCCCTTCTGGCTCCAGATCCTGCTTGCTGTTCCACTACATTAATCCCTGACTTCTGGCTTGGCTAATTTTCCATTCCGGTTACTGAACTTTGGCTATGTTTTGACTAAGTTTGTTCTTTTTACTTTTATTATTAAACAAGTGTGATTTAACTGTACTTCTGTCTCGGCTTGATTTCATGGTTTCTGACACCCACCCCATCACAGGGATAGGCCACTCAACCAATATACCAAAGATTGTAGGCCGCATCAACAGGAAGTAGTCGATCAGGCGTTATATATTTTTTTTTGTTTAATTTTTTATTTATGTCAGGAAACTGGTCCACAGAGACCACAATAACAAAATAGTCAAGTTAACATCGGTACAATTAAAGATTCATGTGTGTAGATTACAAAAAATTGGTGTAATTGATGAGAGAAACATCCATTTTCCAAATAGATGTGTATTTGGGGAGAACATAGTAGTGATGGCTGTCTTGTTGAGATCCTTACATGTAGCCAGTCTCAAAGTAAGCTGCCATCTGGCCACCTATCTATATGGTTACCTCGCGTTTTGAGTGTGGTAGGTCAGGATGCCATAGTCCCGTGGAGGCCAGTTCCCTGTCCTTTTAACAATAACAGGAAATAGAAGAAATGAAAAGGGGGCAGCGCACTAAGAAGCAGAAAGAGAGAAAGGAAAAAAAATAGGGGGGGGGGGTAGGATATAAAGAGGTCACACAGATGGGGGGGGGGAGTGGGGATTCAAGAACATGGAATCAAGCTTCCGCCCGTCAAATGGTGCTCTCTGTATGTTATATACACTGACATGGGGTTCCTCCGAGGTTAAGTTACGGGTTGTCAAGCTATCGGGTCTTCCCCTTGGAGGGCCTGTCCTTCTTGAGTATTTGAAAATATTCCATAATTGCCATGTTTTGGAGTATGTTTGTTGCCTCTCTTGGCTTGTGAGGATTAGGTCTTCCATCTGATTAATGTCATCTACTTTTTTGAGCCAAAAAGCAATGGCTGGCGGGTGTGGGGATTTCCAATGGAGTGGAATGCAAGCCTTGGCTGCATCTAGTAAGTGGCGTATGACTGATTTTTTTGTAAACACGTGCAGGGGTGTCGTTGGCATGTAGGAGGAAGTATGCCGGGTCATCCGGAACATTGCGGTCCGAGAATTTTTGGACTATCTGGCGGACCTCTCCCTAGAAGTTCTGGATCCGGGGACAAGACCAGAATATGTGAAGAAGTGTGCCTTTTTCCTCTCGGCAGCGCCAGCAAAAGTCTGGCGTCGAAGGGAAAAATGTATTTAATAGAGCTGGGGTTCTGTACCAGCGTGTGAGGATCTTGTAGTTTGTCTCTTGAATTTTGGTGCAGAGGGAGGATTTGTGTGTGAATTTAAGAATGTGTTGTATTTTGCTGGTTGTAAAGTGGCAGATTAGGTCTCTTTCCCACTTGGTGAGACTTTGAAGTTGATATTCCCCTGGTGGTGTGATTAACATACTATATGTCAGAGAAAGTGAGTGCAATAGTACCCCTGTCCCTGTACAGAGCTCTTCCATAGTCATGAGGGGCTGGTTGGTATCGTTGGGGGGTGGCAAACTGTGGAGAAAATGGCAGAGCTGCAGAGCTCTCATAAAGTCCAGATGGAACTGGCCCTCGGGGTTCGAAAGTTTGGCAATCGTTTTCCAGCATCCCATAGCACTGAAGTGAGAGGCTTGGAGTAGGCCCGCCTCGCCCAGATCCCGGAATCTCTTGTCTCGTATGCCTGGCTCGAATTGGGAGTTACCCAATATGGGTCACAGGGGTGAGTCGCGAGTATAGAGGAAGGAAGTAGTAATCAGTTGTGCACAAATTTTGATGGTGTTACCTATCAGCGGTTGGCGTTTGAGGTCTGATGGAAGGGCGGTGTAGCACCATGGGGCTCTATGTAGGGGAGTCTCACTCTGTGCTTGTTCCAGCTGTGTCCATAGTTTGGTGTCTTTATATCGACACCAGTCAATGAGCCTGCTTAGATGGGTCATATGGTAGTAGGTGCGGAGTTCTGGCATTGCC
This sequence comes from Lithobates septentrionalis, assembly GCA_037952835.1. NCBI lineage: Eukaryota > Metazoa > Chordata > Amphibia > Anura > Ranidae > Lithobates > Lithobates septentrionalis. The sequence goes on from JBBDGP010000165.1 coordinate 2,999,774, forward strand.
AGACCTCTGTGGGGTTTGGGGGGGTGAGAGTATCTTCTGGTGTAGGCGGGGTTTTTTCCCTGCCCAAAGAAACTTTATGAAAGCTGATCATATTTGTTTAAAGTAATCCACAGGAATATGAATTGGGAGGGTCTGTAAGAGGTAAAGGAATTTAGGTAGGATCGTCATTTTGAGGATGTTACAGCGGCCAAACCAAGAGTGTAGGCCACTGTTCCATTGATCAAGTA